>OX608054.1:10552782-11152782 GCA_951509405.1 Machimus rusticus
TTCATTTTCATGAGCAAATCAAAAAGCGATCAAGTTGTTGAAGATTGTTGGTTTTAATATCTCGCAGTGACGCGATAGAGACTGACTGCTGCCCGCGATGTTTTCTGGTCGGCCGGCGAAATTACACTAAACGCGAACTTCGGTGATCGCGGCTTTTCCACCTTTCGGTCGGAGGCGCTCTGGGTTCACCTGCAGCCGCGCAGAGACAAAATCGCGCCGACCGACAGGTAAGGAAGCTGCTTTCCCTCGCGGAGCATAATTCAGAGGCTGAGAGCCGATGCTTTGCGATCGTGAAGGCGGTCCAGATGAGATGCTGCTGCCGTTGCAGCTTCTTCACCTTGGGGCTGCGCCGATCTCTAGTGCACTCATTCGACGGGTGCTTCTGCTGCTGATGCTGTTGCTGCAGGCCTCGCTTTTGTGCATTTCCGAACTTTTTCCTTAAGATTTGTTTGCTTTTTGCTCGCGGCTACGCCCGTGATAATCGAGAAATTGGCTGAAACAAAAAGCCCTCGAAAAGCAATGGTAAAAGTTCCCGCTGACTTGGCTAGTTGAAAAAGAAACGATCGACATTTGATTGATTTTGCGATGGCGTTGGGAATTATAAAATGAAAACATAAAATCATACACAGTGCGCAACACTTTGGGTTTTTAATCCAAATAAACGTTCGCAACGTTACTCAGTCACGCTTTTTTACACAATTTATTGATCAATGTATAATAATTATGACACTACTTCTACATATGTCTATAATAAAAGAGATTATTTTTTATAATAATTGTGTCAAACAAAACATTGCATGCATTTTCATTGGGTTCAAGAAAATGTGAGTGATTGTCAATAAGAATGTAGATTTTGTGTCGTCAGAACTCCTTTAAATCGAGATAAACTCAAAGTACAAATTATATTATTAGTTGTAAAAAACGATAATTATTAATATTATTATTTTATTATCTAGGAAAATCACATATACAATTTTTATAAACTAAAGAATCTTAGAATTATTGCCGGAATCTTCATTCAATTATGATATTATAATTGTTTCAATATTTGGGAAACAATTTTTGTACGAAAAGCCCAATGAAGAACTACGCTACTTAGGTATATGTATGTATATATTATTACTGGAATTATCTTTAGTATTTTCCCAAAAATTTTTTTGCACTTTTGTTTACCTTTATTTCTATAATCTCTAATTCTACGATATTGTGCAATTCCAATCATGTTAAGGGCTACAAATTTCTTATATAAACAGTAAAAAGTTTTTACTACTTTTAGAGTAGGCAATAGATTGCCTACTCTAAGAGCAGTAATTTTACATCTCGAAAAATATTTACACACTCACTTGAAATTTACAAACTTTTGAGGGAAATAGTTTACTTATTTTTGTAATATTAAATTCAAGTTGTTATTTAGATAATCAGTTGTGTATTTTCAAAGAAGAAAAATTTTACTATAAATAGAAGCAAATCTACACATATGCGTAAAAATAAAGAAAGTTGTGTGTAAGTTAGCAAATATTTTTATATTTAAACACTTTACGTCTAAAATTCATATTGGTGCTTAAGAATACTAATTGTATGTGTAAAAATAAACTTTGTATAGCAAAATCGCTATTGCTTTTCATAATGTTCAACACTGAAAGTAAAATTCCTCACAGTGTGTGTAAAATCACTTGTTCCAGGAACAAAAAGAGCACGTTTCTGATATTTCTATGAAAATGACATTTCTCGTGTGAATGCGCAAGCAGCTAGATCGTAATTGCATCATTCTAAATTTTAAAAATTTAAAGCCAAGAGATTTTTTTTCAAGATTCAAACAGATACAACCAGAGGACAAAAAAATATATAAATTCACAGTCTAAGGTTCTCCGCTTTATTGAAAACATCCAGGGATCTGCTTAATTTAATGTCATGCATATTTATTTGTTATTATTCGAATTTAAAATTTGAAGTTTGAAGTTTATTTTTTTTGACCAAAAAATTGTGCATTCGTTATTTCAAATAACCTCCTATAACCTACGCAACTGATATTTGAGGCTTGTTGATACAAAATACATTCTAATTTTGTTCCGCCGAATATTTCAATCGTCTTTAACTTTGCCAATTACTTTACAACGTCTTGAAACTTTTTAACTTTTATAAAATCAGCGATAATTACTATATTATCACTGATTTAATACAAGTCAAAAAGTTTGAAGACCTTATAAAGAAATTGGCAAATTTAAAGTCGATCGAAATATTCGGCGGAACAAAATTAGAATGGTGACGGTTTTGGTGCAGATGAAATTACACCGCTTATGTAAATTTACATACATCTGCTTGTGGGGAACATTATGAAAAGCAATAGCGGTTTTGCTATACAAAAGTTTATTTTTACACATACAATTAGTATTCTTAAGCACCAATATGAATTTTAGACGTAAAGTGTTTAAATATAAAAATAATTGCTAACTTACACACAACTTTCTTTATTTTTACGCATATGTGTAGATTTGCTTCTATTTATAGTAAAATTTTATTTCTTTGAAAATAGCATTTTTCGAAAATTGTTTTACTGTGATAGGTGCGAACAGTTGAAAGATTACTTTATACATAACAAGGTGTTTTCCAAATCTACTGTACTTAAGAATCTGCAAACGAACAACTCAGAAATTAGTGTACAACTTAACGATAAATGTTATTTGCTTTCTTTTTAATCAATACAAAATATTTCACAACTTTTAAAACTCTTTACTGAAATAGGGAAAAAATAATTTCGTTTGCTGATTGGCACACGTTTGCATTTGCAATAGTACCAAAATTTTACAATTGCACACATTTGATGACTTGTGACCTTTTCTTTCCAGACCTGAAGAGATTATTCGAAATTAAACTTATTTTGCAGACTTACCAAATAAAGTTGTGTATCAAGCTAAACAAAAATTCTCATATTTCTCAAACCATTACAATTTCCGCCAAAGGTTTATATCATCGCTATCTCGGAGAATTGCTAAATTTTTATGTTAACTCTTTAGTAATTCGTGAAAGCCAATATTTTCTAACAAGTTGGAAATTCCGATTGCCTTCCAGCAGTTCCCATGACGATCTTCAGACCTAACGAGCAATTTTACTTTTTCAGAGGTTCGATCATGGATAACAATTTTCTCGAACATCCGAAAAAGTACTTTTACTCTCAACCTGAACTGTAGTCGATGATCAATTCAGGGAAGAAGAAGCAAAAAAAAACCCTGCAATTTACCGAAGAAGTTCAAGGTGCAGAGCGAGATAAGATCAGGTACAGCGCCGTGAATCGCGAAGGGAAATTTTAAATTATCGCGAAAAGATAAAAGAACAACGGATCCAGCCAGAGGTGCACTTGCAGAAGAGCCCAGAGCCGGTGGATGCGACGATGAAAGCATCTGGAGAAATTTTTGTATTTTCTGGTCGTTTTACCTTTTTAGTAGCGCACACCTTTTCCCAGAATGTCTGCCACTGCAGCTCCAAAGTCCCCTGAGTCATTACTTTTGCACCGGAAAGTCTTCAAACGGTGTTGTGTGCGCCTTGCCTTGCCTTTCTTGGTGGCCATCTTCAGCCGTGGAAAGACTTTGAAAATGCAGAAATTAAAGAAAAAATACAACGAGCTGAGTCGGATCTCGGACAGAACGAGTTTCCACGTTTTCTTCACTGCAAGCGAACTTGGAGGAGGCCTTGCGGGCTTTTGAGGGCTTAGCAGCCGCCGCCGCCGCTGCCGCCGCCGACGTCTTCTTCAATTCGATTCATGGACCTGCAGCAACCCGTAAAGACGCAGCATCCCGGTCCACGAATGTCATGAATGAAGCCGTCACCTCGTCAGCTCAGGGCAACTGGATTGTCGCGATCGCGACATCTTTTCAAATATTTGTCGTTGCGACGACACTCTCTTCTACCCTTTCAAATTCTCGACCACGAGACGTCGCGACCACGCTCGACGGGATCGCGATTGGCGACGTGGAAAGTACGACAATATGCCAGTTAGGAAAGTGGAAGACCACAGCCAGTTCCTGAGAAACTCGACGAAAAGAAAGTTTTCTGCGAGTCCAGGAAGATTTTCTGTATGTTCATCAAAACACTAGTGTTCAATTGTCGCGTGTTTTATAAATGTACCCCCCCGCCTTATCTTTTTATTGGAACGCGCAATTAAACGCGTTCGCCACGCTCATTTGCGCGATGGAGGACCGTTTCCGTCTTGAGTCCGCGCTTATGCAAGCATTTTCTACGGTCACGTAGGAAACTTCGTCATGATTACCTTAACTTAACTTGAGGCGCGTTATTGATTTTTCCGTCTGGGCACTAATCGACAACTGGTAATGTTCGCATTTTTCACGCCTAATAGCCTAGGTATACTTTCCAGAGACGGAAGATTTTAATTTTCGAGAATTTGTAGGAAGTAATTATAAGGAAATACTTTTCTCTTTTAAACAGTAGTTAGCAGTTTAGTTTAGAAGTCGAATGTCTGGTGTTAACATGAAACGATGTAGGATGCATCTCTTTTAATCGGCGCCGACTATAACTGGTTTAGATATACATTAAATGTAAAGGAAAACCTTCACAAATAAGACTTACCTATTCCTATTTACCCTTATACAACAATTTGCCTGATACATATAATCTATGTATTATCTAAAGTTAGGGGATCAGGAGGTTGGCATACTATCTACTACCACTTCAATAAAAATTGTTTTTTAAAGGTGATGTACATATGATTTGTACAATAAAAATCTTATAGATTAGTGCTAGAATCTAAGTTCATTCATCTATATTATTGTTAATATAGCCTAGCACAACTCATCAGTATTGAGACTTATTAAAATGTTTTAATTTAACATTTTTAATTTACCTTCAAAAAGAGACCAGACTTAGGGCTAATTTCATATTGATAAAAGAATCTAAGATTATGGTTAACGAAACAGATATTGTAGAATTTATAAATACGGATGTAGTTTTCATCTAACATATATAAAATTAATAAGAAAGAATAGCCAAAAAATGATCGTCAGTAATGTTACAATTTTTCTGTGACTGGTGGAGTTAATCGGATTGTGCACTGAGCGGCTCATATATAGCAAAAGGCAATCAGCATTATAAAATAACATAAGTTCGATAACTGAGCCTTGAGGAAAATCAATTTTTTTTATATTGACTTCAAATTAGTGTGCAGTTTTTTACTTACATATAAGTTAGACTGAACAAATATAGGTACTTTTTAAAATAGTTGTTTAGTAAAAACTATTATATGTGTTTTAAAAATGAGGAGATAATATAAATTATTTTAAAACTCTACCAACCACTCCATTTTAACTAAACTTACGAATACCTGCTTCAAATCTAGACTCCTCTTTTTTCATGACGGCAGTAATGCTACATCATTCCTCATTAGATCACCTGCAAGTGAGATAAGGCCCAAGAGGTGTATTATTTAAAGAAAATGTTAAATAAATCGGCTTCGATTTTTTATTTAGTTTTCTTTGTGATATAATGAATGTGAAACGAAAGACTTTAGAACCAAACTTCCAAATTGTTTAGCTGCATTTTAAGGCGAGTAAGCAAGAAATATGTTATAGCTCGTTCGCTGTATCAAAATTGTTCTAGAAATCAATAAAAAGAAAAGAAGAAAAAGCTGCTCCGTTTAATTTTAACATGACTGTTTAGCTAGACTGAAAAAATACATCGTTTTCTATTTGGGATCCAAAAGACAGCTAAAATTCACAATTTGAGCTCAATTTACAAAGGGTCATTATGCAATTCCTTTAATTAAAAAGAAGACAGCGCACATTTCAGTCACGTCCTCTTGCATAACAACATAAAGCTGCTGCCACATACCCTCCGACCCAATCAATCAAAATGTATCTGCCGTCCGTCTGAAACGCATCCGATTCTTCCTGGTGACTCAAATTTTCTAAATATTTGCACGTTTCAGTCGCATGGCGTGAAAACAACAAGCAGTCGAATGAACCAGGAAAATGTCTTTTGATATGGTCAGTGCGGTATGGAAGAAATCTTCACGAAATAAAAAAGATAACAAAACTTTTCCTTTCTCTGCCAGTACGTGGTAATTTTAAAGAAATTTCATGAGATTGTGCCGCAACAGCGCATAGACGCAAAATTGGACACCTACGTGCTTGCGGAGAGCGAAAGTCTTGGGAGATGATACCCTTAAGGCGAAAAGGTCGCCGCCCGATGATGGGTCGATTGAAGGCACCCGTCAACGTCGTAAGAAAACCGCGAATTTGCTTTCAGCTCCGGTAATTATCTAATCAGGTAAGAGCCGGCCTTACGGCGATAGCGGACGGATTTGGGGCCCTATGCAAGTCAGCCGAATATGAAGCTCTTTTGGAAGGTTGTTGCGCCGATGGGAATGATCGTGTAGAATTTTTTGGTGTGAACAGTTTTGGCACCTGAAGGACGCACACGAAATGGGATGAGATCTATGAAAATTGTGTAAGTCTCCGAGGTTTCTTTTTAAATTGTTATTCTAAGGTTGCGTACAACCGAACCGAACAAGACTTTTAAAAACTTTTTTACAAAAGGTAACATATAAGAGATGAAGACCTTATTTAGGCTCTGTTTTGTAAAATCGTTAACAATTAAGGTATATCAAATGCTAATTATCTAAACGTTTTGGTGATCAAGTTTTTCATGAATCTATGGGCTTATCATATTCTTTAACCGCTATTTTAATAAATGGCCAAAATAGGTTAACCAAGTTTTCGAATACCTACATAATTACTTTTTTAAAACTTTTAGAATCGCTTAGGAAATTATATTACCTAAGTAAAACAAAAACAAAGTTGGGAAGGTACGTAAATGTATAGGTAACATATCGCAAAAAGAGCAGAAGTGTGTTTGGAGTCATTATCCAGCTCAAGAGTTCTCTGCCTCCGCCGTCTTGACCATTACCGTCCCGTCGATTCCATAAAGGTTTCTCACAGTTTAACCTCCATTGGCTCCTCTAAATTACACAAGCGGCCCGAGCCCATCGGGGAGCATCGTTTAATTCGCGTCGTCTCCAAAAGCAAAAGTAAGCCTCGCCGCGCCGCGAGAAGGAAGACAAACAAACAAACGTCCCCGCGGCCGGGGGAGCGAAACCATAATTAATTGGAAGTATTGTGTAAGGCAGCGGCCACAAAAAGCCCTCACAAGTCAATTAGGTGGCCGCATAGAACAAATGTGAGCATTCTGGTGCGCCTTCCACCAGCCGCGTCCGCGCCGCCCCGCCTCGCCGCCGAGCCATCGCGGAGCATTCCAGCGGTGGCGCGGCCGACGAAGGTATGTTCTTTGTGCGCGCTCCGGCTCCTTTTATACATTTTAATCAAAAGAGCCCCAGCGCTCCGCTCCGGCCTCCATCTGCTGCGCGGGGCCATTAAATTGCTTCATCCGCGCAAGAACCGACTGCGTGAGGTCCCCGCGAAATCACATCAGGAAAAGTTCTTCTATGAATCTAATGGTCCGCGGCGTTGCTGAGAGTGGTCAGCGCGCTCAAATTTAATACATGCAGAGGCGATTAAAGTAATTTTCAGCTTTTTATCTTATTTGACTTAAATTTATCGTCACTTTGAGTGATTGCCAGCAGCATCATCCCGATGGGAATCGGCGCGCTTCTTCTCCGGGGACATTATGGCCGGGGATCTGGCGATCTGATCTTATTGCGACGAGGATATGAAAAATGTAATGGGCTCATTTAAATTCCTGGCCTGATCTGAGGACTGCCTATCCTGCTCTCCTCTAAGAAATTTATTTCTGCGCGAACAATATTTATGTTTAGTACCCATACATAGGATCAAGTGTTGCTTGCCAACATCAAAGGAAGCTGCTAATTAATGAGGTCGTTATTTTCAAAAAATGAGATAAAACGGGTTTATGCTGACTTTCATTCAAAAGTCAAATTTTATAAGTTCTCAGTTTAATTAAAAACTATTCGGGCATCATAAGTATTATTTAGTTAAAGATTTATAAAATGCAGCGCAGCTACTTTTGTGAAACAAAAATATAAAGACTTTAATATCATTCTATTGAAGACGTTGCTTCGTTGCAGTTTACATAATATATTGTAAATATAATTTTTGCCCATTAGAACCATGACGGATTGGATCGTAAGAGGTATTCTTAAAAAAGTTGAAGGCTCTAACACTTTATCAACTAATATCCCCAATATGTCTCTGAAAGTAGTTTAAAGCATTTTCTGGGTTCACCCCTCCAAATTTTCAATTGCGATTTTAAAGCTGGTCTCCGAGCAAACGTTGATCAGGAGGCCATGTAGAATCGATTGGCATACCCCTGCTCAGACCTTAATAAAACACCCTCTATATATGTATGTACATATAAAAAATATAATCAATTTTGCTTGCAGGGTCTAGACTACCTATTTCCTTTTGTTTAATACCAGCATTTTAAATAAATAAAACTAAACAGAAGTATAGTGAAAGGTGATATGGTGAATCGTATAGTCAAACAGACAGAAATCATATTCTTCAAAATGGTTTATAACGCACCTTTTTGAAACATTTGCACTTCACTTGTAGTGAAATTTCACTTTCGCGTACCATCGCGAATGATGCAACTAAACATCGATTGCGACTGGATATGCGCAAGCGCACCAGACTCAATATTTACTGTCTATATGGGGGGTTTCCAAATGAGGTGTGCTCCCATTTGGCTTGTTTTACCTCCGTGTACCTAAGTTTTATGCAAAAGGTAAATAGAAACCGAAAGATGAAGATGTCCGTGACTGCTCACCTATTTAACGTCCATGCCACTCCGCCGCCGGGGAGTGGCATCTTTCATATATCAAAAATCGAAAATTTCGCAAATTTCGAAGAGATAAGTGGAAAGTTTGCAAAATTGCAGTAATGGACACATTTGTCGTGCTAATGACTGGGTGGGTTTAAGTGTGCAACTTGAGATTTTCAAAAGAGTAAAGGTATCGACATTTTATGGAAATAAAACTCTATATCGTGAGCAGTATATCATTTTTATGAGAGCCGCTATGGGAAATCACAGAAACTTGAACTGTTTTTCGACAGCTTTTGTAATGTTACTAATAAACACGTTTACTGCTTTAAATAGAAGGCCATCAGTATTTGAGAAAATAAGGAAAACAAGAGTCGAAATTTCATATAAACATTTTAAAACTGCTTTCAGGCGCTATGAAATATGTACCTATTCTATACATATATGTATGTATAATTTTAATTCCGAATTCCACACGCCTCAGATCACGCAGTTTCGAGGTCTTATTTCATTCAAGTCAGTAATTTTTACAAAAATAGAAAATTAGACTTGGTAATTTTCTAACGTAGTTGACTGGATCAACTAAAAAAAAATTCATTGAAGAAACGAATGCGAATTTAAATTGGGCGGGCCTGTTACGAATTGCAAGATTTCTGGCTCATTTGTGAAAATCAATTGAAAAAAATCATGACAAACTGTGGCTACCCTTGAATTGCAATATGTACCTATATAAAACAGGTGCAACCTCTGTAAAACAATTTGTTTTTATTTAAAATTCTACAGAGTCGGGCCAAATTTACGACGTGGACTTGTTTTTTTTTATTATTTCTTTTCTGTTTTCGAAATGATATTAGGCCATTTTTTGTGATTTTGTGCAAGGTTTTTATGACATACTTCATCAGGGAACATCCTCTCATTAAAACTGAGTATTTTAGGTCGCGAATTGTAAAACTATTGTCTTTTGGAAATTCATTGTAAATAAACGCGGTTGAAAATCTCTATTTTTTCAAGTACTTAGTAATGATATTTGTGGAATACGCAGACCCCCTAAGTGCTAAATTAATTTTTCCAAGCCATTTGCGTCAAATTCTTAAACCTCAATGTATTTACAACCACGTAAAATAAAATTTAAAGTGAATTTACATTGTATCGTGACTTATATTCCAAAATCTGAATGCAATTTCTCTGGTACCAACAAATTATTTGTGGTATCAAGTCTATTGTTTAGTACATACATACATACATACATAGGTTCTGACTTTACGCAATTAAAAAGATTATACAAATATTTTAATTATGTTATCGACCTAACCTATTATAACTATGTTAACATATTTTTAATTTGATTTTTATTTACATTAAAATCCAACCTATAAAAGTTGTCATTTTAATATAACCAGTGGACCCGAGCGAAATTTCGTAAACACATACTTTTGTTCGTATCCACTAAACTCGTTGGCCTTTGGTGAAAATTTGTTTATTTAAACGCAAATTTTAAACAAATAGCGCATTTTAATGCCAAGTGAGTATGCGGTGTCAGAAACGGAAACGAAAACACTTCATTTGGTGTTTGGCTTATTAAGTTTGGGGACGTATTACTAGAGAAAAGGGATGTTGACAGTAGAAATAATATGTAAGATTAAAAAATTAATGGGTCCAAACTTCGCATACCAAGTCCGATAAGCCTCAGCATGCAGAAAATTCAAATTCAAAGGTTCATTGCCAACACATTAATTTTTATGAATTGTAACAGTTGAAGTTCCGTCTCCCTTAACTTGATTTGTGTTTTCAACCCTAAAGAATTCCGCTACTATAAAAAATTGGCCCTATGTCAGTCATCAAATAATGTTAAGAATACATATTTTTATTTACATATGAAGTGCTAATTAAGTCCCCCAAAAAATTAGCATTTAGCGAGTCATGCTCCTGCTAATGATCCACTTCCCAACAAATAGAGATAAACAGCGAACATCAGGTGAAAAGTAATATCATTCGACCTAATCACGTGTTTCACATCCATCCTAAAATAAACATGAATGTGTCCAAAAGGCGGCAAACAAAATTTCAATTTGCCGAGATATTGCAAAAATAGCAAATAGGCAAACAGGCAAACAGCTTCACAGCTTTACAAGTAATAAATAAATTGATCGCGCTGGCGATTTCTCAGAAATCGGCAAGATGCCGCCGGAGATGAAAAAAATTTCCACCATATCGCGGCGAATGCATTTAATTAGAGCGAATATGCTAACGAGCCCCAAGTGTCCGTGTTCGCGGAGGATATATTAAGGGGGTATTGGGACAAGGGGGCTGCTATCAGAAAGGGGGAAAAAAAGCAAGCGGAGGCTCAAGTGGATCAGCAAATATTTCCAATTATTAAACGCAATCCTTTTCGCGCCACACTGAGGAGGACTAGGGCTCTGGAGGTAGACGGATGGGCCGTGTTTAGGGACAACGCCCTGCTTATCTCCGGCTTAACTGAAGCCGTATTCTGGGACCGCTGATAATAAATTTAATTAGAACATAAAATATGCATTACAAATAGAATTCACTCAGAATAGTGACGTCGCGCAATAAATAACAAGTGCGACAGATAGGCGCGCGTGCAAAAAATAACCGCCGCCGCGAAAGAGTGTCTTATTTTCATTGGTCTGCGCAAAGAAAAAAGTGGAGCGCACTATTGCCCGGTTATATCTAGATAAATGTCCATGTAATCTGATAATATTCATTAGGTATCTTCTTACCGCAAAAGTTGCGGAGCGCCTGGTCTACGTGCCGCGTCGGCTGGACAAAACAAAACAGAGGAGGACAGGGACTCCTGCGACAGTGGGGCCCGACCTGATTGCAACGAAAATTGCATTGGAGGCGCAAGTGCACCGCCACCGCGCGCCGGGGACTGCTGCCCGTCCGAAAGGATCTCTTCAGACGGCACGGAACGCGGCGCAACGTGTAAAGCATTTGTCCAACCGCAGTATCTGCATCTTCGCGGATGGCACTCGCAGTTTTGCCCCTTTTCCGATTTTCAACTTTTGCTTTTTAGCACGCTCCCAGACAGATGCAGAAAAGCGGACAGGCGAAAATCCACCAAGTGGAGCTGTCCGGGCCCAGGATTTGCATCAAAGGAAGGGCCCTGCCCTGTCGTCTGGATGGGGCCTTCTCGGCCCCAGTGGATGCCAGCGGCATGCCGGCGTGTCTGGAACCGGAGCACCGGTCTTAATTTATTGCTGAATTAATTGTCACTCGCACGGACCGATGCGATAGTACCGTCGGTGTGACAAAAGACCAGATTAACTACTTCAGTGCACGACTGTGACACTTTTGTGGGATGAGGGCAGGCAAAGTGATTACCTTCGCGAAAATAAACGAATTGAGCACCATGACTGCTGCACGGATCAGAAGACGCAAAGCAGACCACTTTTGATATTTATTTTTTCCGAAAAGAAGATATACCTACCAGATTTTTGTACTTTTCATTTTTACTGGAATTTCTAGGGGGTTAGATGCATATTTAGGTCGTTCTGAAATATTGTAGTTGGCCCATAACTTTCTCCATTATACTGAAGCCACAAATTGCTTTGCTTGAGATTTTCGCCTTTAATCCTATTCAAAACTGTTTACATCACTTAGTTTGCTATTAAATAAACTATTAAAATACTAAATTTGCTTGAAGTTCTTTGAAAAATTCTCATATTCTATAAAATTATTTTTTTAATTCTACTAGTTAAAAAATTGTAGTCTTATCTTGTTTATCCATAGTGAAAATAGAAATTCTTAGATTTGGGAAATGCATTGATGAATAGTGTAACATCAATACATTTCCTCTGCACATCATTGAATTGTTAAATAAAAGTGCATATCGAAAATTTGCCATCACTAAATTAAATTAAGTAGCTCTCTGTCATTTAAAAATTTAGGGTTGTGAATTTGTAGTGCACTATTACTTAAAAATTTAATGATAGTGATGTTTCCCTTAATTAAATTACTATCGTTTATAACATAAAATGCGTGTCTGTTTGTAATTTCCCAATTCTTTCCAAAGTAGGCCAGAAAATTCCAAAACAAAATTGGCCTTCAAATCGCCTTTCATATGAATTTAAATTTTGACCGGACACTTGTGGTCATATCCCAGATTTGAACATGCCTCGAATATTTGAACAAAAATCGCGCAAAGTTTAAATTTGGGGCGCCTCTTGAAAGAATTCTTGACTTCGGAGCCCCAAGACGCCTTGAGTCTAGAGCGTATCTTTCGTCGCGTAAATGCCGTTGTTTAGGCCGGGTTGATGTAACCCAACTCCCAATTACGAGGTTTAAGCGGGGCGGCACAGGAAAACCGCTCGCGTTACGCTTATTTTCCTCGTTTTCCTGATTCGCTTGCATTCCTCGGCCGCGCGCCTTATCTGCATTCACTTGGCGCGGCTCGCGCTTGCATGCAGAACAAATGGTGAGCCAAATGCAGAGCCGAGCCGCGGCAAATGGCTCGCTGAAACAAAGTAGGACCCATCGGAGGTGACGGTGGCCACGGCCTGGCGACAGTCGGCCGCAGGTAAGCTGCCAATTAGCAGTCAGCCGGTGCGACTTTATTACACGGTTACCTAATTTTGGCAAATTGTATAGAGCGCCGCCATCCATACCAGAGCAGATTTCACATCCATCACATTTCAGATTTGGGCCTCTGCCTCTGTTTATAGCATCCGTGACTGAAAATCGCGCACTGTTCGTTGCGGTGTGCGCAATTTTTCACGGGTCCGCGACACCTGGACGACAACGCGACAATTTGCTCCGCGGTGGCGTCTATTTGAGGCGAACCAACTGGCCTTCTTTTTTCGCAGAAAGTAAAATACCCCGAGAGGTGCAGCAGCGCCAGGTGAATGAACAAATGGCAGAGTTTGTGATCCATGGGAAAATCAATTTCACTGAAAGCGTTTTTGGGTAGATCACCGATCCGGCCTGATCTGGGTCGTGATAAGCGCGAAAGGTTTTGATTTATCTGGAAGAAAAAAGTTAAGAAAAAGGCCAATTCTTAAATGTACTCTATATTGTAGAGCACATAGAAGAAACTCAGAAATACTCAGGGTCAAAAAGAAAAGCTCTATTTTAGAAGAATTTATCTTCAAATAAATCATTCATTATTAATATTACAATATCATATATGTATAAATAACAGCAACTGTAAATAGAAATCAAATAACTACTAATAAATTCACATTAATCTTTGGAAAGGTTAAAAATTTTTTAGTAGTTTTTTTTTTTTAAAGTAGAATAACCCTCAAAGTGTTCTATTCTCTCATAAATTGAACGACAACATCAAAATTGCGAATTTAGCAAAATCTGAGCAATTCAGCCAAAACGCCGACTTGCGGCAATCGCAATTTAGCTGCGCGGTAACGCTCTGAACGCTCCCGTAATTCCTCTGACATAAATACGTCGTGCAGGATGACAGAAAAACTGACAAGTGAACTGAGCATGCCCAAACAATGGACCACCGCGCGGAGATGAATGGGGCCCCCGGCCCCGGCGAAGTCTCGCTCGGCGCACGGCAGTTAACCTCCTCAGCTGGCGACGCGCCCCGTTCCTCCGCGCGACAGCTGAAGTCACGTCAGGGAAAGCCGAACAATAGGCGACTTGAACTTGATTCGGGCGAGCTGCCGCTGCAGCGAAGATGTCTCGCGGCGACGGGCTAATTAAATGCACCTAGAAGACAATGCGTCCGGACCGATCCCATGCGCCGGTGCTGGTGAGAGACGCCGGGCGGCGCAGCGGCGCAGTCAGGTGACAAGTGCAAATGCAATCCGCCGCCGTGGGCATCATAATTGGGGCTATGTCCCCTAAACCCGCGCCCCCGGCTGCTTCCACGGGGTCTCGAAGGTTTTCCTGAAATGTATTGAGGTCACCGGAGAAATGCTAATTAATCTGGGACTAAACACGCGTCTCACCGGATCGGTTGTTTTGATTTCACTTGAACGTGGGAAATCCGCCACATGAAGCTTTAAACGCGCCCTAGGTTATCCGGGCACAATTGCACCAGAGCATGAGACTTTGTCTTACTTTTGGCCAAAACAATTCCACATAACTGCCCTTTTATTCGCTTTACAATCTTATCATGGAATATATCATTTCAACCATATAGACATATTGTTTCCGTTATTTTCCCAATTAATTATCCAATCGTCCAATCCTTTCTCCTCTTGCTTCAAAAAACCCATGAAACGCAGTAAATTCCTGGGAAAGAACAAAACACAGCCCACTAAATCGCTTAAATGGTCAACAAGAAGAGTTAGCCAGTGCACCAATAATTTCTTCATAATTACGCGGGAAAAATTTATTAGCTAAGCATCGAGCACCATACTTCCGCCAAGCAATTTCTTTCACCTGGGACAAGAAACCCCATCCGCATGGTCGTGCTCATCTTATGCAATCGCTTTGCACATTTCTTGCTCATTATGTTGACGGTTCCGCGCACCAAAAGCATGATAAAAAAAACTTAAGCCCGCATTCCGATCTGCATTTGGTTAAACAAATCGTGCTGCGGCCAAGCGACAATATGCTGCAAATCACCTCGCGGACAATCGACTCGTGCTGAGATCGATACAATTCCGCGAAATTGCAGCTACGGGGGCATAATCCCGAAAATATCGACGAATAGTTCAATGGCTTCAGGCTCGATTATTCTGCGGGTGATCGCTCAACGGAGGTGTGCGTGTTCCGAGGAAAGCGCACGGCCGTGTCACCTGGCCGTCGCAATTTCACTTTCGTTTCATTGATTTGATTGCGCCGGCGGACTCATCGAGGAAGGCTCAATTAAACTTCAGCCAATGGAGCCAATTTAATAAGCAACGCAGGCATCGACAGCTCGGCCAATAATTACGACCGTTTTGCAGACCACCGCAGCGTCCTAAGCCAAATAAGGGTTACCACTTCGTGGTAGATATGCCACTTTTTGAAGCCAAAGTACTACACCTGCCATTTACCCGAAAATATCCGATTTTAATGGAAGTTTTTTGGCAATAGAGTTCCAAATAATTTCAGTTGGCAATTCGTTGAAATACCGCAATTAATATACATACCTAAGTAATGGTATAATTTTATGAAGCTTCCTTTCAAATTATTTTGGTAATTTCTTCAATGTATATGTACATACTAATATAGAACATAAACAGACATTTCAGAGTTATTAAAAAAATAATCTATGTTCCTAAACAATTTTATATTTTATAACGATTTTAATTTAATAAGGTTTGCAATCTTGTTTCAATTTCGTCAATTTTGACCCTGATTTCTATTTTATCATTGAACTTTTTGAATTCATGCTAAATGGTGAAACTAATATGGCAATTGGCAATGACAAGAGGTTAATGTAATATAGAATTTCAAATTGAATGATTTTTCAACGTTTTCGGACTTAATTGGTTTTATTTTGAAATCGAATAGTCCACGGGAGAATCTTTATTACCTCTATATCTTGCATTTTCATTCAATGGCAACCCTAAAATTGCGACGTCGACCGGTGTTGCTCAGGTTGCTCGGCTTGTTCGGTTAAGCGCAAGTTCAAGAGTGAAACCGCAGATCGATGCAGCGCGGCGGTGGGCAGTCGATAGTGGCGCACATCTCCCCAGGCGAAAAACTCGTCACATCCGCGAAAATGCTCCTAAAAGTCCTGTCCGGTGGTCACCGTCGTCGTCGCATCCATGCGCAACTCGAAGCGTTTAGTTGCGTGCGGGTTGCTGCTGAACGACAGGTGATTGATGAAGAAAACTGCCACGAGGTAAGGCGGTCCGGCCGCTGAGGCTCTTTACCCGAGAAAGTTGCATTTTAATTGGTTTTCATTTTCAGGGACCGCCGCCACCGACGTCAATTGTGAGTAATGAGTGAAAATTTTCGCGAATATACCACTCACAGCGTTCAGCAATCGGCGTCGCTTTCGAAAGCCACCATCAACTCTCCGGCTAATGCCGCTTGCTGCAGGCGGAACAGACCTTTAAAAATGCTTCAGTATGGGAAAATGCTTGGTAGTGAAATATTAGAGGTTACCTGGTGGTGGACGACCCGTCCGGCCTGACACACAGTCTATTAGGACAATGACCGCTGTCCATAAACTTTGAAATTGAGTAATTTTCAACAATTTGTTGTTTGCAAGTCGACAAGTGAAGAGAGCAATTAGTTGAAAATATGAACACTTCCGGCAACATTATATTGAGATTTATGCAAGTTCTCGATAGTCCACCTAAAAGAATAAGTAGTAGGTAAATTTTCATTTGAACATAGCGCTAGCTGTTGACAACAAAACAAAACAGAGGACACCATAAACCTATAACTATTTTAATCGAAACATTTTGCATGTTGATTATGGTTAACGAATAGTAATTCGAAACAAATGTTTTTGGCATCACGGTTAGCGTATCGAGTTTGGTTTTCCGCCATACTATACGTTTGACGAAATTTTCTAAAATCTCATTTCTTATGTTAAAACTAGACGAATAAAAATTGTCAGTGCCGAACAGTTTGCGATAATATTTCTTTGATTTTGACAAAAGCAAACGAAAAATGGAAAGAGTCAGACCGTAGTTATGTATATTATTGAGATAAATGGATTACTTTTTATTCGCTTAACTCCTGATGACTTTAACTGATACTGAAAACTATAATTTAAATCGCAAAATATAATGGCTACGAGAAGAGTTTTACCTACATTTTATTAGAAGTTAAATCGATTAATGAAGTTAAGTATCATCTGATATTTTATTTACTATCGAACTCTCTGCCCCTTTCTAACCTGTGTTCATTCGTTAGTCGAGCAAAATTCAAAACAAATTTCAAATATTTCAAATTCATCACTTAAGTCTATCGTTTTTCTGCACTGTTGCAGTCGTCTTACATCGGTCATCATCATCATTAGCAACTGGCGGATTCATTCAGGGGAAAAATAATTAGAAAAGCCGATTATTGCCGTAAATAAAATGCGTCATTAATATGTATGTATTAACGGTAAATACGATGCATCTCGTCCATCACAAGTGGTGAGCACGCCATTTGTTCGCTCATATACCTACCTGGGCAAAAATCGCCCGAATACCATAAATCACCTGGCCAAACATTGGCCAAGTGGCTTTTCTCGTTTTCTCTGGGATTTTCTTCCCGGTGCGATGTTGTTTTTTGGCATGTTTGCCGGTGCAATTTATAGACAGACACTTGAGCCCACAAATTACCATTAATCATCGAACAGGCACATCTTCCGGACGGACGAGAGGGGGACTGAGGATCTCAGTCTGGTCTGGATGATGATCGCTGGAGAAATGTTTACTTTTCAGCTCGTTCTCCTGTTTGCCCAAGACACTAGCTGAGATGAGCCGTGGCACCGAGGAGCTAAAGGGTTAAATATTCCGAGGTTCTGAGAAAATAGCCAGCCGCGACGGCGCGGAGAGGATGCTGCGCCGGTTATTGTTTGCCGGGCTGCCAGACGTGCATGTGTCGCGTTTTCCTCATTCAGGAAATTTCAAGTGCATTCGCAGAAGACAGCCGCCGCAGTGAGCCCCAAGAGCCCCGCGGACGCACGGGGACCTGGGGAAAATGTGACGTGATTCTATCGACCGCGGACACGAATGAGCTGAGAAACTGCACGGTCCGGGGATTCATCATAGCAGACGTTTTGACAAGTAAAAGTTCCGGATAAATATTTATTAGGTAGCTTTCCCGACTCCAATGGTAATTGCAGGCAGGAGAGATTGTGGGAGGCGACTGCACCATCGCAAATTATTAAAAATGCGCAAAAAGAGCGTGGTAAAAAAGTTGAACAAGAAGGCGATAGTGTTCCGTCTAGTATGTTTTAGTGATAAACGATTTTTCTATAATTTCTATCTCCAAACCCTCTTTGGCGACTATACTAAGGGGGTGGCATATCTTTAAGAAGGCAAAATAAGGATTTTTTTAAGATTTTCTTCTTTGTTGTTATTATTGCTGTTTTTTCAACTGCAATTTGTAAGTGATATAAAAATATTTTTAAATAAATTTATGTTTGATGGCGTATGATATAAAAACACGACACGAGGATTCCCATGAATATTTGTTTCTTCTGAACAAATCTTGATAGACCTTAAATAACTGATATTATATTTACATATTTAAGTTTCATTATTACATATGTATATTTCAAGTTAGGTACTGCTATGCAATGTACATCCCCTTGTTATTTAATAAATTTTCAAAAATGACCTATACGATTGTTAGTCCCATTTTTCTCGGAAATGTGATGTGATGTAATATTTTCATTTTTCGATTCGGAATTTACGAAAAATGTCCTCTCAAGAGGAACTAACCAACCTTTCAAGGAGAGAAAACACATAAAATATACCTTCAGAACAGTGTTATTATACTACTTCCTACTAATTCTTCTAAACTTCTTATACATACATATGTATGTATGTTACAGTAATAGAGAAAATCTTACAGATGCAATTTCCTCCGAGGGTTTTTCGTTTGTCTCCTTCATCTTCACAAAACCCATAAAAAAAGTATCCCCGGAGTAAAATTCCGAGCGTGCAACGTCCGGAATTTCCCGGACATAAAATACTTCCCTAACAATCTGTAGCCTTCGAACGATGTCTGAGCTCGGAGCAGAAAATGTCTTATGCGAATATCTTTTGACATGGCACCGAAGAAGAGAAATTCCCACTAATTAGAAACCGCGCGGTTGTATACAACTAAATCGTGGAAAATATTTCTGCTGATTGCCCTTTAAATAAATCCCTTTCACTCCTCACGGGGCTCGAGCCCTGGGGCCCGGTGGAGCTCCGCACGAGGAAGGAACCGTCCAGCACACAAAGGTTCCGCATATGAGCATATAATTATGCCGGGGCCCTGGCAAATTATCTGCGGTGGATCTTCTAAACACTTACGGGTGAGCTAGGCCCGGCCGCGGGTTTTCCGCCGATAAGATGAACGACATGCGGTTAGTTATGATCCACCATCTGAGGGCCCTGTTCGCAGATGCAGATCTGCCGAGCTGCGTACTACGGGGAAAATACAACCGAACGCGATGAGTGCGCCCCGCACGACGCGACGGCCGCGGAGGAGTCCGAGTCCTCCGCGGCGAGATCACCTGGACCGGGAAGATTTGCAGGTCGACCGCGCAATAACAGTTAACATAAGCATAAATTCTGACCGCCGCTGCTCACTCGCATACATGCACGTGTGATGTTATCAGCTGTGAAATGTGTCCATGGCTGTCTGGCTGAATCTGCGCGCTCCGAACGGACCCTGGGAGCCGCCGGCCGGTGCTCCAGTGGCCGCCGCCGCTGCCCGGGCCGCGTTGAAACGGGGTGGGGGAATGCGCGCGCAGATTAAATTATTATCTCTGGGGGATGGGATGGTAAATTCCGAATCCGCGCGGCTCGTTCTCATGCCAACGAGTCGGATAAATTATTTTCGGTTTTATATAAGCTACCAGCGATAAGGCGCGAGGCGTGCAGAGCGCCTATCTCTTCCTTATTTTATTAATTCACGTGATACCTGGCCATGACTCTTCGCCGAAAGTGCCTTCGCCGCTTCGATTAAGTTCTGGGTCGTGCCTATCTTCGAGCGATCTGACTTTTATTCGAAGGGCACCGCCGGCCAATTCAACGGGCTTATCGTGCAGGTGTTCGATGTCTTAAATCAAGACGTAGTTCGGAATTCGAGTTGCCACCCGTACTCCTTTCAGCAAAATACTCCTTAATACTTCCAAAAGTAGGACTTATTATCTATTTATGTATTTATTTATTTACCAACAAGTACCTACCTACAAACCCCCTGAAATCTTATGAAAAATAAGATATTAAAGCATAATAAATAACTACGCGATTTGATTTTTTGTAAAAACGTTATGTTAAAAGAAAGTATAATTTAGTTTTATTTGATACTCTGCAAAAAGTTGGCAAGCCTATGTCTTCGCGGGCGCAATGCAGGGCTCTCTCTGAGGGCAATTTCGATCGATTAATGATAATTTATCGTCTTACCAAATTGGCCGGGCTTGTACAGCGTGTTTTCATGTCGTCAGGTGGGCTGTTAAAGATCTACAAATTGAAGAGTAGTAACAACTTCATCTTACATGGGTCGACTGCCTTCCGCGGTGTGACGGTCGCCGTGTCGCTCGAATTCCCGCCGCAGTCGAGCCGCTCCTTCTGCGAGCATAAGACACCAAAACTGGCCGAGGAGTTGTGACCAGGAGGTGAATGCTTAAAACATTTCACTGCATCTTTTGGTAAAAACTCCTTTCGCGTTAGCGCAGCACCACCGGGCATAGATCGCAACCGCCAACGGAGCTCAGCGCATGTCGAGCATGTCTTGCGTGATGCGGACACTCTGGTTGCAAAACACCCGGTGGACATGAGGTCGCACGGGGGTTCATCCCATGGGAACGCAGCCGTGAAATAGTCCCATTTCCCATATTTTCCCTGTAACAACATTTGTCTGCCTTTTTGTCTTGTGATCGACGTTGGGAGCGGTGGTTTTTAGGTGAGCTTCTTCACACGATCCATGGCCCTCTTACTCTATGGTAAAAATGAATAATTAATAATAGACCTACACCAATCAACTCATCAGAACAGAGCCCCATTGATTATAAGCAGATGACAGCCTAATAAAAGTTGATTGACTCAAAATTGAGGAAGTGCCCTTCTTCCCCATTTTCGAAGAACGTTTTATTCCGGTTTTCTATAGAGTCATCATCACAAGGCTGTAGAACAATAACTTTGCTGTTTATGATAGAAATCAAATTTCTTTTGACTTCTATTCTATGGCAGCAAATATGTATGTATCAGAAGTATTTATTTACTAAGACCGTCGGTACTGTACTCGGTGCTGTATTATAACGTACACAATTATATTAGTAACATTTTCCTAAAATCATGTTTTGTCTAAAACAAGTTCTTAATTAATCTGTTCCAAAGTAGCTACAAACGCTACTGTACTGCCTCAAAATCAAAATACCTACTAAATACTGTAAATAGATACAACTACTAAATTCTTAAAAGGCTAACATTTTTTAACCCCCAAAACTGGAATTTTTATTTTATATTCTTCCTGTTGAAACGAATAATTAAATTAACCTTTCATGATAGGTAAATTTAGTAGGTAGAATAAAATAAATATTCGAGAAAAATAGTAGAAGTAGAAGCAAAATTACGAGATACTCAAAGTAGTTAAGACTTTCAATAGTAAATAATGGTTCATAATGCACTAATTTCTTCATTGTTTTAAAAATTGCTACCCTTACTCAAAAACAACTTTTCCTGACTGTAATTGTTTTTTTAATTTACACTTTCTTTCAAGCATTCTTTTACTATTTATGTAATAGCATCAACACAAGTTCACAGAACAGTAAATTACTTAAGTACTTAAATAAACTCCAAATGATTCAATAACTAGTAATATTCATGAGTGATTTCTTATTTTATTTTACTATCTGTAATTATTTGCAAAAGAAGAACTAGCGAAAGACTCCTTCCCACTTAATTTAGTCTCTGTAGGCTGCTAACATGCAGTGGCCAATTTGCCTGTCTCATAAAACAGAGCAGAAAACAAGAGGAAAACATTTGAAAAATTCTTACGTTTTCGAAATAGCCACAAAATACTTCCGGAATGTGAAGAAAAATTATTTTTACGCTGCTACTGAGAGGACTCCACTCGTCGTCATGGCCATAAACCAGGTCCGCAGAGGGCGCGGCGGTCGAGTTGGAAAAGTCCAAGCGCGGTATCGCGGCATCATCACCGGTGAAAACAAATTCCCTTTTTTATGGACACAGCATATTTTTACGATCTTTCCAGTTAACATGAAAAATGTTGAATTATGTTTATGCCAGAAATTCCACCGCAGTGGCATAAGCGATGGCCGCGATTTGCACTGTCTTCCCTGTACCCTGGCCATGGCGAAACCCCGCACACTTTGTCGTTTATGTTTTTCTTTAGACGTTTTATTTTATTTTGTGTTTTGCAAAAACAAAAAACCTAATTCCGCTTATATGGGAAATGTGCGTACTTAACGCCTCGCGGCGTGTCAATGAAATTTTGAATGTCGCAACCTCAGCGAATTTCTCAATGATCTGATACCTGAGACGGTGCAGCATTGCTTCTTCTCTTCCTTCCACTGCAAAGTCATAAGTGTAGTTTCGATTGCATGTGTGTCCAAAAAAGTAAAAAACAAAAGGCGAATTTTATTGGTAGTGTCTTCACGTCTGTCCGAGGCGAATTTTAGCTAGCAATTTCCGCGGATAATTGCACGCCGCAATGATTGCATGCTAATCGTAGTCTATCGCTCTTAGACAACAGCAAGCGAAAAATTGCGTCGGTTGCGTTATGCAAATGACCGACCACTTTGTCAATTGTTGCTCCACATGTCATATAGAGAAGCTATTTTAAACTTCTGGAACTCGCAGTGATTTTTCACTTGTCCGCGGATTGCGCAACCCTCCTCTCACGTCTACCACCGTCGCCGATGACACCAATTTACCTGCAGTTTTACCTGGAGCGTTTTAGCGCGTTCCACAATTTACCCAACCGCCGCGCCGGCGTAGTTTCCGCGACCGGCGACGGACAAATTGCCCGGGCGGGTCTACTTCGGACCACATACCATCCGGCGAAATGCGGCAATTATTCGCATTTCGCCGGCTTCGAAGGGCCAATAAAGTGGTTTATGGCCCCAGCAGGAGGAATTGCTACATTTAAGCACTTCTTGCGAGCCTTCCTTGGCCACAAAAGGCGGCCTGGGGATTATCTAACGAGCCTCGGAAAACCATCATCATGTGAGGTAACGGCGATTCAGATAAAAGAGATTTTTGGAGCCGGTCATCGCGGGATTAGCGCATCGCATAATTTCCTCATTAGCGTAAGGTAAAAGCTTTTTTTTCCCGGGAAAAATCCGGTCGCCGTGAAGCTAGGGAACGATTTGAATGAAGTAAAACTGCGTACAGGTGCATTAATTATGCTACAGGCACCCAAAATAGAGAGGGATACGTAACTTATCGTTATTCAATTGAAGAAATACATATGAATGATTTGCGTATCGATTGCTTAGAGCAATTTTGAATTGAGAAACTTAGTTTACCACTTACTTAATATCTCCTTCAACTAACGAGTTTCTGACATTAAAAACATATCTTCTACATAAAAAATTTTTAATTCTAATTAGTTAATTAAATCTGTTTGTTCAAAAATATATTATACAACTTTTAAAACAATGGTCTAATTTGGCGTACTTTATTTTTGAAAGGGTAAAATGTAGAAGCAAAAGCAGCAATTATGACTTGTGTATTTTTTATAGCAATTTACAATAATGTTAATCTCGGGAAGCTAGTAACGCTTCTATTTATAATAATATAAACATAAGGTATTATGAAAATATTAGGCTTTGATAGATGTGCATCGAGAAATATTTTCACATCAAACTTAAAATTACAAAAATATTCGATTCGATTCGATTCGAACAAATGCTTATTAATAACTTTATGAGAATTCATAGTTAATTTGACATAATCCCACATTCAGCTTAACCAAAATACTGATTTCATACTATTTAAACTCATATTGACTTCAAAAAGAAAACTTGTTAAAATAACCAGAAAAGTAGAAATTTTAAGAGTTTTTTTTCGGTGTAGCAACAAGTAGGTACTTATGTGAATAATTTACTTATGCAAATTCAAACCACTTCTACTATGGGTGTATGTAAAATCTAGCGTTAAGTTCTTTCGAATAAATAAATCTATCTATATTTTGAGCGTCTATGTGTTTCAAATTAAATTGTCAACATTTCATATAGAAAGTGATGGGGAATGATATCTTTGTTGCAATTGCTGGACATTTTCGATAAATTAATATTGAAAAATATATAATTTTAAATTATTTCTTTAACAAAACTCCTGATTTTTTTCAAAATAGCGTTTATTATAATAAATTGCCTTGGTAATTATAGAAAATTCTGGCAAAATTCTTGTTAAAGGACTAAATAAGTTCGGTGTAAAACTCTGTTTTTAAAATATAAACTCAACAAATATCCCATCGCTAGTGTGTTCCTAAAACTAAAACCACTCACTGAAAAGCGCTACTTAAAAATTAGCTCAAAACTGATCGTGGTTGCTTTCATTGCTACCCAAGCAAGATAGTCACAGTGCACTCAAGCTTTGGTGATTGTCTTTGCTTAACTTGTGCTAGTTAAATGAACATACTTTTAGGTGTTTTAAATTCCTCAGAAATTAGCCCTCATAGCTTCCGGAAATAGCTTCCAGAATTAATAATGTATGTTTATTTGAATAAATAATTACCTAATACTGAAATTTGAAATTTGGTTTAATCTGGGTGGGTATACTGCTTTGGTATCAAATTATATGGATAGATTTCAATGAAATTTATTTCATTGGAATGTTGCCGATCTTAAAACTTTATGATCTGGTTGAGAAAGCTATTTAGTGATCTTCAAGTCATATTCTCAAACAAATTTACTCGCGGACAAGAGCAAACTTTGTCTTAGTCACGATGGCAAACATTGAACTTTCCCTGCATCCACTTAGCAGGGAATCCCAAAGGAAAGTCTTCCCGGACACCTGCGCCGGCTTCAACGCGGACCTTGAAATTGCTACTTGTGTCCGCGTCACTAAGCCATCCGTAACCCTTTCCCCTGGTGTACTCAAATCCGGGCCGAGCGGTGGAATTCTCAAGTCCAACAATTGAATGAATGGCGTGCGCGTGGGAACCTCCCACGACTGTTTACAGCAGTTTTAGGTAAAACCGCGAGCACAGACATGAAAATATCCATCCAGTTCGACTCCCCAAAGTCGTCGTCTTCATATTTCCTTAGTCCTCCCCCGTTCCGCAGACAGTCGGAGGGTGTGCAGGCCGCAATTAGATTTATTATTTATATGTTCTTTCACAGGTATGCAAATTAAGAGGATGAGAAGTAGGAAAATTGTTTAGCCAGCAATTTCGAGGTCATTGTACTTTTGCGGAAATTTTGAGTTTCAACATTACAAGGAATCTGACTAGACTTTAAGAATATAAACTTGTTTAATTTTTGTGAATTAATAAGCAATATAACCAGTACTTTAATTCAACATCGAGACTTTAATTCAAAATCAAGTTTTACTAAAAGTTACTTTCTTTCAACTGCTTAAAATACGTCTAAACTGAAAATCGACTTAAAAAGGACGTATTCAACAATAGCTTCTAAGAATTCGTGGTAAATTAAAATTGTCTACATAGTTACATATTATAGAAAAAAATCCGGTAGTTTTATTATAAGAGATATTTTGTGCTACTGCAATGTGTTTACTGACTTTCTTGTTATACTCGAAAAAGGAGGCATTGTAAAATCATATCAAATCATTGTAAATTAAAACGTTTAATTTTTTCCAGTTGGTTTTACCTTATTCGTGTGTCTTCAGAAAACATCATTTTTATATATCAATTTTTAAAAAAATTTCTAACAGTGGAAATTTTTGTCCATGCTTCTGTACCCCTATATTAGGATTGTTTAAGATATGTAGAAATTTTATGTCTGTTGGATTCAATCTTCTTAGAGCCCCTGAAGAATCGATCAAAGGAGGCCCCAGCGAGCGACGACGACGGCGCACGGCACAGTTCTCATCAATGGAGCGCTGCGAGCCCCATCGCAAATGAATCGGGAGGAATGCAGCGCGACTGGCTAACATTCAGGCCAAAATCGCAGGTGAACTTACTCAATTCAATCGCCGCGCCGCATTCATTCGCTAATCGCCTCAGCAGCGCTCAGGTAACCGCGGCCGGGCACGGCAGGGAGAGACACCTTTGCGGCGATGCATGTAATTTGCGACATTCCAATCGAAGATTTTGTGAAATGCCTTCCAGGGGACGAGGGGGATAAAGAGTATATCTATGTATCTTTTACATGGTTGAAACCAGCTCTGGAGTTCGAAGAGTTTGCAGATTTTTATGCGATCTTACAGGGGAACAGGTATAAGCTACCTGTGCCACTCACGTGATTTATCGATAAAATCTTAAGCACGTCGATCCTTTTCACTGCGCCTACGGGAGAAAGATGCTCCAAGAACGTGCAACCTCAGGGACTGAAGTAAAATAAATAAGAAAAAATACAACAACAAAAAACAGGAAAATTGAGCAAAGTGGCTCGCGGTCATACCGCTGCGCCAAGACGACACGAGACCTCGCGTCCGCGAAGAAATCGTGGAAATGTTTTATGGGTCACCTGGTCAATAATCGGACGGCAGCCACCGGAGTTTTCGGTGTATATTTTCGGTGAAAGTCGTCTCGGAGAGAAAAAAGTACGAATTTCTTCTTTTTCCGTGTCGCACGAGCCATTTTTTTTTCCGAAACCGCAGGCCCCACGAGCTGCCTGATCGGAAATCGCTTCTTAGGGTCGGTATCGGTCACGTGTGATCTATAACTCCGGTAACATACGGTCATTAGGGTGCCGCGGGTATCGATAGCCTTGCTCTTTTTAGAGGTGAGTTAGATTTTTGTCGACCGCCACCTTTTTCTGGTCAACTTTTAGCTACCAACAATTTTCCCATTTCAATTTCAGATTCGAGGGGGAGGGAGGGCGCCCAGGTGGGTAATTGTCTCAGCAGCTTTCTTGATTTATGCCTTCGAGCCCAAGGAAGTGGAGGTCAGAGCTGCTAATTCACCGGGACAACCTGAATTTAAGCATTTGCCCATTTTCGTGCCACAGCGTATTTGTTCTTCTGGCACACGACGGTTCCTCTGGTTAAAAACGCATTAATTTTGTGGTGAGGGAATTTTTAGGTGGAATTGCAGGTGTACAGCGATTGAGTGAATGTTAGTCGTGTTTTATAAATTCGAACATTTTTAGAGTATTCAACCTACCTGAAGTTGTAGTACAATAAGTTGGCTAAAATATTGATGAAAACTAGTCCAACTTTGGGCCCAATTAAGGTCAAATTAAACAGATTCGGCTAGAATGATATGTCCTCATCAAATAAAGTGAAGGATTCTTAACATGCTAAGACTATGAAACACTCTTACTTTTAACACTAGAAGCGCCACCGTCCCATTTTTGTCCCATCCGCATGTTTGATCGCCCCTAACTTTTTGATTTTTTAAGTTAGGTTGTTGAAACTTTTTGACTTTTACTTATTTTATGAAGTTAACTAATTTAAAACCTTTTCAATTTTAAAACAAGAATAGTTCATGAAAAAAAAACGATTTACCTAGAACTGCCACTGGGTAATTTTTGTCCCATAGTTGTTTTAAAGAATTATTTGATGTACCATCCGCACTCCAAGAGGTTGCGGGGGTGGAAGGGTGATGCGTGAGATAATATAGCTTACTTGCTCTTCAAATAATAATAACTAGTTCACAGATATTTAATAATTTAGTATAGTTGGTATTACTATGTGAGTTGTGATGATTTTGTTACTAAACAAAAAATATGTGACTAATAATTCCTAATTTGCTACATTTTTGTTTTGCAAGAATTAAAAATTTACTATAACTTAATTAATAACTGTGCTTCAAATATTTTACAAAAAGTTTTAAACGTAACTTTCGTACCTTATATCAATACCTAATCATAATAATAAATAGACTGGGACAAATTTGGCACGACGGCGGTCCAAGGGGGGTCTTACTTTTCGGCGCTTCTAGTGTTAAATAGTATGATAAGTAATTTTAGTAAACCAGTAAAGATCCATAGATAAATAAATAATAACTATCAACATAAATTTAGGGGTTTGTATACAACACGTAGTATGGGATGATACTTTTGAGAAAACATGGTTTCGAAATAGTCACATTTAAGATGAATGTTTTAATTAAGTTTATCATTTCAGCACTTTATGCCTTGAACGATTTAACCAATTCTCTGAAATTCTCTAGAGATACGTTTGAATGATTTATTTAATACAATTAGAAAATGTTTATTTTACAGGCTTACTTTATAATTACTATTTGGAATAAAAAGTAATTTTCCATAATCCTACAAGATTAAGATTATTAAAAAAACATTTTTTTTAAATGAATAAAATAATTTAATATTCTTTTCAAAATAAAGTTTAAACATAATTTAAAATTAGAACAAATAGAAAGATTTTATGCAAATGCAATAACTAAGTAGGTGTTAAATAAAGTCGTTCCAATAGTCGATTTGGCTGTGATTTCAAAATATTTTAATTTATCTGTTAATATTTAAATGGGTATTCGAACTTTATGGGTTAGGTTATACATATATATATATATATATTTTTTGGGGCACCATGAGTTTCAAAATCCTCACCCAAATGACATATAAAAAAGATCTCGCGATGGCATACACCTACCGCGGAACCCGCTGCTATGGTCCATTAGGTGGGTCTCTGCGAGGCAGGGAAGTTATGAAGATCAAGATGACATCGCGCACAGAAAATGATCCCCAGAGCACATTCCATGAGCCATCGAGACCTGGAGGAGGCAACTAAGCCATGAACTAATCATTCTCGATCTGGTGGCGACAGAATGTGATGAAACCAAACTTCTTCACTTGCAGGTTGGGCCTCCGGAACGCTATTTCAGGTGATAGCTCAACTTTTGCTCGCTAGATAAATGTCTACCTTAGGCCCACTTACCTTTCAGTTGATGAAAGATATGGCAAATTAAAGGTTTTTTAAATCTTAATGTCGATAAGGTTTAACAATTTCGTTGTTCAGGCTCTTAAGTAGTACCTACTAAATTTTCGGGGAATTTTAAAAAATATTTAAAGTGGGTTGATAGGTATTAACATAATTTAAAAACTTTGTGTGTAAAAAAAAGTGCTTCACAAGTTCTGCAATGTTGATTAAAGAAAATATCTTATAATAAGCAATAACAAACAAAGTACCCCTGAATCCGCAAGTCCAATTTTTCTCAACCCGGAAAAATTTTAAAATATAAATCGTATGTTCGATATCTTCACTGTTTTTGCCACCTAGCCATAAGTTTGACATAACCAAGAGCTCGCCAGAAGTGCGGATTTCTTCACGACTATTCAAGGTTAACCTAAGTAGCCCTGAGAACTGCAAATGTGCCATAATTTTACAACTGAAGCAGCGAATGAGAAAACTAGGCATATTTTTACTAACGAAAATTGTAACGATAATCTTACCAATTATGAGCTTCCTGAATCCTTACAGTTACTAGGAAAGTAGAATATGGTTTAAAATTTAGTTAAAGTATTTTTGCTCCAGTATTATAATTTCATTAAAAGTAATTAATACAACATAATTTTTCCAAAAAAATACGCTTATAGCGATTATAAAAATGAAAGTTTCGTGATTGAAAGTTTAAAAAACCTATGTATTTTATCCTCTTTCTTAATTTTTGAATGTGGTTATAAATTACATATATGACTTAATATTAAATTTTTTTTTTTTTTTAATTTTTTTCTGGCCTAGATGAACGAATAACATAATATTTGCAGCTTTTAATGTTATATGCCAAAAATAACAAAAAAGTTAACAGTTATGCAATAACTCCGCGGTACTAAAAAGTAAATTAAATTTAACTCCAAACTCTATTTGGCAGCCCACTTTATCACGTTGAGTATTTAGGGGTCACCACTTTTAGGGGATCCTTCCCCTAAATATTTATTTGTCTCTATAGTATTTTTTACGTTCTTGTTCATATTTTATTTTTAATAAAAATTTTATATATTCCTCGTTATAAATTTTAATTTATTTTATTTTTATAACTTTATTTTGATGCAATTTTATTAATTATTTTTTATTTAGAAACAATTTTACTTTCTTACCCAAGTAGCATTTTTAAGAGCCTGTAGCAACGATTTTCAAATTTTGCTCTATAACGATTTTAAAAGAGTATAAAACTAAGTTGCCCGCTTTATATAGTCGGCAAAAGTAATTATGAGCACGAATATTAATAACAATGCTCTATAACTTAGTTTTGTTTATTCTAATAGCTCTATTTGCTTTTAAAGCTTAAGGCTCTAATAACTTGCTCTATAATTGTTTCTAGAGCAAAAATTGATTTTATTATAGAGCATCTTTGAATTAAAAGTTAAATGCTTTATAACAGCTTTATTATGGAAATATGAACTCTTGTAGAGCATTTTTAGAGCAATCAAATTCCCACCCTAAAGTTCCTCTAAAAGTCAGTGCTATAATCACAATATAGAGCAATTTTTCTGCCAAAAAGCTATGTGTTGTAAAAGATGTTGATATAAAGCTTTCAACTGAATTTTATATTATTTTAAAGCTATAGGTGTTGGGGTAATATAATTTAAAGCTAGTTACTTTTACTTTTAATGTCAAAGTTCTTACAAATAGCCGTGGAAGTGAAAATATCCAGGATGTTTAAAAATCTGCAATCTTGGAGAAAATATAAAAGCAGCAGACATTTTAGAAAAAGTGTGTTGAAAAATAGACATCACAGTTGTCAAAATTAAACGTCAAGTAATCGTGTCGAGCAGAAACTGCATGCGAAGTAGGGCTAGTAGTTTTAAAAAGCAAAGATATTCAGCTGCTAGCTCTAAAAGGGCTACAATAAAGTTTTTAATGGAGCAAGTAGCTGCTAATCTTCTTAAATGCTCGCTATATAGAGCAAGTGACTCTTACTGAGTATAAGAAGTAGCTCGATGTATTATTTTTAATTTGTTGTGGAAAAAATGGCTGCCATAAAAATGAGAAACAAAATAATTCCATAAATGTTTATTTCAGAGTTTTCTTTTGTCATAACTAAGATTTTCAGGTATTTTCCACTCTAAGAAATTCATTAGACATTTTTTCAATTGCATTTAGTGCATAATTTAATTACAAAAATTTTTTTGAAAAAAAAATTATTGAGTTATTGTTTAGAATTATAAGAGCGTATTGTAATTTATCGAAGTATCTCCCCAATATTTACAATAAATTTTAAATGGTATGAAAAATCCCATTTGAAATATCGCAAAAATTATTATTTTGAGTAATGAAAATGAAAAAGTATTCTTTCCATATTGGTTCAACTTTGTCAAAATATTGACATGTACATATTTAACAATTGAAGAAAGGAAGATGAAATGCTTTCTCATTTCCTCTTATTATTATTGACTACTTGAAGATAAAACCTCTATTATAAAGCCATTTGGTTCCAGAAGTTCTATAACAGCTCCATAACAAGCTTTACAAATGCTCTTGCAGCGCTTATAGAACTAACATTATAGAGCAAAGAACTCTTGATAAGCTTCAATATACCAAATTTTAAAGCAAAATTATGCTCTATAAGCGGAACTTTTTGCTGTACAGAAGCTCTAAAATAGTTTTAAGGGCGCTGTTGCAGCTTAAAAAGAAACTTGTAGCTCTAAATAATAGCTCTATAAGCGTCTTTGGAGTATATTTAAAGCCTATTTTGTTACTTGGGTAGAGATATAGCGCTTGACAAAAATATTCGAATGAAAAAAAATGAATTCTTTTTTTTTGTTACATTTTTTATGCTAACTTGATTTTAAAAAATTGAATTAGTCTAAGTTTCGTGATAACTTGATTGAATGTCATGAATAACCTGAGTTACCACAAGTATAAAAGGTTTAATTTTGATTCTGAGGATTAATTCTACGGGATAAATTAGGAAATCGAAAGATAAATTTTCTTTAAAGCCATTGTGTCTAATAAAAGCTTATTCAAACACGAATTCAACAATATTCTTATACATTTTTTAATAATTTTTCAGGAAAAAAACGCAGTACCTATCTAATATGATGTGAAGTAATGATTTGCAACGAAACGGTAACCTTTTCCTACCTATAACATTTTCTCCCAGTTCAAGGCTTTTACTTCTACTTGCAAGTAAGAAAATCGTAACCACTAAGCGACTCCTCGAGCCAGACAAAAGTTTTACCCCTCACCCTCGAGGCAGTCCGTCTCCTGGGGTGCTGCACATCAGTCACCTTAGAGGACGGTCAGGTTCTACAAAAAGTGACATAACAAAGAAATTAAAAGCATGTGAGTCACCGCGGATGAATTTAGTGAGAATACCGCAGACCGCGTTGGGTTCCCCTCTTCACAGAGATATCAAGTTTCTCGTCTTTCAGGTGATTGAAGTCTTTCGTTTTTAGTCAACTTCGCGTACCGAAATATCTTCTTTATAGAAGAAAAATGCCACAGAGACAGCGAAGACATGAACCCACACAAGCGTACAGTTGCAGAACAATTAAGAAAACGAGCATTTTAGGCCCAGTAGAGCATATACATTAAAATGTCTTATACGTGGCTGAGTTGGGTACCGCCGCACCGGGTACCACTATCAAAACAATTCCATAAAAGTTTCTCGGTTCTCCAGTACCCTGGCAAACCTGGAGGTGAGGCAAACCGGCCCTAGATCGAGCACACACAGGCGCGTGTTGGCTAAGACCGACCGTGCCTACTTAAGAAACCTGAGACTATACCTGAGCATACCTGAAGAAGTTTTGGTGTGTGTTGAGAGGTGTGCTCGACTGGAGGGGGGGGGGGGGGGGGGGATCGCAGACTGGCAGCGATCTCTTGGTGTGGTTGCGACCTGGGGAATGTACAAAGATCTGCGAAATACCACGTCGAACGACGTGGGCTATTCTTGAGTTTACCTGTGCCGTGTTAACAACACCTCAAATCGAAAAGTTTCTGGTCAAAAGAAATAAATATTTTTTCTTCTCGTGTAGTGCATTTTATTTTTAGTGGGCGAGTAATAAATAAACACTCTTAATTTTTTTTCCCCTAAAACCAGTGCTTGCTTTCGGACACTATGCGATCACCTGGGCAAAATACGGATAAAATTTCGGAAGTGGACGCTGTCCAGAGTGATAAAAACGCTGTGTAGAGTGCTGCGACTTCTCCAGTGGAGTAGTGCAAAAGAAAAGAGGGGTCGAATTACATCGGAAATTTTGTTATGTTTCGCGGAATTTTCCGCCATATTTTTGTTCGATTGTTTTATAGATGCACAACAGCGTCGCGATCATTCGATATTTTGCAAAAAAAAATTAAAACAAAAAGTAGAAAAAAGTGCCTAAGACCCGGGCCGGATATGTGGTAGTGTTTCTTAAGTATCTTGTCCTCAAGAATATTCCCCTGGACGTGATCGGAATGCGCAGCGGCGGGTCTTAACTTTGTGGTAGTGTGATACGCGATCACCGCCGTCGTTTTATGCCCCGATCGCCTCTGTGTTATTTAGTTTTTTTCTATTGGAAAAATTATTTTCTCTTTTATTGGCGTGCTATTAGTGCGAGGCGTAGAAGAAAAAATAAATAAATATATATATATAGGTATATATATAGATTCAGGTGGTTCGAGGGAGCCGTGAAGCGAGATAAGTTGGAAATTTGAAATGCAAATTTGATCGTGTATTTACACGCCAACTGTGTGTTTTTGTGCTGCGCGACGACCGATCGCGGATGGTGTGTTATTTTATTTATTATTATTATTTTGCTTTTTTTTCGTTTTGTGGCAATTTGTTAACTCGTCCCGGGAATATTTGCTAGAATCGATTTCATCGTGGAGGAACGCCGCTTTCGGACCGCCGCCAGTGGAGGCGCATCGCTAGAATATTCCTCGAAAATGGGAGAGTCTACGCCGATTTGTCGGTGTCGCGTCTTGTACCTGGGCAGTGCCGTGCCACGACAGAGCAAAGACGGCCTCCAGGGGATTCAGGAACCCCTGCGCAGCCTCTACCCTTCGGAGGGTGCAGTCGGGGCGAAGGGGATCGACTCATGGCTCAGTGTCTGGTCGAATGGCATCTTACTGGAAAATGTCGACGAGAATCGGAAGCAGGTGACGCGATTTTTTCCAATTGAATCGCTTCACTACTGCGCCGCTGTCCGGCAGGTTTTGATTCCGGAGCGCGGTAACACGAATCCAGAACCGAAATTTCTGCCCCTCGACTCGCCGTTCGCCAGGATGCCCAAAGCCCAGCATCCGCCGATCTTCGCGGCGATCTTGAGACGCACCACCGGCATCAAAGTCCTCGAGTGTCACGTGTTCATCTGCAAGCGCGAGGCGGCCGCAAACGCTCTAGTCAGGTGCTGCTTCCACGCGTACGCCGATAACTCGTACGCGCGGCAGTTGGAGGGCGGCACCTCGGGCAGCGTCTACGGAACCCTCGGCGGGGGCGGCAAGGCGAACGGCGACCTCACCGCCGCCGGGTGGCGGTCGCGAACCGGCAGCACGACCACCCTCAACAGCGTCGGGAGACAGTCAACAGGTGGCGCCCACCTCATGAATGGATTAGCGATTAACGGGGGCATCGCGAACAACGGAAGCAACGGCAGTGCCGCTGAGGGATACACTTCAGTCAAAAATCGTAAGTAGCCAAATTCATAGATCGAAAAATAGAAAAATCGATAGATTAATGGATCAATAAATTAAATAAGCACGTAAATGAAGCGCCAATTTATCGTAAAAGATTAGAACTACTCAAGTACTATAATGGAAAAGAAGTAATAGTAACAAGAAAACTGGTCAAGTGCGATTTGGATTCACGCATGACCATACTATAAAAAACTCTAAGAAGTTTATATGTACAATAGTAATTAGTTTTAAGGTCATACTCGCAAAATTGACCCATAATGAAAAATTTAATTTTTTTTTAAAGGGGAATTTTAAATGCGTTCGTAAATTACTTACAGCTTTTTTTCTATATTATAATAGTCTATTTTAAGTTGTTATCGTTCGAATATAGGATATAATTATTACTGCTTAAAACTTACAGCTCCTTACGTAAAATCGTTTTTGTGATAGACCTGCTAACAAAATGTTATTATGTACCTACTACTAGACTAGAGGTTGTTAGTTCGTTTCCCATCACAGCCCCTAATTGTGTCATCCGAGACAGTCGCATCTCCCCAACCATTTTGTGATAACTTATGCAGGCTCAAACTAGATTTCATGCTATCAATAAAACCAAGTTCTCTTATGTTGAATATAATGAAATGTTTACAAATTTGAAATAAACTTTTAGATTTTGTTGTTTTAGATGCATAATTTGGCCGAAATTGCATGCGTCGATGAATGAGTTTATAAGTTTAATCAAAAGTGTAAAGTAATTCAGTTTGTTTTAACTTATGCATACTCTTTAAAAACTACATGATAGTTTCCTTACAGACGTTACACCATCAATTCATCTTAAAATAAAACTTGATGTAAATGCCACTGCAACTTAGTTAGTCCGTGCTACACGCAATTCATTTAAATATTACCTTGCAATGTGAACGAAAATGATTAGAATTTGATCCCATCCCACTATCAATAACAGTATGCTAATTTTTTCCATCAACACACTATACATATATGTATATACCTTTTATAAATATTCCGAGTCAAAAGTTTTCATGCAAATTTAGGCATTAATTTTTGTCAGCTCGCTCATATTTTTAGTAAAATTTATAAAACGATCTGTGTGTGATCACAAACAAGACTGTAGTGCAGCGCATTCCACTCCCGAGATCAGTTTCCATAACTACGCAGTTCGGGATGGCTGAGGAATGCGTGGCTACCTCCTGACTTTCGCGGCAAATATTTACATTGTTCGCCGATTAGGAATTTCCTTGAACGTGCCATGTCCAACTATGGCCAGAACGCTAATTGCAATGCAAATTGTGTTATCACGTCACCTCCTCTGTAATTTCTTCGTGATTTTCTACGTGTCTAAAACAGGCAAACCTGCTAATGAATTAAATGAATATTTTCATATTTAAAGCACTACCCGACAGTTCATCATAAGCGACAACAAGTAAATTAGACAAGATTTTTACTTTAATTGTATTCTCATTACATAATAACTCATATGCTTAAAAGCTGAGCCAGAGTAAAAATTGATTCTGAGTTTTTGCTCAGTTTTTGAACTTATGAAAAAGTATGTTAATTATTTTCTGTATAAATTTATCTTAAAATATATACAACAAGACTATTATTTGGTTCCGGTATCTTAGACGATCAATAACCAACTACTTTTCCTTTGATTCCTTTGATTAGTAATATTAAACACTTTTTGAGCAGAAAAACTGCTCAATTTTACTTACAGTGGGTGGTCAAGCAATTGGAACGCTCTGAAAATTATTTCCTTTTGGTGGCTCAATGCAAAAATTAGCACTGACTTTTTGTCTTTATGCAATATGGGGCTTCTTGCCACAGGGCTAAATCGGTCAAAACATTCAGTTCTGCAAAAAATATCCCCTGTCTACCTTGGCCGAAAAATTCCCCGGATCTTAATCCAATTGGGGCAAACCCTAAAATCTCTTGTATACCTCCGCCCCAATCCCAAATTGCCTATAATTAAAGAAAATATATTAAGAATGTGTTAAGAAGTTCCAGAAATAAGAACGTGCTTCACCAATTCCACTATCAGCGTGCCACGTAAAATTGACGCTGTCATTAAGGCAAAGGGGGGTGCACTAAATATTACAGGCAGGGGGGCTTGTTAAAATATTATGTACCCACTATTATATCAATACATATAAACAAAAAAGTAACTTTCTAACTATAATAGTTTTTATTGTAGAAAAGTTTAAAATCGACATTTTTCCATGCGTTCCAATTGCTTGACCACCCACTGTATAGAGCTGGGCTGGAATTAACGCACACATTTTTCCAACTGCTTTATCATATTAGTGAAATATATTTATATTTATTAATATCATAATATTTTGATAAATTAGTGGGACACTGTAGTGCTGAAAGTTATTCTACAAATGGTTGCTGAATCGATGAATATTATTTTTGGTTAAAACTCAAACATATAAAAAGTTAGCCAGGTTGACAAAAACACGAGCAAACAAAAAATGGAACGAGATGATACAATTTTGGTTAGTTCGCGTTTAATAAGTCTTCACATTGAAGAACAGGCATAATTTACTATCTTTAAATTACCAAAACTCTACTTAAAGACAAAATTGTCAGGTTCAAGGACATTTTCCAAGAGGAATGGTGCCCTTTAGTCAGCCTTTAGGCCAATGGACGTTGTTTAGGATTTCTTTTAATTATAGCCCTTCGAGCAAGCCAATCCGAAGTTTTCGACGGCGACCTGTCTTAACGGCTCATAAATTTAACGACATTGATGACTCAATTGGACACCAATCACCTCAAGTACAGTATAAATATATTTTTGTTTTGAATTGAGCAACACAATTCCCCTCGTCTAAATGAAAAATCAAATCTGCCTCGCCGTTTAAGCGCATTTAATTTATTTAACGACGGCAGGCCCACTAAGCCCCGCGTAATTGCTGCTCCCAGATAATTAGAGGCCTTTTCAGGCACTAAAGCCTAAGACCCGCGGCGGTTGAACGCTTTCTGAACGCATATGGATTGCGCAACGTGCCGCTGAAGCAGCAAAACACCAGTAACGGGCTAAAAAACCATCATTTAGACCTCGTCGACTATTACGGAGAGCAGTAATAAGTCAAAAACATTTCGCGAAGACAAATTACAAAATTTCAGCGAGACAACGTTGCCCACGAGTGCGCGCAAGAGGGCGCAACCTAAATTCGCGCGGCTCCGGCACCGACGCCGACCTGCACGAAGAAAACCGAGAGACAGACTCTAAAAAGGCTCTGGGTGTCGTGCCGCGGAAATTTATCAGCGCCGCGCTGCTTGCCCCAAAGAATAAAATTTACCTTTCGCCGGCACCTCATCGCACCGCTCCGCCGCGCCGCCGCGCCGCCGCAACAAAAAGGCACTTCTTGCGCTAGCGGCGCGCGGCGTATCTGCTCTGCACACAGCCTTGTCCGGCGTAACCAGATATTTCTGCGTAATGCGTTTTTCTCGAGTCTTACTTTTTATTATTATTTGTGGGAAAACGATCCGTTAAACATGACTGGCTAGCGACTTGCTAAAGACTAGTTAGTGACTAGGCCACCCTGCTCCCCTTCATTGGGCCGCGCCGTTCTGGGTTCTGAATTCTCGGGCTCCCAGACGGTCACGATCTGTGCTCCATGGAAACCAATCGGTTCTGGCCGAGTCGCCGCGAGCTCGAATTCAAGGGAATTCACGTGCCAGGTGGGACGGGGCCGTAAATAAACACAAGAAATATTCGCAAGGTCCGCGGCCCCCTCTCGTTCGTGGTCAACTTCACGCTTCCTAAAATTTCGCTGGAAAAAACCCTCAGTCGGCGGTTTTGTTCAAGTTTACGGCGATGAGTGCAACAAAAATAAACTTTAAGACCGCACCGAGGCTGATCAGATTCCCCCTCTCTGCCCTCCCTCACACTAAGAATGCAATGTAGGAAGTAATTAAGAACACACCTGAGCAGGAGAACGCCGCCGCCGCAGAGGGCGGGGGCTGAGTTATGATTGCTCAGGTCGATTGCCCGTATTTGAACTGAATCTTTCTGGGTGAGCGATCTGTAGAAATATTTTCATGGGCAGAATTTTAGTCTCAATGACTGTCTGTTGGACAGAAACATTGTATGATGCAAAAAAATTTGCTGGGTATAGAAATATATTTATAAAATTATAGAAATTTTCAACAGTTTAACTTGAAGTTTGCAATTTCTAAGCTTTTTGATAATTATTTTAAACCCTACTTATAACAGAACTTCTTCAATTTCCACATAGTAATAAACTTCCGATGACAACCTTACAATTGGCAGTCAAAAGATGCAATAAAATATAAGATTTTTGTACTAAAGCAAATCGCATTCACCTTTTATAGGGTAATGCTTTTAACATTAAATATAATCCTTTTAGACCACAATTCCACTCAAAAAATGTTGGCTCTGTACATTTTAACTTAGTGCAGAATTTTTTGAGAATTCCAGAAAGGCCAAATATACCTCTTTTTACTATACTTAATCTAGATAGTCGTTTGCAATCATGTATACATAAGACATAAATTAACCTTACTTATTCAAATATAAGATACATGGATGTTGAAAATTTATTATCACAATTCAACCAGAAAGAATAATCTTTTGTAAAAATATTGTACTATTCATTTTTTACTAAATAGTAAAAACGTTGGTAAAAGTGCAATGTCCAGAAGAAAACACGAAAGTTTAACCACATTTATTTGTAACTTGCTTGTTGGCACTCGAGCAAACAGAATCTATCGTGCAATTTCAATTTTAATTGCTTCCCAAAGTGATAATTAGCTGACCGTGCTGAATGTTTTCATGCCAGAAACCATTTAAAAAATTGCAAAAATGAAAGTAAATTCACAACCAGAGTCGTAAATTAAAACAAATTAGAAAAAGGAAGGAAATCGTTTCAGTGAAACTCTTTCCTAAATTCCTGCGTTCTTTTTATTTATTTTTCAGAAAACTCTGGCTAACGGAGACCAAGTAAAAGTGATTTGTGATTTATCGAACTGCGGGTTGTTTTCTGTTTAAAGTACTGGAGAAGGAAGTTGTGTAAATTTATAATTTGGAAATACAAATTAATGTTCTCTAATAATGTAGAAGACTGCAATATAAACTGTATAACGATTTAATTTCGATCGACGTGTAGAAGATACATATTTACTATGTATTTATTTTGACATTCCAAAAAAACCTCTTTCTGTCTATCATATTTTCAAAAAGATGTATTTTATTTAGGGAACTAAACCAGTTTTTTCGATCGACACACACACCGTAAAATGAAAATTTGTACTAAAACATGTCCTAACTTCGTAACTTCTTATTAAAATATGTATTTATTTAGTATAGTAATTTAATATTCACACATAAAAATTACCCTTCATTATACGATTTTCACATAGGATGAGAATTTAATACAAACAAAGAAGTATTTAAAGCTATAATTTCAAAAAAACTCTATTCAAAATTTTTCTTAATTCTTTTTATTGGAATCTCGAAAAGTAATAAATAGGAACTACCTTACTTTCAAATTTTTATATTTAAGGGTGGACAAATTGTGGGTATTACTTTTTTAAATTTCTAAAGAATAAGAGTTATGTTGTGTTTCAATGTATTACAATCATAGTTAGGAATTCCTAAGTTGTTGTTAATTTTATTTCGGTCTCAAAAAATGTCGGAAATATTATTTTGACAGCTTAAAGGTCTCAGACAAACTTTTCTTGAAAATCAAGTCCCAAAAAGTTTACAAATTAAATTGCTGACATATACCGCATGAAAAGTATTTGTCTTATTTTTTTGTCGAGACTCGAATATAGCCACAGTAAATTCCACTTAGCCGACCACATATGTCACAGAATGCATAAAGAAGAAAAACGGCGATTTCTTCGCGTAATTTTGTAATCGTCTTGCTGATTTTTGTCAAGGGCAAGAATTGCTCAAAAGGTGAAGCACTCTGAGGAATTTCGCTTAGAGGCGAAAAAGTTTTGTGTGCGCTGGCGTGAGTATAACGACCTTCAGTGCAAGTACGCGTCGACTTTTTTGCCGCGAACGGGAACGGATGGATGATCTGCAGCGGCTAATCAGCTGCACAGCATCCCGGTCCAAGTGGCAATGTTTCGGATGAATAGCGCAACGGTACCTGCCGAGATACCTTCTGTTCCAAAAACGAACCGCGCAACCTGCCGCAGGTCAGCCCTCGCCTCGGATCCGCTTGAGTAGCTGCAAGAAGCCGTTTGCCACCGTACCTCCGCGTAGCGGTGGCTGTGCGGCCACAGCGGTACGTAAAAACTGCGAAAAATATAAAAAAGCATAGCCAGAAGCCGCAAAATGAGGCATAGAAAGGTGAAATTTATTGAAATCACTCGCGCTTAATCCTAGCGAAGTGCATGCGTCCGAGCGGCACGCCGCAGAGGCAATGTATTGCGTTGTTTTTGTTTTGGTCCATTGCCGGACATTAATCGTGCGCTGACTCCAGCGCACGCTGCAAACGGTCAGCGCTGACAACGCGAATCCCAATGGCAGCCACTTGGCCGCGGCGGCGCATGTAAATGGCAGCCGCAATCTGCAGAAAAGGCAAAAGAGCCCCAACCTGGTTACTACCGTGGGGCCCCCAGCGCCTCCGCTGCCGCTCCATCCAGCAGCAAATTAAAAGTCGATTGTGTTTGGATCGATGGACTTTCCCAGCCGATCCATGGAATTCAAGAAATTTGTGTCTGCCAACCACTCCTTAAGTCGAGCGACGAGCGAAGTCTCAGGTCTGCACTGACTCCGGCGGCGCAGGCCGGAAGGGGAACGCACCAACCAACAGGTTTTGTGGACACCTAAGAAGAACCGAAAGCACCGCGGACCTCGCGGAATTTGCTTTTTAGTCAGCACGCCACTGAGCCTTATTGCCTAGCATCTACAGTGGATGTCACAAGAGACAGCTAAAAACCTGAAGAAGTTTGGAAATTGGAAATTATAGAACAATTTCCTTCGGCATCCAAAAATCCAAATTATTTTTGAAATGTTAGCTAGTTACTTGAATTCGACCTTGTCATAGTTTATCTACGTACAATAATTTCTTAAATGTGACCGGAGGGCAGGTGTAGTGTTCTACCTCTTAATTATTCTAAAATACAACATGGGTATTGTAACTCTTTTAAATTTGTATTTGGAAAATTTTAATTTTAAATAGCACTGCAGTAATTAATTCCATCGATTTTACGTTTCTATAATTCTTTTTGCAACTGTTTAAAACAAAATTTTTCCTTTCCTGTCACCTTTTCCTTACGAAAGCGCCGTCTTGGTTTTGTTTCAAATTGGGTTTTAGTTTTTCTAATAAATAATTGGCTGGTACTGTATCAATCTAAAGGCCGTATCTAAGTTATCTATATCTTACTAGATGTCTTCGTCGCCGGAGAGACTTCGAATATACGAAGAAGATCACCCATGAGATCAGAAATGGGCCTTACGTCACCTCATTTCGAATGCTTCCGGACTGGCGAAATGAAGTGTTTTCGCGGTTTCGCGGCGACGACGGTGGCATGCATGATCTAACCCCGGCGCGCCGCTGCAAAGGTTACCTAGGGGAGAATGTGGGGCTTTCCTCACTCGCCGACGACTGTGGCTGCCGTGGGAACACTCACGGGGACCCCCTTTGGAGCCCCAGTCCCCAACGGTGCAATGTTTTCGCGCGGCGCAATTTCGGTCGGCCTGGCCTAACCTAGAAAATCCGCTCGAAGACCGCGAAGAGTCGACAATTGAAGCAGCACGCGAGATTTTCACAAAATTGTCATGAAAAAATAACTGTTGAGAAGCAGTTTCTTTTTTACCTCTACAAAATGCCACGCAATAAATAACGGATCGGCACCTATATGGGTATAAGAACCTAATTGGGATCAGATCCATTTTTGGACCAATGCAGACTTAAAATATTCAACTCCTTTCGTAAAATATGCAGCAAAACGCACAACAATTTTGCTGACTCGCTCATTTTATTCGCCCACTTTTTGCGCGATTTCTCGCTTCATTTAAAAATAAATTTAAAAATACCCGCGTGATGCGCTGGGTAAAATGGAACAAGAAACGATTTTGCAAGATGAGAAGATCATAAAAATTATGGCTGCGCAAACAAGCCGTGAGTTGACTCGAAAACAAATTAAAGAAAACATTCAACAGGGCAAGGTCAGGTGTTAATTATGCACTTCAAGGTTGTGAGGGGTGGATTTTAAGAATCTGTTACTAAACGAGTGTTCATTGCTTAATGATTTCTTAAACAATTTCAATTTTTTATTACACCATGGATAAATTTATTATTGTTGTTGTTCTAGGTTTTATCCTCTGAATGTTAAGAAAAATTGGATTCTTTTTTTTATTTTTTCTTTGACCGCCCTATTAAGGAGTTAAACTGACTTGTAAAAATTTTTTTAACATTGTTTGTTTGCCTTAAATGCTCTCTTAACTATTATACCAATAGTTTTATGTGGGGGAAATTCGTAATATCGCTCAGAAGGTCGCCGTTTTCTTTTTTCTCGAATCTATGATTTTCGAGCTTAGCGTAACCCCAGCTTTCAATTCTCAACCGATTGACTTCAAATTTCAACTTAAGCTTTATAATAACATTCTCTAGTAAAGGATTTTATAATAATTATAAATATACGAATAAAACATGTGTAAAAAATATTTGTTTCAATAACTTAATTGTAAATCCGTAGAAAATGACCCAATCGTAAATAAATCCGAGAAAATGACCCATAATTTCATGCTCACAAGGTAGCATTACCCCTCAGTAAATGTAGCTGTTTTTTTTAAACTCAAATTTCTCAAAATTTAATTATTTACACCATAAAATATGAATTGCCATTATTCCAAATAAATTTAATTGGTAATAAAAAGCATATTTCCAAACTAATCTAATCTTTCTTCTTCTAGTATTGAATTACTTTTAAGTACATACTTGTATTATAAAACTCAATTTAATCACCAAAAAAATAAATTTTTATTTAACATATCAGAATATCGTCCAAGAACCTCGGTAAAAATTTGTCTACAGTATTTAAATATTTAAGTCGGAATTAATGAATTCGCGAAAAGTGCGCTAAAAGTTTTGTAAGGAATAATTATGTAAATTGTTTTTTTCACTTCCAATATAAATTGCTAATTTAACATATGTAAATGCGGTGATAGCAAAAATATAAATTTTGTGTAAGTCTCTGCCTGCTGTCTATAATCTATCACCGACTATTAATGAAACGTGAATTTTCATGCACACTTATAGGCTCTTCCTCATAACTAATTTTATTAATACAGCAAAATGTAAGAAATCATTTTAAGTAAAAAAGCAATCTCTTTTATGTTTGGAAATACATACATACGTAATTCGTTGAAAAGTTGAAATGAAACATGGTTAATTAAGTTACATATTTAAGAAAACAAAAAAATTGGCATTACCTAACTAGCGAATAATGACATAAAAAATATTCTCATATTAAAAATTGATATCCATTACATACTATCGGAGGAATATATAATTATTACAATTTTGCACAAATTTATGCGAAGTTTACTGAAGAACTGAAGTAACTTTTTACATCATAGGTTTCTAAAGGGGCCAAAATAAACCTGTTGAGAATTTTTGAAGGAAGATCTTAATATTAAATTGTTGAAGGCTTAATATTTGTTAATGTGTAAAAATATAAAGTTCAACTAAAAATTTATATTTTTAAATAGTTTCGAAATATGTACTTCAATCAAATTCGTTGGATCTGACAGAATAATTGGTGTGTTATTTTTATGGTTTACTTAGTAAGAGAGATAACGCCTTATTGGCAGCATGTAATTAGGGCAGTTTAAGTAAACATGGTCTAAGTATAGACCTCAGTCGTACTTCATGATCATATATGCTTTGAAGTCGCGAAATTTTTGAAACTCTTGAAAAATTATAATGAAGCACTCATCTCACGTGAAGACCTCTTGCATAAGAAAGACCACAGAGGCGGCATTTTCACAATGATAAGCTACAGCGTTGCGAAATAAGACGAAATCGACGAAATTATCATCATAATCGAGAGAAGCGTCGTTTTGACAACTTTCCCATCAGCCCCGTAAGTACAAGCCGCTGAAGCTCATGAGCCGCAGTAATTGCAGGTGAGCCCCAGAGCCGCGGCTTCGAAGATTCATCACCTCCTGTAATTAGCTTCACGATCGGAGGGAGAAGAAGCCGTCAGCTGCCATTCATTGATCATTTTGCATTCCTGCAACTTTGGGGGTCTTGTGGAAGGTTCAATTAATTTCCGCACCGGGGGGTTTGGGGGATGTACGCTTTCGCACTGATGCCTTCAAATAAACTACACCTTTCTTTAACGAATATAAGAAATGCTGGGGATCTTTATCTTAATTATATGAAGAGAGATTCTTTTTTGGATGCGTTTTGAACGGGTCCGCTCGGATGATATTCCTACGCATTGTTCTCCTTGAGAAATGCCGGTCTGATTTCTCAGGAACTATTAAGACCCGAGCAAAATTGAATAAATAGAAGAAGAAAAACACATTTGCACGCTGATCGCGATCTTTAATTGAATTCGATCGCGGGGCACATTAGCAGATAGTGCGCTGCACCGAACGGAACAGTGAACGATATTGTTGGCCACTTTGAGTGCCAGAGCGGTGGCAATTAAAATCAATCAAATCTTAGTCGATCGCATTCTTTCGCAGGCATTTTATTCCATAAAGAACTCGGGCTTACAAAATCGAATCGGGGAGGCGGGAAAAACGGCGGTAAACCGCGCCGGTGGGTTGAGTCATCGACTTTGCTCCGCGGCAACCTCGGCCAGAGATTTCCTTTTGCATTATTTCGAAACAATTCGCCAATAATTACCTTTTACTCGGCCTTACGGCTAGATAAATTGCGGAATTTACATTTCGAGGGCTCTCTTTCCTTCTGCAAATATTGTTACATCAGGGGCAGCAGCAAAAAATCGAGCCAAGCTCGAATAGTAGAAATAATCGACTGTGGTTCAGCGCAGCATCCATCCACGATAACGGCAGCAGCTTCTCGTTATTGGCACTTACATAAATTGCGTGATTAAAGATGATGCATTAATTCGCCAAGGCCACTTAGCCGCAGAGAGCATAAATAAAATTACAGAGGTCTGCACGGCACATCGTGCAGAGGAAAAAACTAGAAGATATTGAAGAAACCATGAAACCTGAGCTTCGAATCAGCTGCGGTGTTGAAGAAGTCTCGGATGGGTTTCACAAGTTGCGTACCTGAAAATACTTTCAAGGGAGGGTCGCAGCCGGCTTACCTAGCTTGAGAAGTTTCCTAGAATCTTGAGGTTTCTTATACAAGGAAATCGAGGTATAATTCTTTGATTATGTTCTCCTTTTAATATTAAGTATATTGTTATACATCATAATTTAGGAGACACGTAATTTTTTCTGATATTTGTTTACTATAAAGGTAAATGCCTCTATTACCAATTGTTATACAATAAAAGTATAAAAACCCAATACAACTATGCAAAAGCTCATAACAAGCATCAAACATTATAGAGAAAGGTTAACCTGATTCAATTACAAAGATCTTGGATTAAAAATAATTGTAGTCGGTGAGCTTGCTTTAGATTCGTTGATTTTTTTGGCTTGCGACTTTCTTTAGATTTGTAAACTTTTTTGGCCTCCGACGTGAAGTATTCATTTTCACAATGAAATTATATAGCACGAAAGCTTTACTTGTCAACGAACGTGTTAAAGGCCTAAATTTAATTCGATTAAATAATACCTAATATTTATTATCACAAAAAAAAATGAAAAAATGTATGTGTACGCGTAAACAAATTAAATTTAACATAAAATTCTTTCAATTAAGAAAAATTGGACGGCTTATAAAATGCTTGTTTTTTATGAGTTTCTGGGAATTCTCATATTTATAAATATGTAAGATAAATTTTTGACTATTCTAACAAAATCTTATATCATGAATTTAAGGAAATGATTCCTAAAATTTTCTTGGAATAAGGCAAAAATGATATTTTTGATAACCGTCAACTGAATTTTGGTTTTTCCTTTAAAATAATGGAATTTTTTAATATTTAAAATAATATTTGAATCTTTTTATTTGTAAACAAAATTGTGTGTAATTGTACTTTTTCTAATTGATTGCATTCAGCATTTAGAATGTAAAAGATGTAAGAAGTAATTTCTTGAAATTAGCTCTGAATAGTTGATGGTTGTTAGAAATTGAAAGTAGTGAGTCCAAACCTAAAAATTAATCTTGTTTTTATGTAGAAAATAGTTTCTATATTGAACTGAGAATGAATTACTTTGGAAAAGATGGTAAGGGGTAGAATTGGGATTTATAATTTTAAAGGCAGGGCAGTGTTGTTCATGAATATTTTGTTTAAAAACATTTTATTTTTTCTTTCAGTGTATGGAAGCAGCGCTGACCTGGAGGTTGTAGACGACGGAGAAGGATCAATTTACAACGGGGACGAAAATCACAAGGTGTGGAACGGGTCACAGGACCAACTGGACGGAGTTGGACTCGAGAGCCCCTATGAAGTGTTCTCAGGCGGAGTATCTACCCTCGGAAGACCCGCGCGAGCGAGACAAATCAGCGCCCCGATCCCCGTGCCGCCGCCCCCGCTCAAAGACGAAGCCAAAAAGAAAAGGGACAAGAAGTCCCCAAAGTCAGGAAGTCAGAGCCTGTCAGGGACCCTCATCCGGCCGAAGCCGATTCACGCGAACAGCCTCCAACGGCCGGGGCTTCACCCGCCCCTGGCGAACATGATCTACGGCCCCATAGGGCCCCAGGCGTCACGGCAGTACCACACCTTTAGTCACCGGGCGTACCCCCCCAACGGGCATCCCTCGGGAATGGCCGGCCACGCGCCCCAGATGTTACCGCCAATGGGGGTCCCGATGCAGATGCCCGTGATGCTCCCGCCGCAGTACGCGACCCTGCAGCCCGCCCGGACAAGCAAAAAGAAGAAGAAGGACAAGATGAACGGGATCCCCGTGGGGATGCCCGTCCCCCCGCCCCTCTATGCATACCAAACTCCGGCTGGACCACAGTCCATCATCCCAGACCCACGGCCCCTCGCGATGAGCAACCGAAAATTAGCGCAATCTGCGGGGGCGGGACTCGACGATTCCGGGAATTCCGGGGCTGAATCGCCTGGAGGGACTGGGATCTACCGGCGAAAGGGGCACCTCAACGAGCGCGCGTTCAGCTACTCAATTCGACAGGAGCACCGCAGCAGGAGCCACGGGTCCCTCGCCAGCCTCCAGTTCAACCCGCCGGACATGAAGAAGGAGCGCGAAATCGCCCAAATGGTTGCCGGCTTGGACCTCCACGACGATTCCACGATTCATCGAAGGGCATCCGCGGCGACAGCCGCCGCCTACGCCACTGGACCCTCCGGAAGCTTCGGGAAGCCGCGGAGATAGACGACGTCCCTCGCCGCGACGCGCTCATTGTTATCACCTTTTTTGTTGCAACATATTTTATTTTCGTCCCAGACCCCCCGGAGGTCCGGACCCCCAAAAAACCAACTTGAAGCAGAGCGGGGGAGCAGATTTAGCCCTAATCAATACTCAAGTCAATGTAGGTCTTATGTTTTAAGTGTAAATGTCACACGGCCGTCCACTGTATAGAACGCTTGTTGTACCATTGCGACTGTTGTCTTTGTAGTGGAATTCAGTTTTTCCTCGTTAATTGTAGAAAAATTTGGAAAATTCAAAAATATTACACTGGTGCACCGTAACACAAATTCGAAATGCAGATGGCTCTACAATCGCTTTGTGCAGAACGGACGCCTGAAACAGAATTAGAACTTATTGTTAGAAAATATAAACTGAATTGAACGAAATCTGAACATGAATGTGCCTTATTAGGTCGTAAACAGTTTTTACCGAAAAAAGCATTCTTTTAATTAATTAATTTTTGTTTTTCGTTTTTAATTTTTATGTAAAGTTTCAACGCGCATCAAAATTTTAGAGGATCTTTTAACTTTTACTCTAATTTTAATACAGAGCGCTGGAGGATGCCTGCGTGCATCAGTTATTAAAAGAAGAAGAAAATGGAAGGAGAAATATATTATTTTATTTTATGCATTTTCTTTTATTACATACCTTTCGAAGCATCCAATTAAAAAATAATAAGAAATCTTAAATTCATGTCAAGACTTGGTTTCCAAGAAAACCGACTACGAAATTTTAACCACTGTATGATTTTCTTATGTTAGTCAAACGGGTTACATTGAATTAGGCAAATCAGGTTTAAAGCCACTTAAAATCGCAATATTAATTAATTGTGATATATTAGAATTAAAATTATGGATGTCACGAGATAAAAAAATTTCGGAAATCGTTTGCTTAGAACACAAATGACTTACTTTGTGGAAAAAAGTAAAATCTATGCCTTGTTATGAGAAACGAAACTTTTCGTTACATCTGCTAAAACTGGATTTATTTTCTTGCAACAGAACAGATGAAAGGAATTGATTCGTTCAGTTAGTCACCTTAAGATTGATGAATATGGCGAAACATCCTTCGGAAATTCTTAAATTCTGAACTAAATCAAACATATGTACATAAATAGCTAGTATAATTTTTACTAATCCGAAACAAAGACCATGAAGAAAGAACTTAATTTAAGATATTACTATTGTGATAAAATACGTTCGCCCAACTCGAATACGCTTGAATTTGCAATTTCAAAAGAATTTAGATAATTTCTTTATCTTCTTGAATTAAGTACCCGATTTAGCTATAGGTAAAGGAGGTTTTAGTTCTTCACTAAATTTCATTTTAAATGAATTTGAGGAGGGTTTCTTTATACTTTTTCCGGCCGAAATGTTTGTTTACCTATGTAATTATTTTTATCTTTTCGTTCTATGAAAACAAAGATATAAAACTAATCAACCACATTATTAGCATTAACATACTTAACTAACAAAAAGAACTAAAATAAACCAGCAAATTATTACACTCCGGCTGAGTGAACAAACCGTGAAGAAAAGTTCGTAATTGAAAAGACAAATGAGAATGGAGAAATAAACCGCTGAACTAAAAATGCTCATTTTGAACGGTGCTGGCCCCAAAACGGGTGTTAATTAAAGAAAACCCTAAGCAGGTGTGGCATTTCCCTGACCATCAAATGAGATTTTATAGGCGTCTGTCTATAAAACCGCGATTTAATGCAAATGACCAGCATCCGTGGCGGTGAGAAGTCCATTGACCAGAGAACCCCTCCTCGGCCTCCAGTCGGTCAATCTTTGAATCTTTGCGGGACCGAGGCGACCTACCTCCGCGATGGCAAGATATCGCCGTTTTTTGCTGAATCACTTTCTCAAAATAAAAAAAAGAAATAAATGGAAAACTCAAAACCGTGCTGCCACTTTTAAGTCTATAGGTGTCGGCAGGAATTCTATTTAGCCATAAGCACCAATTGATTTTTCCAACGTCGTTTTTTCTTTTCTTATTTCTTCAAGCGTTGCGTTTTTACCGCAAACTTATTGCAAATAGTCGCCGTCGCCGATTTCTGTGCGTGATTCTGTGTCACTTCATTCAACTGCGACTGTCGCGGAAAAAGCTGATTGTCTCTGGAAACGCGTTTCGCTGGACACATTCCAAGCCCGCAGCAATTCATCAGAGTCGCAGACATGTTCGCAGGTAAACTCCAAGAGGCCGCGGCTGCCTGCGAACACCACGTCAAAAGCAGGCGCGCAGGTATGCTAGACGTTGAGTGGCACTTCCGAAGTGTACACAATTCACTTATCGAGGTAAGCGGATTGATTTTGCACGGCCCCCGGCTCCGAGCAAACTGCCTTTGTGACAATTTCATAATTCCGCGGTTCTCTGCCGCGACTCATAATCTAAAATTGCCCTCTACCTAATTGCTCAATGTCGGTGAACGTAAATTGCTGGCTTCGATGGGCACCTATATGAAGCCGATCGATAACTTTTTCGGCGGAAATAGGTCGTTAGATCTTGCACGGATCCAACAATTACTTGTGCCACAACTCGCTGGTACACCTGCTCTCGAAGATATGTTGCAATGAAAGGTGAAGAGGCGTAACGACAAAACTTTTTAGGGTTAAACATTTTTAAAATACCACAGCACAATTAAAAGTAAGTCAACCTTTAATAACTCTGTACAAAATATATTGTAGGTACGCATTCGTATTCTATCGGAGATAAGGAAGAGATATTTCGTTAGACATTCGTAGGTCCGTGTAGGTCGTAGATTCTAGGCAGAATGCCTGAATTGGATGAGACGACCCTGAATGTGAGTATGTTAAGTTCAACATTGAACGAAAATAATCAGTAAGAGCATAAAAAACTTAATGATATTAAAAAGAACGTCTTTCCTTTCCATGAATGTTGTATGAGTTTGGTTCGCCGGACCAAATTTTTTTAATGTGTACTTTTGATTTTATAACGATATGCAGTACACAAAGAAAAAGTAAGGCGTCCTTTTATTCTAGATTTCTACTTTTTGGGCTCTAAGACTTTTCGCGATTTCAACGCGGAAGAAATTGAAAATAAATATGTATATATGTATGTAGTTTGTATCTAATTTTGATGATGCCTAACAATTGATCTACCCGGAAAAGATTGCTCTCATAGGCGATTAGGTCACTTTATCACATTTTGGTCATGCCCAGTCTGACTATCTCCAGATCCCAGACGCATTTGCAGTGAAAACCCGCCGGGTGAGTTGCGCTTAATCAAAGTAAAATTTCCCCTGCAACTGGTCTTCGGAATAGTTTGCGATGTAAAACCCAGGGAAAAAATCTTTAAATTAAATAAGCGAACGCTCGGGGTACGACCAAATTCGTCTAAAGCAGAGCTGAACATTCCTGGCGGAAATGCGGCAGCAGCGTTGTCGTCCAATCTCTCCCTCATTCATAGAAAACACCGACGACGACGACGACGACTGCCCCAGCCGAGCCCCGGGCCGCAGCCGCAGATTACGCAAGAAGTTGTCCAGGTGCATGCGCTGCCAGCTAACATAATTATTCGTCCGGGGCTCTGGCCGCTGCTGGAACCTGAATGTCTTGTCGCAGCATAAATTTTGTAATTCAGCTAGATGCGGTTTTAATTGCAGAAAGAGCTCCCGAACTCAAGTCGTGAAATTCTTAAGACTGGTCAACCCTAACAGGAATTTCTTTAAGACGGCACGGCGCGGTAATAAGTGCGCCTTGCGAAAAGCGGCACATAGTTGCAGCATCGACTTGGTTGGAGAGGAGATCCTGGACCCCGATGAGTACCTGCGCGATTGATGGGCGAAATAAATCATCCCAAGTTGAGGTCCATTGAAAGGTCTGCAAGACTATAGCTCGAACCGAGGAACGGTAAGTTCTGTTTTTGGCCGTGACTTCTTTCAGTGCTGGGACCTCCTTCAGGAGTATCCTCGATAAAACTTAAACCGCCTGTGCCCGCTTGTGGCGCATTTTCAAGACATGGATTACCAGCTTTCGCCTTTTTCTCCATCAGCTCAAGCCAGCTTTTTCCACTTTTGGCTTACTCCGGAGTCTCTACGGGAACTCCGTCCAGGCAGGCAATCCGGTGAACTTTTTCATCGTTTTATTGTGCGTACGTGAGAAAATGCTCCGCAAATCACATCACGAAGAAACGGTGAATAAATACACTATCGGCGGATTCTTCGAGGAGTCCGCACAACTGGAAAAAGCGATCTTAAATGGCCAAAGGCTCAACGATCGCAGCATCTCATAACTGGACGACATCCCTTCGGGTCGTAACGGTGGAGGCCTCTTCGTGCCAAGGAACTGGTTTGCCTTAAAGGCAAATATGACATTTATGACATTTTTTTTAGAATGTGCAATTGTAAAGTGTATTATAAAAGTTGAGTAAGATGTCGCGATATTGTCCATGACGAGTCATGGTATAAATTAAATTAATCCAATTAATATTTAAATAATAATAATGATGTGATTTGCAAATAGAGTAAGCCTTTCTTAATCAGTTGGTGATAAAATACATAGATGCAAAACTAAAGGGCAAGGGCTTAAAATTAGCTTTTTAATATAAATTAACCTTAATGTAATTAGACTAATTAGCAAGATCAATATTTATTTATTCTTTGCAACATTTATCTACATATGTGCATACATGGGGTGTCCCGTAAGTACCAAGAAAAACTTAAGAAGATAGATTGAGGTGTGACCTACCAGACAAAAGAAAAATAACCTTAGTAAAAGTCTCAGTATTTTCGAGATATGTATTGCTAAAATTAAAACTAGTCTCTCTGGCATTAAAATAACAATATTTATTTTAACGAACAAAATAGCTCAGTAATTTCACCATTAAAGGCATAAGTTCGCAAAAAATCAATATCTTGAAAATAGTGAGACATTTCCAAGGTTATTTTTTTTTTGTCTTGTAGGTTCTTCTATTTTTAACTGATCCGTTTTAATTTAAACCCCCAAACTCTTCAATACAAAAATAAGGAATAACGATAAAATCACAAAAGCTGAGAGCTTCATATGTATTTTAAGTAATACAATTTTGATTTAATGGACACAGGCGAGGAATGGAAGCCGAAAATAAGTAGTAAGTATACATCTACATAGATCGAAAATTTTGAGTTGTTATTGAGTACCCTAAATCTAAACTAAATAAAAATGCCCCACTACTAGACTATAGTTTGAACTCGGGCCAATCATAAATTATATTAATTTCTTACGAAATTCGAACCTTCTTACTGACGGCAAAAGCCCTGCCAAACTGTTGGCGATTGCTCTTTTTTCATACTCAAATTAATCCAATTAATCCAATTTTCGAAAAACACATAATTCCCTACCCAAGCCCAACAACGCTCCGGTTACCTGTGACGCGGTCATGATTTACCGAATGAGCCTAAGAATTCCAATTATCCTCAATTACAGATCGCTGACGATGGGCCGTATATCATCCGCGGCGATCTCGGAAGTGGTCGCGGCAACGGCACAGAATCCGACGAGCCTATCAGCACTCGTTCGCTTTTTTGGGTTTTTCTTGATAAAAAGAAAAGGGAAAAAAGAGCGAAACCAAAAAAGATACCTGACGCACCTGATCATCCGCATTCCAGGTGTCGTCGTATTGAAGTTGTGGCCAAAGCCATGAAAGTACGGCGAGGAAGTGCCGGCGCGCGGGGAGGCGCTGCTCGTCAATAGCCAGCGGCCTTTTGTTGGACAGAAGAGGCCCTACTGAAGATACAACACACTAAGGCCGGGCCGCACTGCCGTCGCTGCCAGCATAAGTGATGTTTTCCTCGAAGTGGTACAATGGACTCTCGGAGCGGCCGTCATGCACCCGCCGGGCTCCGTCCGGGCCCAGTCACCGTGGCCGGCCAACAGGTACATCGCCTAGGTGCAGTCGATAGACGTCCGGCTGGATATGGATAGCGCCGACCAGCGGTCAGCGCTAGAGACCTGCTGCTTCTATCTATCTTCTATCTTAGCTAAGACTGGGGTTGCCACCTTTGAGTTTAAAACAATAACAAAGCCAGACCAAATCTTGTATAAGCAGATTCTTTTTCTCAACTTCGGTAAAGTATTTTTAAAACAAACTCAAATTTTACGAGAATCTCACATACCTACCGTAGACGCATAGAAGATTACTTTGGTTCGTAGGTTTTTTGGGGCACAAAAACTGTACTTAAGAGTATTGAGCCAATGCAAGTCCTTTCAAATAATAGAAAATAAACATATGAAGCATTCGACGTAAAAAACCTTTAATTTTCAAAAAAACATAAAGAACAATTACCTTCTTTACAACCCTCTGTCACACAAGAAAGTTTGCAGACCTAAAATACATAAGTATTATATTCATAGCAGGCAAGTTCGAAGGGGAACGTTTTAATTTTGAAAAAATTCGAGCAATTTCCGACTCGAAGTAGATCGTTTACTGTCATGGCTACGAAGAGGTGGGAAATTCAATATATAGGTATATATTTTTTTTTTTTTTTGAGCCAAAGTTACCTCCTAGAGCTAAAGTTATCCGCATCTACGGTAATAAAGAACTTTTAAAATGTTTGTACATATTTACAATATCCCAAATAAAAATTTTTCGTTGGGACATGGACGCGCAAATGAGGTACAGACTTGGAAACATAAAATATGCCCGCAACAAGCATGAAAATAACCAAAGCCGACACAAAAATTTAAAAATATGCTCTTTATTCCCAGGAACATTCGCGCCCATAGCAAACGCGAAAATTGAAAAAGATTTGTATAAAATATTAATTATATATTTAATTCGCCACTTAATAAAACCCAATTAACCCAATTGCATGTCATAGATATTAATCATAAGAACCGATTTTTGGCGGCTATTTGGTAATGATTCAGGCTTTTGCCATAAAAGGCCTCTTGGAAATTCAGGGAATAAATATATATTTGAAACTAAGTAAATAAATATTTTTACAAATTTCATCTACGGGTGGTAACTCTATTTTATCTGAAACTCTTGCCGTGGAGAAGGCGGTGGCAGGTGATCAGAGGACGCACAGGGGCTGCGTTTCGTCTCGGATTTCTTTATTATGCATAATTAATCGAACAGGCGGATATTGATCGCGCAGGCTGCCAAAGTGACGGCGTGCCTATTTGCAAATCGACGGACGGGCTCCTTCGCAAGCATCGCATTGTTCTGCGCTGTTGGCCGGTGTCCGTTCGCGGCGCGGAAAAAATTTAAACGAGTACGATGGCCAAATAATCGTAATGTTGCGCGAATTCCAGGGACTGGTGGATTTCCGGCGCGCGGCACGGCACGGCACGGTGCCTGGTATTTCAGGCTGGTGCTGGTGGTGCTGGTGTTCGCCTGCATGTTTCCGCTTTCCTGGCACTTTCGTGAGGAAAGGAGCCGGGGAAATGTTTTGCAAGAAATCTTACTTTCAATGAAGTGAAGTTGTACGTGCTTTGTTCAGCGCACGCCAACGAGCCAAAGGCGGTGAACTGCCTTGCAACGTTCCACGAGTGTAATTAATATGCACGTGGGATGGAAGTCGACTCGACGGTATTCGGGCCTGTGGGAGGTCTGAACTCAATTTTTTGAGAGAGTGCAGTAGCTGCTAGTTAACCGTCAAGTGAAATGACTCAGGTTTTTTAATTAGACCAAAATTGGTCATTTCTTTGGCGGACAGGCAAACTAATGGACTTTAAGATGGAAGTCCGAGGTAACAGCTGTTTTATAATAATTCATTTCAAAATGGTGGGCTTGAATGCACTCCCATGTGTTTTTTAGATCATAAGAGTAATATTTTGTCGTGTAAATAAAGGTGCACGAATCTTTTAAAAACTGTAGGTTTTGAATGACAATTGGTTTTGGATGATGTTTTAGATGTTCTTAGATTCGTTTAAGGGGGCATTCGCTTTCAGAATTGAGGAAAAACACACTTTTTTGTAATTTTTTTTTTAAAAAGGCTACTGTATTTATTGAAAAAATTATTTAAAGACATTACTCTATAGGTATTGAAGAATACAAAAAGACTTTTTTTTTAATTTTTAGTTATGTTTAGCGGCGGCAGAAGGCGTCTTGTAAAAGTCCCTTTTTGGCTGGTACACATAATTGTGGTCTTCCTGGACAACATAAAGAAAAAAATCAAAATGGATTCTGTCCTTTAGACTTTTTCTAGAGCTTATACCTAAAAAAAAAAAAAATTTAATTGTTTTACGACTCTTTTTCTGAAAATTTCAAAAATCTGCCTTTTTTTTGGGAAAAGTACGTGCATAAAAAAGAACAAGGGGTACTTATATGCATTTTTTTAGGTATAAGCTCTAGTATTTATGTTAACGAATCGAATGCGTTTTGATTTTTTAAAATCTATCGAGTAGAACTTGAGATATTATGTGTACCAGTTGAAAAAAAGTAGTTTTGAGAAAAACGCGTTTAAAGTTTTTGTGCAATAATTTTTACTTGTAAAACGAAGTACCTTCCGTTACATATATAGCTATAACTTTTGTTTCGTTTTGAATTTCGCAAAATGGTTTTAGGACAGTATTGCTATGATGTTAAGGAACACTTTTGTGTAAAAAAAAAAAATAGATTTTTTTCTCATTTAGAAAGCGAATGCCCCCTTAAAATAAAAAGACCTACTTTTATTGTCTAATTATTTCACCTAAAAACAAAACAACAAATAAAAAAAATTAACACATCTTTTCTAATAGTTTTTTTTTATACCTTTAAATTAAAATATTTTGAAAATCATTATAAGTACCAGAAGTAATTTAAGGAGTTGAACTATTGTAGGGGAAATTTTTCGCATCTTGAATTTCTACTAAGGTAAAAAGATATAGTCTATACCTAATATACATACACATGTTATTTCAATAAATAAATCAGTATTATAAAAGCGAATTAAATCCGGACAAAATAATGAACAAAACATTTCTTCCACTAAATACATATTTTAAGTATTAACCAATTAATGAGTTAGCTTACTGAATAATTCACTGTAAATTATTTTCACGTTTATTGTTTTATTAAAGCGTTATCAACGTTATCACACGCGATAATTTATTGAACCTAGGAATGTTGCAGGTGCACTTAAATAGACTTTATGTCTTGCTCAATCAACAAAACACCTGTGCAACTCCTCATGAGAACAAATGCTCTTCAAGATTTTCTTTACTATGTACCTACGCTTATTAAAAAAATAATTGAAGATAGAACAAAATTCTTCTAGTTCAATGTCTCTATACAATTCAAATCATTGGCCTCCACTAAAGTTATAAATATGGTCTCTTACATTATATGTATGTTATCGTCCTTTTATTAAATGAAGAAAATTATTTCTTTGTGCTACTTCCAGTTTCCGTTTATGATTGAGTTTTTTGGTAAAATTATTAGATCTTATAATTTACCTACTACCTAAAATTGTTGTAAATTTAATTTTCCTACTCCTATTAGACTATCAAAAGTTGCCTAATCAACCGAAAATTGAAATTGCTGTACAGACACAAGGCATCCATTTAAATCAAAAAAAAAAAAAAATATTTCAAACATGCGACATGCCTTAGCTCACGCCCACCCGCACCTTATTTTCAAACAAAACCATCCATAAATATTCACCACTCTTGAACAGCTGGAAAGTGCTGAAACTAAGAAAACTCTTTTCGCATCGATAGCATTCGCGAATAGTGTCGAAAAGAAGTTTTATCTTTTTCTCGAAGGAATGAGCCGCGGACGTGTTTCGCAAGAGCCCCAGCAACGGAAAAATAAAATTCATCAAATATGCAAATCGACGCCCAAGAATTTTTAGGACAGTGGGGTAACCGCGGTGCGGCACAGATGCTGGTGTCGTTCGTTGCCAATTCATTCAATCAAGAAGAAAAGATGAATATATGTATGTAGGTATGTTTGTACATGGCGACGATACATTTGCTGGTATTTGTACCTTTTTGCGTTCTTCGAGACGGCGCGGCACGTGGCTGATGATACGGTGATGGCGCTGGACTTCGTGTTTTGATCGCATGGCGAACGTCTTAAGAAGCTTTGAGGTGAGCTGTGGTAATCGCGGCTTTCAGGTCAGCGCGTCTTGGAAAATTTATAGAAGCTAAGACACAGACAGCGATTTTGCAGTTGTGAATAAAATGTTAAAGCTTTTTAAAGCGCTGATCTTGAAGCATTGCAGTTGTTGTCTTGACTTCAAACTTTCTCAATGTATCATCGTAATGTCTTGGGTAAAGAAGCAATAGAGGCGATAAAGTTAATTCAAAATTAAGCTTTTACCCACATAACGTAGTAAAGTGTTAACAACTCGTAGACATATTTATTTCAAATCACATTTATTCAGATTCTAGTTGAGTAGTTCATATTTCCATAATTTTTAATCCCAGATTTGTTCTTTTCTCTCATTTTATTTGTTAATGGTCAAATTACGTTTGAGCAAATTTTGAAACAAAATTCGAACTCTTCAGCCAAGAGAACTCAACGAAATAAAAATTCCAGCAGAGTAGAAAAGTCGATTATGGTTGAGTTCATGTTTGCAGTTCTAACTAAAAACTTCATTTGCAGTGCGTTTTTGTGCTGCTAAAAGCAGAAGGTTCACGTTGGAAGTACTACAAAGATCTAACGTTAAATTGGCAGCACATAAATTATATCTGCATACATAACCTAAACTGGTCCGGAAAAAAATCAGTGGATAAATTTGTGTTTTCACAATGGCAACAGATGAGCCTAATACATCGTAAATATAAACATAAGTAATAAAATAAAATTAGTTCTGAATCATCCTTTTTAGTGCTGATTTCTTTGAAGAAGGAAGCTCTTCTGATAAGCGATGTAGTACCGCAGATTCAAAAGTTAGTTAGAATATCGCCAATTTCTAGCAGTTTGACTACCTTTCTGCTGCAGCTAAGATCTGTACAACTAAGCGCTGCATTTTTAGTTCTGCGAACATCAACTCAACCATATTTATAAGCAACTAATTTTTTGACTCAATTCTTATTGAAATGCTCCTTTGAGGTTTCTACTCAAATTTTTTAAACATAAAAATTACTTTAATGTTATTCAAATCAGATAGAAAATAGTGTGATCCAAGTTTTGAAATCGAGAAAACCTAGATTAATCGCTTATTTTTAACAATGTTTTGAATATGTTTGTTGATGATGAAAAAAGAGTAAAAATAGTAAATAGCAGTAAACAAAAAATATCTCTATTTCGGTTCTATGCCTTCCAGTTCAAATCTAAGCTTTTGCCCTGCCTTCAGGAAGGCGGAAGAAATCTTGATCGGCTAATTTACAACGCTTCCAAGAAGATCATAATAAAGGCATACACCGCAAGTGAATGAAGTGAAGTGCGCAAAGACTAAATGTGGCGTAAAAAATCCACGTTAAATTGCCTTCCGCTTAATTAACGGTTAAAGGTGATAAGTGTGGGTTACCGAAATTACAAGAAAAGGTATGATGAAACCTCTCCGAAACACCTCCTTAGCACCGAGTAAACGGTAATTTGGCTGACCTAACTTAACGTGAACCGCGAAGATCGTAGCCAGACAAACAGAGGTGAGCTATGATTTTGATACCCGTCCATTAAAAGAGGAGTGACGGAGCATGCAAATGTTTAACTTCCAGTACAATGGAATAAATCTGCGATTATTTCCGATCTCGAAAAATTTATGACCCCCAAAGGGCTCTTTATGTAGGCTTATTTGTTTGGTAAAATGCTCAAAGAGAAAACAAATAACTAACTCGAGCCCTGCGAACATGCGCAATGGTTTCATGTCTAGAATGAACGTCTTCGCGCAATTTCTTCTGCGCGCTCCTTACTTTTTACTTTGCCCGCGGAGAGGCCGTTGTGCGTACCGCCGTAGACCGCGGCGGACTTGCTTTTGCCACCTTGTGCCTTACTGCAGAAGGTGCACTGCTCGTGTAAAGACGTCGTTCGTCACTTCGTACAACATGCCTTCGCGTGTGCAATTTTCGTGAATTTAACAATTTTTATTAACAATATCTAATTATAAGCAAAAAAACATAAATATTTGGATTAGAAAAAATAAAATAAAAAACTAAATTGGTTTTGGTGCTTAGTGACTTGTTAAAATTGTTTATTGCAGTGATGTGCTCTAATTCCTAAGTAAGAAGTAAATTTTTTGCGCAATAAAACCGTCCAGAGGTGGATTAGGCGTTGGAAGAGTCTCATGATGGTAAGATAATTTTAAGATTTTCAAGAAAGTTTGCTATTGCTGAGGTATTTTTATTTTGTGGTAATACTGCGTTGTTTTACTTTATACATACTTTTAAAATTTGAAAATATCATGAACTGAAAATAAGTACACAAATTCTACAACAACAAAAATATGTGTATATAAGTAAACATTTTCATGTTGATATACATATGTATGTATGTAAGTATATAAATTCAATTCAATTTAGATATTATAAATAACAGTAACTTGTAAGCTAACAAACAAACTATTGGCACGTCATTAAAGTAATTACAAATGTGATTAATTGGTAAATATGTTGCAAAGCTGAAAATTTTACTTCAGATAGTTTTTAACAGCGATTTATTACAGAACAAATTTCGGGTTTCATCTATTTATTTGCTTATTTCTTGAGCAGTTATTATCAGATTCAATCAAATCAATAATATTATCAATTTTAACTTTTTTACGAATATTTCCTTATATTACTTAAATTAGAGATCATATTTGTTTAATCTCCTGATTTATTACCCTTCAATCTATAAAAATATATCCCAAAATATTCAAGAATTCCATCCGATCTACGCCATGCACCCTATATATTGATTCGTAAATATTGGTATTTCGCTCAGTTTATAAAAAAAAGGTAAAAAATAACGCAAGTCCACATTGGGGCCTATTGCGAATATCGTTTTTCAGTCGAATCGAAACCGAAGACACATTTGTAAGGCGGAAATGTAAGGCATTTTAGTGTCTTGGCTTTCGATTCGATTGAAAAACGATATTCGCAATAGGCCCCATTATTTTTTACACCGAACAAGTGATACATTATTTCAATAGATTTTTTTTCATATACATATTACGACTTAAAAAAAGTTCTGAATTTAAAAATAGATTTTTAAAAACAAGCTTTTATCGCATTCTAAATGTCGAACCCTTTCATTTGATACCCATATCATGGGAATGCACAAAATAAAAATAGTCCACCATCTTGGGTCGTCCGCCATATTGGATTTAGAATGAAGTCACTAAGATAGCCATGCATTGTCATCCAAACCAAGCGTGTATGCAAAATTTCATCTCAATCGGTTGAGGATAACTGCTTTAAAATTAAGTTGCAAGATTTGACCCGAACATACATACATACAAACATTGCAAGTTAAATAAAAGCTTGTAAAAAAGAAGAAAAACGAAGCGAACAAAAATGTTGATCAATGAATTTCTTGATGGTTTAAACCAATTTATCCATATTTTTATGCTTTTTATCCATATTTCGTCACCGCTTTCCACCGACATCAAATACTTTTTTAATCATAAAGTTTCAAATAAAGATGGGACTTTTCAGAACCTAACGAAAGTGCGCAAGCTGCCAATAAACAATTCGTGATTGCATCTCGCACCAAAAGCACTATAAATCTCAAGTAACAGGCAGAAAAGTTAAATGTCTTGTCCATGAGTACTGTACACTTTTCAGGTGCACAGTGGACAAAGTCAGCGGAACATGATCTCCTTAATCTGCGGCACATGTCATTTAAGGAAAACAATGGAAAGCTGAGCATCTGAAAGTGCATGTAGCTGCTAAGTTTTGCGTCCATTAGCGTTGTTGTCCGTCTTGATTTATGCGCTTCCTAGACCCCTGCTGAGCGCGGGAGCCAGGTAAAAAACAAAAAATAAATAAAATAAAACCTTGAAAACAAGACGTAAAATTAGTTCAGTGAACTTGGACAATCACTGCCGATTGATTTGCCTATCTTTGGAGGAAAGTATCCAAGTTGAGGCAATAATTGTTCAAGTGCCACTTCCCTCGCGTCCACCACTCCACTCCACAAATTGCACTCCAGACAGAGGAGTTGGAGTTACTGAGGCATTTCGAAGACCGTCTTTTGTACTGGCAGCCAGCATTCAGCAACTACTTCAACTTCAGACGATGGTGGTGGTTTGTAGTTAGTTGTGATCTCTTCCAAGTATGCTTGGGCACAAAATTTCTTTTTCTTGATTTCATTGTTGATGGTTTTAAAAAGAAGTCAGCAATTTGCTTAGAAAACGTTTGCCGACACTACGGAAAAACCTGCCTTGGACTCGAATCGTCTTAGATGCACGGGGGGCAATCTGGAGTGAAATGTGGAACGGACTGGACAACGCGTCTGACTGGATATGAGCATTGAGCATAGGCCAGTTTGCTAAGACGGGGGTACCTGAGACTTTCTGGCGGAAGACTTGGTGGTCGTCTCCTCGCCGCTGCCTGGCTGATTGGCTTTGCGGTTAAATTAAGACGAGAAAAAAGCAAACTCATTAGAACCGTCAGGTAATGAAGCGTTTTCACAGCTATTGAACGGTCAACCGCATATTGACATCGCGAGGACACATATTCAGTTCGCCAGTTCGAAGACGGACGAGGCGCCATCTTTCACCACAACGGCCACTGGGTGCTGTGAAAGTTTGCTTGGACTGAATGCAACTGGTTGCGGGGAAATATTTTGAAGATTTTCTTTTTTGATTACGTTTGCTGTTTAAATTTTTCATTTTTTTTTGGAACATTTTGTGTAGCATGTTACTTTCTATAGGCAACGCCGGAAAGACTGAAATAGCCTGAAAATTATTACTCTAATTAGTCTACGATATTCCTGTTTGAAACAGCCTTGCCTAGGAAGTAGGAATTGATATAAAACATTCCTTGATACAAGGATATAACTACCAAATATATGAAATCATTTCTACAAATGAGAAAATTTTAAATTAATAAATTATTCTAAAAATTCACAAGACTAATAACAAGTTGATACATATACATATATACATATGTTGTATACTGACGGTTGAGCCTCAATTCAAGTTTTTTATTCAGGCACTGACTTTGGAATTTTAACCACTTCATTTACATCGACAACTTATGCCTAATTGCTATGACTGATGAAAAGAGTTCAGTAGAAATAACTCTTAAATTAATTAAATAACATTTTATGCAGCTTATTTACATTCTATAAAAACATTGAAAAACAGAATTAAAGAGTCAAGATAAATTTTTGAAAATGTAAGCACAACGACACAACGTTATATTTTAAAATCGAACAATATACTAAAGAAGGTATCAAAATTAAATCAAGTGTTTAACGTTTCTACAAACAAATGTTGCTATATGTAGATGTACAACGTTATAAATATAATACTAATAATAAAAATTCCTCATAAAGCTGAAGTCAGTTTAAAAGTAAAACAAGCAATCTTAGATCTCGCCTGGTTTACTTATCGCATCACCGATTTTAATATGCCAATTGATGCGGTCTTGCTCCTCCTGCGATCACTTAAAGAAAAGTCGAAAGGTAGTTAGTCTAGCCCACGCAGAACATCGTTCCATGGCTCCTAGCACACCTTCATCCATTACATCTTTAAACGGGTCGTTTATTTGCGACCTGAGAACCCGTCTCCTGAAAGCACGTCCCAGTTTTGGATGCCAGGTACCGTTAGAAAGAGTTAGATAAAATCAACGACCCACTTACTGCTCCAGGCTTTTCCCCATTGACCTATAAGAAAATCAGGATCCGCCTGACCACGTCGATAAATTAAAAGGTGCGTGCCGCGGACGACGGCTTCTTAGAACGGTACTCGAATATATAAGTCAAGGTAGCCGCCGCCGATCGTGGATGCCACCAGCTGCCTTTTTCCAGCTCCCCCTGGGGGCCATCGTCTTAGAACGAATGCTTCAAACGTTTTCTGCTAGAGGTGGGCATGTTTCAGATGGCAGAGGGCGCCACGGCGGCGGCGGCGGCGGAGCAAATTTCACGCCGAAGACGACGGATATTGCCTTCAAGAAATTTTCCTGGCAATTTTGCATGCATATCGACTTCACCTGGGTGCTAAATTTTCGGAGCTCGTCCGTTCGTCTTCCGCGTGCTGCTGGTTTATGCTGAGCCGCACTTCCAGCCACTTTGAGGCAGACGCCTTTCTTCTACTCGCCAAAGTGGTGAATGGTTCGGTTAACAAAAGTCGACGTCTTCCTCGAAAATGGTTTGTTTTGTGGTTGCCGTGATAGTGCAAAAATCTTTCGCGAAATCGATTAGAGACTGAAGTGCTGCCCTCTGTTGCGTGCTCTCGCCTTTAGCAAACGAGCTACAAAGCGTGAAAAAAACAATTGAATGGGCCGCGATAATGCGTAGAGTGATGCTGAGCAGTCCGCTGATTGAATGATTAAAATCAACTTAAAGTTTCTATTCAAAATACGAAATTTGGAAAAATCTTGAACCACAAATGAATTAAAATATGTATCTTCTAGGTATAGCTTTGAATCCTGATAATATCAGTCCTCTAAAGGTTCATCTTTGATTATTGTATAGTTACCTGTCACTATGTATTATGTCTTGATAGTTTCATATTTAAAAAATGGTAAATGACTGCTACAAGAAAATATGCGATTGAAGTATAATTTTGGAATTATAATAGCTAAAACGAAAAAAAATATATTTAAATAAATTGCTCGCCATTTAACAAAAAATTACACGTATACCAAATTTTTAGAGCACAAATCACACTCATATTTGAATTGAATTGAATATATTGAATTTTTAATATCTTTCAAAACCCAGGCAGGTTCATCGCATAAAAATAAATAAAAAAATTTTTAAGTAAAACGATTTTATATATTATGGTTATAAAATCGTGGGCGCATAAAATAGTTGACTAATTATGTGATTTAGTGTGTTCTACTTAGTTTCTAATTAAAACCATTCGCTAATTGATCGCGCCCACGATTTTATGACCATAATATATAAAATCGTTTTACTTAAAAATGTTTTTTATTTATTTTTTTTTACTTTTTAGTTTCGGACAGAAATCACTATATAATTTAAACTTTAGCTTATCGTATTTTTCTCGTCGTTTGGCTGCAAAATTTCAGATCAATCGGTTAGCGTAAAATGGGCGTAAATGAGTTTACAAGATTTGACTGTTACGTACACGGTTTGAAACTAAATAAAATCATTTAATAAAAAGAGGTGAAAATAGAAGAATTAATCCAACATTCTTCATAATAGAAAAAAAAATACAATCTATTTCGAAATTAATGACAATTTAGGTTGGAAATGGCTTTCCTTTTTAGAAGTTTGAATGTAAGTAATCTTACTCAGGTTAAAATTAAAGCTTTTTCAAACTGTACATAAACCTTCAAAACCTTAAAAATTATGACGTTGTAAAAGTGTTAAGAAATGTTTGAACGAATCCATGTATACAGATCTGAAATAAAATTTCAACGAGCGGTAGTAAAATGCACTTTCCACATAATATTTTTCCAAACTGCTTTGAAGCAATAAAAAATTACATATGGAAGTCTTTATTATTCAGACTGACCATTCGCAAGCATTAAATTTCCTAAGACGACTCTTCAAATTGCTCAGCTGCTCTAAGATGCGCATAAATCGCAAATTTCTTAAGTAAACGCCGCAGGATGATTTTGTTGCCATGGAAGGTGATTAGATTACACGGTAAAGTGAGAGTTCAATCGAGAAGCTGTAGTTGCATTTCGACAAATTATCATTTCTCGAGTTTGTCCAATTTTCGCTGTTCTAAAAGTTAATTAGTACGTCCCAAATTTAACGCTTTCCATGCAAATGCGACGAAGACGAGTGGCATGGCGTTCGAGTAATTCCACTTACGCGGCAATAATAGTTAATGAATAGTTAATGAATCTATTGCGATTCGATTTTCTTCTAGGTAACTGTTTCAGGGTATGCTGCTTTGTCGGCTACATAATGAAACTTTTGATTAGAAGTGACCATTGAGAGAAAATTCTTAAGACGTCTTGAAAGGTACGAGCCGTACAATTCATCACCGAGCGAGGATTACCCAATTTCTTTTGGAGGTCTGTGGTGACCCCCTTGATTTATGATACCCAAGTAGCGGATATTTACAATAAAAAGACGATCGCGCCACATGGGCTGGATCTTTTTATTGTTTGTGAGCATAATCCACGCCGATTGAGTTGTTATCTGATGGCATCTTCGCTGCGGTGGGGAATTAAATGAATTTGTTTTCAATCAAAATCGCTGGATTGTGCTCGACGAAGATGGATATCTCGCTCCAGGTGGGCATAGCGATTCGGGAAAGTTCTCTGTGGTTTTGTAGGGCAAGGGCAGTTGTTTGGGCTACAAACTATAATTATTTTTTGCTTTGTTTACTCTTGATAAAAGGGGTTATTATTTGCCATTAAAACACAATAAAGAACAAAAGCCATTAAATATCCCATGCCATGAAGAATAAAATTCTATGATTTTGCAACTCATAAACGAACACAGAGTTTAAAAACAATGACAATTTCTTGACTTAGATTAACGCACGAGTACCAGCAATTTAGAGTTAATGTTGCAACAAATCAAATTCAAGAAGTTCGTACAGAATAGGAACTTTTCAATAAAATGCATTGTTGCCAGATCTTGAACATATTTATAGTAAAATGTTGTTATACCATATGATTTTACAAAACGAAAACAATAGACTTCGAATAAAATGTATCCGTTTCAATGGTATAAATAAAAGCTGTTTTACGAAATGAATTTAATTTAATTGTGTCTGTAATGAAAATTTATGAAAGTGAAACAATAATTAATACAAATACTATGTTTGTCTCCAATTTTAAATAAAAACGTTTCTCTTTTTAAAAGAAGTATTCTATCTTCTAACTTCTCACTCATAGCTTTAGTATCATATACGAATTACATAGGGAAAACAATAAAATCGCACTTCTTTCTTAATAATAATAAATAATAATAATGATAAAACTGTCGGAAAAAGTTACGTTTGATTGTTCCTTCTTTATAATTCAGCTTCTTATAATTTCAATTAAACGAAATATCTGATAGAATATTTTACGTACATTTCCTATTTCCTTTCAATTTTGTAGTGGACGTGTGCTTCATTCATACGGATATTTTTTTTATTGGGCTCATCCATCTTAACTCTGATGGAACAAATTTTCACTAAAAGCCATAACCGTTCGGACGTGTCAGCAATTATTTCACTTTCGTGAATGTTCGTCATAAATCAAGTCTCGCATAATCATCATCAAGCAGCATCCCATCATAAGAAGCATAAACAGCACGAGACTACACTTGCCCGTCCGCCTTAATGGGGCCTCGTCAAAATTAATTTGAAACTATTCCATCGCCACGTCCATGGAATTATTCAAATTTAATGAAAACTTAATTGGATAACAGGCAGATGCTGTTGCCTCGCCCCACCATCCCTCAACACCTATAGAGAAATCATCGGGGACGTGATCAATTGGAAATTCAAGTTGCACCGATTGTGTCCGGCGTTAGTTTGATCCAAACTACGGTTCTCGGACATCGAACCAATCAACCTGTTGCGCTTGCGCATAACTGCGCGCGCCGTTGCATCACTGATTGCAAACGTGCCAATTTCCTTCTTGTTAATTGCATATCTTTTGTCAAGGCGATTTCCAACCTGAGGAAAGAAACGTGTCTTTCGGGGTTGAAGTTCTGCCAAACAGCATGCATGTACATATATGCAACTTAAACCGCCACCGTTGAGTTTTGCAAGGTAAATATCTTCCTCCTTGCATCTTGAAGGAGGTACTCGTTTCTTCTTCCGTGCCAACTTCTTAGATGGATGTGATTGTTTCGATCAACCGGTGCCTAACTTTTAGCTGCCTGCCGGAGAATCCAGTTCAACGGTCGAAGAACGGCTCTCCCGTATGTCTCTAGGTGCATCTGGAAGTGGATGCGGCGGTCCATTGCACCGATACGGCGCAGATTAGGCGACTATTATGCCTCTTGGGGACAAGAGCATCCATTGCATTACCTGGCCGCTCTGATCTTGACTGCATTTGGCACACTTTTCAGAACTGGAATTTCTACGTGTGCTGTTAGATGGAGGTCTTTGATGATAAATTGCGACGCTTTTAATTAGAGCGTTAAAACTCCCGTTAACAGGTATCGACGTCTTGCACGGGTCCGTTTGTTCTACTTAGATAACACTAACCTGGTTGCTCTACTTAGATAACACTAACCTGGTGAGCGGGACACTTAACTTGCAGCTATTGTGACTAAATTTAACTGATGAAAAGCTATTTCACCCTGAGAATTGCGACATCGAAGCTATCAAATCTGAATAAAGCTATCATATAAAATATATATAATATATGTATATACATAATATGTCATCTACTATGTACATTCCACCGACATGCATAAGTACAGCAGAATCTTCCCATACAAAAATTATATTTTAATGGTGCACTTTTCCTTCCCTCTTGCGGACACCATCCATCAACGGATTTTGAGCAGTCAGCTGTGGGTTTGAATTATTGTCAAATGCATTTATGGAGCATTTCTCAGTTTTGATGACATAAACGTATCAAGTAATTGCACCGACAATTATTAAATAATTTGTTTTGTATCTTTTAAGTCCCTTAAAACATGAAATTACTCCTCTTTCTTCTGTTAAAGCCCCACTTAATTGTATAATATTAGTCTTGTCTTATTCGTTTAGCAAATTTTTCTAGTATACTTATACAATATGCATACCTATGTATATATGCAGAAAAATGTTTATCCAGTGCACTGCATTATATGAATCCACTGTATCCATATGTACTGTAGAATACGACAGTTTTCGAAAGGTTGACTATTTCAAAGAAAATAGCATGACGTTTGGTATGTTTACTTAAATTGGACTGTTACTATTCGAAAACTGTCGTATAATAATAATAATTTATAATAATCTGACGCATTTAAAGTAACTGAAAATGGAACCAATCTATTCTCGATTGCTGTTATAACTTGGCATAAGTAATTCCTATAAGTACCGAATTAATCCCTCAATAATTCCGATACGACCTCAAAAATCCCACTAAAGCACCCAACGCAGAGCTCAACACCTCGATTTTCCTCAATGCAGAACGACCTAATTAGGCTGACCCACTTTAGTCCACATGGTGCACCACAGGAGCGGAAACCGGTGACCCACATCTGAGCCAATCCATCCGCAGCCGGCCTCTACCGAAAGTCTTCAGAAGGTTTTCGTGGTAGCTTCTGCCACTTCGCTTCCGCGCACCGCAGTCGCAGAAGGAGCTTCATTACTGGGAAGAACAAATCACAAAATTGCGGTGGAAATGTATTTCATGGTCCAGTTATGATCTTCATTTCGCCATTACATGGTTTTGAGCGGAATCCTCAAGTAGTTCACCGCCTTCAAGTCTTTAACGAGCCACCAAATTGTGGTGTGTTTGCGCGAGAGAGATCATCATGATCGCCTCTCCGGCCTGTAGAAGGCTAATTCGATTTTATACCTGTTCTATCCATCTACCTATCTATCTTTTACCTATCTGCACTTTGTCGTCTCGCCGCATGACGACGCGCGGCAGAATTGTAATCTTGCAGTGGCTCTCAGCCTCGTAATGGAAATTTAAGCCTCCTGGATCTACATGAAATTGGTAATATTTACCCGAAGAAATTATACTCACTTCGGAAACTACTGTGAAATCTGCTGGCAATGAACTTGATCTTGCTGGCTGTTTGTCAGCTGCCATAGAAGTTGCTTCTCGTTTAAAGAAATTCAGGAAATTTTGCAGGCTATTTGCGAGATTACTGTTGTTCAAAAGCAAATTTGTAGTTAAAGGAGTAATGCGAATAATACTGCGCGAAAAATTTAATTATTTCTGAGTAGTCATTTGATGATTATGAGAAATATTTAGAAAGATGCACAAATTCCTTTCTAAAAGAATTGAGATAAATTTGAAAAGCACGAAGGAGAATAAGGGAAGAAAAGAGGAAACGAAATATATTATTTAAATTAAGATTTATCTATGGTAGAAAATCAAATTAAATTCATTTATCTATACATCAATTTTATGGTTAATATAAAATAATAAAAATTTTGTGCAAATCTTAAATAGATTTAAATTTAACCATCGATGATTCAATCTAAAGTTAGTTTTATTTTTTTATTGAGAGCTTTCAGCAAACTAGTCAAAATTCAGTGGAATTTAAAAATATTTAAGTTTTCAAGATACACTTAAAAAATTAACAATAATACAGCTTTCGCTAATCATCCTTTCCATTTATAAATGTGTTTATATCATATTTTATCTCTGCTGAATTTGGAATTAGTCTCGATAACACTTTACTTAATTGAACTTGGAAGAAAGTTGGACTTAGCCAGTGGCTAGTCTGAATGCATAATCACATTTGGTTGCACCTCGGTGGTAATTACTTGCAGCTTTATTTCTATTGTTAAACGAAACTGAAAATTGCACCTTGGCACTACGCAAAACAATGAACATTTGTGCAGTATACTTTCTCTAGGCGGACATCATTATCAGTTTAGCCGCATTCATGCATCCACCGCAAAGTAGACAGACAGACAGACAGAAAGATAAAACAGCCAGCCGCCAGGAGGATTAATGCGAGCGTTAGTAGGTACTTAGCGATATTTAGCGATTAATTCGCAAGCAAAGGGCTTAAGTAGCAACGCGCTCATTATGATCGGAAAAAGATCGAGCATATCGGAGCTGATCGGAAAAAGACCGAGCCTATCTTTCTTAAGATAAAAGAAAATTTCTTGAGAAAAAAAGGAAAATTACTCTGAGATTACTGGCGCTATGTGGTTTCAGTGATTTTCCAATTAATTTCTACTCAAAGGAGCAGTTCAGTGGAAACACATTTAAATATGTATGTAAATTAAGTGCTTTCCACTCGCTCCAGTTGGATTTTAGTTGAGTTATATTATAACTTTTAAAACCATAAAACTTGCCCGATTACACACCGTAAAGTAAATGTGAATTTTTTTTTTTAACCTGTGCACTAACGTCATACGTAACAATATTATGCCGAGGGTTACGATCTCCCCATGCTTGTATTATTTCGCCGCTAATTAGCTCGAAATAGTGAAAAGTAAAAAAAATTACGCAAAGCTATTGTTTGAAAAGACTCTGGGCATGGATTTTTAATTCATTTTTCATTGATCTCGCGATCCGTGCGAGATCTGCGCTTTATCGGACAGGGGATCGACGGCATTCGGGTGGAGGTGCGGGCGAGCGCATTCACACATCGTTACAAGACGAGCATTTAATTGATTTGCTTTCAAGAAAACAAAATCAAAACTAGTCGATCCGCTGCGATTTCTCCATCTTCTGTTTGCCATCAGATCAAGTGAATGGAGACGATGGAAAAATTGGAGAAAGACCTTTCGAAGATCGCTTGTGAGCATCTTCAGCAGCGGGCGCTGTTATGCGTGAAGAAGTTTTCTAACAAAAGGAACTCATCATGGTCACTGATTGATGAACTATAGACCCAATTTTTCCGATAAAAGGAATCGAATTCATTTGCAGGAAATATTTATGTCACCTGATTTGAAAGGTGCATATGTTGCATCATTTTGGTTCGAAATTTCCGGAATTTGGGAACTATGAGCCTCAAGGTAGGTAAAGTGATAAATATTGCTATTATAAAGTGTGAAAAATGTTCGGATTAAAAACACCAGCAAAATTTTGTTTTATAATGGAGCATTCATTAAATTGAGACTGATAGTAATGCAAATTGGTAAAATATTAATTAAACAATTCTATTTTGAAAAATGTTGCCCATTCATTAATTAATGAATTAATTATGAAGAATGCTCATTTCGCACCATCAATTTTATGTTTTAAATAACAAGTTGAAATTTGAAAATAATCGCGTCAAGCTTCACATTTATATTTTCTCAGTATACTTTTGCAATAATGTATTTTTAGAAAATATCTTACCCTATAAATATATGACTGAACATTTTCAAAGACCTCGCGTTTTTACTATTCTCATAAACTTAACAGAAATATGATTTTAAAAATTTTGAACTATGTAGGTATTATAAATTTTCGTTCGTCAAAGAATTAAACTTTCTAAAAATGTATGTGGATAAAGGGAACTTTTTTTCTACATTTAGTTAACTATATTAAACCTTGTAATTTTTTATCATAATTATACAAAACGATCTTGTTTCGAATAGCTGATATAAAGCCAGTTTTTCGTTAAAACGAAGTTCATATTTATAACTGACATATAGTAACAATCTTCTTAAAAACGATAAACTTATGAAATTCGGTCAAAGTAATGATGCAACATTTAAGTAAAAAACCTAGTAAGAACCAAATTACTTCTTTTATTCGCATAAATTACTTTCGCGCCAATTGATTTCGGTAAAAAAAGAGTCGATGACCAACGATAATCATCTTTCACTATCGTAGTTAAGGTCGCCAAGAAGCTTTTTGTGTTCCAGATGATAATTTTTGCCATTTATAGCAGAAAAGTGAATTTAATTGGCCTCGTCAAGGTTTCTCGCTTGGACAGCGCGAAATTGCAGAGAGCGAGCATAAAAACCCCTTTTCCACTTAATGCGAAGTACCTACTTTACTTACTAACTTATGAACATCGACAAAAAGTGCACTGTTGAATAAGCCCCCGTTCTCCCCCCTCTTCTCTTGCAGGTACGCTGCGTAACCTGAACCTGGAAGTTCAACCTGGCGGATTCAAGACCACAATTTAGCTGCTCCGTTTTTCCACCGGTCTGTGGACAGTGCTCGGCGCAAGCGATCCATCCGCTGAATCTAGTGCGGCTGGATATTGAAGCGAGCACTTATCTGGTGCACAGCAGCCTGTGTTTCGATAATTTTATAAACACTGTTATCTTCTTGGAAGCAGTGATTGGTCTTTCGCGATCTTTTGCGATCCTCATTTGCGCGGTTCGCGGTAAGAAGAAGCTCACAAGAAGCAGGTGGGCTTCGCTGTTTGAACTTAACTCCGTTACGATCAGTGCAGTAAAGATCATCGAGCCATTAGCACCAGATTGTGACCGGTTGAACGGTTGAATCGCGAGGTATCTTCGATCGGTTTCCTGTGTCCATCGGCCCGTGCTGTACATGAGCGCGTTCAGAGATCACCTCTGGACCACTTCCTTCATTCGGGACCCGAAAGATCGCCACCGAGGACTTATTCGATCCACGCATGGCACAGTATCTTGCAGCAACTCAAGTGATCCAGTGAAAGTATTTTTCGACAATTTGGCAAATTTTTGTGCAATTCACTCAATACAAAAAGTGATCTTGTGATTTCTCTGCAAAATGTAAGTGGCCGTGCTTTTCTTCGGAAATGATCGTTAAACAAGTAGAATGATTTTTCGGTGGAATAAAGTGAGTGACGCTCCCAGCAGGAGGAAAATTACGATTTATTTTTGTAACTCGAAACCTACAAGGTACCTGGCAGAATGGTCACGTGCAAAGTGGATGCTGTGCCTAAAATGAGTAGGCCTCGGAAATCGTCCAGTCTATCGTCAGGATTTCGATTACTTGATGGAGATCAACTTGATGCTGTTTCCAGCATTAGCAGAAATTCGATTTATAAAATTAAAATCGATTCAATGTTTGACGATTCCAGGTAATTGCCAATACACATATTTCCAAATAGTTATCATAAGGTTTAAAAAATATTTATTTCTTTTAACCTTTTATGAAGCAACCGACATCTGTATTTAAGAAAGTTGCAATACCATACATAGTATAGTATTTCTTTACAGTCTTTTGAACTAATGCAACTTAGTCAATATTACGAATAAAGTGCAGGGATTAAAGTTACTTGTAATATTAAATTGTTAATTTTAAGAGTAGACTGTAAAAAAAATAAAATTTTTAGTGCTTCAATTTTACGTTCTATGTATGTAGAAATGTGCCGAGAATATATTGAAATTTGTTCACTACATTTTTTATAGCACTTTTAGAATTGTAATTTAATTCTATAATGTTTTTATTGATTCACTCACTCATGATCCAATAAAATAATATAGCATATACTTCTTGATAGCATTAAATCTGAGAGTTAATACAAGACATTAGCTATAAAATTTTGAATTTTTTAATGCTTCAAACTTTTAAAACTCCTATAAAAACAACCAACTTTATGCCATAGTAAAACTATTAGCTGTGGTTATTGATGATCGCCTCTGGAATTTCGCATTGCATTGATATTTTAATTTAAACTGTTAGTTTGCTAAGTTTTAAAATTTGCAAAATATTCATCAAATTGCATTTATTTTTGCCCTTCCAAACTTCAAATTGTGAACTGAAAAATTTATAGGTTCTCAGTTCTTGATGTAAAGAGAGCCATAATTCAGTGCGATTTGATGCGCTCTTCACAAAATTAAAAAAATTTTACGGAATCGGAATTCGGAATTCTGATCCGAATCAGGCTGTCAAAAACTCACAGTTATTGTTTGAAACCAAATGGTTGTGAAATGTGTGACTAGCGCACTAGATTGTGAAAAATTGTACTTGCTGTCTAAGTACATATACATATATTAATATTCAAAGTGTCTAGAGTTCCTAAAAAGCATGTTAACGTAATCTCTTCAGTCAACTAAAAGGTAATGACTCCATCAAAAACCAATTACACTTATGAAATATTGCTAGTTCTTCAAATTTAGTTTCGCTGTAATTTTCTACAATGAACATACGCAAATACAACTTTTATGAGTTAATTATGTCCAAGATTTATTATTCGCATTTACCTGCAACATAGTGCCTCTGGTACGATTGTGAAACTGAAACATCTTTTTTGCTTTTATTACAACCTTCAGGAGATTTTTACATCATATATTCATCACACTTCTTATCATGTGTGCTTTTAGAGCTTCAAAAGATGTTCAAGGGTAGGTAAAATGGTTAGATGGACTGCTGAATTTTATGCAACTATTCGTTATTTTAAATTCTCCCACATCACGAAAATTATAGAAAATGATTTAAAATATTTTAAAGTGAAAAAGTGTAAAATTTTTAGATACTGCCTATTTGCGTGAAATATGTAGGAACTCACCAGATGAGTATTTCAAAATTTCAATTATTTTACAGGGAAAGTTTTCCAATAGTCAATTCTAATCTTTAAAAAATACTTTTATAAAAACAAAACTCGTTTAGGTTGACTCCTCATAAAATGTTATTTCTTGATGAAAATATTCGAAACTTTCGATTCTTTTGACAGTGACCGCTTGTATGATTGATTATAATCAAAATTTATCTAGATAGAAAATAATAAACGTATTTTTTCTTAAATTTACCTGCAAATTATCAAACATTATTAAAAGACATACGGAAGATATCGAATAATGTCCGCATAGCAAAACGTCCAATTTCCGTAAAGGCACACAATTTATCAAATTAGGTAGAGCACGTTACCTTTCCCGACAATCATCAATTTTTAAAAATATCGCTTCCGACAATAATACATGATACATCACTTGCGAACTCAAATTGGACATGACACACATGCGTTGATAGAGTTAACATGTTCAAAACAGAAAAAATAATAGCATAGTCTTCGACGAAATTCCGCGTTATTCAATTTCACACTGGGGTGCGTAGAAAAAACAAAAGGTAATTGTTTACTCGTTTAAACGCAACCTGGAAAATCACTCATCGTTGCAGCAAGAATATTCATGAATTTTATGAAACATACCTAACATCAATTTTCCCACGGACATATCGACATTGGTAGCTACTTGCAAGTCGGACTCAAAAAACTTTCTCCCCAACGCACTTTACATCGAAAGCAAATTTCGATTTCAAGTATTTGCGTGATTTATCATGAAAAGCTCACTTTTAGCCGGCTAGTTTACATAATAAAAACCCGCGAATTTCTAAACGAGTCCAGAAACGAGGCTACTGACTGCTAAACCACCGACAACCATTTGATTTGGCCCATCCATCTTATGCCAAACTACTCGCAATTGCATCGTGCAGACCGAATCTATGTAAAAGTAAAAATTACTCTTCTTACCTCTGGCTCCAGCAGCTCCACGTGTTATCTTTAAGTTTTCTTACTTTTTTGAGATGATCTACGGGCAGAGCCGGATCTGTGTTTTTATGTGGGAGCTCTGGATCAACGAAAATTCCACCATTTCCCAATTCTAAAATAAAACATAGATCGATATATCAAATAGCATATACGTACATATAGAGATTATATAAATTGCAAAAAATCCCTTTAATTTTTGTCCATAAGATCTTGCAAAAATCTTCAAATGCTGAATTTTTGCGAATTTTGGGGGCCTTTGATTTCTTTTTTTGTAGTACCAATACCTACTTTTCGTTTTTTTGGGAATATTACAGTTCATTTTTTGGCATTCTATAAAAATTCAACACAAAATGAAAATACTGTTACTTATTTAATTTCAAATATTCAATAATTTCAAAATATTCTACAAAATCAAATATGATATTAAATTAAATTAAATCAAACGTTCTCTTTGCTTCTGAAAAATCTTTATATAAATCAATTAAGCCTGGAAATACTATAATAAGTTTACTGCATAATATTATGCACAATGAATCATTAAAATAAACTTTGATTTCATTATACAATACATAAGCCCAAAATTTTTTGTTACTTTAGTTATGGTATATTCTTATAACATAGTTTTCACAGTCTCTCATGTGGAAGTCCCCAGGCTTATGACTCTAAATCCGGCCCTGTCTATCAATCTTCGACTTCTGCTGGTCTGGAGCATAAAACAGAAAAACATAGTTCGCACGCAGGCGATTTTGGGTCGATTAACACTTTACCGTAAAACTAATAAAATTCAAACCCGAGCAGCCGAGCAAATAGGAAAGCCTATTAACCCAAAAAAGTGCAAACCACAAAATTATCTTCGTATTGTTCCAGCCCGGTGATGGCTCGATCTTTTGTGCGTCCGCAAACCACGCCACGAGCCGTAAAACTACCATAAGAATTGCCCAAGAAGTACTCCAAGATGATTGAGTTCTCCCTATGTTTTCTTTTCGCCTTAGGTCAGTGACTAGTCAGCGGCTAGATGATCGCCGTGGATCGCAGCGAACTAGATCGATCATTATGTACGGAAAGGACGAGCTGGCGGCTCGGAATCCAGTTGAAAAAGGCACGACGCGTACGGTCCAGCAGGATGTCAGCAAGATCAGTAACAGCGTGCAGGCGCAGATCGAGAGGATGTTCACGGATGTCGCCAAGGACGCCACCTCGTGCAGCTTCTCCGTCCGATGCCTGGGATCCTTGCCCCTCAAGGAGAAGGTCACCAGCTTGCAGGGGCTTCAGGACCCCCTGAGGCAGCTCTACCTAACCGGAGCTGGACAGAGCGTGAGTGTAATTGCTTTTAAATTTATCTGAGAATTAATAAAATTGGCTCTTGCCCTTTGCAGAACCAAAAGTCTGGAAATCTGGACATTTGTACGAATGGACTGAGGGTCCAAACAAACGTGGATCGGGACCCACAAGTAACGCCCTTTCACAATATCGCGGTATGGTCGGCAGTAAAATTTGTCGTCTCTCCATCCGAGGGTGGAGCAGCCTTCTTACCCCTCATAACCGACCCAGAAAATATCGATAAGTCAACTTTATTCCGGCCACTCACGTAAGTTTTTAATTGACCTCTTTCCATAACTATATTTTTTGAATTGTTTGAATTAACGAGATAACAAACAACAAAAACATAGTACAGAAAGCAGCTAGATTAGATATTATAAAATCATTTTACGACCTTTACTAAGATTGTATTAAAAATTAATATTGTGATTGTGTCATAGATAGAAAATGCTATACAATTAAAATGAAACCTTGTGCTCTATGAAGAAATTTTATATCATAATAAATACATTTCGTTTCGATAGTACAAAACCTAAATTTTACTTCAGTATATTCGTTACAAAAAACTTCTTAATTTATCTATCATCTGTTCTAGTTTCGAAACTAAGTTTTCTTAATTCCGCAACTAAGCCTGCCATGACTTAAGCTTAACCTAACCCTGGCTCACTCCTGACTTAAGCCGTATAATAAATAGTAAAATTAAGGATATCGAATTTTTCAACAGTGCTGCTGACCAGCGACGTTTGTCGTCGGGCCTACACGCGCCCATCTTTGCAGTCGTAATGCGATCCTCAGGGGTCCCAAAAATCCTCGAATGCCATGGTTTCGTCTGCCAGACCCCCGAAGACGCGATTGTGATAGCAGCGACTTTGTATCAAAGTTTGATGGCCCACGTGAGTACAAATCCGAACAACAGCGCGAAGCGACGCACCCCCCGCAATCAGAACGGGGTGAGCTGCGTCAGCATCGCAAGCAGCTCGGCGCTGACGAACTCGAATTATATGGGAAGATCTTCAAGCGCGGTGCCGCCTGGACGAAGGAACTCCTTTCGAAACGCAAGCAAGATTCCAGCGGCACCGGTTAGACCTACCCGAAAGAAGCGGAACGCGACCAGTTCCCTCAGCGGCGAAAGTGACACAGTTCGCGAGGTGACCGAGACGACGACGGAGGAGCGAAAAAAGAAATCGCACAAGACAAAAAAAGCCCCACCGATACCCACGGATAAGGCTCCGAACCGGTCAAATAATGCCAGCGAGCATTTCAACACGTCCATGTCGTTTCTCGAGAATCAGAGCCGGGCCAACAGCACAAACCGACCAGCTGAATCGATTTACCACGGAAACGAGGGCTCGACAGGTGACATTTTAACAAAAGTGGCCATCCCCCGGTCCGGGAGCTTCCTGAATACAGGAGGCCTTTCGAGGTACAAATCAAGGGCTACGAGGCGGAACTCTGGGAAAAATGGGGGTGGTGGAGGGTAAGTACTCACTACTCTATAATTTAGGACAGAGTTAACCCTAGATTTCTATAAAACCAATAATTGGATATATGTATACTTATATGTACGTACATATATTGCTTACATAGATTTGCACTGATAAATTCTATTAGAACTAAAATTGTCCTTTCTGTCATAAGCAATTTTTCAGAAAATAAATCAACTCGTTGTATTTAATAACGAATTCATTTAAAGCTAGGAATGAAAATCCAAAAACATTTATGGAAAGGTTTTCAGAAAATACTCAACTTGATTTTACGGAAATGATCTTACTCATATGACTATTTCGAATATACAAAGTTACACATAATGTATGTATGTGTACAGATGAAATTAATAGTTCAAAAATGTTTGAAAGTGCAAGAGAACAAATTTTGATTCAAATGATTTATTAATTAGCCGTAGAAAATGATTCCTACTCAATTTTGTCTGAATAGCTCTTATGTTTTGGAAAATATAATAATATTGTATAAAGTAGACTGTAGAATCTCTGAACAAGCTCTTCTACATCTAGATCACCTCTTGGCTTTAGTGAGCTGTTCAACGAATTTCGGTTAAACGAGAACCTTCACTCGCTGGACGATATCTTGAATGCCATAATAAATGCAGACGGTATGTCCTTCAACGATCTCAAGCCGATCTACAAGGAATTTCTGCTGAAACTTGCCGTAACCTTGACCAAGGACGAATTGTACCAGAGGTCGAAGAATATCATGAGACGACAGAAGAAGCGAAAAATGAAAAAACGCAACAATACCACACAGGTGAGTACCCATGAATTTAATTTTGGATTTTTATAGTATTAACAGAGCTTTTAAAGAAGAAACACAGAAGTCTGATTCTTGGGGCGAAAGGGCTGAAAAAGGTGTTCTGGTTTAGCCAATTTCGGTCATGTACATCGCCACCTTCAAAGGGGTCAAAGACCACGAAATCGAAACACATGGCCAATCAATCGCAATACATCAACACCGCGAAGACGACAACGACAAAAACTAGCCATCGCACCAGAACTGGGACAAGCGGGTCTGATGTGTCTGAAAATCGGAATGAGAACACCCTGAACGGGCCGAACAGGAACAGCTCTAGCGGGTAAGTGATTTCCATTCGAGCGACACCTTTAGCTCATTTTATTCAGCCTCTTTGAAATTTTCAGGTATGTCTCCTGCTCAGAATGCAGCTACGACTCAGACGCATGCACCTGTGCATCTGCAGATCGATGCTACTGCAGTCTTGGGGCTGATCACGATCGTGTGCGTGAGAAGCTCTCCAAGAATAGGGGAGTCCGAGATTCGCTGCTTTCTTGCAAAACTGAAGACAAGTGCTACTGCTCGATGAGGGAAACCAATGGCGACAACTCAGAGACGACCTGGTGTGATTCGGATAGTTGCATCAGTTCCAGCAAATGTTACTGCAAGCGAAATGAGGACGGCACCCTGAAAAAGGGGACACGATCGAATAGCGACAAGCTAGCCGTCGACTATGAGCTCTTCACGATCGGCGGGAATGGAAGATCAGTTAAACCTCACGAAGCGCTCAGCGTGAAGAAAAGTGTCGAAGTAGCGGCCGTTTTTGCGGATGTGAAACTTAGCCAGACCACCGATGTGAGCAGCCTTAACGCGGGAGTGGATTACATCAGGAAGACATCGAGACAATCGCGGGAATCCGTTAGTTCAAGTAACAGGAGAAGAAAACCCCAGAAGTCATCCAGTGCTAGCGATATCTTCTCGAAACTGGAGGTATTTGAAAAAGCCAGCTATAGAAAAAACTCCGTTAAAGATGAAGGGTACTATCAGTCTGTAAGAGCGATTAGTTCTTCACTTGAAGATTCACTAGGATACTTGCCATGATGACTTGAGGATCACTAATCAGAGAATTTCCTAAGCCCACTATTCTATGGAAGAAAATACCGCTGTTTATTTAAATTCTCTATCAAATATTACAGAGAATAAAAAAGTAAACACTTTCATTCAAAACGTTCATTTCTCAACAGCTTTAGAGATATGGGAACTAAATAACAACTGGTTAAAAAAGAATGCTCTGTAAAGACCTCAATTTCAGACAAATATCATCTACTTAATAAGGTGTAGGTTAATCCGGGAACAGGGGATGGGGAAAGGCTACTTAAATCCTGCTTAAATGTTATAAAACGACGCGTCTTTTTCTCCCATCAAGAGCAATCTTTTGCAAAACAGTCTTCAATTAAATAAATCATATTTGATTTGATATATTTTTTAGCACTGCGAAAATATATTTAAATCGAAGCAAGGATCGCCTATTTATTATTTTTTATTTTACACGTGTAAGATATACAAGTACGGACATTTTATAAATAATGTAAGAAAATCCAGTGCAATACGAAGTAATTTTTTTAAATTATTGTTCTACTATTCTTTTTAATTTTAATTTGCATTTTTAATCCGAATTACTTAAGTAGTTGTGATATTATTTACATTACTACTACTACTATGCTAACAATGCCATTTGTTCATTCTATCGCAATTATGTAGGTAGTTATAAGTGAAACACAAGTCGTATTTTATTTTAGAATTCTTTTGCTTTAAAGTTTTATTTTATTTTATGTAAAACATTGTGCAATAAAGGTGCAATTGTCCTTTTTATTGGAAATAGGATAGTAAAGTATTTTATGTAAAATCGTTCGATTTTATTTAAACCCCGTTTTAATTTATTTTGATATAATATTTTATAGTAGAATAATATACATAAGTAATTACGGGCGCCTCGAGGCGCTCCAAATTACCCCCAATTTCATGCTGGGGTAAAATGCAAAAATGTAACGGCTCGCGACATTTGAAAAATACATAATCATAATGCTCCCTCTATCTATTGATTTATTTCGAAATTGTTCAATAAATTAAATTATTTTTAGTTTAAGTACGTACATATACAAATCTCTTTAAACACTTTAATTTGTTGAACTCACTTCGCACTTCGTTTTTACTGTACTTTGCGCCAGTTGATTTCTCTTAACGACTTCTCATCGAACAATCCTAAAACATTTAAAATATGTAGCACTTCAATATCAGGTGGCCGTTTTTCGTTTGTATTTACTACCGCTAATTAATAGATATTTTGGAACAAGTCAAGCGCTGGAGAGGTAGCCGGATTTGAGTGAAATTTTGCAGAAACCTTCCTTTGGCCTTGGAACGTATAAATATGCAACAATTTTTGCTGGCTTAATTATTGTTTCCGAGATTTTTTATTAAAAAAAAAATTTTTCTCGGACTCTTGCCGTACAAAAATGTGCATATTTATCGCATATTTCTGCAAAATTTCACTCATAATCTCACTTCACTTATGTTAAATTAAAATTAAGCACTTTACAGTCACTCCTCTAATCACAAAAGACCTGAAAAGATATTATTATTTAAGATTACTTACCTGCTGCAATCTGTCCCTCTTGTTTACATTTACTGATCTGTCATTTAACTTGTACAATTTAACTTTGGCATTTTGTATAAGAAAAATCATCCGCCAGTAAGCATTTTGTAAAAGGAAAATCCTCCGTCAGTAGGCATTTTGTAAAAGGAAAATCCTCCGTCAGTAGGCATTTTGTAAAAGGAAAATCCTCCGCCAGTAGGCATTTTGTAAAAGGAAAATCCTCCGCCAGTAGGCATTTTGTAAAAGGAAAATCCTCCGTCAATAAGCATTTTGTAAAAGGAAAATCCTCCGTCAGTAGGCATTTTGTAAAAGTTAAATGACAGATCAGTAAATGTAAACAAGAGGGACAGATTGCAGCAGGTAAGTAATCTTAAATAACAATTTAAAACTTTATCTTTTCAGGTTTTTTGTGATTAGAAGAGTGACTGTAAAGTGCTTAATTTTTATTTAACATAAGTGAAGTGAGATTATGAGTGAAATTTTGCAGAAATATGCGATAAACATTCACATTTTTGTACGGCAAAAGTCCGAGAAAAAAATTTTTTTTTAATAAAAAATCTCGGAAACAATAATTGAGCCAGGAAAAATTGTTGCATATTTATACGTTTCAAGGCCAAAGGAAGGTTTCTGCAAAATTTCATTCAAATCCGGCTACCTCTCCAGCGCTTGACTTAAGCCAAGCGCCAATTTTGTGAATGCGTATCCAGTGGAAATCCCTACTAAAAGCATCAATTACGTGTCGTTGCTATTAAATCGAGACTCGATTTTACTCTGACTTGTGGCTTGACATTTCAACGTAACGTCACTCGTCAGCCGGCCGCCAGCGCCAACCAAGAAATGTCCATGGTAATTGGTGTTGAGTTTTATTTCACCCGACTAAACTATTAAAAGATGAACGGACACTTAGTGATTGAAGTAAGGATAACTTGTATGTTATTCGCTCTTTTAATTGTACTTTCTTTGAACGCCACTGCATCAGAAACGAAGGAAGAGGCCTCTAATAAAATTGCACTCAATCCAAAGATCTGTATGAATGTCATTAAAATCTACATAAAAATATCTAACGCAATTCGATTTTATTTTAGATTCTCATGTACTTTTCCGAAAGCGAGAAGAGCACAAACTTTTCGTAAAACACTTGCTAAACTCAAACTACGAGAAGAGCTACAAGCTGCTAGATATTGCGTTTGGAAAAATTTTTCAGGTATTTATACTCAAAGCATTTGAGTAAAACCATTCATATTGCAATTAACGCATCTCCATAGCTCTTCCAAGACTTGAACGCCACATTCATTCAGTCGGGGTACTCGCCAAAATCTGGGTTTCCCAGCGATGATAAATTACTCGACCCAGTCACGCTGCTCATAGAAAACACGTGCCTTGCCGCGGAAGTCGTCCTCCACATGCCGGACAAAAGCTACAGAATATTTCAAAAGTATCCCATATGGAAGGAGAATTTCAACTGGAGTTTGAACTTTGTGGCAGAGTTCAGTGATGTACTGAACGACGAAACTGCAACAATGCTAGAGGCCTTCCGAGCTGAAATCAACGACCCCAGCTCAAGAAAAGATTCAGCCAAAGAAATAACAACAAAAGCCCCAGAGACTAAGTTCAAAAAGAAGAAGAAACGGATAAAGAAGGGACCCCGACTCGTGGCGAGAAACGAGTTGTGATAGTAATTTTCTCTTTTCTAGGGCTTGTTGGAAGAAGCTTGTGAGTTTCAGCGATGCTCCCTACTTTGCCCCATATTGGGGTGCATTTTATTTGATTTAGAAAAAGACATATCAACGTGTCGAAGCCCAGAAGCAGGAAGTTGGCTAGTCTGAGTGACTTACAAAACTCAGTATATTTTATACTTACTACATATATACTTTTGTATTGTTGAAATATTAAAATATATTTAGACCTAACATTACAAAATATTTCACCCTTCAGAATCTATTGTGATATTTAGAACTCAAAGTCGTTATCTCTGGGTTTGATATTTTAAGTTTCCTTCAAACAAAGTCCAATTTAGGTCTTTGCAAAATAGCACACCACCATAACAAACCCATTCACGAAATAGAAAACAAAAGCTACAACTCTTACAAATCCAAAGAAGGAAGGAACTTATTTAATCTACCACACATTTTTCTGGTTTTTTCCAAGTTTTGCTTTTATTATAATTAACAAAAATAAAATTTCGTATAACCAGCGAATGTTCTTGTTGTGTTGTCTGAAGACTACATCAATGTAATTTGCAGTTGCTATGAAGGCAGTGACACCCCTATGCGCTTACTATACTATAATAAAGGCTGCATTACACTGAGAAGTCATAAGCCAAGACGTATGACTTTTTTCTTGAATTCTCAGAAGTTACGCATTCTTATTCTTCTCGTTTACATCTATTTGAGAATCTGTTTGAGTTTGTATGAATTAAATATTAGAAATTTGAGAATTAATGAAATGGACGAGGGGATAAAATTTTTAGGACTTTTAAACACAGCTTCAGTTTTAATTATTAAGAAAAAAACTGGAAATAAAAGTGCGAAGAGATCAAAGTGGAGGCTCTTAAAAAGAAATTCTGGTCGTGATATAACAGAACTTATGGTAAATGAATTGCAGTTTGAAGATTTAGATTCTTTTCAAAATTATACAAGAATGAGAAAAGATACATTCTTTAAATTATTTAAAAAAAGTTGAACCAATTATAGAAAAACAAAATACAGTTTTGCCTGAATCTATTGAATTCCACCAGCAACAAACTTATTTCTTCCAATAATTTTTCAATAACAAGCTTTTACTACCTTTTTATTCACTTAGTAAATTCATAAGCGATTTTAAAACTCCTGACTTCTCAAATTGAATTAGAAACATTTCTAATTTTCAAAAAAGTCATATGATTACTCAAATGTCAGGTAATATGAGAAATATGGGTGAGTTTACACCATATGAGTCGATATTGATGAGAAGTCATATGTTTTTTCATGACTTATCGGATAGTGTAAAGTAGCTTCAAGTATAACTTAATTGCGATTTATTATATTATGCCTTTTTTATTACACAGCAACAGAATTTATATGCCTAAACAGCAAAGCTCTTGTCCTCACTTGCTCCCATTTTCCAACATTCTAAAAAATTATCTGCAGCAAGAGTACCAATCACCAACATTAAATTATATTACAATAAACAATTATTTTGCGCTAGTACTATTACTTTTTTATAAGTGAAAAAAAATTATAATGTGCTTGGTACTTCTCGGGCAAATTGGTCTGATTCTGCTGCCACCACTTTGTACAGTCAAAGAAAAGTTTAATAACTCAAATTAAATTTGAATTTTTTTTTTTTTTTTTTTTTCAATCCTTTATGTTTTAGAATATGCAGGCTATTTTTGGTCTTGTACCACAATTACAACAATACTGAGCTTGCTCCTTCGCCGGTTTACCACTCTGCGTCGCCATTGGATTTCTGAAAAACATAATCTTTGCCACCTATATTCATGATGCCGTCTTTTAGATAGAATTTCCACTTATTTCTCGATCGGGTAATCTGCAATTATAAATAATAGAATCGATTATTTTATTTATGTTTCACCAAAGAAAATATAAACATAAAGAACTTGCACCCGGTATAAGTTCGTGCTTTACGATATTCTCGCTGCATTGGGCCTTGTGCGGTCGGCGCAAGGGGATTTGTAAAGGGGAAATCATGCCCTCAGCTGAATAGCAACAGCTCAATAGCTGAGGTATTTATTCATTGAGAGGAGCTGAGCTATTTGAGTGGCCCTGCCCCCTGCCTGTAGCCCGAACTGTCTAGGAAATGCTTGAAGAATTCCTAGAATAGGGCGCAGGATAAGCCGACGAGCAGTGAGCGCCGGCGCAGCGACGACTCTTGCTTTGCTGTGGCCCTGTGGCTATGAGCCCATTGCCGCACACATACCGTCCGTATTCCTGGAATTGCAGTCAGTCAGCTAAGTGTGTGGGAAACTCAGAGAGTCAAGAACTTGAACGGCTGAAAAGCAGCTAGAAACAAACGACTGGGGTTCTATGGGGTCGGCTCACGATATGCTGAATGCTGAGTTGTATCTCTGGGTTCTAATATAGCGACCCCAGTCGAAAATTTTCGTACAAAATTTCTTGTGCGGCTTGCAAGTTCTTTATGATTATACGTTCTTTGGTTTCACTTAATAATTTTCAGAGAAACCATTTTTGTAAAGTAAACTTACCTTATCGTACTGACACACGACAACATTCTCGGTATCGAATAAATCGCTTGCATCCTCGTCTGTAACATCATCTTCACTATTGAGCGGCTCCTCCTCAGCCCCTCCTTCTCCCTCAGCATCTTCGTCATCATCCCTGTCGATGTCATCGTCATCCTCATTTTCCATATTTTCATCACTTTCTTCACTGGCCTCCTCGTCGGATGTGTCTAATGCACCATCCAATTGCTGTGAGGTATTTAAGGTTTCTGTAAAAAATATTAGTCATCTCAAAATTAAGGTTTCCTAATTTTGTGTGTTACAAACAACTAACTTTGCATTGAGGAATTTTTCAGGGCTGCATTAACATGCTGCTGCAGAACGGACGATGCCAGGGAAGTGGGCAACGACATAATCGATGAAATTAGGTGAGCAGTTAGGATCTGTGTGAGCTGGTTCTCCTGCAAGGCTGAGGCGGGTACGTGAATGGTGAGGACGCGAGATTCGGAATTTATCGTTCCAGGTTGAGCAGGTAACGTGATCTGAAAAAAGGGAGGTAAACATAAAGAATACGCCCAATTTGGATTGGGGGCGGGGGTACTCACATTTACTGGCATAATCTTGTTTGGGTCCAGGGCGGCCACTGCCGGAATTGCTGAAGACTGTGTCTGTTGGGGCTGTTGTGCCGTCGCTGCATTAGCTACCTTTTGATTCTGGACAGCTTGCGACTGTTTTGCCGACCCATTCACCATAGAGTTTGCCTGATTTGCATTCGCGTTGTGATTTTCATTGTTGACCGAAGCAGACGATGCGTTCGAAGCGGCCGCCGCAGCCGCAGCAGCGGCTGCAAGTGCTGACTGGCGTGCAATTTTGGTTTTAGTTCCATTCGCCTTTTGTTTTTGTTTAAATAAAGCAAAATAGTAGAAAATAAAACGCTGTTATTATTTGCCCACACGGATTTTGGGTTTTAATTTGATATTATTGAGAAGCACAAAACGTAATTATAATTACCTTGGAGGATGTCTGATGTGAATGGAAAGCGTGTCAGTGGTAATTATTTCAAGCGAAAACAGCGCGGTCATGTTAGGTGTTAAGGGGGATGATTCGATCGAAAGTAAAAAAAATCATGTAAAAACAAATACGAGACGCAAACTGTTTTAGAAAAATTGAAAAATGTGCAGCAATTAAACTCACCTTTGGATTGTTTGCTATGATTGGTGGCGGCTGGGGCTCTGGAGGATCTGGGGTAATCTCCACCGCCTTACTTGCCATTAACTTGTTTGTCCATATCTGTTTCATTTCCTGCAGGACCTGTTCGTCCACGCCTTCGTCCAAGAATGCGTCCCTCACACTAGAGATTACATCCTCAATTACAGTGTGATAGAGCTTCAACTGCAACCATTTTAATTATGTTCACATTGTTTTTTGAAATATAATTAAAAGCATTATACACTACAATCTCAAAGAACTAATGACAGTATTTCGATTTGGTTTTATATAAATATATGTATTATATAAATAAACAATTCAACAATGACGTGTTCAAAAAAATATATAAACATACATATATATGTATGTATGTACCTAACATACATCTGTACATACATCATCAACAAATATTTCCACGAAAGCCCAGAACTATATTGTTTGAATCAACATATGGAAAAAAATTATATAATTTAAGAATTTATGTAGGTAACATAAACCGATTTCTTTGAAAATTGTTTCGTACAAATATATTAAGCCGCTTGGTTTTGAAATTTCGAAATTCAAATTCATGCAGAAGTTTTAGGGGTTCCAAATTTCCAATTTTTTTGAAAGTTAAATAAGTCAATGAAGGGAGAAAGAAAGATATGTTTGCATGTGGTCGCAAAAAATCACAATATCGTTTTTCCATAGCTTTTCACACCCGGAATTCTGGAAATTATTGGAAAAATAAAATAAGAAAATGCCACTCCATCGACTTTGTATTTCTCACATCTTTCAAGAAGTGCGAGAGTAAATACAAGGACAAGTCTTTGCAGCGAATTCTGAAACTTTATGCGTCACCAATGAGTCCCTGTTTAGGCACGTGCCAACAGAAATTACAGGGCTTTTCAAATATTCATGTTGCCGCCCTTCATCTCTAACGGCAGCAAGACGTTACATCGCCAACATAATTCCCTCAAGGCCAAGGCAGCATACCTAATTACTCGGAAAAATATCCAATGAAACGACGTAATTACAAAAAAAAAAGCTGAACAAACTCTTATCAGCACACCCGAGACCCGCCTGGCGCTTCGACTTGAAATAAAATCCGACAACATAGCGAAAAAAAATCCCAGGTGTCTTGAGACACGAAGGCTTTTCGCTCTGCAGACTGAAGGGGCATTTGAAATGCAAAAAAAAAAATATTCCGTAAAAGGGAAAAACCCAAGGATGAGCAATCTCAAGTTTCTGGGTGTTATCCCATCCAAGTTGACTACTTTGTGTTAGAGATACGAAGCGGTTGTGGCGGTATTTATTTCAAAAAGGTTTCAAACAAAGCACCTCAGATTTCCCGCTCAAGAAGCCACATCGACCGCAGTACCTAGATAATCCCGCACCGCAGGGCACAAGCTCAGAAATTTTAAAGAAACAGCAAACGAAGCAAATTTGTGTGGTGCCGCCTCAACAAAACGGGCCACCACCGTCGTTCACGGCCATCACATGCCTCCGCTTTTTGTCCAGTGCGCTTTCCTAAAGCTCCGGCGGGGCTCCCGCATATAAACAGGTATCATCACGAAAAAAACCCAAAACTCATTGTGTTGCTGCCCATGCCTGGTAATTATACATGACTAGAAACTTGCGACATCAAAACGACTGGCAATCTGTGTATTCGAACGGGTGCTTTTGTATCTTTTGCCACGTTAAATGAGGCCAGCCGCAGAGGATCCGACGAACCGAAAGGAGTTAAATGCATTTTTTAACAAGTCCTTTTCGAATTAGGCGACTCATCCGGCACAGGTCCTGCCAATCCCTGCCCAGCTGACCTGAGCGCGGGCGCTGCACTTAGGAGACTTTCTATTTTCAGCCCACTTTCAGGTGAGGGAAGTGAAATCGGCGCTTCCATATGGAAAGAATCTCGCACCGCAGTAGCCTCTCACACTGCGGGACCCGTCGAAAAGGTCCTCCAGTTGCGAATTGCCACTCAATTCAATCCCCCCGACACTTAATCTGGGTGGCTCGTCTGGCGCCCAATTAATCAATTTGGAAAACAAACGTATTTTCTGCTCGAATTAAAACAAACTTACCACAGACGTCTGACACAGTGCCATGGTGTCACACTGATGGGACCCCGAAAAAGAGAAAACTATCTTTTCAGCCGAAAAACATCGGTTTATGCGCCCAGACGTCTACGAATCGCGCAAATGGCAATCAGGGATTATCAATTGATGTCAATTTGGTCTGATTAGCACAAAATGTACACTTCCCTTCCAAACTACGCAAAAACACTTCCCGACTCTTCCACTGCAATTTTCATAATGGCGAGCCAAAAGCAGGAACCAGCGGAGGAAAGTGTCATGTCGAATGGACTTCGACTCGCATACGAAGCCAGCGCCGCGAGTTGGTCGACCGCTTTTATACTTTCATTGGCATTTCGTTCACAAACACATAAACGAACACAACTGGACTCATTCGGGTCAAGTTGAGGAAAAGTTGCAATTCTTCAAAAGCTACGAACTTTGTAAGTTATCTTCCAATATTTTATAAATGCAAATATTTAACCTGCAATTCTAGTCTACTAATTTAATTTAATTATACTCACATTAAGCTAAAATTCAAAATTTTCACTTTTTGACCTTGTAGTATAAATTTGTATGGAGTAGTGTTGGTACGTTCGGAAATCAAATCGGTTATAGACAATTTTTAAAACTCCCAAAAAACATTCAGTTTTACGCCTAAAAGTCGTAAACCTCTTTAATTCCTTAAATAATATCAATATCACCTCATAAAATCTTAAGTAAACTCAAATTAAATAAGAAAATCTAAAACATATGTCCGCAATTTTTAAAGCAACCTGCTGTGAACATGGCCATTTCCAGATTCGTTTTATCTTCTATTTGTTGTAAAGAAGAAGGTTACAAGGAAGAAATTTCAAGAATTTGACGTTTCCATGGAGGTTATGTATTAAAAGGCCTTACGACGGAAAATTAACAAAAATGAATGTTCGCCGGTGCATAAATCTAGCGATTTTGCGACAAAGTCAACGACTTAAAGGTATACTTCTTGTTATGTTAAAAAAATTATCCAAAACACGCATAAATCCTTCCAGCCTTGTCGTATTTTTCAACAAAACCGAACCCCAAGGAATCATCGGCCCAACAAGCTCAAGAAACACAAACTCCTCCCCTACAGCAGGGCCAGCATCAAGACAGCCGAAAACCGGTCGTACCGAAAAACTACAGATTAATTTACCCTGAATTTCTCCCAGATCCCAAATTTGAATGGAGAAATTTAACCAGGGAAAAGCTGGAGCGAATGGATATGTTGGACAGGCGCATGCACATCGACATCCCAGAGTTTTACGTCGGTTCTATCCTCGCGGTAACTAGCTCAGATCCTCATGCAGCCGGAAAAGTTAGCAGATTTGTTGGTAATATCTAAACTAAGCTCTAAACCTCGATAGACATTTTAACTCCTAAATCCTTAGGAATTTGTATAAACCGCGATCGTTGTGGACTACGGGCTCGCTTCATCCTCCGAAATGTAATCGACCATCAAGGCGTTGAGGTGCAGTACGAAATGTATGATCCCACAATTCAAAAAGTCGAGGTTTTGAAACTTGAAAAGCGTCTCGACGACAAATTATTTTATCTCCGGGACGCCCTGCCGGAGTACAGCACCTTTGACGTGAATATGGAACCTGAAATTTTGCCAGAAGGAACACCAGTCCCGCTAAATACGATCAAAGTTAAACTAAAGCCCCGTCCTTGGCTGGAACGATGGGAGCGGCAAAATTTGCAGGGTGTCGAGGATACGGATTCATTTATTACCGAAAAGATGAAAGGACAACGAGAACGATTGGCGACACCCTGGGAAAGGTTTGATCTGATGAAGGAGTACAGGAGAACTATTCCTGATGAGGAACAGAAGGAGATCTACGCTGAGGTCTACTCCACCTTGCACCAGCTGGAGGTAACCAGGAAGAAGATGAAGCGCAAGAGGACCTTTGTTAAACCCACGAAACTCGCGTAAGAACTTGTGGAAAAGGTAGATGTTAAGAAATAAATGTTGATGCTGAAAAATTGTTTTGTTTTTTGGTTTCTGTGATTTTCTCAAAATGTAATTCAGAAGATTTCGACTTTGGTAAGGAAACGAAAATTTATATGAAAAGAAAAAAACAGTTTTAATTAGTTAATATAACGCCTAGGTACCTAAATACTAATACACTCTATATTTATAAAAATTCATAAATGTTACGGAGACGTTCCACCTTAAAATGAGAGTTATGAAATAGACGATGATGAGAATGGGTCCAAGGACCAAAATTGGTCTAGCTCTCTCTACCAGAGGAAGAATACCTAAAATAAAGCTTGATTATACAAACAACTAAACTGTTTAATGTACTCACAGTTATATCCTAAGAAAGTAATGTAGATGTAGTACATTAGAGCGAGCAGCCAACAGCTATTCCCTGCCAGAACGGACAGGAAATGCGGCTGGTGGAGCGCCACATTATAGATTAAGATTTGAATGAAGTGTAGCAAAATAAGCGGGGGAAAGAACGCGTTTAAATGGACATCGAATGCGTAACCCCATTCAATGTCTGAGTCGAAGTTCATTTTTTTTAGATATCGATTCATAAACACCCAAATACTCGTAGCAACTATGATCCCGGCGAATATACAGTCAACAAATACTACATAAAATATGAGAGATATACTCTGCCAGAAGGATAATTCGAGAACGTAAGCAAATCCCAATGACGTTACTGAAAAAATGAAGTTGAATGTATAATTGTTTTGATTTTAAAATGTTTTAGAAGGCTTACCACATAAGCAAACAACCAGGAGTACTAGGAACGCTGGATCATCTCTGGCGAATTGTGCTTTTGTCTCTGAAAGTGAAGAATTAATCAGTGAAAATAAAAAATATATATATATGTATATATACATATAAATAAATATAATATAATTTTCTAAATTTCTGCTCGAAGGTAACATTGCACAAAATTTAATTACCAGGTCTTAAAGGAAATCAAAACAGTCTTAAACTTATTAAATAGCGACTGCTTTATTTTGCTTAAAATTAAAATTTTCTCCCTGATTTGTGGAAGTAGTTTTAAGACAAAAGAATTCTAGACACATCGCCTTGATCAGTTTTCCATCAAGGAAGCTGAAACACATTATAGAAAAGTTGTTAAGACGTATATTTCCACTACAGCAAAACTGTAGGAACAACTGAAATCCAAAAATAAAACTAGTGTGCGACTTTTTAGATGTTGACCCACAGTTACTCGATCTGCTAATACAAAATTTCAACATCCCCTGCAGAAAGAACTCACGTTTTCGATAGTGGAAATTCCTGTAGACCATCTGCGGATTAACGAAGAGGTAGAACATTTGCCAGAGAGCAAATTCAAAGTCCATTTGATTAAATTTAAGCAGGCGCCGCAAATATTTGTAGCTCTTCGATGTGGCAGAAAGGCAGCTTGCCCGATAGTTGGCCGGTGGCGGAAGAGGCGACGTGCTCCGTGATGCAAAACTTCCCAGCAGTGAGCCGCTGGTCGAAGGCGTTGGAGATGTTGGCGGCCTCATTTTATTTTACTATTGCTTTTCCCGTACTGCAAAAATTATTTCGCAAAATCACAATTTGTTTACGACATCACTGTCATTTATGAGCTGTCATTTTCACACTAAAGTTAGGTTATGTATGTTTCATAAATTGTCAAATTGTTTAGTGTTGCCTACGGTGAAAATTTTTTTGGAAATTTTGAAACACTGTTTAAGAATGTAATTTATTTCGTTCTAATATTATTTATTTTAATATGAGATCAGCGAGCAACGTTCCAAACATTCTAGAAACATTAAAATATTATTGAAAATTGAAACGATTCCTCCAAACAAATTAAAATTCTGAGCGCACTGAACTCTCTCTAGGTACAAAAGCGCATTCCTTGTCGCCATGTTTGTGTTGAGTTGAGAAGTTTTGATGGAGTAGTTTTCGACTTTTCGTAGGTTTTTCACGGCTTTATTTGTAGAAAAACTGTCAGTTTGTTATTATGCAAGTTATTTGAGTGCAACAGAAAAAAGGCTGTGCGGCTAAACGATGTACGTTTATCCCGGTGAATCGTGCGTTTATTCATAAAGAAGTTTTCTTTCGGGTCGTCGTAGAAAAAAAAGAGGGAAGGAAACAAAAAGTTTGGCCAAGTGTGTGCCCCCTCAAAGTTTTGCTGGTTGTCCCTCCCCTGAGTAATTAAAAATACAAAAAATCAAAGCCCAAAAAGAAAATATCTCTGAATGTTCTGACTAGCGGCTGGACTGTGCGATTTGGGGGAATATTTGCTGAATTTCATCTAATTGTGCTCGATTGACAGAGAATCAGTGCAAAGTGGATGCAAGGGGCAGCCTGGGAGTTTCCCAGGATTTTCCAGGAATGGTGGGACTTTCAGCTGGTGGCCATTTATATGCCACAAATGTTTCCCAACAAGAAAGTAAGTTGAATCGAGGTACTTTAACTTCAAACGCCGGACTGCTTAATACATGCTATTTTTGGGGGACAATTTTTAATTTTCAGCACTAATTGTCCGCGAAATGAATTCCATGCCACCACCAACAACAGCCCCAACGTCCGCTGACGCATGCCTGAGCATTGTGCACTCGCTTATGTGTCACCGGCAGGGCGGCGAAAGTGAAGGATTCGCGAAGCGCGCTATCGAGTCCCTCGTAAAGAAGCTTAAGGAGAAGCGGGACGAGCTCGATTCGCTGATAACCGCCATCACAACAAATGGGGCCCATCCCAGCAAGTGCGTCACAATCCAGAGGACATTGGATGGGAGATTACAGGTAACAAAACTTACAGTGGCCTTTGTGACTCATAGTTCGGCTTCATATTTAATACGGTTTTCTGGAGTTCACTACAGTTCCGGGTCTCCGGCATTATCAACCATAATAAACAATCCTGTTCTAAATTTTATTGGCTAAAGCTATGGACAGACTACAGCGATTGAACTAGTTCCTGACGTCAGAATGACGTAGGCCATGCAAAAGTCCCATATAAACTGATTCTCAAAATCCGCACAATTGAACTAGTTCAAACTGAATTTTTACAACCTTTACTGCTCTCAACGCCAGTAGCGTAAAAATAGCGTACTAAAAATTTGAATATTTTGGCATTTTCATTCTTTTTGTTGTAGTTTCGACTCGCCTTCTTATCACTTTAACCTGTAATTGCAAGTTTTTTGCAATTAAATAAATTATTTTCAGGTCGTAGGACTCATAACCTTCGTTTTTTTAATGAACTGGATCCAGGTTTTAGTACGTTTTCTTCACATGAAAACCCGAAAACCCAGGTTTGAGTGTGAAATATTTGAAATTTCCCCGTAACCTCGATAGAAACCCCGATAAAACCTGGGTTTTCATGTGGAGAAAACGTACTAAAACCTGGATCCAGTTCATTAAAAAACGCAGCTATAGAATAACTGAACCAGTTCAGAATCGAATAGGTGACACACTACTAATTGAACTGGTTCCTAAATATCGAATGTGATGTCAGGAACTAGTTCAATTTCAGTAGTCTGTCCATAGCATTAAGTCAAGCTCCGTGTAAGTGGCTGGAAGTGAGTGAAATTTTCCCTGTACAAAATGCCTACTGACTGAAGATTTTTCTGTTACAAAATTTCACTCACATCCGGCTACTTACACGGAGCTTGACTTGTTCCATTTTTTATTTATTTTTTGTTTAATACAAGTTAGAATTAATCCCACCTTGCTTATTTTTTGCTTTCGCGTACTCGGGAACTTAACCCCATATGGCGCTGACTATACCTATACCTCCTTGATCACTTTGGCTTTAAGAAAAGTGGTGGAAGTATTGGTTGTCTTGTGGTTTGCTTATTAATCCAATTTTTGTTTAGAATTTGCTCAGTAAACCTTCCGAATCGTGATGTTATGAAAGCCAAAATTACTCATTACTTCATCCAAATTTTTTTAAAACTTCTTTCCTTCACTATGATTAAGTCTTTAATTGCTAATTATTTAGGTGGCAGGACGCAAAGGCTTTCCCCATGTCATATATGCGCGGATTTGGCGCTGGCCGGATCTACACAAAAATGAACTGAAGCATGTGAAGTACTGCCAGTTTGCCTTTGATCTCAAGTGTGATTCAGTCTGCGTCAACCCTTACCATTATGAGCGGGTTGTTTCTCCAGGAATTGACCTGTCCGGCCTAAGCCTCCAGTCCGGGCCAAGTAGAATAGTCAAGGACGAATATTCAGCTGGATCGGTTGTTACCGGCGGAATGGACATCGATGGAAACGACATTGGAACGATCCAACACCACCCAGCTCCAATGGCTCCTCAAGGATATGGATACCAACAAGGGCCAGGTAAAAACTTATACATGCGCTGAATGTGATTTTTGTTGTTATTGCTTTTGTTTTGCTGTTGTTGTGTTTAGTCGCTTCATTTTATTTATTTCATTTACAAAGGAGATCCAAATCAATTAAGTGCAATGTATCCTGGCCGTGCCATACCAAAAATTGAGCCAAATGAGACTCCTAGGAGTCCTTGGATGACTCCTCCTCCTCGGTTGCCTCCTCATCCACATTGTAAGAATTATTTTTATTTTATTTTCGATCTTTTTTTCGTTAAAATTTTAGTTTAGGCCCTCAGTTGCAGTTCTTTGTTTTTGCATGCGATTAAGTTTATATCAATTCTAGCAACGGTCCCCCATACAATGTCATTACCTCCTCAAGGAAATATTCAAGTGAATTCAACAGTTATGCCTGCCCAAAATGCACAACAGACAACTCAATCAAATCAATCTCCAATTCAAGTAACATTAGCATCTGCTTCAGCGACGCAAGCTGGCGGTCATCTGGCGCAGTCAACACCAAATGATCCTACACAGTCCCAGCAGCAGACTGGATCTGGTCAAAGTGGTCCGTACTATCCAGGCCAATCGGCAGATCAGTTGTCATCGGAGAGTCAAATTTCCGGAGCTTTAAACAATGTTGTTACATCACCAGTGTCTCCGCACATGCAGCAAAACGGGTATGTGACCGTCGCCAGCAATGCTTCGACCCAGGTCCAGCAGCAAACGTATACGCAGCCTCCATCCGCTGGAGGAGTTCAGGGGACATGGACTGGGTCAAATACCCTCACCTACACCCAGTCAATGCAACCGCCTGATCCCAGATCTCATCATGCTGGCTATTGTAAGTCTATTCATTTCCAAATAGTTTCAGTAATTCACCAGATGAACGTTTATAGGGAATGCTCCAATGCCAGGTGAAATGCCAGGGCAGCCAAGACTTCTCTCTAGACAACCACCTCCCGAGTATTGGTGCTCAATTGCATATTTCGAACTAGATACTCAGGTGGGAGAAACTTTTAAAGTACCCTCCTCGAAACCAAATGTTATTATTGATGGCTATGTTGACCCTTCGGGTGGAAATAGATTTTGTTTGGGAGCGCTCAGTAATGTTCACAGGACGGAGCAAAGTGAGCGAGCACGGTATAGTTTTTATTTATTATTTTCTTAAAGATAGTTTTGGAAGATAACTGTTTTTTTAGGCTACACATTGGCAAAGGAGTGCAACTAGACCTACGCGGTGAAGGTGATGTGTGGTTAAGATGTCTTAGTGACAATTCCGTGTTTGTACAGAGTTATTATCTAGATAGGGAAGCAGGTAGAACACCTGGCGATGCTGTTCACAAAATATATCCGGCTGCTTGTATAAAGGTAATTTTAAACTCTTAATTCGTTTGCCATATGTATTTTTTCTCCTTTCACTATACCAAAATTGTTAAACAACGATAGATGAACTTAAATAAATTGATTTTAAAGGTTTTCGATTTGAGACAATGCCATAGACAAATGCAATCCTTGGCCGCTAACGCTCAAGCAGCTGCTGCTGCCCAAGCTGCAGCGGTAGCTGGACTTCCAAGTTCGCAGATTGGGGCGCCGCCAAGAAGTATGATTCCCTTATTAAATCTCTTTTAAAAGTAATCAAATTTTTTCATGTTAGGCTTAACAGCCGCAGCGGGAATTGGTGTCGATGACTTGCGCCGGCTATGTATTTTGAGGTTGAGCTTTGTTAAAGGTTGGGGACCTGATTATCCAAGACAATCGATTAAAGAGACTCCTTGCTGGGTAGAAGTGCACCTGCATCGGGCCCTGCAAATACTCGACGAAGTGTTGCATGCGATGCCAATTGATGGACCACGAGCCATTGAGTGAATGAATGGAACTCAAGGAAAAAGGCTATTTGTATAATCAGTAAACAAAAAAAAAAACAAAAAGAAGAAAGAATAATTTCATGAGGTTTGCAATTTTTTTTATAGTTTTCGAACTATCGACATAGTTTTTCTTCTCATGCACACTCTTTTTTTTTATTATTGTTGTAACCGCTAATTCGTTTTGCTTTTCCTCGTAAAACTTTTAAAAGTTTATTTTTAATTGTGATGAAAAGTTTGTTCTGTCGATTTTTTTTTATAAGAATAAATATAAAGAAAATTCACTAAATACCAAGCAGATGTCCCTTTCTGAGCAAAATACTAGCAGGAGTTATGTCCGATGGATGGAGAAGCAAGCTCAGTAAGATTTTTATTTTATTATTTAGACAACAATGCAAGTTTATGGAATAAAAATTCATTTGATGGCAATGTATAATGTTTGATATTGGACTTGTTCAATTGCTATGGTTCGCTTGTGCGTCGTAATCTCCATAATTTTTCAATATATTTACTCCAGCTTTAAGAAAACATCTATGGTGGCTTTATACTCTTGATATAGAGCGATATTTCTAAATGCGTTTTTAACTTGTTTTATTTAGACCCGTTCTCGTAGTGTATAGGTCAGTAAATTGCTTTGTTTTATAAAATCTCTGAAATCTCATAAAATGAATTGTTAATGGATACAAATTGTTTACGTAGACTGTGACTCCTATTCCGCTAATGTGTTAAAGTTTAATACGTAGAAGTCGTTAGTTTTAAATGACATCGTATCTTCGGTATTTGTCCTGCAGTCTTTTACTTTCTTGTCAAAACAAGCTTTTATTTAAAGGGAAAATTAAAAGGCTAACTCACGTTGCTATCATCTTCGATGTAATAAAATTTTGAAATTGATTTTGTCTAGAATTATCACAAGTCTGTGAAGGAACACAAGCGCATACATAACAATTGAACAGGAAAATAAAATGTTGGTCAAGATTTATGGAACGATATGCTTGGAGCTAATTTAAAGATGGAAAGTTAAAAACTCGTTGAAAAAAAAAAAAATTAATAGAAATATGACAAAAGTATAAATCCAAAGGAATAAAAAGTATAAAATGCAACCCTCTCTACTTGAGCGGGCTGCAACAAAGAAGAATCGCGCGCTTGCGGTGTGGTGAAAGAAAGATAAGAGCGATATTTTATATTTTCACAAGCATATATAGTTTTAAGAAACCTAAAATTGTGACATTCTACTATTAAGGCTAAAATTATATATAAAATTTATATTTAGAGAGTACGGATGAAATTGAAACGTAGAGTGAAACAAAATGACAAAGTGGAAAAAAATAATTTTTATATACACAAAGTCTAGAATAAGTTAATAATAAAAAAATACAAAAAAATTTATAACAGCTCGAAGCAAAGTTAAGTAAAAGTTGAGACTGTCTGCAGCAGGACAGATCCGAGGCTGAAGGGATGCTACTTTTCCACAAGGAGGCGTCAAACGAAGCTGCCCAGTTAGCAGAGAAATAAGATTTTTTGACTAAACAAATAATTACGGCCTTTAAATATTATAAATATTGAGAGAGAGACAAGGAAATACGAATGAAACGTACATATGTATATTTATTTGCTTTATGTTCTTCCTAGGTTTTGACTATAAGCGAATTGGTGATTACTTAAGCTTTCAATTTTTTATTGTTTCAGATCTTTTAAACCATCTATAAAATGTTGAATTTATTCAAATAATTTGTGATTTTATGATATTGGTTTCTACAGAATTTAGTGCAATGTTTTTGCACTTATTTTATTCATTGTATCCAGTCAAAAGATTAAAATTTGGGGAAGGCAAAAAATTCGAAATTTTTCCATTATTATGCAACATTCAAATTGGCAATTTCTCTACTACAAAAGAATATAATACAAATCTAAATTTAAAACTTACTTTTGTTAGTTTTAGAATTAGAATTTTGGATTTCTGCTTTTCATGTGCCTGTTATGTTATTCGTTCGGATACGCACAATTCAATCTTTTTAAAAATGTCTTAAGTATTCCTTTGATTTAATTAATGTTTTTAAATGACGATGAGACAAGGCCCTACCTGCTCTGAAAAACAAATACAGGAACTGTAGGGACTAATATCAGTTTTTATTTAGGTTTTAAATTAATTTCTTTAAAAGTGTGTCCCTATTATTTCGGCTGTGAATAGCGTCTTTCGAGAAAATAGGTATTTAAAAAAGATGAAAATAACGGGAAAAAAAAACAAATTTAAAGTAAATTTAAAACTTTTTATATAAAACTGGGGAAAAAGGCATTTTAGACCTTTAGAGAAATTTCATAAATTATTGGCTTCTTCCTAATAATTAAGTTTCTCTTTGAAGAATTTCTGATTGATGTTTTTTTATTAATTTTACATTAACTACGAACTATAGATTGTTGCATTGCGTTTGATACTTTGTTTTATTTTTATTATCTTTATTTAGTAGGATTTAAATAAAAAATCGTTACAATTCAATGGATGTAAGTTCTTGTAATGCTTTAAAGACACCTTTATGTAAAGGAACGTTGTATCTCATTATTATCTAATCCTAGTTTGACGAGGAAGTTTTCGAGTGTTTTTTATTACTAATAAAATGAAATAAATATTTAAAAGAATAAAGCATTTTGCATTAAGAAAAAATTTGCGAGTTTTCTTTAATTATCCTTTTGTATTGTTGCGCATGTGGGATTTTTGGAGAAAATGATTAAAATTTACATACATTATATTCAAAAAGACCTAAAGCAGTTAAAACAAAACATTTTTTCAAAAATGTTTATTTCCATTTGTATTTATATCTTTCACTTAATTTAATTTACAAAAGTTTTAAACGTTCAGCCAGAAAGTAAACATGATGAACCATATCGTCCTTAACTATACTAAAAGATTTTGTCAATTTAGTTAGATAGTATCCTACTTCAAATCGTGGGTGTTTTTTATGTGCTGGGCACGAACAATTTGTACCGACTACCTCTTTTAAGAAAAATTAATGCCAATAAACTTAAACAATTTGAAAAACAACAAATTAAAGTTAAACATAAAATAAAGTTAACGAATTGCAAGAGAAACGATTGCTAAACAAGTTTTATCGAATACTTTTATTTATGTGAACTTATTGGGCTTTTGTGGGACATTTAAATCTATGATACGTAAAAAATAACTAAGGATAAAATGATAACACTGATGTGCAGGCAATAATTTCAGGAAACCTAGATGAGGACAAAGAATGTGGCTGAAGAACAATTGCCATAATTACAAAAGCAAGATCACGTTGTAACTAGCGATTCTTAGAAATACATGCTATATTGGTTTATTAGCTGGTTAGCAGTGCTATATTAATTTCTTTAACCATTTTTACTCGGTGCAGCATTTTACTTAAAGCCTCCTTGCTTAACGGTTGAGTTGAGTACCACACTGGTGAATCGGGTACACAAGACCTTTCTGGCTGTAGATAGAACACATCATTCCGTGTTTTTACACTTTCAGGACTGTAATAAATTCAAAATCAGTGAATTAAAATATAAAGTGTAAAACAACCGACTTATATAATAACTTACCACTTCGATAAGTAAAATTCATAAAGTTTAACAGGACACCTCAGAGGGTTGTCTTCGTTTTCTTGCTGTTCATAAACCTTTTTCTTCTTTGGATTAGCCTCTGAAATGAAACATATAAAGACGATTACAAAATCGGTATTAAAAATGGAAGTGTTCTGATGAAAGAATAATAATATTGGGAAAAATTAAACTAAAAAAAAATTTAAATATGTAAATCACTATAGCACTTGCCCAATCCAGATTGTGGTGGATAAAATCTCAAAAGAACATTTCTCGATCCCGGCGATTTTGTTCCCGGCGGACTTCTCTTCCAGTGCTTCATAATATGCGAAAAGGATAATTGCATATGCTCCTCTACAGTCTTTGAAAAGTTATAAAATATAAATAAAAGTAGATACCAAAATTAAAAGAGAATGCCACGAAAACTAACCGTTAAATTAAAATGTTTTGTGTTGAAAAACATCAAAGTGCTCAAAAGTACATGAGGTGAGTGTGCACCAAGTTGCTTGCACTCCCAAAGGTGCTCCTCCTCCACACGAGTGACTATGTACTCTAAAAGAAAATATGGCTAGTCTTAAAACTCTGTACTTTATCCATTAGTAAAACATATTCTTACGAGAATCATTGTAAAGAACAGAAAATTTCTTCGCCACCTCATCGAGGCAATCTGTAAAGCGTTCATAGTAGGGATCTGTGAAGATATTGTCGATTCGCCCATTTTCGTACAGGTACTGTTGAATTCCTGATGGTATTTCAAAAAGCATACGATTAATTTTAGTTTGAATCACAATTTTCAATTGTAGAAGAACAAAAACAGAATGAGTACAATGATTGTTCTGAATACTAAAATTTATTTTTTTGATATTTGAATGAAAAATTGTTAAAGGATGGTACTTACCTAGAACTAGATAGTAAATCGTATCTGGGGCATATTCACTTCCGTTCGGCTTCCTAACTTCTTTCACAAACAAACAAAGGGAGTAGTTCAGCTCGTCGGCGGTGAGCTGAAGTAGTTCCGATTTAAAGGGCTTCCGCTTTATGGAGCTCTTTTCTAAATCGGCATTTTTGGTCATTACCCACTGCTTCCACGCGTTCACCCCGAAAGTGTACTTAAGACACAAGTTCGCGTCGGGTTTCTCAACAGACTCCTTAGTCATGTGATCTGACTGGCCAACCACCTGGATCTCTCGTCGCTGCCTCTTCGGGGGTGTCACAGGCACCCTGTTGTTCCTTGGAGGTTGTGCAACAGGAGAGACCGAAACCGGTGAGGATGGCCTCTTCCTACCGCGAATGACTTGCCTGGAATAATGCGAGTTATTGAATATAATACGAATCAGATGTAGACAGACAGGGAATACCGTTGCCCATCAATCACAATCATTTGGTGTGGCATTTCGGTCGATTCCTCGGGCTCCTGAGACATGTGCCGGACCGTCGCCGGTGGCGTTATTGTGTTTGTGGTCATTGCTGATTCTAAATCTACTGCAGGCTCATCGCATTCTGTTGCCATTTTAAGGGCCATTTGAAGAACATCCTCCCCGAAGGAGTTTGATGGTTCCGACGCTTCAGCAGGCGGATGGTATTCCTCTTCATATTTAACTGCGTCTGGTTCAGAATCAGAATCTGATTCATTTTTCTTCTTATCCCCAGCTACCATTTCAGCCATCATTAGGAGTTCAGCCTCGAAGGGATCGGTCGGCATTTTATCCTGAATCTTTTTAATTTCCTTCATTATTCCCTCAGCTGAATTTCGGGTAGTTGGAATGAAGATAGGCACTGGAATGGGGAGTGGTATGGGAACAGGAACTGGAAAGGGTGCAGAATACATGTACATCGGTTGTGGTACATAAATAGGGACCGGGATGGGTACCAGAATTTTTCTTCCCATTTCATCATCCGTCTGACATTGGATACTGCTCGGATGGGGTCGACAGGAGGTCCCTTTAGTTGCAGTAGCTGGCTTACACATAGTCTGCTTGTTGGCGACCATTGGTAGTTGCTGAGGAACTACTACAACTTGTGTTTTAACGTCCGTCGAAGTAGAAGATGATGACTTCTCTATTGTTACTTGTTTAGATTTATCTTTCTCTTGAACAGAAGACTTCTCAGGGATAGTCATTGTAGACTTCTCCACCATCTCAGGCTTTTTAGACTCCTCTGAGGTCTTCTCTAGAACTGTAGTTATTCCTATACTCTTTTTTTGTACAGCCTTCGTTTGAGTATGACTATTTGATGTTAAGGCCTTTGCGGTGATGGAAACGTTGTGTTGATTTTTCGTAGACTCTTGGGCTTGAATATTTTGCCCGCCTCCACTCCTCAGTGATCTTAGCCTTACGAGCGGTTGATCATCCTCGCTTGTTTCAGGTTTTGTTTGAGGCTGCCGCTGAACTTGTACTGAGGATTGTTGCAGCGATTGTTCTGGTGGCATCACGGTTGCAGGTGTAATTGTTCTAGGTCGTCCTCTTTTTTTCACAACAATGACTGGCTCCGTTGGAGCAGTAGGGGGCACAGTTGGAGCAGTTGGTACAGGCGTGGTTGATGGTGCAGCTGTTGACCCTTGAGCCAACGATTCAACATTTGATATAACTGGTATAATAGACGCAGCATCTTTAGGCTCCTCTGTAGCGGCAGGGACTGACGCTGGGATTGGAGCAGCGGCTGTGGCTGCGGTTACTGAAGCAGAAGCCTTGCCTCTAGCCCTTTTGGGCTGTCCAGTGGGGAAAGGTGCCTTTTTGTTATTAACATCCTTTGCACTAACTTCAGAACTATCTACGGTCCATGTTACTGAACGCCCAAACTGTCCTCGGAAAACCAGGACACAATTGTAATTGCAGAAATTTCTGATCGTTCCATCAGACATTGTAAGGTGATATTGAGGAGTAGAATCCTTGTGGCAATTATCGCACGCAGTCCTTATACCTGAAATCTGGGCGACCCTTTGCTGATTAAGGCAATTAACCGAGCAGACCATCATCAAAATTTGTGATCCTTGGTGTTTTTGAATCATATCAAAGTCATACTTTTTCACTTTGCACCATTGACACGGTACGATCTTTCGATTCAATGAAATGAAGATATTCAAACATATTTTACTACAGAAAACCGTTGGATTTTTATCCTGATAAATAGTGAAATTTTCAGCACTCTTCCGCTCAAAATATTTTGAACACATGCCACACTGATCCAGATGAATGTTATTGACAAATTTAAAAGCCGAAAAGCACGGATTCGAACAGAAATTATGTTCTCGCCCATCGACCATAACTTCGACTCGTACAATCTTTTGATGATTACAAACGGCGCATTCGCTTAATTGGGGTTTCTTATTAGAATTGCACATTTCGTCATACTGTGACATACAGGCCTGACTACAAAAATCCTTAAAAACACCCCTCGTTCCAACAGGCGCTAAAAAACCCACCTTGCTATAAGAAATATCTTTCTGACAAAACGAGCACACTTTCAGTCCTTTCTTGTGCCTCTCCAAGCAATTTGTCGTACAGAATTGTCGTATATCAAAACCAAATCGTACACAATACTTGCCCAGGCTGCTCATGGGTACATTTGTTTTGCATAGATAACAAAACGCACCCACTTCATTTTGATACTTCGCTAAGCAGACCTCGTTGCAGAAGTCTATCATCTCCCAGTGGAGCAATTGATCGGCCTTCTCAACAGTACTGGAGCAATGCCCACATCGCCTGGTGAAGCTGATCTCTCGATCAAGTTTAGCCGCTTCAGCCTCTGCTTCCGTTCTAGCAACAATCTTGAGATCCGGCTCCCACTGAGCCGTTGTAGGATTTGTGGATGTTGACCCCACCAGCGGACTTGGCGTACCTGTGTCTCTGCCTCGAACTGATCGCCGCTGCTTTAACCTGTTCCAAAAATCAATTTATTATCCAAAATTCTAATTTCTCATTTAATTTTTAATATAATTAGAGAAAACAGTTTCGGGATTTCGTCACGTAAATTCGTGAATCGAAAATAACTAATCTCAAGATTATCAATCCCGAGACGCCGGAATTACAAAAGGGATCCAAAATTATATTTTCTTATTACAATACCACACTTACCTAAACCGTTCTGGCTCTTCTTTGCTGAGGAGATTGAAGCAGTTTTCATCACATATGTGAAGAAACTCATCGTCCTGCTTAAAAAAGTATTTGCAAAGTTTTTTCTCCCCACAATGGATGCATTTTTGGGAAGCAGCCTCTGCCCCAAGGTCCTCGACAATATACTTTTTCCGTCTTACTAGATATTTCTCAATATTTTTCCCAATATAAACATTTAAACAAGACGGTTGACAGAGATAAATATAGACGCCTTGGTCCGAGTCCTTAAAACGAAATCCACACGGTTTTCGAGCTCTGCACCTGACGCAGGTTTGCACCACCCCAATGATCGAAGTTATTATGACTTTCTTAGCGATTAGAGTGTAAGCTTCTTTGCTCGTTAGTCTAAAGGAATTCACGCACTTGATGTCGCAAAGATATTTGACTTCACCATTTCGCAACATTTTGTATTTACATGACTTCGCTTTTCGGCATTTGTAACATTTGCCGTCCTTGATATCGTCGTTTAGTTCTTTGATCTCTAGCTCAGCTAGATCGAGCAGATTTTCTCGCGGCGTCTCTGCCTCTTCGTTTACTTGATCTTCTTCATTTGCAATTTCCTCCGTTGGAGTAGATTGACGAGTATCTAAATGAAGGGAAACAAAATAATCAACATACCTATTTTCTACAAATCAAATCCCGGAAGGAAAATCATTTTCCACACCCTATAGGTACTACTTAAAAATAGATTTTCAGACCCACCAATATAATTAAAGCCTTATAATTTTTTCTTCTCGCCAAACTTCCAAACTGCCCCCAAAAATGGAAATGCAACTTTTCGTTGGCGTTTGAATGACTATTCCCTACCATTCTGCCAAATTTCAACTACAGTGGTACCTCGACATACGAGTGCCCTAATATACGAGTTTTTTGAGATACGAGCCGCCGAGCGAGCGATATTTTGCTTTGAGATGAGAGCAAGATTTGAGATACGAGGAATCGCACACTACACAGCTGCACACGACCTCAACATGCGGGGCGCATGTTGGTGTCGTGTGCAGCGTCTTACAGTTTCTCCCAACTCCCACCTCAGACTAGACCTCAGTCTGTTTGCTTGTTTCCATCGTTTTCGAAGCATTTTTGATAAGTTGGATTCGCGTTTTTTGCTTTTTGTACATTTACAAATCATTATTACATTATATTTATAACCATAACCAGTGACGAAAATTAAGCGCTTCCGTAAGAACTTCACTTCTTCTTTTATTATGTTTTAATAGAATATGTATTTGTTATTTATAAATAAATGTTTCTTCTTGTAAATACATTTTTCTTATTCAAAAACACTAAACAAAAACAACTGAGGTGGTTTTTTGGGAGCTGGAACGGATTAATGGCATTTCAATTAATTTCAATGGGGAAAATTGCTTTGAGATACGAGCAATTTGACATACGAGCAAGGTTACGGAACGAATTAAACTCGTATGTCGAGGTACCACCGTATTTACAATAGATTGTTCATCACTTACCACTCTTCTTTTCCTTTTCTTTTTCTTTTTCTTTTTCTGCTTCCTTCTCTGCATTTTCACGCGCCAAAATAGCTTGTTCCTTCTCAGCGCCTGTGAGCTCTTTCTGTGAATCAGGAAGGAGGCACACTTCTTCGTTGCTCATATCTTCTTCTTGCTGTGTTATACTTGATTCTGAAAAAATTAAATTCTTTATAGAAATCCGAAAAGCTCCCTAAAGATTTAGAACTCACCTTCCTTGGATGCTTCTGAGTCCTTTTGCTGCTGACTTATTTCTTCTGCGGATGCGGAAGCTACTCCTTCCCTAACTGAATTAATTACCTCCTCTACTGAGATATTTGCAATCTCCACGATCTGTACATCATCAGAATCCCTTTCCGCTGCTTCACTAGCATCATTGTTTGTTGTTTCTTTGGATTCATCTGATTCATGAATTTCAATAATCTCCACATCTTCGGTGGGCAAAGAATCGTTTTGGTCCTTTTTCTCTTCCTCTATGTCTGGGGCTTGTGCAGCCTTCTCTTTTTCTTGGGCTTCTGCAATTATTCCTGTTTCTAGGGTCTCTACAGTTTTCTCTGCCTCAATAAAACGAGCAGAATCCTCTTCAATTGTTGTAGAGGACAATTTTTCCACAATGCAAACGTCTTCATCCATTGGCTCTTCGACACTCTTTTCTGCCTCAGCCTCAGGTTTACTTAAATTTTCTTCATGAATTTCAATGTCTTCTGATTTATCTTCGAAGTCTTCCGTCCTTCCACTTTTAGCTAAAGGATCGGTGGAATCGAACATCGCATCATCACTTTTTTCTCTTGAATCTTCTACTGTGCTCATTTCAACATCTTCAATCTCTATAACATCGTTTGAAGATTTCCTTGCTATATCTTCAACTACCTGCTTTTCTGAATGATTTTCTTCTACATCAGCTACTTCCATTGATGATTCAGCAGGAAGTTGAATAACCTCCGGTTTTTCACTTGGAGGAGGTGACTGACTTTCCTTAGCTGGAATTTCGTCAAACGAAATCTCTTCAGCAGGACTTTCTTCAGTAGGAATTTCTTTAGCTGGAATTTCTTCAGTCTCAATTTCCTCAACGGGAGTTTCTTCAGCCGGAACATCTTCATTTAAAATATCTTCTGAAATATTTTCAGACGGTTGTTCTTCCAATGAAAGTTCGTCAATGTTTTCAGCTGGAGGTTCATCAGATTCTTCCATGAGGTTATCAGGCAAATCTGAATCTATCTTAGGAGAATCTCCAATAAGAGCATTATTTTCTTTTTCTTCTCCTAGTTGAAGATCGTCTCCTTTTGCTTCCTGGCTTTCCTCGTATTTAGGTATAACCTCTTCCTCTTTCGTTTTCAAAACTTCCCTAATTGGTTCTAAAATTTCCGGATCTTCAATCGGCTCTAAAGACGTTTCGGCTTGTTCAATTGAGATAGGATTTTCGGTTGGCTGATCAATTTCGGGAATTTCGGTTGGTTTCTCAATAGGGATAGGGGTATCTGATTTGCCAGCTGATTCTGAGCCAGCTGCGGATGCACTCGTATCTTCTCCGAAAATATCTTCAGGCCTTGTTAAAGTGGCACTGACTATGGAGGGCGCTACACAAATATTTTTGTCTAAACTGATGTCATCCTCGGACCCATCGAACTCCCTCAACTGCTCCTCAATGTTCGAAGCGATTTCATGCTCTGTTCTTTCATCTAGCTCATCCCGCTTAGAAGGCTCAGCCAGAAGTTGATCCGGCATTGTACTGAGGTCACCTGTGAACACCGAGTCATCTTCCATATCTTCTGACTTTGTGTCGAGAAGCAAGAGAGGTGGAGCTTCGGTTGGCTTTGGTTCTAGATTGACTTGAAATGATGATTCTTTGGGCGGAAGTGTGTCAATGCTCTCCTTTTGCAGGCTTACTCCAAAAGTACAGCCTTTTTCTGCATCATCTAGACTGCCTATACCTACATTAGGGAGACCTCCTGAGATCGAGTCGGTGCTAGGCGGCTCACTTGATGCTCCAACGATTTCGGAAAGACTATCATCTTTCAAATTACTTTGCTGCAAACTACTATCTTCAGGGAGTTTGAGATCTGAGCTCAGAGGTTCGTCCATTTTTTAGTCTTAACCGAGCTGAAAAAGTTGAAATTCTAGGTATAACGCGCACCTCACGATCATCTTATTCGATAAATATAAAAAAGAAAGGAATAAGAGCTTTCTAAACTTCCTACCACCATCACGTTTTATTACAATATTTTTTTTCTGTATTCATATGTACTTGTACTAGTACATAAGCATCAATTGCTCTTAGCTCTCCAACTTAAGAATTAATAAATATATATTAAATAAAATTATATATAATCCTTATAATAATTAGACTGATACATAACTCGTGATGCAGCATACAACCGCCTTAAAAATGAAAAGACAATACGCCCCCCAAAATATTTCTAAAAGAGGCAAAAACGTGTAATATTGTATTATGATAATTATAAATTTATTCCATTAGTGAATAATAATAATTAACAAATTGTAGAGCATATTTTAAATGTTGTCAAATATTTTTCTCGTTGCCCCTAAAAGTAGGCTTCTGTTGGAACCTCTGCACTCATCGAGACTCAACTTCCTTACAAGGTGAGATCTACAAGATTTCGGTTTTGACAGTCGACTGCACATTTAGCGAATGAGATTGTTAATCTGAATTGACCAGATGTCTTTAATGACTGAATTCTTAAAAATTAACCAAATTTTTTCGCGCCAAAAACAGGGCAAGCTGACGATTTGCTTGCTACTCATATAAATCATTAATTTAGTTATATTTAAAAAATAGTTTCAATATAACAGATGAGCAGTCCTGAGCAGTCCGAATTCAGCAACTACATCCCTGCGCAACTGTTCTACACCAAGTTTCAAAACCCACAGTTTGCCGGCGAACCAATGACACAGCAGGGGGTCCGAGGCGAATTCACGAAAATTGTCCGAGGCGAAAACCCCGGTGAATCTTCGTAAAGTTGGAAAAAGCCGTTCCCGCCCAGTGCCAGTGGAGGCCAGTCTCGTTTTCGCCTGGCGCCTTTTCGCCGATAGGCGAGGGCCGCGAGGCGGCGACGGCGTGTGGCCGGACCGTGGGCCGAGCGCACGGCGCGGCCACGACGAGAAGCGGACGCACACAGGGACAGCTCTTCGAGTGAAATGAAGAAAAAAGGGCAATGGACATTAGAGCGCGGGCAATTTTCGATACCCTTTTAAACAGCACCCTTTACATCTTCATAATTGGCAAAACTCACTTGAGAACGCATTCATAAATTCCCGAAATAGGCGAAATCCAGTCGGAAATGCGAAGAAAATTGTAATTAAGCAGCCGTCAAATGATCTTTGCGTCAAGAAATTTTTCCTATGTCAATTGCAGCGCTCCTGTCGACGTCTTGCTGTAACACACTTTTCCAAATAATAGTCGAGCACTCTTACTCTGATTTTATTGTGCACTTATGCTATTTTAAATTATTCCTTCTGGCAAAATTGTCGCATTTATGAATTGGCATAAAATAAACGCCGAAAACAAACGCGAGCCATCTTTCAAACTAGTACAAAACGATTATGCCATCAATCCTGTCATGTCATTTGACTTTGTTACTATTTTTGGAATGAGTGCGTTCAATACGTGACTTGAAGGAAAAATGCAAGTTTTTCCTTTAATTCGAAGTACAGCTGGAAAATAATTTCAAAAGATAATTATATTTAATTATATTTACATAATATAGTACTCTTTAAAAACAACAAAGAGGAATTAATGGGGTTTTTATTGACTTGAATAATTGCATTCAAATCTCCCGCCAAACATGCTCAATTGCACGAACGTACTAGATGACGTTTTGTGATTAATTTCGCTTTTGAAGCCGCAATTATCGCATATTTTTATTTTCTTTATTATCGTTTATTTTCCTTGGAGATTACTAAATATTTAGATTTGTCGAGTCACTGATATAAAGCAGGAGAACTTACTATGTTTGAACAATGCATCTGCTGCCACTGGTATAAATGATATAAACTAAAAACGTTTGGTCTTCTTTTTTGTAGGTGCGATTTCCCAGAATATAAAAAAAACTTTTGTAAGATATGTAGGCGCATGGCTACCAATTTCTTCAGTAAATTAAAAACAATCCAAAAATTCAGGATAGTTCTCACTAAACTAGCAAAAGTCTAGAACACTATTCGCTGAGAAAATCTGCTAGTGAGAAGTGATTAGCATGATGAATCTTATTCTGGATAAAAATTGCACGTGAAATAGAATTTCCAATAAAAAAATATAAGTAGTGGTTGCAAAGTTCTTTTAAGAACTTAACAATAAAGAATTAAAATAAAATAATTATTAAAATCATTATTCATCGTGAGAAGTTATAAAAAGCTGCTCACCAAATATCAATACTACTAATAACCTTTTAGAATTTTCCGATTATTGGGGTAAACGAGTGGATTAAATTTACACTGATTTTACAAAGGCATTTGAAAGGATTAATCGTAGTATAAATCCCATGATATCAATACATTTGTTTGATCGCGAAATAAGTTTTTCTATTCCCTTAAAAAAATAATTTTCTTCTTGGCCCGAAAAATGCTCATTTACAGCGGACTTGAGCTCATTATTGTCAGCAAATCGCTTTCCCGGAGGTCTTTTTTTAAATTTGGGAATAAAAAGTAGTCACTGGGGGCCAGGTCTGGGCTGTAGGGTGGGTGGTTAATTTCCTCGAACCTTGGAGAGCCGCGCAGTGTGAACCGGTGCGTTGTCGTGAAGAAATAGCACTCCTCTTCAACATTGTCGCGTCAGTTTTTGACTGGAGGTCGCAAACATACAATACTCTCAGATAATGTTGTTAGCTAATGATATATTTTAATTACCGAAAATAATATCAAATCACTCCGATACCGAGAATACATTGAACGCCCCTCGTAATTCCCATTAAAATTTTAAAAACAAAAAATAACGAAATTACGAGAATAGAAAGATGTAGATGATATTTAAATTTTTAATAGACCAATTAAAACCTTAAAGGAGTCAAAATGAAACTGTGGTTTACCTAAAGCCATAATTTATTAAATTTTAGCAAAAAACAAATTAATTATATCGATTAATGAAAAAAAACTTACCAGTAAACATACAAAGTATAAAAATTAATCTTAAAACTACAACAGAAAACTACACAGTGGCGGTGGCGACCAAGGCGCGCTCCTCTTTCAAAGCAATCTTTGGTGTCTCCGTTAACAACAAATCGGACATAATGTAGAGGGCATACAAATAGTGTGAGGGAAACAATTAATAATAATAACGTTAAAAAGAACATTGCCTGAAATGCCTGCGAAATGCGATAAATCGGTCGTACCTAAGAAGCTCCTGTGGTGTAGGGGCGAGGGGGATTATAGTCCTTGCAACGATGTGCTGTTTTCTGAATCAGATTCAATACTAAGCGGATTTTGAGGCGTGGAATTTGTTGAAGAGATTCATTATTTTTATTTCTTCTTAGCGTTCGGGCTGGTCGACTGAAAAACCGACGAGGCTGACATCAAATTTTCGATATATTGACCGAGAACTTGATTCTCGGAGCGTAACTTTAAATTTTCTTCCTTTACGCTGTCCACCCGTTGGGAAAGGTCGTCTAGAGTGTTTTGTAGCTCGAGCACTTGTGAAATTAGACGAGCTTTTTCCTCCTTCTCGTCGGGGCTTATATCAGGCTCCAGGGAATGATGAGAGTCGGGGGTTGAACTTCTGTTCGTGTAAGAAGACTGCAGGGAGTCCATTGAGCGCCCGTTTGGAATGTTCTGCTGGTCATTCTCCTCGTTTATAATTACTAAAAGTGGACAAATGCGTTTTTCTTCCAGAGATTTTATGATTTTTTTCTCAATAAAATACCTTGAGGATCGTCATCAGCCAGCGGAATGTTTTCGTCATGTAATTTACCGATTAGAGACATGATGTAAATAAAGTGTTTTATTGGCTAGACAATTGGAGGCACAATTAACCCTTTAGAGATGGCTCTCAGGCTCTAGATTTGAAAATTAATTAGAACAAACCCCACTCGTCATACGAAAAGCAATGACAGTCTTTTCGTTTAACAGACTGTCTGTCAGTGAAGAGCAGGTGTAAAAACTTTACAGTTTCAAAAGACACATTTTGTTGCTAAATTGCTTTGTTTTAAAACATATACAAATAATTGCAATGATCAATTTGCTTTTAAAACCCTGAATTTAAACTTAAATTCATTGTTATGGCGTTTTAATTTAATTGGTTGCTACTTGAGAAACTAAAAACTTGTTTCTCATCTGGCAACTTTACACCCTCATAACAGAGTGAAATCAGCCAACATAAGAAACATAAATATCACAATCAAGTAGAAATATTACGAGCCACACTCAGTTGGGATTTTTATTGTTGGGTCCTTTCTCTCGGAAAAATTGCGGTTTTCGGCGTGCTGTAAAAGATTTTTCCATCTCCTAGTGCAACTAAACTAAAATCAGTTCCTCTCGATTCGCAAAAGCGAAAATAAATCGCCTCAACTGTGCGTGGTGTTTGGAGAATTTCTCAATGAAATCCGCTTGTGAAAGTTGTCTATTTTAAGTGGGAAACAAAAATACATGGAAGTGCGTGTATCTGTCTCGTTCCGGCTACCACAAACCCCTCCAGTTGACGTCTAGCCAGCTGTCATTGTTTTCGCCCCATCTCCCTCTGGCGCACTGCAAATGACGGCAAAAACAAGAAGCGCCCGTCTAACTAGGTGAAAACAACTGAGCGAGACGGCTGCTGGTGCTGCGATTTCCTTTTCCCTTACACTGTTATAAACAAAAGTTGCTTTTTGGCACTATGACGGAAACGTGAACGGTTTTCAATTTCTTACTTTACGTTCTTTTCGCCCCCCTTTTTTCGTGTGGTTTTTTTCGCGGAACTTTTGTGTGATTTTTAGTGAAGGCTCTCCGAGACGGGGCCTTGCAGCTAAACAGTTCAAAATTTCAACCACACACAATGGCCGACTTCGACGCGATCTACGAGGAGGAGCAGCTCGACGAGCCCCTACACGACCCAACGGTTGCGCCAGTTCCTGATCCAATTGTCATCCGCGGCGCTGGAAATATGACAGTGTAGGTGTTGTTTTTCAACAAACGATCATTTTAGTTTTTTTTCGTAAAGAATTCTCCCAATGTCTTGCAGTTCACTTTTTTCCTCAATTTTGGGGCCCCTAGGATAGGTTTCACCCGGGGGATGGGTTCGTGCCAAGTGTTGGATTGCATGGGGAGAAAGGAAAGCTCCACTCGCCGTGTCAGGGTCGTTCGGAAAGTGGCTCGAACAGGAAGCTCTGATAAAAACTTCCCTTAATTATGAATGGCTATCACTGAGGAAGGCGAGAATGGCACATCCTGGGGGCCGTTTGCTGGACGGGCGTGGACTGCCCTTGGCACGTTGCGTTAATGCCGCAGTAAAAACCTTTTTAAATTCGGAAAGAATCGGGGCAGCCTTGAAACTATTTCTTTTGCAGCCTCAAACAAATATGTAAAAAAAATCACTCTTTTGAACATTATTGAAATAAGTTGAAACAGTATTTAATCGGAACAAATTTTCAATCGGCTTGTTAATCCCAAAATAGACTGCAATTCAAATTGGTTTTATGCACAATTATGGGAGGGGGCCTCTTAAGAATACATTTAAACTAAAATCAGTTCTCTCTATCCAGAATTTGGAAACTGAAAATGCCCCAATTCCTCATTTGTTTTCCTAAACCACGAAATTTGTTTTGGTTGGAGTTTTGTTGAATATCCGGATGATTCGTTGTAGTATTTTCGAAACAGAGTAAACACCAGTGGATTAGCGAACATAAAGCGTGGTTTTTCCAAGTTATTTCTTACATTTGTTTGAATATAAAAGACACTCAAAACAAATCGTTGGGAATTTTTTTAGAATAGGAACTTTTCAGTCACCCTCTAGTATAACTATAACTACCGAAAAATTACTAATTTCAAATACTCTACAAAATAGAATTTTATTTCTGAAATGAGTTTTTCTTATAAACATTCAAACTTAACGGTTTAAAGAATGAACAGCAGTGCATCGGGGAGTTGCCTTTTTGTGCATTGTGTTTTTCTTTTAGAAATAAACCCCAATTTCCTAATTAAAGAAAGCACTAACGAAACAATCAGCGCAATTTCGAATTTAGAAATTAAAATATCTATATAAATTCAGCAGCCTTCTGCAAAATGTCTACATCGTTCGTGGGTTGAAATTGAAAGTTATAAGCGTTATCCAAGGGAAAGAATGTGGCTTTGTATGTATGTAAAAACGGCGCAGTAGGTGGAAAATTTATGTGCTTATAATTTTCGAAGAATGAATTCCTTTTAAATCCAATTCCTGCTACTTGTTCAGTTATGTTAATTCAAACTTGGTTTTCAAACATGAATCAAGCTGATACTAAGTTTAAGTTAAATTAAAGTTTCCAATATTATCCATATAAAGAGATTAAAATCCATTCCACGTAAAAACCATTGTATATTTAAGCTATAAGGCTATTGACAACAATAGAAAAGAATACTAGTGCAATGAATCGAGAGGAATTTAAAATGAATTTGAATTTCACAAGTGAATCTCCAATTCAGTAAATGGTTATTTTTGATTATTTAATTTAGTGTTAATGTATTTTGAAAATTATTTGATGTCCGAACTTTAGCAATATCTATTATTGGAATATTCGACATTTGCATTTAGACATTAGTCTAATAATAGTTCTCTTTATTGTATTTTTAGATAAATTGACTCAAAAGCCATTGCAATCGATAGTGAATTTCACCTGAACTCTTAAGGGGCGTCGATTTGACCTTTCTTTTGATTTAAAACACCGCAAACGACCAGTTCTTCAATTCAAAAATGTCTTTCCTCTCTTCTGCAGGTTTGGGCTGAGTAATCGTTTTAATGTGGAATTCCCATCAGGTCTGGTTTCACGTGTTGCACCTGAAGAATTCAAAGCTACAATCGGACGGATCAATGGAATTCTAAAAAAGACCCTACCGGTCAACGTGAAATGGCTGTTCTGCGGCTGCGTGTGTTGCTGCTGTACGCTGGGATGTTCTCTGTGGCCAGTAATTTGCTTAAGTAAAAGAGTAAGTTATACTATACATTTTACATCATCCAGTGGAAGGTGCAATTAAAGTTATTTTTCCGTTTTAGACGCAAATAACATTAGATAAACTCCTCGAGTGGGAGAACAGCCATTTGTACCACAAATTGGGCCTACATTGGCGACTTAGCAAGCAACAGTGCGATTCTAGCTCAATGATGGAGTATGTTCTTCTGATCGAGTTTATACCGAAGACGCCGATTTATCGTCCCGACTAAAACAACTCGATCCTCACAAAAACGTTTTCTGATTTTTACTATGCTAGGGTATAATTTCGAGTCGAGTTCGAGTTTTTTTTTCTGCCGTTAGGTTCAGTTCGATTTTTAATTTTTTGTCTCACTTCCTTTAGGTTTAAAAACGTAAGGTAAACGAAAAATACAGAAGCAAAGGAGAGTTTATTTTAAGGTGAATTTAAGAAAGCTATTTTTCGAACTACAATAGGTGGTCGCAGAGTGTCTGAGCGAATGGAGTGGATTGTTGTAAAGCATTATTTCCTGACAATATTTCATTTTGAATGTACAGTAGAATTAAGGTAAAATGAAAAATATAAAAAAACAATGTGTTAAGTAAATGGATTGGAGATTGACACAAAGCTCGACGTACTCCGCTTTGAATATTTTTCTATTCCCCGTGAGGTGGGGGACGGGCCAACAACACTATCAAACAATAGCTGGCAGTATTATTATGAAGTAGATTTGATTATATTGTAAAAACAGTGAAGGAACCCTGCGAAGCCGACAAGTGCATGGAACCACTAATTGTTGTATGTGCGCTTTGGATGTTAGTTTTATCGTTTGAAGCCCCTCCGGGTGCTGCTGTAACTGGCTAATCATTAATCGTATGGACAAAGTTTAGTTATATAACTATTTTTTCGAAAGGCTGAGTGCACATCCAATCATTGCTCATCCTTCAACCCGAGACGGATGTTTCTGGTAAAGGAGCATCGGTCTCATTATTCTCATCCCTCATCGTCGATAATCGGATGCGTGATAAAGTTGTATTCATGTTTTTATTGTTGATAGCAATTCTATTCTTAGTTAGTTGGATAAAACAATGGAAAAAACCATAAAGAACAGAGCTTTTGGAAAACGTTAAAGTCTCATTTATCTTTTTGGTTAATTTCATTATAATCTCAGTTCGAAACTTACTGTTTTAACAAATGCTCAGAAAAAAATTTTAATTAAGTGTAAGATTTAATATGTATTGTACATAATCCAGTGATATAAATATGAATTCCAAAGCAAATGAATGTCTATTGTCGTTTTTCTATCCTTTTAATTATCATCTTATCAACAGAATTGATGTTTTGTATTCGATTTCTTTTGCTGTTGGACTGATTTAAAAAAGATTGTCCTGTTTTCTATTCAGAGCGCGATTTTATTGATTTAATAAAATAAACGAATAACTTGGATTCTTCATGTTATGTTATCGAAGTTACTCTTTACTTAATCAGATTCAGAATACAGAGTAAAAAAATCTTTTAAATAAGAAAACGTGACGCGTTCCTCTACGCGTTTGCAAGCGACACACATAAAGCGTTAAACATGTTTTTTTTTAAGAAAATAAATTTTTATTTCACAGAAACTTAACATGATTCCCTTAAAATTACGTAGTTTAAACTAGAAGAAAATTGTTCAATCTCAAAAAGCAATGCTTCAATCTTCGTTTATATAAACGACATCTGGTGCAACAGAAACTCCTGAGGCCAGAAGATTTCTTGCGCTATCGAGCAGGAGGCGCGTCTGTTCTTCGAAACTTTTCAAAAGAATTTCATCTTGCTGTCGTTGGAACTCGTGTTCCTCTCGGATGAGTTCCTCTTGCTTCCTGAAGAAATCTGCGACGAGTTCTCTTTGCATTTGCCTCAAATTTGTGGCAAGTTCTTTGAGCGCTCGCAAATAGTTCCCTTGAATGGGCTTTTTCGGGATTGAGGGTTCCTCAGTTTGTTCAAAGTCCGGGTAGAAGGCCTCGGGAATGTCAGCATTTACACGCAGTCTTCGTCGCCTTTGTGGTCGCTCGTGGATGGGTTCTGGTGGCTGAAGTATTGGAGTGGATGATGCTTCTGGACTCTCTGGGTTTTTCACGTCTAAAGAAGATGTTTCGACTTCTGAAAGGTAAAAATTTTGGTATTTAATCAGCCAAACTTAATTGAATTTTGTAGACAATACCCCTATTCAAAAACATGCATTTACATCACTACCAAATTTGTACAAGGATAAATTATGCTTAACAAGGAGACCGAAATTAAGGTAAGAAAAATTATATAGCCTAGAAGCTTTTTTTTAAATAAAAGTGACAAAAAATGTAGGCTTAGCAACATCGATATATCTATTATGTATTTTCGTTACAAGATTTGCCCTCGCTTGTAATTCATACTTGGCCTTTTCATCCGCAAAAGTATTTTTGTTAATTTAGCTTTAGCCGCACTTAAGACTATTTAAAAATTGTAATTTTGAATAGACTAAAATGGGGAAAAAAGTCACTTTTTAATACTTTGGTGCGGGCTATGTTATAATCATAAAAGATGTCGCCGCATATATGTATGCTACCGATGTATGAAAAAATACTTGTAGTAAAAGTATTATATATTTGAACTACATACATTAATAGTAAAACCTGTTTGTGTGTTACATTCCTTTTTTAGGGAAAAGAACCCAATTGTACCAACGATGTTTTTGTGCCCGTCATAGGCATCCAGAGCGGCAAAACAAATTTTTCCATATATGTATTCTTGTGGGATATCTTTGAAAAGGATCTTTGAAGTAAATTATTAATGTGCTTTTATTTTTAGTTATTGATGCCCTAATTGCCTTCTTTAGGTACAATATGTTTTAATATTACCAGTCCTACAACGGAAATGTCTATACGTATTGAGCTGTAAGTTAATGTAGGTACAAAAACTAAAAATTGTTTATTATAAAATGGAAAAAAATTTGTAAGTAATAAACGATAGCTAAATATTCATTGCAATTTTAATAATTATATTAATTCATTACTTCCTAAATTCTGAAAGTAAAAAATGTTCTACTGATCCTAAATATGTAGTACGGTATTTTAAATACAATCTGAAAGTAGGTAAATAAATAATTTCACTTCAAATAAGTCACAAGCAAGAAGCAAGGGCAAGTGGGAGTAAAAAATATATTTATGAAATAGCAGACTGCGGCAAATAAACTATAAGAAATTACGAAATATGTAAAAATAAAAGGGCGAAATATTTTCGCCTTGCATAACTTCATAATTATTCATAATTCCATGATTTACGCATAGAATCGCCCGCAATCGCGAAAAAGTATCGAATAATCTAATCAAAGCCTGGCCCGGCCTGACGCTCGTTTCACTAACAAAACGAACGGCACGGCACGGCGGCGCGGAATGGCACGGCGAAATTGGCGTAGAAAGTGCGAGGCCAAATTGAACTACGAAGCAATGCGACGCGAGCAAAATACAAAAGACGCGTTCACAAATTAGAAGTCGCGCCACAGCCTGGCTGAATACGACAAAATCGCACTTACCGTCGTCCATCACCTCCTGCTTGATGACGGGAGGAAGTTCGATTCCACCCTGGACAGAGCTGATGGTCGGCTGCGGTGACATCACCTTCTTCTCTCCGAGGATCCTGTCCAGCAAGTAATAATAGTCGCATGTCCTGGGCATATTCCCGGGAATCGAATTATGCCTCTTTGTGGTGACGTAAGACGACTTCAAGAATTTCCATTTCGTCCAAATTTGCTGGAAATTTTTTTTTGTAAAACCACGCGCACACATCTCCGACTCGACGTATCGGAAAATTTGCTCGTTGCGGTATTTCTTTTCATTTATCATTGTCAGGATGTTGCGTTCCTCGATAATACCGAGAAGAGTCCTAATCTCCGACTCCTTCCAAAGGTTTCTCTCCATTTTCGCCAGGGTGACTGATTTTTATATAAAACTTAATTTGAGAATAAATTAATTGAAAATTAATAAACGCGCTGCAAAATTCGTCAGCAGTCAGCACAACGCCTCACGTCTACAGCGAACTATTTCGATTCGATGAGACCGAACCCGTTTCGGTTTCGCTCAGTGCGTTTCTAGCGGTATATTCGCTTATTCGCTACAAGCACAAAATGGAGGTCGAGATTGTGCTGTATGAGTGCGCTTGACTCAATTGAATGTCCGTTTGTATACAGCGGTGCGAGTGTATTCAACACGAATAGCGTGTTCAATACTTCGCCTGTCGCCTCGGCAGAAGCGTTTCCACTCGCCGAGTGCAAGTTTCGTCGATAGGAAAGCAAAAGTCGCTGGCACGGGGTGCAGAGAACGCAGGGGCGCTGACTCAGTCACAACCCGAGCGTATTGAAGACGGTCATGCCTACCACAAAAAGAGCGTTGATGCCGCTGTCCGCGTGCGATACGAAAAACACGATGAAACGCTCTTTTTCTGAACCGCGGCTCTGCCGTTCTGAACGGGGCTTTAACCGCCAATACTCTGGTGTGCCGTGCTCAGACGATACACTCGACTGGCTGCTTCTGGACTATGTGGTGGAGCGCTAGGCACAACAAGCCCCATATCATCGTCGTCTCGTGCGTATCCACCAGATTTGTACTGAGCGTCGTTAAGGAAACTCGTTTTCGATATGTATGAAACTCTGTGGAAACTGCCGCATTACAGAAAAGTTTTGGATTTTGTAAAAACGACATGCCATCACAACACATCCGCACCTAAAAGCCGCTCTGATAGAGCTCCTCTGCTGTTTCAACACAGCGAGTGTATACAAATCGAGGCCTCGCCGTCGAGCTGAGCTGAGCCGAACCGGAGCTCCAGACGGCCACTGCTCAGAGTCCAGGTCCAGAGTCAGTTACTGGCCACTTGAATACTCCGCGGCTGGCTCCGTTCTGATCGATATTTGTTCACTGCACAGCTGCCGTCGGAGTCGGAGTCAGTTGGCGACACGTTTAATTGAGGTGAGGCGTTTTTAATACGCTTGCCATGACGGTGCTCCCCGAGACTTTGGCTTTTGTATTCGCCGATTGCGCCAACTGACAAGATGTGTGGGCCTCAGGGCTTTGTAAAACATGATAAAGTGTCCTAATATCAATGGACAGCTGAGAAAACGAGCGTTTTCTGAATTCTGATACCTCAGACGTTTCGAAGCTTGTGCTGAAAAGAGGGTTCGCGCGAGAGTTTTGAGATATTTCATTATCGACAAATTCGACTTTGAGTTATGAAGCCTATTTGCAGGTCACTAAAGCTTGGTGGAGTAGAATGATAAGTTTGTATTTGTTTGTATTCAGTTGAAGGTATGAACAAGTATTTGACCTGTTGGATAACTTTCAGTATGGGCGAATTTAAATCGACGTATGCGATTACTTGTTCAATATTCATTTATTTGCAGATAGAAATGATTATAAGAATTAATACATACACATAACACAATTACTGGAAAGCATAAATTGTAAGAACAATCGAAGTTGTACCAACTAATTAAGTATTTAAGTACTTCAAAGTTGAGTACTCATCAAGTAGAGAGTATTTGATGTACATAGTACTCAATTAAGGAGTATTCGAAAAATTCATATAAGCGCTCTGTATACCGTACCGAACCATTTTTTTTTCATGTGTAAACAATAATTAGTTTCATAATTTATTGTGAATTATGCATTTGGTATTTTTATATATGTATAAGTATGTTATATATACCTATATATGTATATATCTATATACTTACACATATATATATATATATATATATATTTTTTTTTTTTTTTTTTGTAAATTGAATATGTGAACTTGTGAAATTTGGTTTTTGAATGTTCAAATACATATCATATTTTAATGTGATATACATATGTACTTATATAAAATATTATACTCTATTTTGGTACTTATAGTAATGGTTGGTTCATATGTATGTAGTATAAAGCACATTTATAATTATATATGCGCGATTTAGTATGTAGTATAAAGCACATTTATAATTTAATTTGGTGCAGCCGTTCGTTTTTGGTCGAATGTGTCCTTTAAAGTTTTCCACAAGCTCACACTACTCAGTCCGGGTGAAACAAAGCCCAAAAAATATACTATATATTGTATAAGTATCAATAAGTGCGCAAACGCCAAATTATAAATATATAAACTATTCAAAATCTTAAAACAACGTTACAAAATTTTCTGAATTTATGATAGGTCAAAGGTAATCATGAAAAAATTCCATATCCCGCCTAATTTCCAAGCAAAAAGCATTTAGCGATATTCACGTTGCACCCTTTTTCCCAGAAGTCCAATAATTGATACCTAACTTATGATTGAGTGAATTTTAATATCGGGACTAATTTACCTATTAAAAATATACATATATCTATTTATATTTCAATGAAATGATTAATCAATTAATTTGGCATCCATTAGACTTAAACAATTTGAATAGCGAACATTTGAAATACACGAAAAGGGTTAAATTTTATCCGCCTACCATCAAAAGTTAAAAGAGGATCTCTTCTGGAATGTGAACGTGACTTCTGTAGAGTAATTGTATTTAGCTCACTATTTGAATTAATTAACGTTCACGTTTCTCTATGCCGCAAAACCCTACGTAAGAAGTTATTTTAAGTTTGTCAGTAAATTTCAGGGACAAATCCTGATTGGATTTTCCCCCATGCTGCAGAGCCACCCACAACCGCTGAAAACTTGAGTTGAAAAGAAAACAATAAAGAATTCCTAAATGGCTCATTGTAATAATTTGAAGGTCAGCAAATTTCCACCTATCCAGTTTCACGTGATAGGTGTAGTTTCTATTTGCTGTTTCAGCGATTTGAATTTCGAATAAAATATTTTGGTCGTGTTATATTGGCCCATTAGCCATAAATTGTTTTTTTTCGGCTCGTAAACTTGTTGTACAGTAAGATGATCTGTTGAATTTCAAAGAAACAAATAATATATACAATAGTAGCATAAGTTAAAAACATATAAAAAAAAACTGTGAACGGATGTGTGATTTGAATTAATAAGCTCATTTAACAAACGGGTGTGAATAGGGCTATTTCACACGCTCTAGGCAGTTCACCTTTGGAATTGGTTTGTATCGAAATTTTCTTTTATTGGGTTTATGGGAAATCTTTACGATTTTTATGTGCATCTTTACGATTCGTGGTTCTAAATTAACTATTATAGCTTCAAATGCTGTTATTAGGCCTTTTTCTACTCTTAAATTTCAATAAATCTTTAAATACGCAAAACCCCTTTCCGTGATACATAAATATATAAAAAAACGTAAAATTGCAACGTGCTTTAATTTTTCAGTTCTAAGAATATTACCTGTTTTGTAGGCGTTAATTCCGCCAACATATTAGACCCAGAATTAAATCATTTTAATTTGGAAGCAATTGACTAACTTGTTTTTTATTCACTTTAAGTAATAAACTGCGTAACTACAACCACGTACCTGACAATGTTTTCTTTGATGGATCTATCACTTGAGTTTGTAAGAATTCCTAATGAGGAGGTCTTCTGCATATTCAAATTTCTCCGAATTTTTAAAGTGCCCACAGAAAAGCAATAAATAGCTACAAGTAACATGCCTCATGGATTAATTAATTATTAAAGTACGCAATCTGTCAATACTTAAGTTTTTTTATTTCCTTTGAACATGATTAAATATGGATTAATATTTTTTAAAGGATATTTTTTGCAATTATAAATATAAATTAAGATAATTTCAAGGAAAAGATAGATGGAAAAAAAGACAGAAGATAAAATCAAGTTATATACAATTTGTGTGGAGTTTTACGTACTTAGTTTGAGTAGGGAAAGCTAATATTAAAAAAGTTTCATCATGGTCATCGTTTTTGCCGAAATGAAAGAAACTGGTTTAAAATCGGTGCGGAAAGTTTACATAGCGTTGTTGTTGGGCTATATTTATTTGTATTTTATGATTTTCACGCGGAAAGCATTAAAAATTTGCATGTCGAAACAAATTTTGAAAACTATATCACGCGCTTAGTTTTTACAAACATATTAAAATGAGTAAAATGAGTAAAATGAAAACAACCCCAGATAGTAGAAATAAAACAAGATATTTGTGAAAACCTTCTTTCATTAACTTAGGTTAGGAACTCATAAATTTACAGGTAATTCAAATATCATTAAAATGGAGCGAATTTATAAACAGGGCTAATAAAACTTCCATGGCAATAAGCTTTATTGAGACGACAAGCCTCGAAAGCGACACTGCACTTTCAAGTGCAGGAATTGCATTTTTAATCAGTGATAGTATCGCGGAGATTAGAAGATAAGTTGGATGGAGGCGAGGTGGAGTTTATTTTATAGGCAAAAACGAAAGTGCGATAAGATCTAAAAGAAGTACTGACGCACATGGTGCGCTGAAGCGTGAGGCATAATAAGATTTTGTAACATTATTTACCGCGAGAGCTCGCGAGGTTGGTAAAAATTATGCTTTTTGATGAAAGAAAACCAAGATGTTCATATTGCCGAAGGACCGGTTTTACCTTGGGTTTTTCAACTGAGATGCTGGGATTATGTTGGAGATGTTTTAAGGGTTCGGTCTCTTTATAGAAGGCAGCAAAAAATGGGACAGAAATGAATCGTCTTTTGTGCATGAGGTGCCAGATGGAGGAATAAATTAGTTCGTCATTTACTCTCACCCATCTTTGTAGCTTGGTATCTTGGCATCTTACAAATAAAGGTATAGTCTAAAAATCATAAAGAGGGTGTTCGAGTCGTCAACACTCGCAGGAGGGTGCTTTTACTTTCAACACCATCCCCAGGGGCACCCAACCGTCTCCCAGTTTATCCCAGGGAAGCGGGTGCGGTGAAGGGACACACCCGGCAGTTTCCGCCAGACATCGATTCCCCCCGTTCCCTCGTCTCCCAGGGGCGAGTTGTGTTGCCGGCAATTTGCCTGAATCAACAGACCACGCAAGAAAACTCAAACTCAGGGGAGTCGTTGAGCTTTTCTCATCCGTCGTTTTGGTGCCATTCTGGACGAAGCCTGCCTTTGCATCTGGTCGTGGGCCCGGCGAAGCGGCGACGACGACGACGACGGCACTGTGGAACCTGTTGAGCATCTGTTTTGCATTCCCAGCTCCGAGGAGGCACAAAACTTGGCCATAGTGTGGATCGCATTCGGTCGGTTAAATCAAATCACTCCACTCGTCGTGGCGGCGAGTTTAATCATGTGTCAACCGTCGTCGATATCGCACATAATTTCCTGTCCTGACTGAGCTCGCAATTATTTTTTTTCGCGCCGCGAGCCTTTTATAAAAATTTGTTTTTATGCGAAAACGTCGCCTTAAGCGCATATGCTTTTTATAGTCAAGACTGTGCTAATTATACGTTTAATTTTGTGCGATATATTAAAGCAAAGTACAAGTAAAATTTAATAAATATTATTAAAAGTAGATAAAAGCAAGATAACCGCACTACCGGCGAGATATTTTAATGTGCTTTCATAGTTCAAAGTAATTTCTGCCCCATAGGTGAATTATTGTATAAATGCATTTTGCGAAAAGGTGAATTAGAGGCAGTCAAGTGATTCAGTGCGTGCAATTTAAATTGGGTGATCTACATATAGTGAGGAAAACAGGTGATTGCGGCAGGTGTAAACAGAGGAACCAAGGCACTTCCGCTGGATTTTATATTTAAAGCGGACAGTAGTATCAGAAGCAGAATCCGCTCAAGGAGTTCGGGATTTTGTTGTCTAAGGTGGACCGCAGTATCAAGGTGATTATTGGAAATTTAGTCGATATTTATTCGCAATTTTTCTGTTTAAAATCTGGGGACTAGTTGCAGAAATTTTATTGGTGATCATGATCAAAGTTCTATACAAACAGTAGCTAGGGAGATAACGACGACGCGACGCAAAAGGGAGATAAAGAAGTCACTGATTTGGGGTGTTTTTGCTATTTTTGCGAATTTCTCTTGAATTACTCTTAATTTATTTGAAAAAGAATTGCTTAGAAAACGGATGTTTACTTCTTTTAAATTGCTCTCTGCGCAATATAAAATAGATATTTATCTAGAGAAATAAGTGCATTTACGGCATTTTATTAAGAATAAATCTGCTTAAATCTTAAGTTTCGGAGGTAGACAGTAAAATTGTTCCATCAAAAATGTGTTAACTACTCAAATAATATTATTAAAAAAAATGTATAACAACTATTTTTAACTTATTTAATTTATAGTGCAGACACAGACACAGGACATATTTCTCTTAACCTACTTTGGGGCATTAAATTATTTCCTTTATTTATTTCCAAAACACCCAAATTCGTTTTTAAAGCCTACTCATTTGTCCATGTATACTACTAAGTTGAGGTGAGTTATTAAAACCAAAGGTATTTTATGTACTTGACTAATAAAGTAAAAGATTAGAAGAAAACGTATAATTTATGACGAATTTTGGAGGAAAGAAAATTGGTAAAGAAACTCGTTACCCTACCCACACGAGATACCTGGTTCCTCAAAAAGATCAAATTTTTAAAGAGCCTAACTACCCAATTTACATGTCTTTGAGTACCCTTTACTATGCAATTATTATAAATTTTCTGTGCACTAATATTATTAGAATGCGAAATTAAGATACCCACATAAATTGAATATTCCAGAAACTTCTACACTGAAAAATCCCCTTTAGGATTCCGTAAGAAACTGTTGCCGCAACCGCCGTGGTCTCGCAGGTCGCATGCAGAAAGTAATCAACAATTTGCCGGATGATGCTAATATTCAGCAAGTTTACCTCTTTTTTGGTCTCTTTTTAACAGCGATTTTACTTTTATGCAAATTAATGGACTGTTTGATTCCATTTTGCACGCAAATTGCTTCGGTTAGTTTATAGTAAGGCATATTCCATCTGGTCATAGGCGCCATAACTACTAATTTAGAAAAAATAAGAAAAAATATGTGTTCTTATATACAAATTGACTCAACACTTCGTTTTAGGAAAAGTTTTAAAAGAAATAAAAAAAATAAAGTTAAAAGTGAAATCAATTTATTACTTTTGTTTTTCACATAGAGAGTGTAATCTGAGTGTGGTCGTACCGGCTTAATACTTATATAATTGCAAAAACCGGATAAGTGCAAATAATTTTTTAAATTCCCAATTTAAAAAGAGCATCAAATGTTGTGTAATTCAGACCTGTTAACTGTTAATTTTATTGATTTTAGTATTATTTATAATTTTTTAGATTCGTAGTACTTTTACATATACATATTTTCTTACTTACCAATTGTTCAATTTTGGTATAAACAGAAAAATAGCGTTGGTGCAAAAACAGCCATTAAGCCCAATATTTGACAGGAGATAGTATTCAATCAGAAAAATGTATGTGACCAAAATTTTTTCCCATGAAATTGTTTACATATTTTCAAAATGTTTTTAAAATTTAATTAGTTTTCTTATCTTTGAAAAAAAAACAAACATTTTTATTTTGGTAAGAGAAATGTACATTTTCGTGATAATACAAAACGTGGGTAGTAACATATTTAAGCTGTGAAAATCTTTCCTTTAATAACCTCATCGTCCTCCAGGCAACCTCAAAACCAAAGTCTAGATCTTATCCGTTGGGACGCATGCAATGCAAATAGGTACATAATCCACTTCTATCTAGCTAAAAACCAGACTTAACTATTCTGAGTCTGTGAGACGTAAAACGGCGATAAAATCACTCAAAGGCTGAGTGCCTTTGTGTCTCCTTGAGAGAAAATTGAATTCCAACATAATCTTAGACCCCTTATCAGTCATTGGGCTTGTGTTGACCTGTTTCCGTAGATAATTTCTATTCAGCAGCCAATACAGCGCATGCGTAGCCCTCTTGAAGATTTTATAGCAAAATCATAACAAGCGCGGACGTTGACACAAATCACAGAAGTTCTGTAGAATTTCAATTGAAAACGAAGGAAAAATTTATTATAGGTTGTAATTATTTAGGTGCTCTTATAATCGAAAAATCGGCATAAGAACTCAAATTAAGTAGTTGATCCACCTCCAACAGAGTGGAAATACGTGAGAGTCTGGCATTTCGACTAGGCAATTTATGGTTCGAGGGGTCATTTACAGCATCTGTAAAATAACATAATCTGGAATCTGGATTGTGTTGTTCCGAATTTTGCAAAACTGCTCGGTGTCCATAAATAAAGCATGAATTTGCCGGGCAGCTTGGGAACAAAAGCCTCAACAAAAACGTGACGCAACTACTGTCGATGCTCTGTTGGGGTAGGTTGGCTACAGTTAGAGGCTAGTCCAGGAAGATCTTCTTACCCACTTGATAGAAATCGCCAGCTAGCGAACTGCTAACACGCGTCTCTTCCAAATTTGAATTGGCTCGCTTCCATGCATTTGAATGCAAAGTGCGTTCCGTCTCGGATGGGCGGTCTATTAACTATTTCTGGCGCTACAAACTAAATCTAGACTAGTTAGACAACTTCGGAGCCCAGAAAGGTGGCTTGGCTGCTTGAGAGCTATAGCAGGGTAATGTATTTCTTCACCAGATTGCATGTTGATGAAGCAACCGGAGCGCCCTCTACCTTGGAGGATTGTGGGCAGAAATTGTTTCAAACGACCACGGTCGCAAAAGGTAAACGAGCTCTTCTCGGCCCAATCTTTTTTCTCCGCGCATGTTTACTGTCTATCTCTATCTTTAATAGGTTAACCAGCTTCAGATCGTTTCAAACTTTTATTTAGTGACGGATCGCCGCGCCGCGTCGCCCTGATGCTCGAAGGCGGTGGTCCGACCATAGTAAATATATGTATTTTTGTTTTTTGATTTGTGACTATAGATAATCTTTTTGCGTTTTTTATTAATTTATTTTCTTTCGAGGCGTGACACATTAACACATAAGATGTTCGAAGTGTTGGCATTGTGCCTCATAAATTTAAATGTTGTAAGTAGAGCAATTTGCGCTTAATAGATTTATTTTGTTTCATTTTGAAGCATATTAATATTCTTTTTTATTTAAATTTGTTGACTTCTGTAAACCACGGAAATTTCCTATTTTTTGTCGAATTTTACTATGTGGAGTTAATTTTCAGATAATAATAGATGACTTTTCGGAAATGTTAGGACTTTTTTATTTTATTTTATTTTTTCATTTGACTGGAATATACTTCAAGGAGAGTGTACCATCTTTAGTGTAGTCTATATTTTGTATGAGTTATTAGTCTGTCTGTATCTGGCTTCATTTGTATAGCCGTAATGGACTGATATTAAATTATTTGTAAAAACTAAATAAAGAGAATTTGACGGAAAAAGAATTTAATTTAAATATCATAGATTTTTTTTGTATGAGTTTAGATACATATCTGTAAATAAGTCATATGTAACCTTTATCCCAAATTTCATGTAGTTAAATCCGAATCCTGAAGTTCACTCCAAAATATTGAAATTTAAAAGTCTGCAGCAGACAGACGAAAACCTAATTAGTTCGATATTCGTTGTTATTTATATCTATATACATATAAAATTGACAGTAACAGTCAGCAATGTTTGAATTATTGTAGATCACCTCGAAACTTTGCAACTCCCTTTAGTACGAGAGATATTTGAAATCTAGCAAATAGAGCTCCCCAAAGTCCTTGAACATAAAAAGCGCTTTAAACGCGCCAATTTCGCGGGTACTGAGCTAGAATATGAGACGTCTCCGGCAGGAGCTCCCTCGTCATTCCAGAAATGTACTTGAACTAGTTTTCGTTCAACCATCCCCAGGTTTAAGGATGCAAAATATCTGAGAATCTTTTCAGCAACCCTGAGGGCGCCCAGTGACACAGGAGAGATTATGTAATAAAATTGACCGCACTTATGGCATCCATTTCGTTGTTCGTCCGCATTCTTCTTGGGATAGCCTGAATAGTTAAGAAAATGCACGTCCATGAGAGGACAATAACCTGAAGGCGAGCTCATTTCGAAGCAATTAACACATTAATTAAAACGAGTCTAGCCCCTTGCGCAACCCGATTCTTGGCGCAGTAAATCATACACGAATATTCGAGGCCTATTTACTTTGTTGAAATTAATCAAAATCAAAATTTTAAGCACTTTAATTGCCTGAGATTCCTGAGATTGCAAATCTTATCCACTTGACGGATATTGTGAAAAAATTAAAAATTTTAGGAAAGCACGTGCGGGTGGGTGTTTGTAGTCTAAACAATTTTCTCAAACATTAAATCTCCTTATCTGTTCTGAGTGCGTCTTTTCTGAGTAAGTCTCACGTCTTAGGGGGTCATAAAGGGGCCGACTTCGGTCGAGTTGAGATATGCCTGGAAGGTGCTTCTAAAAGCCGGGCGATTATTTTCCGATTAAAAATAGTCAGAAATATTATAGCTGATCAACTTGCACTAATCTTCCGATAGCGTCGCACGTAAGATCAATAATATTTTTTTTCTTTTTTAGAGTCACGGGTTTGTTTTCATTGAGCTCGCCCGCTCTAAGGTTACAGACGTGCTGTTATGCTAATACTTCCGCGATAAGAAGATTAGCGATTATTGCATTATTTTTAATACAAATATAAAAATAATTGTTTTTATTATTTCTAATGTTGATTATAATTTTAGGATAAATATTTTCAAAACTTCAATTTTGAGGCATTCTGTAGATATACCCAGAGTCGAGTTCTCCATATGTTTAAAAAAAGTCCTAGTTCATATTTTGTGCACTCGGAGAGAATTTAGTGTTTTTGATTTTACGATTACTCAAGAAACATATTATAAGAACACCTTTAATATCTCAATTTCAAAGGTACTTAGATATATCACTCAAATTTGCGTAGGAAAATCTTTAAGGGAGAAGTATCTTTCATTGAAATAAAGTTTAAGCATCTCAGAAGATACAATCTACTTTGCAATGAATTAATATTGCTGATGGGTTTAATTGTTAAACATTATCACCATTCTGAGTCTTTATGGAGCGGTTATGTATTATATTAAACGCTACATTTTTTTACGAATGGCGTTTTAATATCAATCACTTCAAACACGTAACTCACGTCAGTTCGCAATTTCGACAATTTGTGGTAAACAAATTAATTTATCTTATGATCGCAGTTGATTAGGTGGGTGACCTCATCAATTTCAACCCTCCCCAGGTGAGTGACCGTTGTCAGCGCTCGCTCGTTTGACTGGTCCCACCTTGTCTTGTTCACCTGGGTAGGGTTCGTTTACATTCTTCAAGTAGACTCTTTTCGTGACGGTCAAACACAGCAATTAATTACGTCGTTTCGCACCCTGAAGCGTCAAATTTCCTTGGATGATTGTTTCATTCGGTACAAAAGTCCAACTACAGGTGAATGTAATTTTCACGTGCACCAACTGTAAGGTGTATACACGTGATTTTAACATTTGTACATATTTGAGGAAGTAACTTTTGCTGACGTAAGTGGTAGGTATTTGTTGATGTAAACTTGTATGTAATATTCATCAGAAAATTTCTTACAATTTAATGAGTCCTTTTTAGTTCGATAAGAGTCATACGTGTATTTTAACATACTCGTGCTTGAGGACAAAAGTCATGAGTGGTGCCCTCTTGGCACGAGTGCCACGTGGATGAAGCAATTCACATGAATAAATCTTATATCTTATCGGTGGGCAAGGTACTAAATATGTATTTAATCAGTACAAAATTCTATATAAAGTGCCTCAGCTGTGCCAATTGCTTCGCCTACGAATTTCATAGCTATTATTAGCAAAATGGGGACGATCCACCTCCGAAAACGTGAATACTGCGTGAAGGAGCATGCGAAGAGCTCGATTTCTAGGAAATAGTATAGGCAACTTACCCAGTGATTTGGTATCCTCTTTTAAGAGGCATGTTGACTGAACGAACTTTGAATCTGCAGTAAAATTCTCTTAAGGGCTTCATCCTTCCAAATATTTTGCTGTTTGGGGCTTCTTGAGCTCGTGCCCCCGTTTGACTTAACCAATTTCTTCCCTTTTGGCTCCAGCTCTAAGCTACATGCTTTTTTACGACTTCCACTCCTCGCACGATGATTCTATGTCAAAATTTATTAGTCTCCGGCGACCGAAAAGGATATGCTTGGCGACACCTTCAGCAGGAATCCTCCTTGTTGCCTGGTCGTCCAGCAGCCCGTGCCCCGTAGGGATTTTGTACTGTATCTTACACTGAAAGAAAAAGAGCAGCAAAGTTAACTATTTTTTCAGCCAATTAATTAAATTAGTTGATAGATCTAAAACAGTGAGAAAAACATTTACAAAATTAGTTAGTTTCTCAACTATTTTAGTTGATTTCACTACTTTAAATTGTTATAACAACTAATTCAATTAATTGGCTGATAATCAACAAAAGATTAGTTAGTATTGCTATTTTTTCTTTCGGTATACTATACGTTAATATATATTATAATAAATACGAGTATATACACCTACATATAAATCAGCGATTGAAGTTTTGTCTTTCGGTATTCATCACCACCCCCTAAAACTACTATTTTTATATTTAGGGCTGACTGAGATCAAGGGGGTGCGCAGGTACTGAATTTGTGTCGAGCCAAATTATCGGGGGCCCGATTTTCTAATTAAGATAATTAGAACGTGCTAATTTTGGGCGTCTGGTGATAGTTCACAAAGCCTTAATCAGTTTGCTAAAGGTCTCGTCTGCCGGCTCAATTTGCAAAAGTATGCCGGAGGTGTGTTTTAGGTGGGCTTCACTGTCAATAAATTAAGAGCATTGTAAGAGGTTAATTTGGAACAAATTTAGGGCTCTTTAAGGTTTTAGATGTCAGCCTACGTGCGTAGACAGGAAGACGGTACTAATTTAACCCTTTCTTAATAAACAAGTTAAGTGTGTTGTGTGAGGTGAACCTCTAGGCTCTAGAATGTTTCATATCAGTATTTTAAAGATCTATTTTAGATTTACTGCATTTAAGATTTAATTTATATAATAGTTCGCGTTTGATTTAGTTCTGAACCTTATTTTATGGCCTTTCTTTTAATATACAGCACGATCGAATCGAAAATAACAATATATTACCAAAAACATATTTTGTATATCTGTACCTATCGTCAATTGTTATGTAAAACTTTTCAAAAAAAGTCATCGAAATTTAAGTAAACAATCTTGAATGAACCGCTGAATGTAATTTTTGAATTTCTCAGAATCCATATAAAAACAAGGATAAAATAAAAATATAAATATTTTGTCACTGAATGCAACTTATGCAAGCAAGTTTTATAATTTTCGTGAGGGACTCACCAAAAATTCCTGATAATATTTGCACATGTGGAACAGAAGATCAAGTTTAAGCTTTTATTTTATTAAAAGTTGTTTTTAAATTGAGTTAAATTAACAGGAAACCTGATAGCACACAATCTCAACGTAATTCCAAATTGAATGAGATTTTTGTGGTGAAAACCAGTTAAGATTGATGACAGTTTGCAAACGCATCGCATCTCCCATGACACAAATTCAAGACGACCGACGACAGAGTTTGAGCCAAGTGGTTCAAGATAAAGAGATGGGTTCGGTTACTGCAAATCTCTGGAAGTAAATAAACTGCGCTTTCTATCAAAAGATAATAAGCACTAGGGATGAAAGCAGCAGTTTTTAAGATTTTTTTTTTGTACTGTCTATTTTAAAACCAAATTATACAAAAAGTGCTACTCTCTCAGCCTCTTGTTACAAATCAATCATTCATTGGACGTATGAATAAATTAGCATACACCCACCGCCTTCTGCTGCTTCTCAGAAGACACAGATATTAGTTTTCGCAGTTGTGCGTTGTACATTTTTACAAAAGTCCAAACAAAAGAAGAAAAATCTGAAAAGGAAAGATGTTTTGAAAATAAATGCGAATTTTCATTTGGCTTTGGCACGTGCTAGAACATATTGGACCAATACATGTCACGTTCAAGGCTCTTTCCAAACGATGAAATCATGACGAATTGGCCGGTTTCACTCGGCGAAAACATTAAATATTCATTTTTTAATTCTGTCATTAAATCTGTTTGCATATGTATATTGGAAAAAAGTGAGAATTAATGGTATGATTTGATTTTTGATTTATTTATTTTTTTGCCCCAGCCATTCTTGATTTTCACATGTTTGGAGCTTTTTAGAAATTCATTTAGGTATTAGTACTATTAAGGGGAAAAGGACGAAGTACAGTGGCACGTTTATTTGCGTTTTACATTGTAAATTTATTCAGAGATGATAGTTTTATTAGCTTTTGTTGAATTACGACTTGTTATCTTACTGCGTACCATAATTATTACGTAATATTAATGTTCAATACTTATTTATCGAGTCATGTAACGATGTTATTAATTTTTTAAAGAAGAGATAATATAAAATAAGAAAATGTAATTCTAGACATGTAATTGCAAAATCAATTTAAAATATTTTTCAGTTCAAATTGCGGATACCGTTTATAAAGATAATAGGTATCCATTTTCCTTAAATGTTGCTTTTAAATTCATTGTTTTTTACCAATTAATTTGACTACTTAACTATGAGAAATAATTTCTGGTAGTGTTGCTACTGCTGCTGCTTCTCTGATTCAAACCTATTGTCATTTATGAATAATGTAGAGCATTAATTAAAAGATAAATGAAAAATTTAAAAGATATGATTGATATGTATATGTGCTCCTATTTTGTTTCGTTTATATGTACCAACTCAACATATTTTTGATTTCGTTTATAATTTTCGAAGATAATTTATATTGCAATAAAACGTGTTAAATATGAAAACAAATTGAAATTTATTTGAAATAATATCACAGAGTAATAGGATTTATATTTCTTATTCCTCAGGCAGGAACAGATCATCATAAGCAAATGCGTCAAAGAAGTCGTTTAATATGTCCTTGATGATATTTTCATTGATTTCAAACAAAGATGGTGCGATTTCTTCCCAAGCATCTCTCCAGTTGTTATTTATAACATCTATAAGCGATTTTCCTAGCTCTTCGTTGCCATCAAATAAATTTGTGAGACTTATGTGGAATCTATCAGTGACAAAATTAAATATATGTTATATAATTATTTATATTTAAAAATTAGTGAGCTTGTGCGTAATTCATACTTAGTGGGATCGAGAAGAAGTTTAACTTTCTTAAGCTTCAAGTGCTTCTTTCCATTTTTATCGACCTCTTCAACCCTCAGTTTGAGACCGAATGTGATGTCTTCCAAGAGCATGTTGTAGTCACCTTTTCCTTGGATAGGTAACAGAAGAATGCGACCATCAACGTTGTAATTGCCGGTGAAATTCAAATAATTGTTGTGTCCATAGATTTCAAATTTGCCTCCTTTAGTATCTTTGCCCCAACCGCTGCAAAATGTTGTATTCAAATCTATTGCAATTGATGAAAACTCTTTTTGAAACTCACACAGCTCTGTTAAATACCATTCCTTTCAATCCGTAAGCTTGACTATTTTTTAAATGCATATTAAGACGAATTGGTCTACTTTCCTCTTCTCCTGCAGAAATGTCGCCATGTTGCCATGGATCGAAGTACTTAAATTTAAGTTTATCCATCTCATGGTGGTGGTTAGCCACAATATCGTTTGCAGATTGAACAATGCACTCCACATCACTATGTTTGCATTTTTTAACGAAAGATGCTAAAGTGAGGTTAACAATTATAACAAACACCAAACTATGTATATTTAATCTAGTCACTTACGCAAATTCTCGGCACTACAGAAGGTACACAAGACAAGAAACAGTGTAAATTTTAGCAACATCTTAACTTCTTTTCGGCGACTCTTTCAACCTTTAAATGACGGCGCCATAGATGAGAGGTATTTATACATTCGGCTCGTACCCTTTTTAAAAGTCAGTTAAACCGGATTGAAACTTTTCGAAAACGAAAAAACAGAATAATTTAAATACGAATAGCGCATGTCAAGAACGAACTTGAACTTTGAACTCAGCTCAAAAGAAAACGATAAAACTTATAAAGACTCCTTGTAAAATTCTGTTCTCTGAGTCGAATAGTTCTTTTAAATGATTGCAGGAAGTTAAGTACCCCGCCGAGTCAAGTGAAATATTTATATAAAAAAATAAAATAACTTGATTAGTGTTTTATTTTGCATAAATTCACAAAACGAGCTTAATTTAAAAAAATATTTATTGACTAAAACCGACCTCAATTTTTATTAGTTTGTATTTTATAATCTTGGAGATAAGGAAAATAAAATTAATCAAAATGTGATCATTTCGTGAATTTCCGGTTCGTTATAATATATTATTTGGAGCGATCAAAAATACTCGCCATTTGGCGGTTTTATACATACGGTTTTTTAGCATTGAATGGAATTTTCTGGTTTATAAAATAAAACATTTGAAAATTTTTCTGATGAGATAGTTGCAAAATTTAGTCGAGACGAATTCTGATGACAAGCTGATTGCTTTCAGAGCGTTGGATAAAATTAGATAAAAGACCATAAAATCTGCTATATATAAATAGTAGTCTAGGATTATTAATATTAATTGATAAATAATAAAATGGCTGCGATTTAAAACAAAACAAACAAAAAACGGGGTTTTCCTTTACTGTTTTTGGCAAAAAGAGTAAATAGTAAAAATTAAAATTCTAATTCGGTTCTAGAATGCGCTGTACATGTGGTTAAAATTTCATAAGGATCGGTTCAGTGGTTCCGGGTAAACCACTGCCGCCGATCGTAAAAACGTTGTTTAAGAAAAACGCTTCTGAATTTTTTTTTTAATGAAAAATTATGACTAAGTTTTACTTTAACTTAATTAGTGATATCCGCATCTTACAAAATGCCTTTTGCCTCTACTTTTAGATACATACACTTCAGACAAATGTAAAATAAAAAAAAATCGATTTCTTGAAAATTCTAAACCAGATCCCTTTAAATTTACAAAAATTGTACTTAAAAATCTAGAGATTATACTATATTAAAATATAATTTTAATAAAAAAACTCACAGTTCTGTAATATTTCAGAGTTATTTAACTATTATATTTTATTTACTTCTAATTAAAAAATAAATTCGAAAATTAATGGGCCGTTCAATTGAAACAAACACTCAAAATTCTGGAGTTTGGTAATAATTCTCAGCATTAAGTAAGTTTATTTTTAATAATAACTTTTTTTAAATTATCATTTCAAACAAAATCTAAGACATAATTGTGCAATGTGAGTGTCAGAAAAGTTACAATTACGAGTAGTATGAGGTATAACATAATTAATTTATAATTTCCAATGCCTCATAAACACTTTCTGAGGGAATAAATCCGATAGCTTTACATCTTCACCAAATTGTACGAAATTGTCTTGAATTTATACTTTCTAAATTAAGGCAGGGTGAAAATGCCCAAAGGAAAAACTTCAGAACCTTAGCTTGTTGTTAAGGCCACATTCAAGGATGTAAGGTAGAAATTGGAATTTAAAGAGTTATCCCACACATTGGTCGTATCGTTTGCATACAGGGTTTAAATAAAAACATTTTTTAAAAAGATACCCTGATACACGAGCTACGTGAAAAAGGAAACTCAATTAGGTACTCTTGAGTTTTAAGATGAAGGGCAAAGGCCCCTTTTATGTATGGACCTGCTTGGTGTTCAATAGAGGACACTGTAATGACTAGGTAATTTTTAAAAGCTTCACAAATTTAATTTGAGTTATGTATTTTTTTTACGTTGGAAGTTAAATCTATTCATTCATCAAACGATGCTAGTTTAAAATTAGGTCGAAACTTCACTTTTTCAAAATTATCTATAAAATATTTATAAGACAAATTTGTGATAACTGAATGAACTTTTTCGTGTTGAGTTAAGTCAATATTACAAAAGTTTAGTTAAGTTTAGTTGACAAAATTTTAATTAAATATCTCATGTTTTTCAGAGGGGAAATTATTATAATAATATAGATTAACTTAATAAGGTGTAATTGTTTCTACATATTTTGTTCAATTTTTAATTTTTTTAATTTGTACATCCGTATATTTATACACTATACTTCAATACCTCTAGAATAATTTTATAAAATATTCTATTCAAGCTATTTAATTGGTATCTACGTTATTTTTTGACGTCTTTAATGCTAACTGATGTGGGAGAGTAATGAAGTTTATCCCTTAGCAAATGGATTTAAATATACATATGTTTAAAGTTTCTGGTGTCCCTGAATTTATGGGTAATAAAAATGCAAAAGATGCCACAATCATGAGAAAATCATCTGAAATTCAGCTGGTTTAGAAAATGTTGAACAAAATCCAAGGAGGAAGAATCGAACTCGTATCGAATTCTTACAATCGTAAGAGTACCTTTAATTTGCATAATTTTTGCGCGTTTTAAGTAAGTAAGGACGAAAAACCCGTACAAATGACTTCGCGGAATTAATAAAGTGAGTTAGTTCGAGTTTTGATAGTGTAAAATTCTTTCGTAACAAAAATACATCTTTATATTAGTGAATTCTGGGAAGGGCTAAGCTATATAAATTATACATATTTTCTATTTCATTCTCACAACTCTCGCGTAACAATGATGAAAACCTTTTCGGGTAAAATTCTAATTCAGTAGTTAAATTCTGGGAATGTTGACTCTTTTCGCTTGTAAACAATTTTCGAGGTCTATGACATAAAAAATACCTTTCCCTTCGTTTTTTTAAGCAATATTGTGTAGGACTTTGAATTAATTTGATTTTCCGGCAAATTACTAGGTCCTCCGGCTATTTGCTGATCAAACAGAGTGAAATTTATGCCGAAGACTAAATAGCCTCACCCTGAGTATTCAATTCGAAATTTCTATCTGTGTCCTTCTATCGGTTTCGCCATGAATATCTTTGCAGCTTTTCACCTTAACCAGTCGCGAAGGACATCTTTTGTGGAGTACTATCGTAGTAGACATCAAAATAGAATGCTACCAAAAGTGTCCTTGTATAGGATTTTTAGCATATGGTGACTAGAAGCTCTTGAGGCCATTTTCACGCAAAAGTGCCTATTGCCAGGCGAAAGGGGTAAAGGTTTTAAGGTATACTGTGATAATATTCAGCATAGTGGAAAATTGCTGATGTTATTTGCGAGGTATGATTTCACCGGTGTGATGGCGGAAAAAGGGCGAGGCATGGACGGCAACAAGGCGAATAATATGCTTTATGCTTATGCTTCAACGTCGCCGTCGTCGTCGTCGTCGTCGTCGTCGTCGTCGTCGTCGTCGTCGTCGTTAAGTTGGTGGTGTTGCGTAAGACGACCTGGCAGGAGACGTGAACTGGTTTGAGGTTGACAATACCGTCGGCCAGGTGTTACGCACTCTGCCAGTCCCTGCCCTTTGAATTGGGGCTTAATAATAATGCACCATGGGCGCATTCACCACATTCCTTAAAGAAAAAGACGAAGACGATGTAGGCTGGGACTCCGGTGAAATGGTGCCTGCATTCGTCTTGATCTGATAGAACGCGATTATAACGTGCCTCATGAAAGGCGTACACCTACTTCTCCGCATTTCCCTGCTTGACGTGCTTCTAGAACATAAACAAATAACTAAGTCTAAAGGAACTGCTTTTGCGGTGGAACGTAGTAAATGACCTAACCCAGAACCCCAGAGCAGCAATTGCAGCATATGCCTAACAATTAATTGCCCCAGCAATCAGGCAAATGCTCTTTCAATTTCCTTTGATGGCGTCAGAAAGGGGGTCTATGATCTTGCCGGCAATTAATCTGGGGACCGGTGGAGCCCACGGTAGGGTGGAGTCGTTTTGTTTATTATCTCTGAATAAGTTCCCTGGAAAATTTCAACTTTTGTAGGTACTTAAAGGAAATTAGCTCCTTTGATGTGCTAACGCACTAGACAGCGGACTCAAGCCAATTCATATTCTTTAAAAACTTTCACATGGGGACTCTTGGAATTACTGATTTTGGGGTTTCCGTCAAAATTTTAAAATTAATGAAAGTACATTAAATAATCGGGGATAAGATAAACCGTCAAGAGAATTTCGAATTCAAGACTATGTAATTGTTTAAGTGGAGCCTCAACATTTTTTTAATGTACCTTGCTGTGCAAGCTTTCAATCAACACTTAAGTAAATGAAGCAATTTTGTTGTACCATACCCCGAAAACCTCTACGAGCTAATTTTCATGGAAAGAGCTTCAAGTGGAAAACTTGATCGTTATATTGGATTATTCTTTATTTTCGATAATAGATTATTGGAACTGTTTTACACAAATTTTATTATTCATTATTATTTCATTCATTAGTAAGTTTACTTACCTAATTTGCAGTGAATGACATCGACAGAATGATTGTGGACAAGACAGAAAACTCCAGTGAGCACGCTTGGACGAAACTCCTAGATGAGAAGGACACAAACGGTGTTGTAATCGTGAAAATAGACGAAAATGCTAAGGAGAGCCCAACGTCATCAGATCCACCGCAGCCACCGCGAAAAGAATCTATTTTCGGCACATTCCATAGGCACTTGCGGATGTCATTGAAAGCAGTTAGCGAATCTCCAGGACCCATTACAAGGTGAGTTCTGAGGAATGATTTTTATAAGAATTTATTTTTTGATTATTCCCAACCCTTTTTCGCGAGGAAAAGTCCCATGATTCACGGCTGGTGGAGTGTTCCCTTTTTCGTTGATTCCGGGAAAAAGTCGCGGGCTATGACTCATTTCTGGGGAGTTGGCGTTAAGCAGGCCATTTTCTCGATGAAAGATGATGAAGGGTGCAATGTGGATGAATACACCCTTTTTATGGATTCTCGTAAATTTTCCTTGTATGAAGTCCTTTCTTATTTCATACCGAAAGTACATAATGCACATACCTATGAACTCATATTCAGTACAAAGGAAGCGAATTTTCAATTTATTTGTTGACTTTATATCTCTTTTGGGGAAGCCTTTTAGCAATTGCCTCTGAATGTGAATAAATATAAATATACATATGTATGTATGTACTTCTTTAAGTATTCAGCTGCCTTGTATCCTTTACTGCATTTGTTTCTGCTTTAATATTCGATTGGAGTTTTTGTAGACAGTCATATTTTATTGTTTGGTGCATAAATGTTTCGGCTGCGAAATTCTATTATTCATATTATTTTATCAATCTACATATTTATCTATTCGTGCAAAATTGATGTTTACCTTTGGTGACGTTTTTAAAATTTTATGTCAATAGGATATAATTTATACATGTAATTAAGGCTGACTACAAAATATGTAGATACATTCTAAAGTCTGCTTAGTTTTCATTCTGGTGATTAATTTTAACTAAGGTAAAATTTTTTGAAATGTCATAAAAATGCTATTAAAACTCTATATTCCTTAAGTTTCTTAAGTGGAAAATAAACTGTTTAGTTTCATTTAGTTAGTTTCATTTCATTTAGTTCATTACCCTGTACTACTATTGTTTTTATAATTCAAAGCAATAAAAAGAAAGAAATCAATAAAAAATTTGGCAATGGTTATTCATGTTACAAAAACATTGAATTTAAAAGTCAATAAATGTCCACAGCTAATTAATGATTTTTAATTTCCAGGTCGATTTCTTGTACCATGCAAATTTAGGAGTTTATATTTAAAATATTTAACACTAGATTGACCAAAACATTCATTTTGACTGCTTTTTAATTTCAATTATTAAAAAAATTATATTCAGAATGATACAATTTCTTAGGACTTTTTATAAAAGTCTCAAAATTCTTAGAAATTATATCATTGTAAATAGAATTTTTTTAATAATCGAAATTAAAAAGCAGCCAAAATTACTTCTTTACGGGTAATCTATAGTGCTAAATAACTGCAATCATTATCATTTTATATTCTATATTAACAAAAATTGTTTTCTTCTTCCCGCACAATACATAAATTTTAATTAGCTGTTTTGTAAAATGAGATCCTTTGGCATATTCATTAACTTTCTTGTCGCGTAGTATTTAATTTTGAACATGCTCAACTCTAGAAGCATTACTTCACCAAATTAAATTTTCTTGGGAGTCATTTGCATAACTCAAAACGCAGCGGTAAATTCCTCCTTCAATTCAAGCTCCTTCTAAGGCTTCGTGATATCGAAAACGATTGATCTGAGGGTCTCTTGAGGAGTGGAGTAATAATTGCTTTTTTGTTTATTTAAACACCAGCTATTCACTTTATATATCAATGTTTACAAATTTCTGCAAAATGTATACACTTGGGGCAATCTGCCAGTGCTGCTGGGTATGAGTAGTTGCTCAATAAAATCTGCAATATAAACGCGCAAATATGTGCTCGGGAACTTATGGCGCATTTTGAATTCACTTTTTGGAAAAATTTAAATCGGAAGAATGTCTTAAAACATCTGACGGACGCGTCTGTATCGGTCTATTTGAGTAATTACATAATTTTAGTTACATGACACTTTGCTACATTATTTTTTATTTCGATAAGGCATTTATCTTATTTTTAATAAGTATCATATGTAAGTACATATAGTTAAATCTTTTATTTGAAACGGAACGCAAAAGGAATATCTAAATTGGAAAAAAATATTAAACTTAAAAATAAAATTATTATTACAAATTATTTCACAAAGTTATTGGCTTTAAAATATTGTATATACAAAAGTTCTTAGTTATACCTACATGAAAATTAAAAATAACGTCGTTTCTTGCGAATATTCGAAAATGAAAGAATTGTTTAATATGGTATAGCTAGCTTCTTAATGATATTACCACTTTGGGTATTTTATGCTTAAAATTAAGCTAATTTCAAAAATTTAATTATAACTATTTGTTATAGAGTAATCCTTTGCGGATGTAATGTTTAATTTTTTAAGTGTGTCACAACTTGGGAACTTCAAAAAGGTGAATAACCTTGCCCACGCCGTCATGCTCATTCAGACTTATCGGCGAGAGATCCTCGCCGAAAATACAAAAACTACGTAAAACAATCCGACCAGACGATAATTTATTCCAAAGCCATGAAATGTGTCAAAAGATTCATTTTGAATTTGGCAACAACATCAAGTAATGGTTTAAAAAACACTCACAGAAATTAATTGCGTTCCTCGTAAAGAACGCGTCGAAAATCACGACCCATGCCACCAGGCGGACGTGATTCCCTTGTCCAGTCGAGTCCAATTTAATAGGCTCGTTTTAGTTTGAAGCAAGAAAAATATTGAAATTTTAGTGCTTCATGGTTGCTTTCGTTATGTTCGTTGTCCGTGGCTTTTTAAAAAGCACTAAACTCCGCCTTGGGACCAGATGGGCGCCCCTTAGAAGAAAATCTAGCGTCTTAGACGATGGAGGGCATATTTTTCAGTAAATCAAGTTAAACAGGTCGCCGCAATCACCCTGACGACTTTCGCCTACTTGAAATTTCTAAGCATTCTAAGTTAATTCGAGTTTAGATAAACATGACCTTCGCAGTCTCAGAGTAAGTGGATAATTATGGCTACATGGCGGCTGGGTTGGGTTTTTTGTGAGGATGTTAGTCCGGAGCATAAAATTGCGTGCTTTATTGCAAATTGAACGGAATCTACATCGCAAATGAACTAATTAAAAAAGGAAAATGTCACCTAGCTGCGGAATGTTGGTGGACACATGCCGCGAGTATCGGTCAACCATGGACGACGGTTACGACGACGACGACGACGACGAGGACAGCGGGGTGTGTACGAGTAATTGCCGCCTGGAGGCGGATAATGTTTGAATGGACCGTCACGACGAGTGCGTTTTTGTTTCATCTCAAACGGGAAACACATTTAAATAAGAATCGCAAAAAATTGCGCGGGTAATTAGTGCATCGGACGTCGTTTTCTATATCTGAATTCTTTTGCAGGGAATTATTGCGGAAAAATCCATGCTAATTAATCCTAATTCAAATTTGATTTTATCACAAATTTTTAAAGATTAAAACTGTATTAAAAAGAGGTAATTGTATGAATTGTACTTGATGATACGTGTACATTTTCTTTGTTAGACCTTTTCTACTGCTCAACATAAATTTAACATTTATAATTAATGGCTGAATAGATTTTCTCTTTGTAGAGAGCAAACTAAGGATTAAAATTTAAGGAGCTTAATCTCTGGAATTTACGTAAGACTACTTAGTGTTACTTGTAGCCAATTACTATATTTATTAATAGGATGTAATCTTTAAAGAAGCATGGCTTCTGCAAAATACATATTAGTGCTATGTGCACTAGTCGAAATGAATGAAATTCAAGAAAAATTTCAACTTATAGCTATAATATATATGTATATATATATATAATAGTATAATTTGTCAAGTAAGTAAGTACCTACTCATTGGACGAAATTCATTAAAATACATTTTAATTTCATCTTATATCAAAAGAAGATTAAAATATTGGAAAAAAATTTGTTTTCTCATCCATTTTCCAAAAATAACCTCATTTAACCACCTACTCTGTTTCGAATTTTTCAAACAGTGTCAGTGATATATTTTTCGAGTAATTTTTTGGAAAATAAAGTTTATGTCTGTGTTTACTTCCTTAAGTCCTATACCTAACATCCCAAAACAGGGTGGGCAAGTTAATTTAATAAAGTGCGCATCACTCAGGTTTCACCTTATATTTATTTTTACAAGTCAAGAGGACAAAGCCTTGGATACTTCAATTTCCATTAAATTCTCAAGATCAAACAGTTGCCTTCAAGGTAAAACAGGTTCTAATTAAAAGACAAGAGATTTCATCAAAGAACCACCTTTTGTTTAATTACATCGTCACTGCAAATCTCTCTGGAATTATTTAAAGATAAACGCCCAAACATTTTAAATTTATTTTTGCGACAAAAAACGTTTTTTCTCTTTGCTTGAGACCAGCTGCGTATTTTCACTTTCCAATATTATTTCGGGCCACTTGATACTATCTCTGAAAAAAAGCTGTGTCCTCGTTGCGAAAATAAACACCACTTCATAGATTGTTTCCGTGGATGCCGTGACGCTGAAGTTGACCCACTATGACTGAATTTTAGGAGAATGGATTTTGAGGACATGAAAAATAAATCCACCCACATATTATTGTTCATATTTTTTTAACGTCTTATTTATGTATTTTCTTAAATTATGTCAATTTACATAACGTTCGTAAAAACTAGCCCACTGATACCACCCACCTAAGAAAATTGATTAATTTCGGCGTCTAAATAGAAATGACCTAAATCCTCCCTAAATTAGTCAGAATTTTTGGCAACAAGTTGGGATTCGGTGGAAGTCCCAATACAAGGGGAAAGAGGATCAACTTCTTTAAAAGTCCACTCTGACAAGAAAAATGTACCAATAAAAATCTTCTCCCCTTACTTTCATCTTTTGGGGGTGGACCAAGTCTGTAGAAGAAATCGTTTTAAAATTTGTTCTTCTATCCCCGAGAAATAAAAGTCTCTATAGTTGCGTGAAGTCATTGAACCTTATTCTGTTTTTCCCTCTATTTGAAATGTTTTCGGTTCATAAAAAGGGAAGCACCTCGACAAGGAGGGATCAGGGGGAGGGACTCGGAGTTCGATGACTCCTTGAATGGATTTCTAAGGAATTGTCGAAGAAGCCTTGCCGTGCTGTCTTTTATGTGCATCACTGTGAGAATGAGAAGGAATAGAAGTTGGAGCTACATTCGACACATTCAGGAAATTTGCCTTGAGTGGAAATCTAGGAATCTTCCTCTCAAGCAACTGTGCAAATTTGCTTGAGAGCGTTAAACTCTATACTTTCTATCTGACAAAAGGTTAATTGGTTTCTTTCAATTTCATCCCTTGTTTTCTTTTGGGTTTCTCTAAAGGTTAATGTGTTTAGTACATGCGATGGTAAATTTTTTAACCGTGAGTAGGACAGTCAACGTTTTGCAAATTAGAGTAATCTTTGCAATTTAAGGAAAGTGGAAAATTTTGATTTTTTTTTTTTTTTGAATCTCAAACAGAAAATGAAAATCGGTGAAGATTCGAGGTGGAACTTATGTATGTTCCGTAAGAAATCCAATTCACTTTGATTAAAAATACTTTGTTATTTTCGATCGAACTATAGTAAAGTGCGGAAATATTTTTTCTCAAAGCAAAAATTACCAAGCTTTCTAAAGATATAGGTATCCTATATAATTAATAATTGAAAATAAAAAAAACTTGAAAGCATACATAACATTTGGTAATATTTTTCAAGCAGCGAATTTCACTTAGAATAACATTTTAACCATGCTAGTATACTACAAAGGTTGTAGTTTTATTATTGAAAGATAAATTTAGTGGATTTTTCTTTAATAGATTTTTTTTAGTTTTCCACCCAGAATAATTTTGATTTTGACTTCTAAAAAAGTAAACGTACATAATGTATGCGAGGTTAAAGGGGTTTCCTGCTTTAAATATCTTTTTTTATAAATCGTTAGGTTGGTGTATTAAGAGCCTCTCATAAACATTACAAGTTTAAAGTCCGTATATGTATTTTTGTGCATCGAGCTAACACTCTGAGCACGTGTAACTCTTACGTGTGTTTTCTCCAAGCGAAATATTGTTTTTTTGATGCAAAATTCTGCTTTTGATCGATGTTGTTTAATCATTGCTAAGTAATTAGTTGTAATGTACTTTATTGTTTCAGTAAAATCTAGTGAGCTGTCTTTATCCTGGAGGTAACTACCAAATGTCAAACTAACACTGTCTGCAGACGATCTGAATCTGAACTTTGTTGTAAACATTTTGGATGCTCAAGTTCATTACTAATCAGCAGGCGAGTCGCTCGCCACCGGGGCGGCACGACTGTCATAATCGCGGTATTCCGCCAAAGCGAGAGTAAAATAGTTCGCCAGAACTCGTGTGGGTCTATTTTTAGCTGACCGTCTGTCTTGGCTGCATGACTTCGGTCCAGATCACATCGGCAGCCTCATTTCCCCGCCGCTTCCTGAACGTACTAATTTCAAATTGGCCAAATTAATTTTTCTACCGAAACTTGACATTGGCTCAGTGCCTTTGTTGAGCTGCCCATAAATTAGTCGACAGCACGCAATAAATCTCACGGATGACGTACTCGAAGGCATGAAGTCGAGGAAATATTAAAAGGAAAAAACCAAATAAACATAAATAAATAGCTCCGGTCTATGAAGAGCGATTCTTGGCGTCAGAATTTGGCTCACTTAGAAGCCCCTTTTCACTATCAACGGCATGATAACCAAAATGATAATAGAAGTTGTTTATCACTCCTACTTTTCTCCGCGAGGGGCTGTTTCATGTAAACATAAGCATTCTCGATGTTGCTGGTTTTTTTAGGAATGAATTGCAAAATATTTTCGAAAATAGCGAAAAGCAATACACAATACACTATAAAAAGATTGACGATGCTGCATCCTCTCCAGGCTAATTTCTGTGAAATTTTCTACGGCACCCACTTAATCGTTGTGCTCCCCTAAAATTCTCTACTTTCTGTGTCAACGCATCAATTTACGGAAAATTCAATCTATTTTTAGACAGACATTGGGCAAAAATAGACACATTTCACCAGGAGGCAATGGGGAACTTAACAGAACCATTGCGATAGGCAATAGCAGCGCGTGGTTCTTCATAGTCATGCTAAAATTGATCATTCACCGATATGTTCCCCATCACATCGATTTTCAATGTTTTCATTAAAATTTTCATTAAGGAATTCCGCTTTGAAGCAATTTCCACTAATTTTTGGCTCCTCTGCTCTCATGATAATATGAAATATGTTATATTTCCCGCCTGCTTCACAGACCGAGATTTTTTGGGGAGGCGTGGAAAATTAAGAGTTAAGCCTCTTAACTCTTATAAGTACAGGGTATAGCTTAAATATAGTAAAATCATTTCATATAATTCCATGTGTTGCATTTTCTAAATTTTGCTATATTTTTGTTGTCATAAGTATGCAGGTGACAAGAAGCCTGAAATTTCTTTGATATTCTATAGCGTCGCCTCCCGCCTATCTTTTCTATTAAAAATGGTGTTATCGTTCTTGCGCGGATGATAGCGTTAACATAATAGGTATATATCATATATTGGAGTTTGGAGTGATATCGAAAATGTTAAATTATGAGTACCTATCAAAATAAACAATTTAGAGCTGACATATTCATTCTTCAAAGGCACTAAGTAATGAGGCTTAAATTTTGAAAGACTAATTTTATGCAAAATCCGCACGTTTGCTGGTATATAAAAAATTTTTTCTGACTTTTTTAAAATCCAAAGAAGAGAAAATTATTCTCAAATATACCTAAAATGAAATATTTCCTATGCAAAAATTGTCGTTTACTTTTTTAATCAGCTGTAAAATCAACTGATTAATTCGAATAAGTCTATCAGACAAACATCCTTATGAATTTATTTATTCCGAGCCCTACTTTTGAATTTCAACCGATAACTCCCAGCTTTTCAATTTATCTATTTACCAAGCTGACATTGAGTTACGTTCAGAGATCATGCTGCGATCAGATCTTTCTCGCACGCTGCGTGCGGTCTTATAAAATGTGCGTTTCTGAGGCATACCACCCGTACGCAATTCAGGCAAAAAGAGAGCACGACAATGTGTTTATTTACACCGCCAAAATATGGCCAAGACGAATGCAGTGCACTGGTCTGATTTTCAAGTGCATAATTCATGTTGAATGCTGGGCGTGCTTGTTCCATTCAAATCCCCAAACATTTTCTTCAAATTCCCACTACTCCGAATTGAGGTCAAAAAATGCGACAAAGTCGCGTTTACGTTGCGGCACTTTCTTTCATCTTCTGAGATGAGTTGCCAACAGCTAGCGGGTACATTTTAAGATGCTATTGATCCCAAATTAGTTTTCGCCGATATTTTCTGCCTCCGTGGAGATGCGGGGGTCAATAAATTTAATTTCCTTGCCATTGACTGTCGCTATTTTCTTTGTATTTGTTTCGCTAGGATTTATTTTGTCCTCGTGTTTTGTTCAACAAAGTCGGGGGATGTTTATCAGAGACATCGTCTATGAGTGGTAAAACAATTCCATTGAATCTTTCAAGAGATCAGTGACTTTTTTTTATCTATGATTCACAGAAATTTGGTTTTTCTCTCGAATTTAGAAATTAATTAAATTATTCATTGAAATAGGGCACTTAGGAGACATTAAAAAGATTTTTAGAAGTCAACTGCGAGAGTCATTTAAAAGACTTTTTTGGGCGATTTCGTATAAAAATGAAAGACGATTAGGGTTCCTGTCCGAAAATCGCTAGAATTCGAGGACATTTAGCTTATATCCTTTTCAAAGGACACTAACTCTTGATGGGTTCAGATTTCTAGAACTAAGAGCTACGTCGTAAAGAAATGAGTTATTTATGAGACTTTCATTTTCGTCTAGTAAATTACCACAAAATGGATGTTTACGCAAATTTATTGTCTTCTTAATATACAAAACAAAAATTTTCAACCTTGTTCCGACGCCTGTTAAAATTTATCACCACCTTCTTTCCATATTTTTTCCGACAACTTTTAGTTGAACATTCTTTTTGTTTTTTTTTTCATTTTATATTTTTTATTGGCTATTTACACAATGTTGCTAAAAATTGACACTGGCATGTGAACCTGGTAAAAAAAAGATATATATATAATCCACTTCGTAGAACATAATAAAATACTCACGTGCCGCCACATGACCTGTATGATGCGAGGAGAGGAGTTGTTTAGGACATGTGTGTCTATTTCCAGTCTTTGAGCAATTTAAGATGCCATAGATACGAGTAAACTTAACATAAATTGGAAGTAAACAAAAAATGTTTTTTTTTTCTCAATGACAATTTTCATGACTTCTTGCGGCATTGACCTGAAAAGTATTTTTATAAAACAATTTGTTTGACGATTCTGATTTAAGTGGTAATGAAATCAATCTTAAATAGGTACACTCTAAATCTTTTTTCTAGGGAAATGTTACTAGAAAGCATCTAGTGTTGAGTTTTTCTATATTACTAGTACTTTTTACTAGGAAACAAGTTACTCTGACCGAGTTTCCACTAAAATTTAATTGAAATCTAGAGAAAACAAAACTTCCGCTAGATCTAGCAAAAGAAGCTAGAAATCTATGGGCAACACTGAAATTCTGGTACACTGAACTGTATTTCTGTGCAAATTCGCTGGAATCCTAGTTTTTTAATCCGAAACACATTCGAAACAAGATGCAGCAGCCAATACGTGGCTCTCGTAATTCACAAAGAATCTTAATGTGTTGCTTCTTCCGCTGTGACGCATTGCTGCTAATGTGTTCAGCGTCTGCGTGTCTTGGTAACTTGTCATTTTTTGTGTGATTTTTGAGTGGAAAACGCGTCGCCTGTTGTGAGGTGTAGAAAGTGATAGAAGGAAGATCGAAGATCTTAAGTCCTTTTCATTTATTAGAGCAATATTAACAACTTAGGAGGAAAGTAGGATCACCTTATGACCCCTACTTAATCTTGTGATTGATCGAATATTTTCTTAAGTTAACTACATATGTATACAAATAAGTTTACGTTACAGTATTTACAGTAAGGGGATTATTATTATTTTTTCATAAATGTAACTAAAATGAAATGAATACATTCAACTTTTCGATATTTTTCTATAATTTTATTCTGCAATTATTTCAGCATTAAAAAATATTTTCCAAAAAACATCGTTGTTCTCGTCTTTGTTAAATAAACTTCTTGTGTGGAATGTGTATTAGAAATATGTGTTTATATTTACTACGGATCTATATTGGTGATAGTCACCATGCTCGTATCGAGTAAAATCGAAACGCAACTTTTAATGGCTGATTTTTATATGCAATTCAGTTATTTAAGATTTATTCGATTTCAAAACCCAAAATGTGAATCTTCTAGTGAAGAAATCCAGTGAATTTTGGAAGAAATCTAGCTAAAACAAACCAATAGAATTCTGATGTTTAGGTCTAGAAATCCAGTGAATTTAGATAGCGGTCTAGGAAGGAGAAAATTAATAGAGTTATATTGCTTTTAATTGAAATTCTAGTGAATTGTATGTAAAACAAAAACAATAGAATTCCATTGTTTATGGCTGCAATTCTAGTACATTTAGGTAGAAATCTAATTAATATAATCAATAGAATTCCAGTATCTTTATTTTCACTAGATTACTTACTGGAAATCCTAGGAAGCCAACTCTAGTTGTATTCTAGTTGATTCTAGTTGGAAAAAGGTTTTGTGTGTAGGGCCATTTAGTTTTACTATGAAAACGATGGCGTAATTTTATGCCAAATAACTTTAAATTTTGCTCATATCATTGTGTTTGTGTTTGAGATAATATTCATGGTATTTAATACAAGACAAAATTAAGGAATTTATAATATATGCTGCATATAATGCACCTAGTTGGTATTATAATATTAAAAATGCTAAATATCGCGTTTGCGTAATAAGCAAATTTATACCTTTATTCACAGTTAACCAAAAGTAATTGAATGTATTCGGCCGAGAAATTGTCGCTCATAGTGCAACGAATCTAAAGAATGCGCTCTTTTGCTATACTCGTTTCAATTTACGCAAAATAATGAAATTAGCTATAATTTAATTGTATAGAAAAACGAATGCAATAACCATATCGTATTAATACCCAAGATTTTAATTTATAAGTAATTTTTACTTACTTTCTCATAGTGAAAACGATTTTTATATTTAATTGAGTAATTGTAGTAATTTAAATATTTTACTGCGACGTTATATATGTAAAATAAGAAATGTTCTTAATGTTGGGATTGTACATAATTTCCCAACGGAAAGTTGTTTGTCGCTAAATCGGTCTAACATTGATTTACGAAAACAACATGTTTACAGCCCTTCAATTTCCGACCAGGAAAGAAAGTCTCTCGCTTCATTAGATTCGCTTGAGGAGATATTTGCGACCTCTAAATTGATCGTTATCCACCTACAATTATGCTTCTTTGAGTGTTCATAACTAAGCGATGATTCTTTTACTAGTGTAAACATGATTTTTCTTTATTCTACCGATAATCTAAACTTTCAAATAAGTCCTTTGGGCTTGGAGAAAAATTAATTAGAAGAGAATTAGAAGCTGCAATGTGGCAAGTTTGCTTTAACACTTCAAAGAGATCTTCTGTTTTTTTGTTTTTATTTATTTTAGAATGAAAGTGAACTTGGAATATTGCTCCAGGCATAAATTAAAAACCTTTACTCTAAGAGTCAAACAAACTGTGCAGACGTAAAGAAAAGTACATTTAAAACTTTGTTGCATCAAAAGTTAAGGTCTGTTCGCCTGAATGAATTGAAACATTTCAAACTGTTGGTATGTTTTGGAAAGCTTTAAATGTCATGTTTGTACCTGTCAATACGTAAAATAAAATGTCAAGATCTCAAACATATACTGCTTAAAATTTTATGAAGTTACAAAAAATATAACGATTTCGCTTATAATTGATTGATTGATTTAATTAAATTAAAAATTGATATAGTACATTCATGCATAGCTAATTTGGTCACTGCAATATTAATGTAAGAAAGTATGTTCGAATTTCGAATTCACGTTTGATGCTTGGCTTGCTCTTCGATTTGCGCAAATCGCAATGCACTTCATCTTGATGCAGATTACGCATGCATGCTAATTAACATAAGTGTGTGTTGCTATATCTTTTGATAGATCATGAACCTGCGACCACGTCTTACAATACTCCGAGTCAATTGTGGTCACATGGGCTCATTAAAAGTGAAAATCGTTTTTCACTGTATCTCACCAGGAATTTGGCACAAAACACCCAATTTGCAATTGGAAGGATGGCGACTGTCGCTTGAATAAAAATAGTTTTTGTCTGTTGTAATTATAGAAACCAAGTACCTTGAGCAGCTGTATGCTTGAGTTTCTAAGTCTAGTGTGACAACTTTATAGTCGGAGTGCGGACAGTTTTGCAAAATTGTGAAAATAATAAATTAAAATAAAAAAAATGTGCTCCTTTTGTCCTGCAGGTTATTTCAAAATGACGAAAAGAATTTTAAAGAAATTCAGCTTTTAGTGATTGTTGTGGTTGTGTTGTGTACATGGTGCTTTCCAAAATGAGTGAAATCAAACGATGCCTCAGCCAACTTTCTATGATGGTTTTTCGAGCCACTCATTCCAACGAGGAAGCTTGGCGCGAGGAATTTCTTAGGTATTTTTACAACATTTTACTTTTAAAGGATACTGGGTATAGGTACATATATCATAGGCTTTCTGAAATACTTTTGGGATTAATCCTTTTCTCTTTATGATCTTTATACTGAAATTTTTCAAATGATTTAATTTTTTTGAAAAGATGTTGGTTCGAAAATTTTGGAAGCCACTCTTTCAACCTTTTTTGCGTTTTAGAAAAATAATAACTTCACACCAAATTAAATACAACCAAATCTCTGAAAAAAAAGTCTTGAATACACCAGGGGCGAGGATGCGACCTTCGAATTTGTGCTTCGATGTTCTAATCAACTGAGTGCCAACACTAATATATGTGGGTGAATTTTTGGTAATTGGGACTAGAATTTGTCATTGCGATTTTTAAAGATAGCCTAAAAACTATATTCCTTTCAGAAAAATGTCATACATGCACATAATATTATCTCATTGTCTAAATTATAGAGTACTAAAAAATTGTAACACAAACTAAAGTTTGTTAGAGTCCAGAAATGAATTCTCTGGTTTGTACTTAATTAAAATTTCTAGGAATTCCCAAACGTCTGTTCTATTCTACTTCATTTAAATTCTACAGTCACTTGTGACGTCAGTTGCAATATAGTAACGACACCTAAATGAATCAGAATTTTGGATAAATTTTTGTTTACATAAAACCGGCGCAGTTTTTTCTCTAGCTGTTTACACAGTTGCAGTGGGTAGGAGGAGTTTTGTTTATTTATGAAGTTGTATAAATTGCTAATGATTAGGCTCACGGCACGTTTTTCAACAAACGAACGAAACTCGAGTATCGTGATTTATCGAAAGGAAAGATTTTTGCGATCTGTTGACATTTTCATGAGAATTAATGTGAATTCTGTCGTGTGTTGCGTACTATTTTTGATGAAGATTTTTTTTTTAAATTTAGAATGGGCGTAGGGTGCAGTTTAAATATCATCTGGAAAATTAAGATTTATTAGTCGATTAGAACCGAAACGATCTCAGTTCTTTGCAATATGGAATTTAAAGGATAATTAAACCAAATTTATTTGACAGTTTTGGCAGGGTTTATTGATATTTTTTTCTATTTAAACTTAATAAGTCCTTTGAGCAATCTATTCCAATTAATTTAACTAATAAAAGGGAAAGGGTTCTTTGAACATGGTTTTGTTTTTAAATTATGGATAATTTTTGTTTAGTGGAGTGTTTTTAAAACAGTTCCAGATCTTTACTATTTCAGACATTGTCCCGCTCTCTGCAAATTCATGAGTTATCTCTCTATGCGCCTCAACTCTGCAGCATCCCCCAAATGCAACACAGTCCGAGGGGTTCGTTCATCGACGGTTCATAGCTCGTGCCATCATTTGTTAATTATCATTTTATGAGATTATCCTCTGCAGTGAAGACATCGCTTGTGATTTGAGGGCAGATCTCGACTCCACTTTGTCACTCCTCATTGAATTGAAGCGAACTAAGAAGGAAATGACTGAATTAGTTAACTACTGGCCACGACCAGCTGTCCACCAGCGCTGGCGGTTTATATCACTCAATATACCGTCCCGCGGGTATGTGACCGCTTCCGCGGTCAATAAATTCTAGCAGTGGCCGGTTCGCTTCCAATCCGTTTAGTTAGTTAGATTAGCGCTTTTGTAGTCCAGCATCTTTTGTGAAATCCTGCAGTATCTTGAATTGAGCGCCTCCTCTGCGTTTGAGTGAATTAGATAAATCGTCTGTGGTGATCGGTTGGTGCTTCAAATTCCAGTGATACTTAGGCTTATGAGGTGCTGTTCTCAGAAAATCCTCTCCTGTTGTTAACAATCGGAGGCCCTTGTCATAAATCTTTACAGACAGTTGTGGCAGTGCTACAAATTTGTCGAGTACCAATATTTCACATTTTGAATAATGACTATATTAACTTGATAAGCTGGGGAACTTGTTACTTTCTAAGACTCCTCAAGAGGACTATTTTATACCTTACCTTTTCATACTATAATAAATTTTTCTTTACTTTCTTTTAAAACCGCGAATACAAATGCTTATAAAAGTATCGCAAAATCAGTCTCTAAAACATGACTTTTCACTTATTGTATGGTAGATTTTTCAAAGTGCCAACAATTCAACACAAAATTATTTTGTAAATCTTGCCTGGTCTGTAAATTTGTAAACTGTCTAACTGGACAAGTGTTATCAATTAGTTTTGCAAATAGAGTTTCGAGCCGGATAGGAAGCTAAGATGACTCTTGAGCTATTGTTCCTATTTTAAGACTTAATTTCCCACGAATTGTTGACTTGTTTCTGTTCCAATAAAATGTTAAGCATCATCTAACGAAAGAAGGGTTTTTTGCGCTTCAACTGCGCTAAACTACCCTTAACTCGTCTTTTTCCGAATTTGTCCGGTTCCCGAAATTTAATTAACTCCAATGCCACTCAGCGTGAGCAGTTTCGAAGTAGGTCAATTGGTTTTGATGCTCTTTCCGTCTTTTTTTCCGTCGCTGTCGCCAGTGCAGTCCCTTAAAAATTGTCTTTAGTGCTTCGCCTCCAATCTGAAGACCATCGCAGCATCTCATCTGCTGAATGTGAAACTCGTGAAAATATCTTTAGGTGACGTAACATTTGCATCTCAATGATGAGCTTCACTCCGCCGAAGGTGGGCGATGACCTGCCGCCGACAAGGTCCCCGGAACAAGTGGCCTTGAGTATGGCCTTCATCGCGAGGACGTACGTGGCTCCTTTTGGTTCATCGTCTTGCACCCAGCCACCCCTCATCTTCAAGATAATGCACTTTGTCTTTTAAGCAACTTGCACCGCACAATTGCAATTCCCTGCACAATCTCTGGCTTGTTCGCTTGCCCTTTTCTTCGGTTTAGGTGCATTAAAGTGGGATCAGGTGCTTCGACCGGTGCTCTGGTCCCAGTGGAGATAGGCTGGTTTATTTTTAGCGGCTTCTTCTATTTCTCGAGTGAATGCTAATCACCTTTTTGTCTAATTTTATAATCACAGGTATCGTCAGACACGTTTCTCATCCCGACGTGTCCGCAAACGTGTCGTCTTCAAGCACGGGGACTGCAACGTTGTGCAAGGCAACGTAGCCAAGCGGAGGAGGCGATACATGCAGGTGGGTAAATTTTAGGATCTAGAATCCTAGATGAAAGATTCATCAAAAGAGTGAATAGGTCAAAAAGGTCTCAAAGCAAAGTCTGATGCTTTTAAAAGTAAATAGAAATCATAGTATATTCATAAGGCTTAGTTATTTCTTGACTTATAGAGGTTACAATTTTAGAATTGACTTAATTCTACACTAAAATAATAAATAAATTTAGCATTTAAATGTGGGATATGTAGGAATAACTTTTTTTGGAGCGAATATAGAAATTTTATTGAAAAAATAGAGATTATCTAAGAAAATTCAAGATTTTTCTTTATATTAATTTTGACATTCTCTTCAAAAAGATAAAAGTCGGAAAAATTCATTTAAAGCAATCGAAATTTCTTTTAAATTTGTGGCATGCTGTGTAATATTTAGAAAATTTTTACCCATTTCAATATTTGAAAAGATTGATATATTCTTTTTATTTTTATTGTGTTTAGCCAGCATTAGAATTGTTTTACAAAAGATATTTTAATTTATAGTTAGTTATTTTGATGGGATCCGTATTGTTATTATAGTATTGGAAAATATGACGGGTAATAAAATTACTTGGCTTATTTGGAGGTTATACTGAATACAGATTTAGTAGGTATACCTAATGATTTTAGTTTGTGACATACTTTTCAAATCGCCTTTTGAAAATTTCTAATTTCATACTTAACACCATTTGTTTTATAGTCGGTTATATGAGCCTGACCTTCAAAAATATCTTTTTGAAAGACCTCACACAAATTTTTGGTGTTCCAAACATCATGATTGTGCATATAATATTCTCATTATGTTTGAGTCTGTCAGCACACGCTTCTGTTGTGTGCTCTTAAGCTTGTAAATACATATGTATTTTAATTAAGAAAGATAAATTACAAGAAAAATTAACTTAGTGAGGTTATGCAAAATTAAATATTAAAGAGATGTGCCATAAGCAGTATTAAAATTTTAAACTTAATAAAATAGTTAAATTTTTAATTATTTATTTATTATTTTTTCAGGATATCTTCACAACATTAGTGGATGCTCAATGGCGGTGGACGCTTTTAGTATTTGCTCTTAGTTTTCTACTGTCATGGACAGCATTCGGTTTAGTATGGTGGATAATCGCATATGCTCATGGGGATTTAGATCATATGCAACTTCTAGAAACAGTCGATTCAACAGCTTTAAACGACAGTCACATAATGTGTGTCACAGAAATTCGTGGCCTAACATCAGCATTTCTATTTTCCGTAGAAACACAGCACACGATCGGTTATGGGAACCGATTTATCACAGAAGAATGTCCAGAAGCGATATTCATAATGTGTTTACAAAGTATTATGGGTGTTTTTATACAAGCATTTATGGTTGGAATTGTTTTCGCCAAATTATCAAGACCAAAGAAACGTGCTCAAACGCTATTATTCTCAAGAAACGCTGTGATTTGCCATCGTGATGGTGTACCATGTCTCATGTTTCGAGTTGGTGATATGAGAAAAAGTCACATCATTGAAGCTCATGTGAGGGCACAAATTATTAGAAAAAAGGTATGATACTTTAAAAAAATATGCTTCCAATGAAAATTATCACTTTGTGCGATCACTAATTTTGAGTAATTGGTAGGTGCAACTGAAAAATTGCTGAAGATGAATAAATTTTCGCGAATATAGGAAAAAGTTTAATTAGTGTAATTACAAGTTATAACTTTCCGGGTTCATATAAAAACATAGATTAAGTAAAAGCTTTTGAAAGTTATTAATATCGGGTGTATTTTGAATGTTCCTGGAGGTATGCAATGTCATTTGTTTGAAAGTTCACCTGCTTTCGTTCAAATACGACGAATGTGATTTTTTATAGATTTTAAAGCTTGAGAGTATGCAAAGATCTGTTCGCGATCTTTACATAACTTTGCAGTAAGCAATTTATGATTTTCGTAAAACGTTACATTTAAAACTCAATAAAATTTATGGAACGCTTATAATTGCAGTGATGCATACTCTATTTTTAGAGTCGCTCGTAGATATTTTGTTTTTTCTTAAAACTCGTAAAGATCACACACGGTTTTTTTTTAGAAAAATCGTGCCTTATGATGTGGTTGAAATTTTATGTACCATATTAAAAATGAGTGGTCGTGCGCTTTTAGATGTGATGCTTTCACAGAATTGTGTTAATAAATTGACTCCTTTTTTATTTTCCAGGTAACCAAAGAGGGTGAGATACTGCCATTTTATCAGCAAGAGCTTCAAGTGGGAGCTGATGGAGGTGAAGATCGTTTAATGTTTATCTGGCCTACAACGATCGTTCATAAAATCGATAGACATAGCCCGTTATATGCTTTATCAGCACAAGATATGCTCAAGGAGAGATTCGAGATTGTTGTTATGTTAGGTGAGGGCCCTTCATGGATTTCGAAATGACTTAAATTTATTTTGTTTATCTTTAAATATTCGGAATTTCGATTCGAAAATTAAATACATAATTTTTGAGACTTGAAGTGAGAAAATAATAATTTACTTTTAAACACTCTCCAAATATACATTCATATTATGCGGAGTAACTCTTCTGTTCTGCAGATTTCTTATTATTATTTTTCATTCTTCATTTTCCAGAGGGAGTAGTTGAGTCCACCGGTATGACGACGCAAGCTAGGAGTAGTTATCTTCCTTCAGAAATTTTGTGGGGCCATCGATTCGAGCATGTAGTTTCGTTCAAAAAAGAAACAGGGGAGTATGAGGTGGATTATACTCTTTTTAATAATACCTATGAGGTGGACACGCCACTGTGCAGTGCCCGACAACTAGATGAAGTTCGGGCTGAACTGCACTCACCACATGGCCTGGGTAAATAAAAAAAAACCTTTTTAAATGAAATTGAATAAAATTAATTAAAATTTCGTCTCCTTTTGTAGAACGCCTCTGTTCAGCAGGCCTTCTTCCAAGAGTCTCATCAGCAGCTAGTTTGGATCAGCCGAGTGATGAGTCAATTGAGTCCGCGGGTCGATTACAAATGCGATCCCATTCCATTCCGAATGCGGCAACGCCGAATGGGATTTTAAACAGCAGTAACTCACCGCAAAGCACAATAGTTTCGAATAGTATTAACGAAAAGAGTAAGAGGTCATCGATGCCGCGAAGACTCTCGATAAAACAGAATCAACTGCCGATTGACTCGCTTTGCTGATATTTGGTGTATATAGGTATGTTTCAGTTAAAAATTGTATTTAATAAAATAACTCCCATTAGCGATATGCGACTTTTCCGGGCATGGTCCACAAGTCCATAGTGCTTGATTCGCAGAAGAGTGGAAAAATAAGAACTTTATTGCCGAATTAAAATATGCTAAAAAATTTTATTTTTGTTGAAAAAATATTTAATTTTACTGTATGAAAAATTACCCACTAATCTAATTATCAGGGATGAAAATCATAATATCCATATTTTATTTGGCAAAAAACAGTCCTTTTTAAATTTTTGAATATAATTCAAAATGTTTCGTCCGCAAGAAAAATTAATATTATTATAATTTCCTATAAATATTTGTTTCCAAGTATAAAAACATAAAAGGAGTTGAAAATCAAAGGTAACAAATCCTACTTTTGTTAATTTTACAATAGTTGGTATATACGAATAAATTTGGTTAAGTTACGAAATTTGGAAATGAATTACACTATTTGTTATAATCAAATTACCAGCTAGCTGCGGTTTAAATATAAAACATGTTGAAAATTTAGAGCTGATTAGACAATTTAAAAAGATAAATTTCGTGGCTTTTTCAATAATAAATATCTTCAAGACCATAAACTTCACTAATATGAAATTAACAAACTCTATTGTATTTTTTTCTTAATTTAAGAAAGATTATATCAGGTAGCGAGGTATTCTTGTCTACGATACCTTTTAATTTCTCTTGACAACAAGTATTTCAAATGTTTAGTTAATTCTAAGTTTTATAACCTCGGTTTGGGCCACAGTGGCACCGGCCAGCCCCATTTCCAGAGTCTCGTCGTGACCAAAAAATCGAGAAATCACGCACCGGCGTGAATGGGGACGCTGGCGACGCTCTGCCGTGAATTCAGTCAGTCCGTCTGCCTTCCGCTTATCGTAAATTTTCCGTGAGGCTGGACCGTGGCAGCCCCGCAGCCGGCCGCCTTAATTAGGAGATGTGCTTGAGAGCTCTCCGCGGCGATTAGCCCCCCTTGGAAGTGGCCTCCTCCAGTAATTAGCGCTCCGGTGAACTGGGAAGTGTCTCGGAGCCGCTTTATTTTTTTCTACATCTCAAAGCGGGGCCCAGCCAATTTTACAATTATTCCCGAGGAAAACTGCTCGAGAACAATAAAAATGCTTTCCCGAATGAGAAAATTGCAAGTGCCTCGACCGAGGACGTAATCGGCATTCAGATGGAAGTCAATCGGAAGCGAACAATTCGCGGGCGAAAAGCGCCAGAGCTCGCGATTCGCGAAATAGACCTAGCGTGGCTCGCGGGAAGGGGTTTGAGGGTGGGTTCTGGGACCGGGGGTCTAGGCCATGGGGTTGGGAAGGTAAGTGGATGGATTCGGCCCGTCTAGACTCTAGACTCTAGCCACTGATAGCCAGATAGCCGGAATGATACTCTTGGCGGCTGGGGCTCCGGCGGCGTGGAAAATTATAGTCACACGCGCGCCCTGGTTGCTAGAGGCGACAGCGGCGGCGCGCGGCGGCTATCCCGTGACCCCCACCGGGGATTATTAGTTAATTAGCATCGAACTTGACTTTTTGCCCGTGAAGTGCCAATTGCTCTGCAGTTTTGCCATTGTCGTCTGCGTGCATCACTCACGGCGAGATGCGAGAAAAGTGGCCACGATTGGATAAGTGGGTGCCTTTATTTTTATTTTTTAATTTTTTTAAAGGGTACTAGGGGTTTTGAAGGTGTGTGGGCGACAATTATTGCGTAAGTCGGCTTTCTATGTACAGGGTGTTTCGTAAATATAAGGGGTCCAACAACGCCAAATTATTTTATTATTTTTTAGAGCAGTCTTATCAACGTTTTGGATAAATTCCCTCTACCCCCCAAAGAACTTTAATTATTTACAAATAATTTTACTTTTTATAATTTTCTAAATGTTATCATGTACAAAGTTTCAACTTAGTTGCAATTTTTAAATAATTCTCTTATAGCCACAATTTATTTAAAAAAAGTTGTACAATAAATTTAGATGTTTACACGGTTTTATTTTAAATAAATTATGCAAAAACTTATGAACAATTTGCATTTTATGTGTTAATTAATTATAATAGAAGAAAAAAGCAAATTGTTAGCTTTACCAATCTGCGAAAAAGTAAATAAGAGTTTAAAATGTCAAACCTCCAACTTAAATTACAAACCAGCAAAATTAAAGGACTTAAAAGAAATAGGCATTTTTATTAGGATTTTAAATTTTTTAATCCAAATGATAAGACCGCGTTTAGTGTCATTTTCATTAGGACACGAAACGAAACTAAAAACATACATATTTTAATGCGTCATTTTCGTCTACTGAACTCTGGAATCGTGACCAGCAACATAAAATATTTTTGCATAAATAGTTTTAGTCAAAATATTATCAACATTGATCGTAATAAACGTTTTAAAAAAGTCACGACTTTTGTAACCAGTCTGTTAACTGCTTCATTCCAGAATATGTCTGCTAGCTGCAACCTGTTTATCTACAAAAAGTACCCCTAAGTCGGAACTCACTGCATATTTTCTTTGAAGAGGTAGAAAAGTAACAACAATTAGCCCCTCTCACAGATTGATCCCGATGTGTCAGCCGTAAAATCGGACGTGCTCATGACTCGTGCTAATTGACCGTTTCTGACACTTTCTTGCCGCCCTGCAGTTCTCCCTAATGAATTAATTAGCCTCAGCGAAACAGATCTAGATTTAGGTGATCGCCGCCCACTGGGGACGCTCGCTCGAACTTGGCCTTAAAGACAACTGGTCCTAATCATTACGATTATTATCGTCAATCTCGTAGGCTCGCGATATTCTGCGTGTGATCTAGCGATCTAGCCGTGGGTGTTCCGCTAGCCGCGGTCGCCTAGATGTCATTTTGCTACTCGGTGACCACTAAATTAGTGATAAAAGCTTGGCTCAGCGATCAAAGCGGGCGGTGTAGGCTTTCACTAAGTCTGATACTAAGAGGGGCAGTTAGTCTGAAGTAACGTAGATCGTCGCGGCACCGCGAACAGAACCCACAACCCACTCAGTCGCGCGGCTCAGATGCTGCAAGATCAGTCCGGAAAAGTTCGCAATTTCATACTATTTTCTTTCGTTTTATTTGTCTAACTTAATACATTTTCGAAATTTCTTAACAAAGTGCGTCTTTTCTTCTAGATAACTGTAAATTTGATCAACAAATAGTTGCCTGGACATAATCGAGCGTTTGTAGCGAAATGTAGCGTGTGCGTGTGTGAGTGTGATTGCTTCCTTCCAAGAAGTGGATCAAGTAGAACGAGTGTCTTTGGTGCGGTTTCAAGATCAGCCGCCGAAGAAGCTGAAAGACGAAGTGCCAGGATAAGTGTGCCAGTGGCTTAGGATAATTTATTTTTTCGGGAGCATGTAAATAGTCGAAGGAATTATGCCAGAAAAGCTCACAAGTGATATTGGACCTTTCTGAGCAGAGATCAGAATAAATAGCCGCCGAATAGATTCTTCCGCTCGAAGGACCTCTGATCAAAATTGAATCGAATTTTTACGTGTATTTATTATTGTAGGATAGCGTACGACTGGAAGGAGCAAGTTTAACGGACCTTTTTGCTTAGAGAAACGTCCAATTTACTTTTGTTTTTATATTGTAATTAAACTTTTGTTCTAGCTTTAAGCAGTTAAGGACTTTTAATTTAAATTTAGTTAGGCCTACCAATAGGAACTCGAGTGATATTTGCTTTTTTATTACGCGTAAGAAAGAGAGAAATTTATTTTTTTTCCTTTGGAGAAAACGCAACACATTGTAAGAAATAAACATTTTTTGATTGAACGACTGCTCTTTTACTGGTGTTGGTGGATTTATCAAAGATGCTGTATTAGTTGTGTTTCTGGTTTTTCTGTGCCTTTAATTTAAAACGATCGAGTTCGTCAACGCTCATTAGATCTGAGGTTTTTTTTATATAACAACTGAAAGCGATACAGAGGCCAGAGTTTCTGTGCTCTAACAAGGTTTTATTTTTTATTTTGAGGAGCTAGCAAAGGAATTATATAATTCTTGCACGGAAGGTAAGTCTAATTTTGTGTTAGCTTTAGTTTTAAGTTAGTGCTACCTGTTGTTCTAATTGGCTTCTGAAATTCAGATATTTGGAAATATATTTTGGATTATCCTGACAAAGGTTTTCTTTACAACAAAACAAAAATTCGTCACTGCGTGACTGAAAAAATTAATGCTTATGTATCATTTTTAGAGAGGTCAATAAATGTTTAATTTTTAAGGTTATGATGATGATGATATCTAGGAAAGTAGGTAAACAATTTAATTTTGTCTTTCTATAATCGTAGTACAAATATTTTTTAGAAAAATGTATCTTAAATCTCAACATTCTAATTTTTTATTGATTTTCCTTATAAAAGTGGTTAGCATAGTAGTATCTTTGAAATTATTTTAAATTCGGAGCCGATTGATGGGCTATGAAAATTGGTATTGAATATGAGAAGCACAACGTATCGTATTCAGCACACATAGAGTCGTTTGAATGATTGATTGATTTACCTTTACGCTCTGTGAATACCTTAGGAGTTGAATTCATACTTTCTTTTTGTGGTATTCCTTTGATTGCTTAAAGTGTTGAGTGTAAAATTGTATTTTTCTATAGTTATTTGTATTGCAATTGATAACCTAAATGAAGAAAACTTCTTCTTTATCGATGATTTGGAGGATAAATCTATTTATCTAATTTGTAAACCGAATAACGATTGTGTAGATCTTAAGGTAAAATTAACTGTTTGGAACTTGTTTGATCCAGATATTATTCCATAGTATGATGAAGATGATATTTATAAAAATGATTCTCTTGTCAGTGTTTATTTGAATTAACTAAAGGAGCAGTTTAAATTTGAAGTGTGAATAATAACGCAAAGGCAAAAATATTACAAACGAAAACGATTTTAAAGTCCCAAGTTCGTTGTCCTTTCACAATAAATTTATTGCTTTATAATTTATCAACTGTATAGTACAAAAGTATTTTTTAATTAAATTATGAAATAATCAATTTTTAATTATGGTAGTACATCAAATCGGTGACCCTTTGTGGCCTGATCTGTGATATTAAATCGTAAACATTTTATCATCCCCTCCACTTTAATTTCGGATATTCCCCACCACCTTGTAAATTTAAATTGCCAGTTGAAGGAGGAAGCAAGTATCATAGAATTTTCAATTGTTTCTCAATAGTTGAATAGTGAAGTGATAAAGTTGAAAAAGGGCATGCGACAAAAAGATCTGACATTTTTATTTTTATTAAAATATTTGGTGATTTAAATGATGTAGTGTTTAGTTGATGATTACTTTTAAACGTTTTAATAAGTGAACTTGATGTGAATTTTTATACGGATTCTTTCAAGGCTAATAAAAACCGAAACCAATTTTAAGTTTCTATCACCTCAAAGTTAATACGAAAGGTAGGACGCAGAAAAATTTTAATCAATATTTTGGAATTATTCTTTATAGGTAAATCATATACATCTTATTGTTAGTCACCGCTAGACTAAAATGAATTCGAATTTCAGATGTTTGCTAAAAGAACCGCAAAGAAGCAATTTATGCGTCGTTTTTTAAAAAAAAATCTGTGATAATTACTTCCATGAATGAAAAAAAGCGTGTTTAAAGGTCTTTCCCATAAAACCAAAGGTGGAAAAACACCAAAAACACGAATTTACCCAACGGCTTGGCGCGGTAAATCCGAACTAAATTATACTCCCGATCTTTATAACGTCCCCTAACAAACAAAAAGTGTAAATAACTCCATAAACGATGGAGGCCTAATTGACAAATCTCAAACAAATCTTGAATATATGACCCTGTGATAATCGCAAGAATACACAGAAAATTTTTGCTGTGATTATGCAGCGTTAAATTGTCTTATCGATTGAAAGTCGTGCGATTATTTCTATGATAGGTGGCCCTCACCTGCAAACAAATCTCGAGTACATTTTTCGATTTTGTGATTATAAATTGAATATATTTTGGGTTGGATGGTGTTGCTCCGTCATATTGTTAACATGAACTCTCCTTGTACTTACTTTTGATTTATCTTCATAATTACTAAGTAATTTTCATGGATTGCATGTACTTGATAAAGCGATATGGGTATTTTTAAGATATGAAGTTAGACTTTTATTTTTTTTTAAATATTTATAAAACTTTGCTCAACCGTGATTCACTCAAATATGAAAGAATGTCGCAATTCATTATAGAGTAACTCTTTGATTATTATCGGATACATTGTTTTATTTTGAAATGTAATAAGCTGAAAATTGAATTTGATCAATACGTGAATATATTAAAAAGACGTTCTTGTACTCAACAAGTTTTCTAAAATTGTTCTTGATTTATCTATTACTATGTCATTTCAAATTCAATAAATGAAATGAGGCACTTAAAACCACTTCCTTTGCGGAAAAGTATATACAATTCATACATCAAATTTAATTGCACGCTCCGATTGCTCGTCCGCTGCAAGTAATAGCGTATCTCGATCTTTTACTTCGTGTAAATTGCTACTAAACATCACTAACAGAAGAGCAAACACGTGATCAGGCAATAAACTTAATAAGTACTAATAAGTGAAGACACTTTAGCGATCTTCTCAGAGAATTGCATAATTTTACATAATTTACCTGAAGGAGTGAAGACAAGATGAAAAGGCAATTAAACTTGGGGCACTTTTATCAATGGAAAAATTTTGTGAAAACATTGTGTTAATAGTCTGCAAAAATGTTTAAATTGTTATCTTGTTTCGACTCGAAAATTATTTGTTATGGCGATTTATTTTATAAACACAGATTTCTTTATCGAACAAACACGTTTTTTAAAAATTACGATTTCTCATAAATTAATTAGCGTTTTTTGATATAGTGGTCATAAATTGAAGAGAATTTTTATTACTCTAGTCATTAATGAATTTGTATAAATAAATTGCAATACTATTGTAGATTAGCTTTAAAAATTTGTAGTTGATGTCATTCCTAGAATAAAAATTACACATATAAAAACATTTCATTTAAGCACAACGGCCGTCGGGTAATTTTTTAAAAAAAGTTTGTGGAAAACTTTTCTAACTCTAAAATCGTAGATTAAAAGTTTAACATTATCGTAGTTGATATATTAGAATTTAAAAAAATTTTAGTAAAATATGCAGGTATGTCTTATACTTGAATTTGTTTTCCATTGATGCACATGGGAATGTACAATATTTTAGTTACTTTAAATAAATTGGAAATGTTGGTTGTGGTGGTTTGTTTTCCAGCAATTATCAGAAACATTGAAAAGTTATATAAAATAGAAGATCGAATTAAATGAAATTAAATTAAAATTAAATTAAATTTTATTTTAAAAACTGATCTATAAAAATACCAATGTAAGATGAATTCATAGATCTATATTAAAATATTGATTAATTATTTGATATAAGAGAACATAGTTCGAACTAAATTCTGTTTTTCTACTTCCAGTTTGAAGTTGAAACAAAATGAAATTCCACATATTCAGCCGATCATCGAAGTCGAACGAAAACGACAAATATGAGGATTCCAAGCGTAAGGATCGAATTATCCAGAGACAATTCACAATCGAAGAGGAGCCGGACTCCTTGGACAGTGTGATCAGCAACCCCAGTCTCCTCCCGATCACAATTGTCCCGAGTCGCCCGGCTAGCCTCTACCGGTGTCCCACCGCGGGGAGCGCCCGCAACTTCAGCAGACAGAGTAGTTGCAGGTGAGGAATCATATTTATAGCCTAAAAGAGCAAATATAGCCCCAAATTTAGAACTTTCATCCGCATAAATTGCGATTAGCAACAGAAAGCCACCAATTATCACTCGCACTCGATCACTTCGCGATTTGGCACGATCTCCTGGAGCAAAAAATATAAGTATGAATATTTGCAAATTGCACATCAAAACGCGCAAAATATTTACTAATGGATTTAACGATTGAATGGCTATGAAACGGAAATTAGTTAGCAGTGATCTGATAGTGGCTGACTCCAAGTTATTCTGGGACAATATGCTAAGTAGCTGCCGCAGCGCAAGATGATCGTGCAAACAAATGTTGCCCCTTTGTACTTTAGTGAACCACTTCACCGTCGTCATGTGCCCCAAAGAGATGCTGCTCAGATGTTGACCCATCCAGCCGAAAACATCTCGTTAGCACCTTACGCTTCAATTGTCGCAAATCGCGTGTTTATCTTTTGTTTGGAGTCTGATATTACCTGAGATACTGAAGATGCGACTCACATTTTAAGACAGTTTTTAGCAGGATTTAATGCTGAGAAGTTCTCAAAGGAGGTAGTTTTCTTGGGGTGACAATGCTCCATTGGCGGTTAATCGAATTATAGTACGAGTTTTGTTCTTTTGGGGAGGTTGTAATTGCTAGTGTCACCGCGGTTGTTATTTTCTATCTCTAAGACCTTAAGCCGCTGTGAATTTTGTGAAGATGAATTTAACGGGAGTTAAGGTTAATAGTGGCTTAGATTCGCCGACTAATCGAGATGATCAGATTTTAATTCCTAACCCTTGGAGGACTCATGTTATTAATGGAAACTCGTCGCCCTCGCCGGGCATTTACTACGAAGCCTTGAAAACTTCTGATGGATCCATTGGAAAAAGGTAATATCGATTCAAAAAAGCAGTGGAAGTTTTTCTCAAAATGTTACATTTAATTTAGACATCGAAGCAATAAGCATTGATTTTTACAAAATTACCATTCCGGTTTAAATTTTGGGAGTCTGCAATACGAATATTAGTTGATTGGTAACCTCGATTCTAAAATTCTGCTAATTTATTTCCGAAGTTTGCTTATTTCAAAAGAGGGCACCTTGTCCAAAAAAAGTATAAAGTTTCCACTTATTCGAGGAAGATATCAATACAATTTTTTGTGATATTTTAAACTATTGTCCCGGGAAACACTCGAATCCAAAAAATACATTTATAATGTTGATAATATATTTCATATCTGTTTCCTCGTAAACAGAAATTTTAATGAAAATGTATCTTTAATTCACCAAAGCAATTATATCAGAGTATTTAAAATATAGGTTTTTGGGCTTTAAATTATATTTTACTCCAAAACTGACGTTATAGTGCATATTCACGTATGAATTTGTAATAAGCTTAAAAAGTACAGATAATAATTCTTAAGTAATACTTTAAAAAAAATTTTTTTTTACACAAAATTAAGACAGTCTAACCTCATTAGCCTTAACACTCACTAACGTAAAAAATTATATTCTATATATATAAAGCAAGCGGCAATTATGGCAAAATTTCAAAAATAATCGCATACCTTTTTAAGCCCCTTATTAAGAGTTTGCAATACTAAAAAGTGTAAATAATTCAAACAGGGCGAGAAGCCTGTTCAATTTGAATTTTATTAGCTATTTGAGAAGCTTGTATTTTATTTAACTGGCCGCGAACGATGTTTGTTAAAGTTAGCGATCTTCTATAGAGTTAGAGCCTAATAAGAATTAACTGTGGGTTGTGTTTTATTACAACTAAATAAATTATTTAGAATTCGGGTAAAAGGGTGAATTAACAGGATATGTATAAAGGAATGGTTTATTATAAATTTTTATTAGTGATATTTGTATAAAAATTCTTGCCAATGGAGTGATTCAAATAACGGACCGTATCAGTCTCGTTAATAAACAAACTGTATTGACATACTGCACTTAAGTTAACTAAATTACGAAGTACATAGCCTAAAATCATGCTTTCAATATGAACGCTTAGGAAGCTAGAGCAATAAGTTTTAAATTTGTTAGAACAAGCCTCGGTCTCTACCTTCAGAAAATGCAAATAATAAAACAATTATAAAACTTCGTTGAGATCTCTAATTTCTGGGATTATATCAGCAGAATGCAGTTGGACTTATTAGAAAAATTATGCGATAGTGATACCCACCGCCTACTTGCATTTACATAAGGCAGGCCGACGTGTTTAGTCCATTGATCACTGCATTCGTGCTGCAGCCTCGCCCAAGACGGGCAAATCATTGAAAGCGGACGTTCCGCGACATTGCAGCGGTATCGTCGCGCTTATTACGACGCTTGCTGTGAATGGCGGCGGGAGCGCCTATTACCTCACCGTTTTACACATGCTTCCCGTGTTCACCTCCGCGGTCACCTGCGATCGCTGTTCGACAGAGTATCGAAGACAAGCTCCTCAGAATAACAAATAGTCCCAAAGACAGTAAAATTTTGATAGATTCTGAACGGGTGCGAGACATGCAAATATCCGCAGATTTCCATAAAGGGTGGGAATCGCGGGGCTCGTGTAAAGAACTTCAATGTCAGATGACCGATACGGGGACAATAATAAACAAACTGGAAACTTTTGTCCATAGGAAGCCAGATTTTGGTCGACACCGCCACTTAAAAATGTCTATTTTTTGTTGTAACGATCGTTATCAATCATGTCACCGTGTCGAGGCGTCTTGGCGGATTTTCTCGGGGTTTATGCTCCCGCTCGCAGGTGTTTATCTGCCTAAAGCGTCATTGGTCTTTATCTTATCGACGCACGAAACGAAAAAGATCGCCTTGAAGACACAGTGTCAATTTGGCGATTTTGTAACGAGGACAGTGCGCAAAATTGTTTAGTCTTAGCTGCAACTAAAACAAATATTTTCTTGAAGGGATTCAAGTGCAGATATGGTCACGCGTTTTGACATTGTCTTGCTTTTGGTGATTCAGTTTGTGACTTTTTAGAATCTAGGAATGAATATCGATCCAATCGAATGGGAGCCGGGGAAGAGACGAAATCATCGTAGTTGCGACAGCCTGTAGGTAATTCACGACATTGATTTAGGATTTTTGACATGATTCTTTTATAATTTGTTAACTATAAATCGCTTTGTTTACGAAATGTGTTATCATGCGAATTTCATCAAGACCAGGGCTTGATTAGCTATTTCGCCTCTTTGTGAGTGTATATACTCGTAAGATTCAGTAATCGCTAAATTCGAATTTCTCTAGAGCCAGAAAAAATGTAATTGATTTTATTTTCTTATAGAGTCTAAAGAAAACGAACAATTTAATAGTTCAATATTCATAAAGAAAATAATTCTTAAAGTTTTCGAGAGCTAGTTTTGTTTAGTTTTTCGAATAAAACAAAATTAAGGCTAATTCACTTGAAAAAAAGTTCGTCTATATAATACTTGTTAGTTCGTTTAACAAGGAGTTATTTTAATGAAAGCAAACTATACTATATATTAAAAAATTATTTATTACTTCCCATTAAACTTGCACAACTTATCTTAATTGACTAGGTTTCAAGTACAGAGGTTAAAATAAAAGTTTTGAAACGATGACTAGAATAATGTTTTACATATGTTCGTATTCAGAATTTAAATTGATTAAGTATAATTAAATTGGGTTGTCATTAGAACTGCCTATTAGTCGATCGCGTAGGGCTAAGTACACTGGATCATCAGAACGCATTCCCTCATTCTGTAGAAAAAGTAGAGTTTCACGAGCACACATAGCGAATCCTAAAGCCTCTGCTGCATGTAGTGAGTCTGCGGATGTTTCTTTTTTCGTCTCATGTTCCGAATTGTTCTTTTCACTGGTTATTTCCTCGATAATACTTTCAATATTTAAGATTTTTTGAAAGGCTTGTTTTAGTAAGTTTTTACTTTCTTTCCGCTTATTACACCCAATTATATTTTCACGTTTACATATTTTATTCAAATTAAAACTACTATCCGCAGAAGTTTTCCTGTTCACTTTAGACACTTTTGATGACTTTTCTCGATTTCGTTTTATGTGCTTCACGCCGTTCGACATTTTTGTTTAGATTATATTTATGTTTAAGATTTTAATAATTAAATATTTTTCTGTAGGATACACGTCTTATCCGTTTATGTTCCGAATATAAATTGGGAATATCTAACTTTTAGAGGTTCGCTTCCCCTAAGCATAGCAGCTGAACTGAAGGGATGGACTGAGACATAAAAGAGGGTCGAAAGGGACGCGTGTGCCACACGAGCCAATATCTTTTTGATCGCAGCTGCTGGGTGTTTTTTTTTCTTGATTATATGTTGCACGCACATGTCCTCTGATATAAGACTGATCCTCACTGTGTATGTTTCGCTCGAAGGAAAAGGTGTGCTTTCTTGTCTCTCACCCCAGCTGAGTGGCAGAAAATTAGACAAGAAATCTACGATCTCTCGGAAGTGAATCAAACAAGGGTTACCATATTTTGATATATATGTATGTACTATCTTATACTTATTAATAAATTGTATACATTGTTGCATATTTTTGGCATATTTGTATATCTATTTGTTACATATGTACATATATATATCATATCTTACAAATTAAATTTAAAATAAGTTAGTAACAAATTAGTTAGTCAAATAGAATAAAAATAAAACAGATAATAGATGCAAAGAATTGAAGTAATAATTACTAGGTATTTAGTGTAAATTGTAATAATATTTTACTGAAGTTTTAAACAGAAGAAAGAAATTAAATTAAAGTACGAGTAGAAATGGTATGGGTGGCAACCCTACATACATGAAACTCCGGATTTCCTTTTTTTCTCATTTCACCCTATTCAAAAGTGGTTCAAGCACGCGTCCAACGCAAAGTGCGCGTGACATCGTGTCGCGCCCTATCTACCCCTGGCAGAATGGATAAATAGATAAAATATACGTCCATATGTACATACATAAATATATTTATGTATAAGATGTTTTTTCATTCACTCGCATTATTTCCAATAATTTAAATTATGCTTTGTAATCGACAGCTGCCATGATCCACGACACCTGCACTTCATTTTTTGATTGTGAGGAGATAAAGTGCATTAGGATGAATAAACATTTTTTTGGCAATTTGGGTATACTGTATTATGCTAGCATGTGGCTTTGTCGTTGTGTATGAGATTTGAAATTCAAACTCATTATTCGCAATTTATGATATTGATTTCGTTTATTAAGTTTTCGTTAATAAATTTTTAATGTTGTCCCTTTTAGGAGTCGCAATTTAAGACCTGGCAGTATGCGAAGATTTCGGCGGCGAGCGGTGTTCAAAAATGGCGATTGCAATATTATCCAAAAGAATTTAGCAAAACGACGAATTCGTTTCCTTCAGGACATCTTCACAACCCTGGTCGACTCCCAATGGCGATGGACCCTCCTGGCCTTCGCACTGAGTTTCATTCTCTCTTGGCTAACATTTGCTGTGATTTGGTGGCTAATTATGTTCACTCACGGCGATTTAGAAGAAATGCACCTCCCACCTTATCAAGGTAAGTTTGAATTTATTAGATATATCTAATTATAAAAACAATAGTGAAATCATTTCAAACAAAAATTAAATTTATTTTATTGGTAGGTATGCAGAAATAAATTGGTAGATACTTGCAAAAGTTTAATTAATTTGGCATATGAAGAAAACGATTATACAATTATATAACACAAGTCAACACGTATTTTGAGTCTGAGTTCTGCATGTCTGATTTGGATTACTTATGACTAACTAATGAAAGAAAAAATATTTTTTCCGAATAAAGTTTGCTTTTGTAGCTAGAACGAAATTTCAAATTTTAAGGAAAATCTTAATTTTTTTAATTTCAATTGTGTATCAAAGGAAATTAAACGTTGGCCTATATATTTTTATCACTTTTATCTACAAAAGACGACAAAAATAAACCTACAGATACAAAAAAGAATTTTGTATTCTTGAAGCTTTAAAAATGAATATTTTTGGTATTTGTCGTGTGTAAGTAAGAACTTACTCATATTAGCCCCCAAATGTAGTCACCCATCATGTAAATGGGATTCGGTTCTCTTAGATTAGGATTTAAGCTTTCATTTAAGCCAAGTTACAAAGTTCTATGATGATCCTTTATTTTGCAATGATGATTCGAAAATGGTCAAAATAGGGTCTTTAAATTTTGTATTACTGCTACAAACACTACAAAAGCAAACTTTAAGGAAGTTGTGGGTAATTTTTGATTATTTTGAGACATGATAAATAAAAAAATCACGAAATAAACCGAGACCCAAGAAATTTTTTTTTGTTGACCTGTGTAATATATTGCAGAATAAATTACTTCACTCAATTTTATAGAAATGTTGGAAAATTGAAACTTTTTTATGGGTCTATTTGACCTTAGTTTGTACCTACTCGAAGGGTTAAAAATAAAAGTAAAGATTAAATTAAAGCAAACATATTTTTTTAAACTTGTTCTTTTCTTTAATAGAGGAAAATGGTTGGGCACCGTGCGTATCCCAGATTCACTCCTTCACATCCTGCTTCCTGTTTTCGATTGAAACTCAGCACACGATCGGCTACGGAGTGCGAACGACCTCCGAGGAGTGTCCTGAGGCGATCTTCATCATGTGCTTCCAGTCGATCTACGGGGTCATGATGCAGGCGTTCATGGCGGGCATCGTTTTCGCGAAGATGACCAGGTCCAAGCAGCGAACCCAAACACTCCTCTTCTCGAAATGCGCTGTGATCTGCCAGAGGGACGGGGAGCTCTGTCTTATGTTCAGGGTGGGCGACATGCGAAAAAGCCACATAATCGGTGCCAATATTCGAGCTCAGCTCTTCCGAACAAAATCCACGAAAGAAGGTGAAGTCATTCCGCAGTATCAAATGGACCTAGAAATAGGTTCCGACGGGTGCGGTTCTGACCTCTTCTTCATATGGCCCATGGTTGTGGTCCACAAAATCAACCCCGATTCTCCGCTGTACTACATGGCGGCTTCTGATCTAATCCAGGACAAATTCGAAATTGTCGTCATTCTCGAGGGCACTGTTGAATCTACAGGGCAGACGACACAGGCACGGTCGAGTTTCTTGAATACTGAAATTTTATGGGGTCACAGATTTGACCCGGTCGTCACCTACAACAAGGATCGACAAGCCTATGAAGTCGACTATGCGAAATTCGACGAGACAACACAGGTCGACACACCTCTCTGCAGCGCTAAGGAACTTGCAGACTTCTACAAAATCCAGGACGGTTTTCGTACACCTGGTAAGAAACTGAATCCCACATAGCTTGCTTTGCTTTGTAGCCCAGTTACTGTGCACTTTTACTTTACAAAATTTATTTGAGAAAGACTTACTATCCTAAAAGAGGGTCTAAAAACTATTTTCATGATTGTAAAATAACCAAATGAATATCCGAAATTATGTTTTTAAATAATACATAGTGACTGGACTAAACATTTTTTTTTGCTATTTGTAACGTCTCACTTGCTACCTTTCGCATTTCTAGATGATACGACCTTCGCCCTGCGCCAGCAGTCCCTAAATGCCTCTGAAGCTAACATCTAGATAGTCATAGTCAGTGTGCTGAGTGTGTTGTTGCTCTGCTAAAGTTTCGCTTTAAAAAATTTTCTTTTTAAGATTTAGGTATATAGACCAAGGGTCCATGAAGAGGGTCTTAATTAACTCCGGATTTGTTTTGCAGATAAGCCATTTATGCATTCTCCGCAGTACTCCCCAAATCTCACCGTCCAGTCGCTGGATGGGATGCGTTTTAAACCGAAGCGCAACGTTCGCACTGTCCGGACCAACTACGTGGAGGACCTGTGGGGCAACGCCGAAAACAAGGATACTCAGTCCGCGAAGGCCCTGCCCGTGTGGAACTATGCCTAGCCACCTTTTACAGCTATTTGTATTTTTATGACTTTTTAGATTAAGATTCTAGACGAACAAATAAATTGTAGGATTTGTCGAAATTTCCAAAAATTGGGTTTTATCTAACTATCAATATCCCAAAAATATTGCTAAACTATTTTTTTAGGAAAATTAACTAAAATAAAATGTTTTTAATTACAAACGGTATTTTTTATTTCCGTTGAGACCACAAGCACAAAGAATCATTAGCTAAGACATGAACCAAAACTTATCAAGTCAACTTTTGAGGAAATATTGCAATTGGTTTTCATCGCAGACACTCACCTGCAAGCTTTGAGGTAAGACCTAAACTTTCACGAAACTCACCAAATTTGTTAAATATTGTCGTTATTTTACGTTAAATTAAATAAGATACGAAAAATTCTTTAAATTTTACTTCCTATTTCAAGTGATTAATATCAATGAATAGTGTGACTCTGGTCTAAAAGTTTAATAAAATTATATTGACGAATGCTTCTGAAGACGGCTAAATGCTTGTGTACGGCAGTAAAATTGAATTTATGTAATAAAATTGTTTTGAAAATGTTAAATGGTATAAAGGGATAATTGTTGAATGCTTTCCTGTACAGAAGTTTCGCTAATTGGTTATTAAGTGTGCGGAGAAGGAAATCGATCAAATGCATGTTTTCAATCTCATTAATTGATTGCTTGGTAGCATATTAAACAATTAAACCATAAAGTTATGTGCAGTCCACGAATTCGAAGACTAAACGTTTTCAATGCTGAATAGTTCAATTTCGATTTACGAGTGAATATTTTAGAATTATTTGAATTTAACGGTTTCACTCAGCTAGAATCTATTGTATTCGAGCGTTATTCAATTGACATCACCTTTGGTAGTGATTTTATTGCTTCTGGAATACTTCGGGTCGCATAAAATGATGTCTTTTATACTTCGGCGCGTCGTCTATGCGTCGTAGAAATGCCGCTGTCGGGGTTCCATGCGCTAGATGCTGCATCGCATTCATTCAGAAGTTTACGCGTTGGCGGATGGGTAATTCATCCGCGAGCGCAATTAACCGATTCGCCTGTCGCCCGGTGCATTGACATTTACCTGAACCTGTCTCACCTGGTGCCTGAGGTTCGGTGCATATTTTTCCAGGCGATAGGCGCACGTTCCGTGATGGATTTTACGTTCTTCGTCTGATGGATGGCTGCAGGCACTTCGAAATGGGTGAGTACCACTGCGTTGGAGGCTGGCTTACGATGCCAACAAAATTTATTCATGTCCTTGAGGTATGGAGGGAAAAATCGGCTTCTATACCGGGCAAATTTCTTTTGCCAAGATTTCTTTAGAAGAAGAACTAACCCTAGGTTTTGATTTCAAGGTGGGTGTAAAGAATGTGTGAGAAATGTATCCAAAGTGTCATATTATAAAACTAACTATCACAGATAACTATTAAAAACAAAAAACTAAACAGAAAAGAGTTTATGAAGAAATGAATCATTAAGGAAAGCTTTGATTTCTTTTGATGCGTTCAAATCGACAAAATATCTATTGTTACAATATTTAGTGATAACCAATTGGATAGGTAGTCACTAGCCAGTGATAGGTGGACAATTTGTAAGACGATTTTCGCAAACTTTTATTATATGATTTTAAAGCAGGTTTCGAAGTTTCTTCGCATTTGATTAAAGAGTTATAACATACATATGTATGTACCTATCAGTATATGTAGTACCTTTTTAAGCACTTAATAAATAACTGAAATTAAATTTCTAAACAAAATTCAATAATCGAAATCAAATTACTCGAAACCCTTTTTGTTAAGATAAGATGGTTTGAGTTTTAGTTTCATCGTGCTCTAAAAAGTGCATCTTCAAATTGACGATTTGTTAAACTGTAATAAATTGGAAAAAGCAGTTTTCAAATTTTTAAATGTCATATTTTATGGAAACATTATATGGATATGTATTATCTAAACATAAAGATTTAACTAGAGAAATTGTTCAAATGCGTCTTGATCTTATGTATAACTTTAAAAATAACGACTTATTTAGAATTTTAAATATGAGTAAACGTAATGAATTGTACTGATATGATTTCAAAACCTAATTGTCGCTACTATTTCCTCTTGGACCTGGTATAGGACGTAGATTACATGCCGATACTCCTCGAAGTTGGGTTGCATTGTTTCCCAACAGTTCCGAGCGATTTACATTAAGCCCGGGCTCCACTCGAGCCAAAACAGTCAAAACAAAGAAAACGGAGCAAGTTAACGCCCCAGAGATAAACACACTCCGAAGTGGCAAGTTGAGCAACTTTCATGGTCACTCGGCGGCTAAGTGCTTTCCACCGGGCGTTTTGTCTGTTGAGCCTTATCGGCCCCCCCGGAGGGGCAGTCCAGTCACCTCGGAGTCAAATTGCGACTGTCATAAATTAAAAATGCCCAGCCCGATCTAAATCACCCACAGCTAATTTTCACAAGAATCTCTTAAGGCAGGGGACCGTGAAAACGTTTCTATCAAGAAAACTAGAAACCTTCCCGAGCGTTTTCTTCAGACTTCAGCTGCTGCTGTCCGGTGGTGTTTGTGGTTTTTGGGTGTGCTCCGGGAAGCCTCTTTCGGTCGAAAAACGATGAAAGATCCGGCGGTCCCAGGCAGATCCAATCACCACCGTTCCGCCGCCTCCGCCCCCGCCCGCAGCATCTAGGCCTGGACCCAAATAAACAACGTCCGCGCAAAAACACGAAGACTCAATGAATCGAGACGAATTTTGATAAGAGCAAGGCTCATTGTCTCGGGACAACTGCAAGATAAATGATTCTGGGTAAAGAAACAAAGCAGCCTTGGAGTGCCCATTGTGTGCCCCAAAGTGGCTGCAGTTGGCGGTGCAGTGCAGTGATCGGGGCCGCGGGTGCTCCGAGTGGAGCACTTTCGGGGGCCACTGGAAACTCACTTGCGTTGTGAGTGATTTTCGCAGGTGGCAATTATTCTTGCACTTTGCACGCTGCTGCAGTTCGCCGAGACCCTCAAATTAGCATATATTCGAGCAGCTTCCGGCTCGGTCGATTTTGGGGCCCTGCTCCTCTTCGGAGGCGGTTTGTCTCGAAAATTGAACGTCTTTTGCGTTTGCTCCCCTCTTCTCGAAGTATACTCAAAACGACGGAGCCCTGTCGTCGTGTCCGCGGCTGCCGGCTGTCTTCGCAGCCGCGCACGGCTTTATGTTTACCTCACGAAAATCGTTTATTAAATAATAACCCAGATACGTCCGGATATTGGAGGAAATCTTGGGTTTCGGTTCAATTGGAGCATTTATTTCAATTTTTTAGACTTGTTTTCGGTTCGAGGGCAACGCCGTAATGACGGGGAACGAATCGGATCAAGTGAATCAAATGGCGCACGGGCAATTCACCTGAAAGTGCGCGCCGCCGCGGTGCATATTTAACCAGGACGCCTCCAAAATGAGCAATCGGTTCGGGATGAGTGAGAATCGGAGCCCACATTGAGGCTCATAACCGGGGCTCGTTACGGAGCCCCAATGCTCGATCCGGCTGGATTTCACTGTCCCCCCGAGCAATACTTAGGGACAGTTTGAACCGAGAGAAATGCTCGTCTGTGCGATTTTTGATGGGTTCAGGTGAAATCCAACGTTTAATGGGTTTTCCAACTAACCCGGCAAGTGGGTTTTTATTCACCTGAGAGATGTACGATGATTTGCATCGCTTTTATGAGGTAACCCGACCACTCTGGATCATTTCCAGCCGTAGCTTCAGAAATATTGTGATAATTGTTAAAGCCATAACCTCGAAATCAGAAGGTGCCTATACCTGTTTTTTTAATGAGATCAATGAACAGACTGCTTTTATAAATTTGTGGGATGCCAGAATCGCGGAATAAAATTATATAATTATAAATTAACAGGTACTATCAAGTCTTCTTCCGCGATCACCTAAGAGTCCATCGTCGCTTTATGATCCTGAAGCCCTCAATTTCGGGAGCGATTTTTTTCTTTTACATAATTTGGAAGGTTTTTTTTTCGCGCAGATTACAGAGAATTGACGTCAATTTTTAAAAGAGGCCATTTGTGTAGTACAAGCTTTCGAACTTTAAACATTTTGGTAACTGCTTTTATTTATATATGGCAAATATATGCTAGCCATTTTTACTACAATTTTCTTCATAGGAAATTAATTTAATTTAACTTCATTTATTTGTTTATATAATGTAAGAATGTATAGTGCTAGAAAACCTAATACAATTAATTGAAAAATTAAAGACTGTAATACTAATTTTTGTAATAAAACCATAAAGTGAATGTCAATGTGAATGTTCAAAACATGTATACCTTTGTATTTCGAGAAATAATATAAAATAACTTTGAAAATAAATTTATGATATTTGTACATAATGTATGAAACAATTAAATGTGTATGGTCACACTTCGCGTCCAATTTTGATTATGTAAAACGATGTTCTTATTATGTAAAACGAGGTTCTCCTTCATTTAAGAATATTAAAAAAAAATTAAATACAAACATACCTAAATGCAAAAATTGATATAATAAACGAGCAAATTTTTTAAAATTTAATTTTAAATGCCATTATGCCTCTGAGCTTCGTGATTTTTAAAAAGCGAGGATCGACTAAGTCTTTTTTACACTAATTAAAAAAATTTGAAACTAGAAAAAGATCTACATACTCTACATACTACATGTAAATGTGTAACTGGTCGTACGATTTTTTTAAAATATATATATAAATGAGGAGAATTCATGGTGTCCGATATTTAAAAAATCAAGAAATATCTAAATTTCCGTAACCGAAAAATATCGTTTGATTTTGTCGGTTACCTTTTAATGTCAGGTTATTAATACATATTTCAGAATTTAGGGAAGCTCTCCAGCGTTTTTTATTAAAGAGTTTTATTAATAAGAAAAGTGACAATTTTACACCTTTTTATAATTTAATCCAATGTATGCTTAAGTTTAGGTACTTAATTTTATAGACAATAGAGGAATAAAGAAAAATGTTTTTCCAAAAACCCTACTTGAGAGCCTCAAATTGGACCTTTTGCAACGCCTCTTCCTTCCGTCGGAATTAAGTTGTCACTTCTTCTGATTTTCACCAGAAAAACACGAAAAAGTCTCGAGGAGCCGCTGAGATGCAAAAATGCAGCCGCGTGAGCCCCACAAGAAAAATTCGCCCAAATTAGCTGCCAATGCGCAATTAGTGCTCCATATGGACGGCGATTTTTCTTCCCTGAGCCGGGATAGGGCTGCGGGCCCGGGGCCGGCTCGGTGGTGCCGGGCCACCTCTAATTATTATTAATTAGAGGGACCACTGGCGGCATAATTCGGACCTCTGAGCCCACGTACACGAGTGCGAAAATCAGCTCCAAAATTTACGACGAGGTGAAAAATTTGATTTTGTTTAATGGCAGCCTGCAGTTTTTGTTTTGACAGGTAAATTATTGCCGACCGCGACGCGGATGGATGCCCTCAATAACGCGGCATGCACTCCGGGTGCAGGGCTCGGTCGCAAAAACCGAATAAAAAAGGGCAGCTAATTGCAGACTCCGTGAAAATTTGCGACGGGAGTCTTTTCATTGTCCACCACTGTCCCGTTGTCTTCTTATTTTAGCGCAAAAAAGGGCTTTTGTACTTTGGTGTGAGGCGATTTATCAAGAAGTTTTTAGTAATTAACGTTGTGAAAAATGCTCGCCTGATCTGTACCTTTGTCGAGCTTGAGTAGGGCAAAATCGCAGTTCGATGGACGATGGAAGAGATGTTTTTTAAAAATTTGGTCGTTACGAAAGGAAGTCTTGTCCAGCAGAAGAGGGGTTTAATTAATTAATAAAGAGATAAAGGTTTCCTCATTGTAGTCCGAAATTCGGTTCTCACACAAAAAAGAGGCCTATGCGAACATCCCGAATTCATTAAAGGTCGCTTTCGTCGATACACGAGTCGCCATTTATTCAGAAAGCCCCGCCATAATTAAGATAAATTTCGGCTCAAGAAATCGCCGAGATCTCGCTTTCGATGTTTATGGCCGGGGAAGAAATAAAGCAATATAATGAGGCAAATTGGCAACAATAATGTTTGGTATTGCAATTAAAACGTGTCCCCGGGTAAAAGCCGCTAATTAGTGGACATGGTCACTTGACCTGGATACTCGGAGCCTGCGTGCGTGAGTGCGCGCTGCGTTTCGTGCTCCCATCTGCGCAATCCGGGGCTCTTCGTCTCGCGGATTATCTACGAGTCTAAGGAGCGATTTTCCTTCCCGGGGGCACCTCCGGCCCCGTGCGTTATGCATAAAATTAGTCGTTTTTATGCTGCCTTGATACATATGTACTTATGTAGGACTTGGCGTGCGGGAATTTTTCGTCACCTCAACCAATAATTACCTTAGTCAGACGGACAGCCATATTCCGTCGGGGAAAATACAATTATGCAGATAAATTGATAAATCCCAGTTGGCGAAGCAACACGTTTATCACAGGAAATGTGTGTTTTTTCCGCGCGCTTCATTTCACTTTTGTTTCTCGCGGTAGGTATCTTCCATACTTAGCTTTGTTTTTTAACTTTGTGTCAGATTCTGAACTATAAAGGCTAAAAGCATTAAAAGTTAAACTGAGTTACAAAATTCTCATGAGCCTACATAAAATTTATCTTTTTCTTGTGAGTTTCTAAAGTTTTTATATCTACATATATAATATATATATAGATAATAGATATACTCGTATATTGATATACATAAAAAAAAGTCGAAAAAAGTCGTTTAATTCATTTAAAAAATAAAGTTTTAGAAACTACTTTAAGACTTTTGCAAGTTCGCCGTTTTTGCGAAATTCCATCGATATAGGAAGTACATATAGTTTAATATACATACATATAATTTAGAATTTTAATCATTAATCAATAATTTCTCCTTTTAATTATTTCGACTATTTTTGTTTTGCAAGCTGCATCATCAAAATCCTCGTAATAGCTTTACCATGTTATCTAAAATAAGTGCCCAACTTTACACGTTTCAAATCGATTCTGCCATTAGTCGACAAACACCTATAGGCCAGACCAGTTGATTTCAAAAGAAATCGGTTGCATCTCGGGGAATGCGTAAATTGCGCAAATATAGGCCTGCTAATCGGCGATTAGCGCGTTGCATCTGTAAATATTTGCGTTACTCCGGCACCATAATTCTTGGCGGCCCATTACCACTGTCCGGCCGCTGATAATTAAGTGAAGAACCCACCGCAGCGCGGCAGCGTCTCCTTCGATGCCATCATTTCAAAAACTGCAGACATTTCAACTTTTATACGGCAGCGACGAAGCCGCACCAGCCGAAGGAGGAGGAATCGCGCAATTCCTCGGGCCCATTGCAAATATCTTTTAATTAATAATGCGACCACTTAAGTATGCAAAGAGCGGGACGCATGCGGCGGATTATCGCATCGAGACCCAACTGCTAGTTACGCACGATTGGCGATTGGGCCGCTCGGGCCGCCCCAGGAGTACTTAGCCCGCCAAATTCGTGAGATATAACCGCAATTAGAAGTACTTAAATTCAGTGGTGATGGCGGGCCCGCCGAAGGGCTGAGTACCCTAAATAGCCGGGTTAATTGGTGCCTTCGCTGGCGGAATGACCACCACTCTGGACCTTAAATCAATCTGGAGGACCAGGTCCAGAACGGCTGTCCAAAATCCTGAGCGATAGACACATTATACGTCTCTGAGTTCGAATTGAGTCGCGTTATTATTCCAAATTATTATCACTGGGGTAATGTGGGTCGAATTGGGCCGATTGGAACCAAATTCGTCCGAATTTGCCAATTGCGAGAATGTAGAGGCAATTTGGTTCCCATCGGTCGTAGTCGCCTCAGTGCCGCGCGGATGTAAATGAATGACAACAGATGCAAACAGAACGCAGAAGAAATGGCAGAAATTATTTTTTATTTCCGAAAATTACGACGACCGCTGCAATTGGCGGCAATAAAATGTCTTAATGGGTGCGCAACACTCGCTGCGATCGGCGGCGGCGTGCATCGTCCTCGCCGGTTGGGGGGACCCGCACGTTGGCGCTTCAGCGCTGGGGGCGCGGTCCCGCCGATGGGGCCCAGCTCGCGTACATCGTTGACCATAATGAGAAAGAAATTTTTATGATTCCTAATTTCAGTGATTCGAGTGGGCCATGGTTCGGCGCGGATGTGCAGTGGCCGTGCAGTCTCGGCGATGTGATGCAGCACCGCACTAAATCGCATTCGTGCCGAGATTAGCGCAATTCCACATCCGATCCGAGCTTTGGACCGCGTTCGATCTCCCCGCGGCCGGCCAAGCCAATTCGGCGGAGAAATTCTTTTTATTGTTATTGATGATCGGTTCCGAGCATTGCGGCGCGTCTCGCGTCCATGTGCTCGGAATTAACAAGTTTGCGGTACGCGGCCGCTGTAAATGATCCAGACGAGGCCGCGGGTACTCATTACCGGCCATTCCGAGCAATTTGGAGTGTTAGCATACGATTTCTCCTGCCGCTAACCGTCGCACTCAAATCGCAATCGCATGAAGCGTTTTTAGGGTTCTGTACACAAAAAAAAAGGGAAAAACTCATCTCTCTGTCACAATCATGTTTACAGTCAAATCCTTCTTTAACGAACTTTTTGATACACCGTACAATTTTTATAGCCGGCCACTTATATAACTATTTAAAAAATGTTATCCTTGTGATCCTTAATGCTCCGTATAACGAGTATCGTATGTTTTGTCTCCTTACTTAACTTCTCTGTAAAACGATCTTTCTATATAACAAACCAATTTAATATAGGCATATTATCGATATCTGGAATTTATAAATAGAGTTGCTTAGAGCTATAGCAAGGATAGATTATAGAGTTAATGTATTTAATGGTCTACAATTTACAACGCATCTCTCAGTCAATTATTCTATTAATGATCAATATGGTGGAACGAGTAGGCTTAATTATTGATTTGGGAATTATTTTAGATAGGAAACTTACCACTGATATAATCACGTCATATTCAAAGCCTATAAATCTCTTGGTTTCATCCTTCAGAGAAATGCTAACCATTTTTCATTTATCAATTGTCCCGAATTGCTTTGTTTAATTAATGTTTATGCAACAACTCGAATAATTCGATTTTTTTAATAACTTTGGGCAATAATACGTATCTAATAAAATCCACACTGTTTTGCGTATTTTTATACTTGCAAATTTATCTATCACTTCTATTAAATTCAATTGAAGCTGTCTCTTTTTTACATATTATATAATTTCTTAATAAATATTACGATACAACGGCTTTTACGAGTTTTTGCAATCAATTCGTATTAATAAATTGGTCGTATCACAGAGTATATGAACAAAAACTTAAGATTAGTTAAATTTCCATAGCCTTTAATTTTCGATATTGCTGCCATGATATATACAGAGAAAAGTAGACAGTTTAAACGAAATCATAGGTAAATGTATAGTATTTTGCCTCTAACTATGATCTCTTGAAACATTCATGCTATCAAAATCTCAAAAATTACTCATTAATATTTAGTTTTTAGATTTTAAGTTGAGTCGGAGTTCAATTCAAGTTTGATTATTAAATCTTATTCTCTCTTGCTAGAATTCAGCTCATATGCATACTTCGTCAGACCCGCGAATTTGCGGAAGGCGCGATCAATGATCAGGAGCTTCATATTTGGGGCCGCAGCTCATCCAGCTACCGGCGGCGGTGCTCCAGTTTTTTAAGTCAATCACATTTTGGACATTATTGTCAATTACTTGAGGGGGTTCCCAAGCCGCGGCAGCAGGATCGATCGTGACCACTTTTTGGCGGCTGATCTGAGGCGATTTTAATTGGGGCAAGTTCAATAAACCGCGGACGCTGGTCGGCCGAACTTTTTTTGCCCCGGCGATCGTCGTCGCAGTTATGACGACCGCGGTGCTCCGTGGCGGCTAGAAATGCTCATCGCCCATTTTAGGAGAGCTATGTCCGGGCGGACCGGCTGTTTTGACAAGAAGTCCGACGGTTTTTCACGATGCGGCCCGCCGTAATGGGCCGCACGGAATTATCGCGAAACATCTGAAATGCCTGATGATCGCCTAAGTGCAATGAGGCCGGGCGCGGGGGAAAAAATCTCAGTGGTTTAATAGAAATCTTCAGTAGTAATAATTAGGCCTTGTGAATGGGCATCATGTCCAGCAGCTGGAGGAATGCTGCTAATAAAAAACATCTGTTTTGGGGAATTCCAGGCAGATTAGGGGATTTGTTACGGTTTTCGGGCCTTGGTGTTTTTGTCGGAGCGGCCAAAGAGTAAATTGTTTGGAAAATGTAACTAGACAGACTTCAACTTCTGGTCGCTACAAGTTCTCTTTTTATGACAGACGTAAGTGGGCTACGGCCTTTTGCTAAGATAAGGCAGGGTACTTCGCTTTTTAGCCCTTGAGGAATGTGCCTTGCCCCACTCCACATGGGCTCTACAGAGCCTTCTCTACATTTATACCTGAATATTGGGACTATATTGGTACCGTGATGGTCACCAGTTCGATGTAATTGTTCAAAAATAAAAAAAAAATATAGCTCGGCTAAAAGAAAGTAGATTTATGATTTACTTAAAGTAAGTTACATCTCTACATTAATAATTGGAAAAGAGTCAGGAAAATCCCTAGGATTTTACACCACGCCCATAGGCTTAGGGCTAATTGTTGTTCCGGAAGTATTTTTTGTATATTTTTCCCTTAATCCCTGAACTACCTACTTTCGTTTAAGACCATCATTTTAAATACAGCGTTGAATTTCGGCCTTCTGCGGCCTAAAAACTAGAGCCAGGTTGAATTGTTTGGTTATTTCTCTATGATTTTTACACCACCTCGAAACTGGAACTCCGCGTTTAAAATTTTTGTTCTGGAGGTAGTTTTGTGTACATATATTCTTGCCGTAATCGCTGAATTCTTTGCTTTCATATAAGACCCAAATTTTAAATACAGTTTTGAATTTTGTCCTTTTGCGAATTAAAAAAAAGAAAAATTAAAGGTATTAGAAAAAAAGAAATACATAGGTACATGTAGCACTTGAGACATTTTCATATTTTGTAAATAGCAAAATTTTAAAATGCTATAGTTTGTTAAATGTTAAAAATCACTTTTAAAATTTAAAGAGATTCAGAAGTAAAGACTTTAAAAAAAACGTGAATTATTCATTACTTTTTTTTTATTAAATGAATTACCAAAGTACGACAAGTAAAAATTGTAGTTAAAATGATGATAAAATTAAACAATTGTGTTCTGTTTCTTAATTCTTATAATTATGCCGTTGTATCGATAAGCACCCCTATTAATTCTTTAATATTTGTTTTTTTTTCGAAAAGATAGTCTGTGTCGCAGTGACAAATACTGCAGAAAAACATAAAGAAATTTGCTGCAAAAATTCCCGTTTAACGTATTTAATGAATCAGCACAGCACAGTTTAATTCTTTAATTGGATCGATTAAGTTATAACTCAGGTAAATATCAGACGAGATAGCCAATGAGAGTAGTGCTCCTCATTCCATAACTGCGACCCAAGTTTTTTTCGCTTATTACCCAGCAAACCTTGAAAAATGTTTAAGTTGTTTCTATGCAAAGCAGTAGTTGCTGGTTTTCATGGTTATTGCAGGTAACTAAATATACCGCCCAATATCTGGTAACAAAGGTGTCCATCCAGTTCTGAGATGCATTAACTGCGGTGCTGCACTGCACCACAAAAACCAGCCCCAATTAAAAACGAATCAATTTAGCGCACTGGTCCGATCTAAACAAACAACGGGAAAGATTGGATTTTTTTAGGTGACTTGAGTCGCTGGCATTTCCTTTTAGAGAGCCGGTAACGCGGTAAGATCACGGTAAGTTACACGCCCTGGGGGCCTGGGCGCTAAGTGCGTTGCGGTCGTGATTGACGCGTAGGTCAGATGTCGATTTGTTTCCCACCGGCTATCTAACCAAATCGGGCGCAGTTTCCTGCGTAAAAATCGAGATGAAAAGAAAAGAAACGGCCTAATGCATCTTAGGAATATTTTGAGGGCGATTTAATCCAACACCTCGAGATCTGACCGTTGCGACCGAGGAGTGCACCATCGCAAACATCAGCTCTGATTGAGATTTTTATCTGGTCCAGTGCACCATTAAAACATTAATTTATGGCAGTTAAAAAGCACAATGAGGGGCACCGCGTCCGCCTTTTTTTCGTCTCGTTTTCATTTTGGCCCACAGATTGAAAACAAGACCAAGACGGCGACGACGAGCCCCAGCGCAGCCTCGACAAGGCTCTCTTAAGCCGATGCCTGTCTCGGTCGTTGTCAAGGAAATCTGCGCGCGCAGAACCATTTCAATGCAAACATGGCAGCTGTCATAAAAATAATTCCCGGCAACGTCACTAAAAATCTCTTTTCCCTCTTCGTCCGGGGGCTTTGGTTTAACTCGTAAACTTTTTTCGACAATAATTTGCCCGGCTGCATGGCTCACTGGACCCATTTAAAAAAATAATAAAAAATTAAAAAAACCGTCGGAAAAAAATATCAAAATGACGTCTGAAAAAATGAAAATAATTATAAAATTACAAGACCTGAATATGCAGCAGCACCAGCAGCGGGCATTTGGGAAGCTGGCTGTTTGCCATGGACCGACAGCTTTTCGAAGTATCGTTTTTATTCCGCGTTTTTTCCTTCACATACATATATACATATATGTATATATTTTTTTATTTTATTTCTGGGTAGCCTTTTATTGGCTTTGCTTAATGGCATTTTTGCGATTGAGGAAATCGGCAACTGTTCAGCCGAGAAAAGTTTTAATGGAAACCCGCAATTGCCTGTAGTCAGAGTGAATCGAATCAGATCTCAGGCCTCTTTCTTTGGAACACTTACACTTTGGGACAACTTTTGCAGAAGTGAAATTATATGTCGACAACATTTCATGTCTCTTATACCGTTTTGCAATTTAAAATGTTTTGAATTCCATCAAATATGTGATTTTGAAATTACACTATCTGAATTCCATCTATTTTAGAAATTTTAATTCTTCATCTAAATGAAAATATAGCCAATTTTCAATGTATTTTATACACAATTTTTGAAATTCTATCCCAGTAGACAAGTGCCAGTCCAGTCAGTTTTTAATGGTCTTGAATTGAAATTGTTCAATATCGTTTCACGAATAAATATTACTTTTTATAAATATCGGACCCAGAAGTCGGCACTGCAATCCGCGTCGCTAAATGCCTCACTGAACTTAATAATAAGAATATAGCTAGTGGCTTTCGGATAGGGTGTGTGATTTATGAACTGTAGGGCATTTCGAACATACATACATATATATTGAGTGAGGTGGGCATTTAAAAGTATCTACACAATTTAGTTTGGCCTTAAAGTTTTTGTTATATCTGAGTTCTTAAACATTTACTTTTATTCTTTAAAATTATTAATGTTATTTTAATTCTTTTTTTACATATATTTTTCTAATTGTCTATAGCATTTACTAAAGTAAAACGAGGTGTTGTGGAAATTTTAAGAAGTTAAATTAGAAACACCTAAAGCGCAAACTAAAAACGAAAGACTTACATAAGTGACAAACCTGAATAATAACATATTTGCACTATCCAGTACAATCACAAATTGTTCACATGTCTTTGTAAAAATAAAGAATCAATGAGAATAGCAAAAATTGTAAAGAAGGTATTCCAAAGTGTTAATATTGACCTCACAAAAAGTTTGTACATAACTTCAAAAATATTACTTTATATGCTTATTCCTTTTCGAAGGTGTCCCAAAAAAGGGTAATCAAGCGGAGTTCCAGAAGTAGAGCATTTGCATAACTCTCATATATGTTCTGAAATTTTTAATAGTTATCAAACTATACTGTAGTTTATAGACATTTTTAGTCATAGTGACTAGAATTATTGTGAAAAATAAATTCAAATTCATTTCAAAATATAAAATCTATCCTTAAAGTTGGCTATTTAGAAATAGTCGCTTACTTTTTTCACTTAAATCTATTTTATTTGACACTTTTTTGGGACTCCAATTCAATAATTAATGACAGAGAAGGGTTTTCGAATGAAATAAAACATTATAAAGAAATGGAACTATTGTATATTAAATATTAAAAGAATCTGAAATTGTATCTGATACATATAGGTATTTCAGAAAACAAAAGTAATGAAGTCTTTAAAAAAAACTTGTTTTTAAGCCTCCTGTTTTCTCAGAACAATGTCATGAAGAGGAAGAGGTCAGAAATCGTAATTTATGGAAAAATATTGTAGAAATAGTAAGTACCTATGATGTGTTTACAAAAGAATAGGAGATTATTATTTGGTTTTTTAAAACGTTCTATGGAAATCGTGAGACTCAAGCTTTATATTGACCCTTTTTGCTGATAAGCTACACCGATTTGCTTAAGTTTGTACCTTTGAACCTAGGTCTTGTCCTCTACCTAGAACTGTGACGAGGTAGAAAGTCCATAAATTATTGAAAATCCGAATAGCAAAATAACGGAATATATTTTACCACTTGAGCAAAATGGAGGAAGATTAAGGTATGTCACGACAAAGCAGTGATATGAGGTCCGGTGTGGTCAACCTGTTCGCTGACTTCCCACGCGGGTTTTTCAATTACACCGGTAACGATTTATCATCAATTCATTGAACATATTTAAATAAAACCTTTTGAAAAGTTCAAAAGTCACAGTTTTACAATTAAAAACTTATATCTATAAAATATTTTAATGCCCTTGAAGGTGGATTTGCCCATGGCAACGCCGCTGGACACTCCTTTAGATAAACTTCCCCGGTCCGTTTAATACCCAGTTATAGGTACCACAAATAGCTTCATCTAAAGCCATCGCCTGGGTCCGGAGATGGCTGCTAAAGCGTCGGCCCACCTGGCCATTACTTTTCCGCCAATGGGTTCTTCCAGACAGAATGATGCGGGGTCACAGAGAAATTGACCACCGTAAAAGATTGAAAGCATTCTGTGTGGAAATGATACTACACCAGTTATGGCCCGATATTTGCATTCGGTCGCGTCTGTACAAAAACTAAACCTTACCTGTAGCGTGCTGTAAATAACGATTTAAAACGCTCACCGGTAATTTCAGCCGTCATTTACCTGTCAACCACTGCCAGCGTGATACGTTGATTATGCGTATACGCAGGTAGTTGCCGTGCTTGATGCAGCGGCCAGCCAAGCAATAAATTCCGCCGAAAAACGGCCGATTTTCATTTAGTATGCGCCGAAATAACGTATGGGATTTTAAGAAGCCATCAGTGTCGTCTTTTGTACTGCTCAGCAGCGAAAACTGCTTGGATGGAATAAAAAAGGTACTTGCGTAAAACAAAATAATAATAATAAAAAATTCACCGAACTCTCAAGAGTGCCGAGGGCTTAATTAGGCGATCGTTTCGATCGAAGAAGATTTATTTTCCGAGGTGTGTGCGCGGAAAGTCTTCCGATCACGCACATGCTGATAATAATTTTTCGGGGATCGCACGATCACTGGGGAAGCGATGCGACACCGTAATTACTAAGTGCACGCAGCTACCTTGAAGGTGAGAAATTATTGCAATTTTTATTTACTTTGACCGCTTCACGGACACAAGATTTTTATAGGGCGGGATTGTGACGCCTTTGACAAGTTAATTATTGTTTGTCCGGCGACAGCCCGGATCTTGGCAATGTTTTGCACGGTTACAGGATCATTAGTCAAAAACCCTTTAAAAGGTTTGGGAGAACAGCCCTGCCCAAAACAAGGTATCTCTCAAGAGCCCCATCCCCAAGGCTGCACGCACAGGCCGGGATCAGCTCTGGTTTTAATCGAACTGATCCCAATAAAAAATGTAAGTAAATAAAGATTGCCCAAGTCCCCCTTGGCGCCCCTTGTGGACCCCAAACCTCATAGTGCCGGCAATCACGCCAAAACCCTACCAATAATAAATTTAAGTTTCGAGCGGACTGGACTCGTCCACACCCGAAATCACGAGCAGCGCATCCTTAATGAACGTAATCACATCATCCGCGGGGGGAAAAATATGCGAATATGTCCGAAATGGGGGCAGGCGCGGACCACATAAATGCGGTGCGGCGGCCGCCGTAATTTATGTGCGGAGCCCCCGGGGCCATTTTACGACGTCTCGAGTCTCCTTAAATTACAATAAACACACGTAGGGGTGGTGTGGTCAAACATATCCGAAAAACCGATGGGCCCGCCAATTTTTTCGCGGAGGGGACGCCGTGATACCTTTCTTGCCCCGGACTCCTTGGGGCCCCCTCCTGGCGCTCCACTCACTGATATCTTCATTATTTATGAACATTCGATGATTGATGGTGGATAAATGTTGGCCGCGTGGTGGTGACCAACGCTAACGAACGATTTCTTGGGCGCGAGAACGGCCCCAAAGAAACTTCTTCGAAGAGATTCGACGTGCATAATTGCAGGGATGCTGCATGGAAATTTATTCGAGTTTGATTACAAGGGTACACCCATTCCTGGGGTCTCTTTTTTCGAGCGTTGGGTGCTTTCTTTGATTGGAAAACAATTTGATTGCATCGATTGAGATTCGTGAACAGAGTTATTACGATTGCTTTTCGAGTTAGTGTTGAAGTAATTATGATTTTACGGCTGGTTTCCAAGCTACTTTAGTTTTCGAGGGAAAACTGGAATTTGAGGTAATTGAGGTATCTCAAAACAACGACAGAATTTGGATATTTAATGAGATTCTTAAGTATCTTAGTTTTTAGGAATTCTGAACCAAAAAGGTTTTTAATATATTTGTCAAGTCTAAAAATTATTCAAAGGGTATTAACCGAGGTAAAATGGGGTTTAATGATACTCGGTAATATTTAAAAAGAGTTTTGATAGGAGCTACAAAATATACTTCAAATAAAAGTACTTTATTTGAAGGGAAAAACAAAAATACCAGGAAAACTATAATTTTGAAAAATTGAACTTACATATGATTGATAAGATTCAATAAGGATTTACAGCAAGGTAATTTCGTAAATATTTACAAAAATGAAATAAATGTCCGTTTGTATTAAACCTGTCTATTTTAAATAGATTTGGTATAAGAATCATCTGTCATTGTCTGATGAAAGAACATCGGTAGAAACAAACGAATCAACCAAACTTATAGAGCCTATTAAATTCAATTCGCACCTTATATTAAACTTTTTATTGGGTGATTCCACTTAAAATTGCCACATTGTTTGAATTGACCATTTGTAATAAAGCAACTATATGGAAAGATTTTACTAAGGAAATCTAATAAAGGATATAAAAAAAATTAGGAAAATTAAAGGACTACTTTAAGAATTGTTAAATTAAAAAAAAACGTGCGAGTTTTTCTGGAATTTTTCTATTCTTTTCTTTCTTCCGTAATTTAAATTCACTTTAATCTTTTCCACGAAATCCATGTACCTATAAGGTTTTTAATTTTAATATATTACTGATGCACTTTTCAAACTCTTCTACTTTCTTTTCTTTTGCAATCCTTTTGTGAAATGTAATAATGATATGGTTTAAACTGTTTATTACACCTCAATTGAAAATAAAGAAATGAGCTTAATCCATCAATTAAGGTTAAGTTGATACAAATTTAAAAGATGCGCGCAGTACCTATTTAGCAATGATTAATGAAGCGAGGGTGCTAATCTATTTTGCTTCTTGCATAAAAAAATAAAAATCTAACTAGTTTTACTTTTTTGTATGATTGAACCTATTTTCAACTGTTTTTCGATGAAATCGCTTCCTGGTATAAGTACATGTATAGGTATGAGGATTGCTTTAAGTGCTAGAAGCCCGTAACACTAGTGGCACAGATCGTTTACCAATCCATCTGGCCACAAAAAGACGTTCCTTCCTATAGTCACCCAGTAGAAAGCCTTTAAGAAGTAACCCAAAACCTTCAGTCTGATAACATTCACCTTGCTGAAGTTGTCTCGTGGTTTTCGCATCTTGCCGTTTTTTTCGCCGCATCTCGGCCTTGTCAATGTGCCAAATCGCAGCAAAAGAGCTCCGACCGCCAACACGGCATATACGTATAGATGAAAAAAAGAGAAAAAAAAGAAATTCGTCGTAACAAGCAACTCCCATGATTTCGTTATTTGAACTGATTTGCATGTGAAGTACACCTTAAAAAATTTGAACTGGATCCGAGAGACATGGAACTTCGTATGGTTGGTGAAAAAAACTCTTCGGCTAACCGCAGTCCGTCTTAATCAGAGTCGGGCTCCGGTGGCGCGGAGGGGGCGGCAGAAACGAAATCATTGGACACGGCAGGTCCGAATTCAAGGTGTTATCTTTCAGGAATTCGCGCCAACAACAACGACGACGACCACGACCAGAATCTGGGTCACTTGAGCGAAATCCCGGAGTTTATCTCGGCCTGCACGCAAATTTTGGATGCTCAAGAACCGCAGACCGAAGGTGGGGAGGGGGCGCTCCTAAGATGCTGCAAGATCAAGATGCGGTGGCAGGCGTCCTCGGGACGGCTTTTTGCCTTTTTGCGGATTTTGCCCTCAACTCCTTTCCTTGAGGTGCGTTTTTTGCTGGACCAATTTGATTCGGTCTTATTAAAAGTAAACAACCACCCTCCCGTCCCCCGGTTTATTTACCCTCTAAGACGTGGAGCTGCGATGTGGCCTCAGATTTGCTTCACTTTTCGATCCGGTCAAAGTAAAACCTGCAAAATGTTGAAAACTTGTGAAGGCACCTGAGCCGCAATATTCAGATCAGCGATTAGCCTGACTCAGATTTTGGAAGGAAAAGAAATCTTGGTCGAAGTCGTCTTCATAAAGCCCGAGATATAATGAAGAAAATGATCTTCAGGTGACAACTTGCTCGCCAACCTTTATCGTGGGGAACCGGTGCTATGCAAAAATAAAAATCACAATTTATTGGGGACGTGCTAACTTAAGTAAAATAAGAAATGAATCAGGCGACTTTACGGCCGCCAATAATGAAATTTTATCAAAAGAATGTTAAAAGGCACAGCTGTGGGGCTCACCGGCCTCTTCAGAATTTCGTAAGTAGCTGGGAAAGTCTTTTTTCTTCGACGAACGCGCGCGGAAAGGGTTCTTTTGGTAATCGCGGCCAATTTATGTCACCGCCGCACCGTCAGCCTGCTTGCTAGCGAGCCAAGGATGAAATATTTCGACGGCTGAGTGGTCCTCGCGGATCCGCGGTGTTTTTAAAACTTTCTTAGGTACTTTGGCCTTACATGTCCCTTCGACGTCTTATCAGTTTTGCAGGAAACGGGAAAACGTCTTATCAGATGCAACGAGACTGGTTTGATTCGGAAATTTAAAAATTAAAATGATATGTGCGTCGCTAATGGGTCGCAATGGTTTTAAAGCTCATATTCGGACATATCGTTAACACTGCTGGAACATTATTATATTTATCTCAATATTATGAGATTTCATCAGATGGTTCATAACTTTAATTTTAGTCCTGTAAAACTCCACATTTTATTAGCTTGATTCTGTTAACGAAACAGCCATTATTGCAAATTAGACACGTTATTAAGAAATCACTTTTAAAGCTATATGCATACACATTTAATATCAAAATATTCTATTTCCAATCATATCTTGTAACTTAGGTTAAGGATTTCCTTTATATACCGTAGATGCGGGTTAGGTACTTTTGCTACTTTTTTCTTATATCCTAAGAAATCGCTCTGATATATAGATTGTGTTAGACTACTAGGTGTTATAATGTTTTCATTTGATAGATGAGGATAATAGCTAATCAGTTATAATGTTTTTTATAGCAAAAAGTTTGTAAAAATATATTTTTTATTATTTTTAAATTTGAGCCAAAGTTGTCCTTTGAGGAGGGTTACTTGCAGATGGTCTTGAAAACCATTGAAGGCACACTACTGTGGTTGGGCTTAAATTTTTGCAAATTTAATGTACTTTAAAAATGGTAATAATTTTCACGTATATTACGAAAGAAGCACAGGTTTTTCGAAGTTACAAATTTGGGTTTACACTACTCTAACTGGTCCTAACAATATATCAAAAAATTAGAACTACATCACGCTTTGCAATTTTAGCCCGTTTTTATGTACGATTTGAATGGGCTATTAGTGCAATAGCGTATCGAGCCCGTTCTACATTTCTTTTCATATTATAAACACAAAGATTACAGTATTGTGGCTTTGTACAATTCCAGTTTCGATTTAAAACGCTTCTATAAGTTAGTTCTGAAATGGATATCCTTAAGACAGAGGAGAAAGAGAGAGACGGTTTAAAAATCTATGGCGTCCGTAAGATATAAAGTATAGACCATCGAACTATATGTACCTATGCAAAACAAACAAACAGGCAGACAACATTCCCAATAAAATTCTCTGTCTTCTAATGAAAGTACAATCGAAGTCACATGATTCGGTTGTTTATACTATATTCGGTATTCTAGAAGCACGCCCTTTTTTTTATCAATTAGTATTTGCATTTACTCTACACACGAACGCATGCTGGTTTATAGGCATAAAATAATTATAGACTGGCGATTTTTTTAATAATAGTTGTAGATCTACATACGTTTATGTAATTAAATACATATTTCTAGTGGTCCGATTCTGATTTAATAACTGCTGAGGAATTACTAATTATAGTGCCCAATTGGATTTTTATACGCATTCAAATACTTATTGAGCTACTCATTTCAAGATTTTATTCTTCGTTTCAATTTTGTTGCTGCTCATATTTCATCGCCTATGTATTTTAAGATAGTGATTATTGAATATAACGTTTTTAAGACAGTGTAGAGTAATATTTTAGTTGTATCGAGTCAGTTTTTTGTTAGATCACCTAGTTATAGTTTTTTAGTCGTTTTTAGTCATGTATGTAATTCAAGGAAGAAAATCATTTCACCCAATTTGAATCCAAAAGTATGAAATGTTTTTTCTTTTCAATTGATCTCTCATTATAGCTGGAGTTGCAATAATACATCAAAATCTGAAAAAGTCGACTGCTGTTCTTATCGATTAAGGCGCCCCACCACCTACCGTGATGCTTCCGTCATGTTGAAATTTTGTTGATCTTAAAAACGATTAAAACCAATCGATTCGTCCTAAAAATCAGTCGAACGTATCTCGCGTATCACGGCCGCATATGATTAATGACTATCGCGCGGCGGCGGCAGTTCACCTTAATCTCCGCTGAGCTGCATGCGTGCGGAAAACAAAATTCAAATATTTGCCGACATGCAGAGTTCGAGAAAAAAAATAAGAAACAAGCGTTGTGAAAAAAGGAGGAGGCTGGGGGGAGGAAAGGCGGCCCATCACGAAAGGTCATTTATTTAGGCAGCCCCTGACAGGCCTAAAATTTTCGACATGTGGACCAGTATATTCCCCGCCCGTTGGAGCGACGCGGCGGCGGCCGGCGGGGCGGTTGCGCAACCAACACGCTAAATTAACTGCTCACCAGAAGAAACTTAATTACCGCCGAAAATGCAACGCAAACAAAATAATTAGCAATTACCGTGCAGGAGAAATGCGATATTATGCCGGACGGTTACGACAGCTTTGCTCCGGGTTTCGGCGGTTTCGGTGGTTCCGGGGTGCAAGAAACTCTGAAGCAACCCGCGATTTCGGCCTTCGGGGATTCCCCGAATTCTGGCGATCGTAAAGCTCGCATAGATCAACCCAACCCGCGAAGTATTTAAATATGCTGTTAAACATCGTGCTATGAGAATTAAGATCTGCAGTAAGCATCATTTGTAAGATTTACTTGATATAAGGCAAAAAAACCTTTAAAATTTACCTTTTAAAAGTATATTTTTACTTTTTGGTATTAAGAATATAAAGTTAAGGTTGAATTTAGTTTTCCTTTATTCATAAAATACTTTTGGTGAAAAGAATTAATCCTTCAGAATTATTAAAAATATAGTTTCCTTGCACTACAAGGTCAATTCAACTTCGCAAAATGCGAAATTTACATTTCTTTAAGTAGTGTTTTTCTCGAGACAATTTTTTTAAAAATTGGTTTGATGATAATTCGACAATCATTCATTAAATTGAAAATTGTATAACGTTTTTTTCCGACCAACCAGTTAGAGAGTGGTTCAACATTAAAGTACGAAATTTTTAGAGTAGTTTTGAATATATTTTCTAAAAAAAAATTAAGAGTAGGTATACTTTATTGAGGCTAATACAAGCTAGGAATGTTCTTAATAATGGTAGAAAATATTAAGTTTTTGTATCTTTCAATGTGTAAAAAAATGAAATGTTTTATATATTTTGTGCCACTAAAACTATATATTTATTTACATATATCATTAACATTAATTTTTCACCATTTTGATTTAATTCTGTCGTTTTCGTTTACATGTTTGGCAATAACCCAAAAGCAATTCCTTATTCCTTTCACATAATTATTACCATTTACCTACTATAAAGAGTTCGTTTTACTTTGCACCTGTTACTGAAATCATTTATTTTCAACATAACTACTTGATTTTTATTCACTTGGTCGAATTTGTTAGTATATCTAAATGCAATTTTAATTGTAAATTATTCCTCTTAAACGATCACACGCGGTTTTTTTTAAGTGTTCTAAATATACATATTTAAAGTAAAAGTAAATTGTTCAAGTCATTGGAGGAAGAAATGAGAAATGTTTATTGTAATAAAAATACAATTTTGAAGTTGCTATAGGTTTAATTTAAGCGATTACTAGCTAATGAGGAGCAAGAAACTCCAAAGCGGTCCATAGGTGTGCCTGCATGATTCAGGGGCCACGAAATTCGCGGAATTTCGACAGTTTTCGAGGAGGCCCGCATAGGCCAGCCGGGCCACCCCGCAGCAGGGTTTTAATTAAAAATCGCATTCTGGCCCGGACCGCGTCGAGTGCAGGTAAATGACTAGCGAATCGACAGAAAATCCGGGGCCCCGCGAACAATTTGGGTCAAGTGCTGACCTCTGCGGCACGGCGCGCGGCGGCGCGTTGTTTTGCTGTTGCCGGATGACCGCTCCCACAAGCGGCGGTAGGGCGGCCACTCTGAGCAATGTCCGCGCGCGCGGGACCCCCAAGTTCATTGCCAACGGAGGGAAAACCGTGCCAAATCGGAAATCTCATTCGGGGGCCCTGCCGGCGCGGCGCCCCATTCTGCCGGGGAAAAGACACGGGATTCCTGCGGTTAATTAAATTTAATTAATTGCCCAAGCTGAGTCGCGGCCAGCAATTGATTACATGGGCGCGCGCCCGCGCCGGCGCGATCGCTCACAAAACGCGATCGACATAGATCAGGTGTGCCCAGCAGGTGGCAGCCAGCGGATCATAAAATTCTTTTGCGCTGGGGCTACCCCGGGACAATTAGAGAGGTCCGTCGCGCGCGAATTGTTCGCCGGCGGCGGCTCTTCTTCAATGGCCATCGGGAGGAATTGGATGCTCCAAAGTTTGATTAATCGCAGCCCATTGGGGCCCGATAGTCGTGAGATTCGATGCCATAAAAGTTTTGACATATCTGGAGCTCTGGACCGGTACCGCGGTCGTGATTTCATCTTAGGGAGAAAGAAAAACCGCGCCGACCTAAACTCGTCGACTGTTGGCGTGGATTGGAAATTTTCGGAGTTTTTGCTCAGAGTTTTCACCTAGAACTCTGCGGAGATACGAAAGATGTTCATAAATAGATTGGGGCTCCTAATCGCAAAACAGAGTCGAATCGTGGTGCATGGGGAGCAGGCGGATATTACCGGGCATATAATTTTTTTTTCTTCTCCGGCGATCAAATTTAATTACATCTACAATTTTAGTTTGAGGGGCGTTACAAGAATTCTCGAATCACCACGTCGTCGCAACGCCCGGGTCAATCCGCTCGCTGACCTAAGACAAGAAAATAACTTCTCCGTCGAAATGAATAGCGAAAATTTTATGCGATTTTGATCGGATACCGAAGAAATGTGTCAGGGGGGAAAAAATCGTTAAATAAAAAGAATGCAATTCTGGCGATGGGAACAGCAGAAAAGCGAAGATGGCAGCCCAGGATAAATTATATTTTATACATCGTCCGTCCGGCGAATTTGTGATTAGCATGTTCCTATCAAATGACATGTGATTTATGGCCCTTGTAGCCCCCCGGCCATTTCATTACGCCGCCGCGAGATTGATTACTTACCAGAAACTGATATATGTGGAAAGGTGGGAATGAGGGAGAATCGGGAATAATTGGGACCGCCGAGGTCAAACAGGGAGCTCGCGCGATTAGCCACAGATTGGAACAAGACTTGCTCTATTCAAATCTTAAGAAGCGTTTTGTAACAGTCGGTTTAATATTAAGTCCAAGATGTCGAAAACGATAGAGACGTTCTTATTGACTACAATCTACCGTTATATTTCTTGAGTTAATTAATTGATTTAATTATTTAACGGAAATTTTCATCTATTTTCATAATATATTTTATAAAATAAGCCAATTAACATTCTAATGCAAAAACAACTAAATTTATATATATACTATCTTACTCATTTATGTAAGTACAAAGCAGAAACTCAAAAAAATAAGTTTTAAATATAAATTTTATTTTACCTAACAATAGCGGTTCCGAACTAAAGGTTTACGGACTTTTTGTATTGTAATAAATATCATTTTAACAAAAGGTATGAAAAGCCATTAGTCGAGCGATGAAAGAATATATCACAATGGTGACACACCTTAAAGTGCGGATAATAACTCTTTCTTAAGCCGCATGAGTAATTTATCATCGAAATGACCACTCGTGGTCTAGCTAAACTCACTGGTGTAAATAATTAGATTTTATACAATTAACTTTCACTAACTTTGAGTTAGGGATGGAAAAGTCTAAACAAAGAATATGTAATTACTTCAAGTTTAATCATATCGTTAAATAATGGTTTGTCGCTTAAGTTTTTCGTTTGATATATGCAAAAATTTATAAATTTTCGAAACTAAAATAACTATTTCTATTAAGACACTTAACAAAGATTATTTGATTGTTTGTTTTGAATAATTAATACTTATCAAATAAATCTAATATTGGATACTTTGATTATTTAAAATTTTATTTAGCTTAAAATACTTTATGAAATGTGAAGTGATATAATTTACTAGAAAAAAGCTTTAATTTTGAATGTAAAATTAGTAATATGTATATCAATTCTCCGCGTTTCTAATGTGTTTACTTTGACTTATGTAAATTTCCCTTGCAAATGGTGCGTTAGTTCACAGAGGTTTCAAGTTAATAAGGTTTGTTTTTCGCACTTATAAACCATTTAAAAATTCTTCCCCGTATATTATGCCAATAATGAGGAATTTATTGGAATTTGCTTGTCAAGTTTGGAACCATTTTACCCGACTATGGCAAAGCCAAAAGGAAGGGTCGTGTTTTTAGCTGTCTTTTTACGTACAGTAGCGGACAAAAATCTGGAAACATTTTTATAATCATAACAAGCATTACGATTCCGACTTTTTTAAGAATGGTCAATAGCAGAAAAACATTGCATTCAATAATGCAAGTCGTCTTTATTAAAAACAAACAATGTTTGCTTGGTTACATGATTAAATTAAGAAGTCAGAATCAAACAAAGAAATTCAAGCAGTTTTACAAGCGACAATATTCTGGAAACATTTGTTTTTAAACTATTTCAACTTTAAGTAAAAGTTTTTATTAACCCAAAAACTTGTCAAATACATTTTATCTTACAACTATAGGGTTAATATTTTGTAACTGCACCTTTTGTTTTAGTGGCAGCTTGACATCTGCGAGGCATCGACTCCACTAATTTTGTAATATTGTAATTGGTATAGGATTCCACTCTTGACTAACAGCGGTCAACAATTCATCGCCGTTCCGGGAGCGCTTTCCTTTTAAACGTCTTTTTATATCTTCCCATAAGTGTACAATCGGGTTAAGGTCCGGAGATTGCGACTGCCGCTCCATTACTCGAACATCATGTTTCGCGAACCAGTATTTAATAGACCTTGCCATATGCTTTGACTCGTTATATTGCTATAGTATCTAAGATTCTGACATGTTTTCCCTAGCAAACGGCAGCATTACATCTTGCATTATTGGCGCTATACTTTATTTGATCCATGGACCCAACAATTCGGTGCAGTGGACCAATATTCGAATGATTGAAGGATCCCCAAACCATTATATTTATCGTCCCATGTTTAATGGTGCCGATAGTGTATCTGGGATTGAATCCGGTATTCACTGGCCGTCTGATTTAATGGATACCATCACCCTGCATTAAATTTAACTTGGATTCATGCGTCCAGAGTACGTTTTTCCAATCTTCGACTGATCAATTTAAATGCTCTTTTGCAAACGCCAGTCATTTTTTAACGTTTACTTTTGGAACATGCGGGTTTTTTGCAGAAACTCTTCCATGAAGTCCACATTCTGCCAGTCGACGACGAACTGTCCGCACGCTCACACTATTAACTCCAGACGCAGCAATTACGTCAGTAACAGTTAGTTCTGGGTCCTTTTTTGATGTCATAGAAATTCTGGTATCAGTTCTATGAGGATAAATTAATCTTTAATCTTATGAAAAAATTACGGAAATATTTTATTTGCCTTTAATTAGTTTTGCTAGGCCTCCCTAGATGTTTGGATACAGATGGTTTCTTTGTCCGACGATAAACCTTCAATACTCCTCCTTTACTCGTATGAACTTTTTCAGCAATTTCTTTTAATGTAAGTTTATCCTGATCAACTAATCAAATAATTAATTCTGCAATATCATCAGCTGTTTGCACTCTCAGAGCCATACTTGTACCACTTTTAACTTATTCGCAGATGATTTAAGACACTACGCATATAATTTTATAGTGTACATGCAAATGTTTCCAGATTATTGTCGTTCACAAAAAGGGTAATATTTAAGTTTTTAACGGTTTTTTGTTATCTCTTTTTGATAACAGTGACCAAATGTTGCATATAAGTAGGGCGGAACCTAGTTGGTACATATGGATAATTGTCGTTATTATTCTCAGAAAAAAACCGGAAATACGGCGCTGCCATATGTACAGCAAAATATGTTTCCAGAATTTTGTCCGCTACTGTATGTTCCACCGTAGCGCCTAAAATTCTCATCCGATTTGGGTGAATGAGAATGTTCTGGATGACATAAGCTATTTTTTAATTTTTAATTTTTAGCAGAGTAGAGTATTTTTTAACAAAATTTTTTATTTTAAAACAGTTAAGTCGTTATTTAATTTTTCAATTTTGCTCTTTAAACTTGATACCAGTGTTCGTTCCTTCCCGAACATCTAGAAATGCACCCTGTTTTAGACAGCCTAATTGCAGAACTAACTAACTAACTAAAAGAAAAATCTGTTGGTTAAGATGTTTGTCAGAAAGCTTAAAGTTATGCGGTTCGTCTAAGAATTTTTCTGTACAATGCGTTAATAGGTACAGGTAAAAGAGTTCAATCTTCATTCCTTACAAAGCTGAAGAGGTAGGTATACGAGTGGTTTAGTTCTGTGAGAAGGGAATCCAGAAAATGTCGGTGAATGTCAAAGAATGTAACCGCAAACATCTTTTACATAATAGTGGGGTCGTAAGGTGCCGTTATACCGTACCGCTTCCCCCTCTTACCTCACTTATTCCCAGAAAATATGCTTAACGATGCTTGGCACTTCCTTTTAAAATGCCAAAGAGAAATTCCTCGATCTTTCCGTTTCCCTTGCTTCCCCAGATCCTTTTTCCCATTGGCACCAGGGGGTACGGGGCGGCGCGGGCCAGTGCAAGATGCCAAAAAGTACCCAAATACCCGCGGCGTGTAGCGCAATCACTGCAAACTGCAAAGTGAAACACTGCGAACACGAATAACACATTAAGCCGAAGACAATGAGGCCTGGAGCTGTTAAATCAAAAATCAGCCGACGCCAAGTTTCGAGGCGGACAGGCAGCCCTTTCGGAGGCCGCGACGCGGCGCATCGGCCGTCGGGGCCCGCATCTCGGATCTATCCCCTTCTATCCTCCCGAGGGATTTGGGCGAACAGAATATCTTGAGCTGAAAAATAAGATGCCCGAGCTGATTATCTCCAGCACGAAATTGCCTGGATTTTGTTACATGACCCCTCGACATTCGTATTTTTGGCGAAAAATTTTCGCATGGTCACTGCGCAGTCCGCCGTCGCGTCGCTGCGGCGCGGCGATTCGCATCCGAGCAGTGTCCGCAGTGTCCTCTGCTGTTTACCAAGCGGCTGGTCCAGCGGCCATTACTCATCTCCGATAAGAACAGAAGCAGCTAAGTGAGATATAAAAACATAATCAAAACATACACTCGCAGCGAGGTCCGCGGTCCGCGAGCCTGCGCGCCGCATTATTTATGGACTGGTGGCGCGGCCCAGCTCCGGCGGGCAGCCCTTTGCCCACGGCGCAGTCGTCTCTGATATCATAAATTTTCGGGGCTCCGATGTCCCTTGCCAATTATTGGGGCCCTGGTGTAAGCGAGGTTCTCGACCTGCGTGTTACAAATTTTTTCCACGTTCGGACACTCGGCGCATTGGAGAAGCGGGGCCCCGAACTGCCGAGAGCTACTAATGATGAAGATGGCCGAGGACGACGTGTTGCTCTTAATTGGGCCATTTAAGAAAATTTTATGAGCTGATCAGTAACGTGAGATTGCAGTTTTATGGCTAATATGCGTGTCCCGTATTATTTATGACCTCGCCCGTATTTGGGGCTCTCGTCCTTCTTTCTCGACAGTTATTGAAATTTGTGTGGGAAGATCCGCGGTACCCTGGTTCCTGCGGCGCTTCCTTATGACGACTCGCAACACCCTGTGGCGGTTGTAAGTATGTATGTATGTACATATGTAAGTATAACTGCATATTTGATTATGTTTTCAAACAAACTAAAATTATTCGAATTTCTCTAAGAAATTAGACTATACATGCTTTCGATAGATACAAAAAAAAGTGCATTAAATAAAAGATATGATTGCATTTATCTGTTTTATTTCTTTAAAATTTAGTATATATTTCAATTGAAAAACAAAAGTTTAAACACTAAAATCTGCAAATCTAATTGTAAGTACCCAAACGAAAAAAAAACCTTTTTCTGTTCGTTACAGAGTTTTCTCTTTTTAATAGGGTATTCTCCTTTAGAGTCAAGCCTGAAAATGGGCATGCCAATCGATTCTACATTGTCTCCTGATCAACGATTTTTCGAAACGAATTAGCCCTCATGTGTTAAATTTATTGAATTGCTTCTGATGGAGTTATTATATGTTTTAGTATGATCGTTTGGGTCATACGAGTCGATAACTTCAATAAGGTTTTGAATTATTCAAAGAACTTTTTAACAACGAATTCTAGGAATATAATAGAATATCTGTAGCTTTATTTTGAAAACGAAGCGATTTCAACTCGTTTTTATAATAAAAAAATAAATTTTGCACGAAATATTGATGATTATGAACCATACATCTTTTGAGCATACATTTTAAAGTATGCGAAAATACCTTTGGATTTGTTTTGCTTTTTATTAGAATTGATATTGAAAATGTTTGCTCTCGGTGCAATTTTTGAGGTGGAATTCGCTCATTTGCATGCGGATATACACTGGTTAGGCTTGCCTGGCTACTTCTTCAGCCCGAGGGCCATTAGTGGCTTTCTTCGCGTCATCTTCGAGTGTGTACCCAAAATACTTAAATACTTGAATTTCCACTTTACAAGTGCACCGGAGAGTCGGCCTCTTCGCGGCGATTATGCAAGTCGGTGGCAACTTTATTACTTCTCAAGTGAAATACAGTCGACGTCGGGTCGAGTCGAATTGACCAGGTGGAGAGGCTCGGGGCTGTGTCGCCCAGGCGGGGGTAATGAGGGCGAGCATTAAAATCCGATTTGGTACTAAAGAGGCGCCTCAGGAGGCCTGTAACAAGCCGCGGAAGTAATAAAGGAAGAGGAACTTCTCCAAATAGAGTTAATTCCTCATATATTTGAAGTTTATGCGGGCGTTCCAGAATTTGCAGACATAATCGGGTATACAGGACATGAATATTGCATTTTTTCAAGCCAGGCGCAGATTGTATTTTATTTCTCTTTTAGGAGTTGAAACTTTTGGATGCAAATATGTTATTTAATTACACTCTTCACTTAAGTCCCTGAATATGTAGTTCTTTTTCTACTATGTAGTGAAAATGTTAAAAATAGGGCTTAATTTGAAGCCTCTGCGGAATTTAAAGTAAGTCAATTCTGGCTGATTTTTATACTACCGCCCAGTTTACGAAGATGGTGCGTGAATGATTTGCCTCTGGGGATATGCTTTTTATACATATATTTTCTTAAATCCCTGGGGCGTTTTAAAGTTTTTTTTCTTTATATTACTTGAATACTATCGATATTATACGATACTACAGGTTATAAATCGCTTTTGAAAAGTGAAGGACAGAAAGGAACAAAGGGAGGAGAAAATGTTGAGCAGTAATATGCTTATGATGAGCGCCGTGCCAAATTCTATGTTGCGCTTATCCTCCTGAGTAACATTTGACAAATTTGAAATCGACAACTCTGGGTACGAGTCAGCTAGTTTGTTATATGTAATGTTTTTGTATTCTTATGTAATGTCCTATGAGCAAAGTTTATAGCAAATGACTACGTCTAAGTTTTAAAAATTCACAATTAGGAATTCAAATAAAAAATATATTTGATAAGTAACTCGAATAATATGTATTTACATATAAGATATGTGACCTACATAGGGCCTGAGCCCTAGCGGGGCTCGTCTTTAGAATTAACCTATTAAAAGGATTTGGAAATGCCAAATCATACGTTTTTCTCCAGTATCTAAAACGTTATGTTTGAAAAATAATTATATATTTTATTTTATACTAGGTATATATAACATATATACATAAGTATATAGTAAAAATTATTTTAAAGATTTTACATTTTGCTTTAATACAATTTCCCAAAACGAATACAATTTTAATATCCATACTTTTTAAGTATTGACTGATCTTAGTTTATTCGCCTTCTTAAGGGTTTTATGAGGCTAAAATCATACTTTTTATAATGAATAAAAACATTGACCTTATTTTGGTATCTTAATTTACTTTTTTTTTTTTAACTAAAAAGAAGACACTTAACTCTAGATGTCCTACGTAAAGTTTAAGTAAAAGAACTGAATGAGAAATATCTCTTTGAAAATAAGTAATATTTTTAGCTGTGTTTGTGATACATGAATCCTTTTAAATTTAAAATTAACTGATGAGTAGCACGTTTTGAGTGTACACAACTTTGTACCTTAAAATCATCAAATTTGAGAAGAGATTCGTAAACCGAAAGCAGCCCACCTCTTAAAACGCTGAAACATTCTTTCGATGTACAAAAATTGCCCCCTGGCTGCATCCGAATATTTTGAAGAAGTAATCACGTTTTCAGTCCTTAAATATCCATTCATCAAGCCATCCATGTAACGAGCCCATCAAACAAATTCCCCGGTAATTTTGTAAATTAAAACCTAAGAGGTACATGATAAGGTGATAGCAACTCAATTTTGCCCTGAATAAATCCACGGAAACGGGGCCTCAAAAATCGAGTGAACCTTCTGTGCCGCGAAGTTGGGGCCTGGTTTGCCGGTTAAGCGGCTAAAAATGCTGGTCTTATACCCAAAAAATATCGAATTTTATATTTTCTTTATTTTTTCTTAAAGGGCGCCCTTCTTCCTCCTCCATCCCGCAAATATTAGCGTAATTACAACGTGCGGTCCGGAGCAGCCACTTACTCGGTAACGAGCAGCACCTAAAAAGACGACGCAGACCTCTGGCTAATAAATGACCTGCTTAAGGCCGGGCTCGGCCATCGCTTGTCCCGGCAGATGTCATTATTTGTCATTAAATTGTAATTTCTTAATTTTAATGGTGATCACAATCAGATCACTCGATCCATCTGATTTTCACCTCTGTAGGGCTGGTTGCGGGACGGCGCGACGTCGGGACGGCGGGACAATGCGCCGATGACGACCGGCGACGATGACGAGGCCAAGTCGTGGCCAAATTGATGGTCATGCGAGAAACCTGAAGACGGGCTCCCAAGGATCAGTATCGATCAAGAGGTGAGTTCCGGGCCCCTCGATCATCGCGTATAATGACCGCGATCATCGGCTGGCAAAAAAAGAAAGAAAATAATCGTTCCGGGACGGGCGAAATTTTCGCGGGACCCGCACATTAACTTGCGCGCTTTATGCAGAGTCGAGGGGTAAATTGAAAATAAAAATAAAATTTTATGGCATAATTCAGGTATCAGCGACAATCGATCGGGCTGGGGCCGGGGCTCCGCCGCCCTGTCTTCGGAGCGCCCGTATTTTTATTTTTTCGCCTGTGTTTTGGTCATCGCGCCCCACTATACAGCGGCAATTCGCTGTTTTTCCCTGTTATTAATTGCCTCCGCCAGAGTGCTCTGATTTGGGCGCGGAATGAAATATTCGGTGATAGTGCGGTCCCGCACTGAACGCGGTACTTGTTAACATTCTCTGACAATTTTTGCATGTTGGCGGGATTCGATTTTTTCCTTTTTTGTTTACCGAATGATTTGCGATCACTGATAACACTTAGCGATGTGTTATATATATATATTCTTTTTTTTAACTGTCCCTGCACCGCTACACTGGTCCCCCAAAGATTTTTTGATATGCCTCCCAGGCAGCAGTTTGTTTTCGAGCCAATTTTATAGTTTGGTTTTTAGCATGTGTCGCAGTTATGTCCATGTTATCCGTCCGACGGTTATTATAATAAAAAGGGAAATGCCGATAAAAGTTTTTGAACTGATTTTTACGTTTAAACTCTCCGAGAATTAAAAATGGGAGAAAGTCGAGGGCATTCTTTTTATTATTTGTCGTTTATGTGACTCGTTGCGGCGGCGACGACTGTTTAATGGGACTTCAGGAAAGTTGCACCGGAAATGTTTTTCGTTTTTCTCCATCGGAATGAGTTATTTCGTTTTTTGTCCACTCAATGCGACTCCATGGGTCAGTAATTAAAATGGCAACTCTTATCTCAATTAAAATTGAACTTAGTGAGGGGAAGCTGCGTATCCAGATTTTTTATAGGGTATTTCGAATAGATAGAAAGTATGATTACTTTTCGACTTTTTTAAGATTCTAGAGTCATTCTCTTTGCAGCTTCATAGTTCTGTTATTCTATAAAATTAGCAACCACTTCCAAATGTAACTAAACTCGTCGTAAACTACTTTTAGTTTAATACATAACCTCATTTTTCATAAACATTTATGCACTCAGTTAAGTGACTCTTTATGGTCTTTTTTGCATTTTATTCTTCATCAAATCAGTACAACAATTTTATAATATTAATGATTTGATCTTTTTCCTTCTATAAAGAGTCCAGCTCTTTCTTTGCATGGATTTCGAAAGATTAAATTTATGGTACATGTTAAAATGGCCTTGGTGATCTTAAATTGGGTAGTAAGGTCTCTAAGTGGCCTAAGCCTTACGAATGCAAATTTTTAAAAGAGAATTTTGGCGAAAGGAGGTTGCCAGTTAATCGAGTTCCTGACAAAAAGAGGTTTAATTTAAGTTTGTTTAAGAAAATTGTTCGTCATCATCATCAGCACATCAAAAAGGCTGTCGATACCAAAATCTTATCCCGATCGGCCGATCGGGATCTTCAGGAAATACCTTCCCGGATAATGTCATCTTACCATTTCGCATTTCCTCGGGTAATCGAAGTGCACAGCGATGGTCTATCGAGTCTATCAGGTAATGGGAATATGTGAACATCGGCCAGATCATAATCTGCTCATAAGCCAATGGGTTTAACAAGCCCATCCCTGGCGAAGTCGCGGCGGCGCGGCGGTGGCGCAGCATCCCGGGGGGACCAAGCCGCTCCAAACTGCAGCGCGGCCGCGGCGCTGAATGAATCCCTCGGCGAGCGTTTGAGTAGCAAAGTAACAAAGTAATAGAGCAGAATCACCGGCCGATCCCAGTTTCGCCCGAGTACCTCTCGATCAGATGAGTTTAATTTTGTACTTTGATTTTTACTCTTCCTTTATTTTTCATCGAGGCCCGATGATCAACTTGGTGTGGCGCGGCGATTGTTTTTTTTCCATCTTTTATGGCTTTGTCTAACACAGGAATTGTCTGGAAGGTTGCGGTGGCTCTGCAGTTTGAGACGTTTTCTTTTATGCCGTCACGACGACGTAAGATTTAGGTACCTGTACGCGTTCAAAATTTTTATTTTGATTCCTTTTTTTTCGATAAAAAATGTTCAAGTCAGTGGGGAAGGTCAGAATCGGCGAATGAAAACCTCTTTTATGTTTCTTTTCCTGACTCTCGAGCTGATCATGACTGATCACGAATTTACCCACAAATTGATGGCAATTAGCCGGAGTGTGCTGTACCTATGCAAAGTGACATAGAAAATAATGTGACTCAAATGGGAAATTTATTGGCCTCATGTACGGTGATATGGCTGATTCGATGAGGTATTGGCTTTCATTGAAGTTTTTATTTTTTTTTTATTTTACGTTATTTATGTGTCTTTAAAGCAATAAAATAAATCGATATATCCTTATTTAATTTATATAGAAAATTAATTTATTTATTCATTTGAATCACATATTTGCTTCAAATTCCTTTATTTTTTGATTCAAAAGTCATCACATATATTTTTTCATGCATACACCTAAACCTGTTTTTGTGCGGTGGATAGGGACCGCATAAAAAAAATTAATCGCCCAAAACTTCACGAGTAGGTAGCTATAAAAAATAGTTTTCGGAACTCAGCGACCTAACGAGACACGGACGTTCTTGTGCGTTCAACAATTAAATGGAAATTCTTGTGTTTTCAACAATTAAATTATGCAATCATAGAATTCAAAACATATGTAATGTGATGACATATACATATATCAAAACTCCAATTCAATTGAAATTTTCATATATCGCACAAAAAAAAAATCGCACAAAACAAATCGGACAAATTAAAAATCGCACAAAAAAAGACCGTACCGTGTTCCACAAAAAATGAGTTCCGAAATGAGTATTCAACTCTTAGAAGAAGTTACGGTTCAGCGAGCAGAAGATTTGTGTGGTTTGGACTTGCTTTTCCAAGAAAACAACGCTGCATACAAGTTTCTAAGACAATTTTTAAATGATTGGAGCACAAAAATATCGACACAATAAGCTTATTTTGCAAAAAGTCGGTACTCAAACGATGTGGATAATCTCTGTCAATACTTTCAAGACGACCGTACAATAGCGTTCAGAGGCTTAAAATCGCTTTACAAAAGCGTGGTCTAAAATTTCCGTAAAAAAGTTCCAAAATCTAGTTAAATCAATGCCAGGATAAATTTTTGAATTGTAAAAGACAAAGGAGGACTCACTTCTTATTATAAGTATGAATGTAAGTTTTTAGTGCTAATAGTTTGTTAAAAACATTAGGTGGTTTTATGGGAATTTCCACCTGAATTTTAATAATTTTGCTTGTTTCCCAATTTTTTTTTGTAGTCAAGTCCGAATCAAATTTTTTTTATGCACATGTATATAACAGCCAATTACTGTTCTAATGCAATATAAAATTTGGGTCTGTAACGACATTTATTTGAGAAAATAGCATAAATGTCAGTGGTTTTATGGGAATTTACACTACTGTATCTATATATCTTAAAACTGTAACTTTTGAAAACTTTTTATGAGCTGCTAACAATGGTTTTAAGGGTTTTAAATCCTGTTGACTTAAGGCTCAAAAGGAATGACTTAATCCAGTAACTTTAGATTAACGCAACAAATTCGGCGTTTGATATGAAAGGAAAACTCTTTATCATAAAAAGTGGTCCTGAAATAATTTTCTTATTGTCACGCTAGTTGTTTCTTAACGTCAATCTTCTCATACTGATTTTGAAGCACATTGTTTTTGTATACAAGATTAATGAGAAGATGAATGTACAGAAAGACGAATACATATGGTCCACATTTTCTTTTTTATGGCCCTATTATGGTTAGCGAATCGAACATTCGCCGCGAGTCGAACTCACTGGCGAATTAGTGCAGTCGTCATATTACGGAAGGCGAACGTTTTCACTCGACTGAATGGAATCAATGCAGCCAAATTAAAAATGTGAATTGTCATTTGTGACAATTCGAAAAGGCATTCTGTTTGCGTTTTTATTAGTGAGAATGATTAGTAGTGCCGAATTATTCTTTGATGAAACTTCTGAGGAACTTCAGAAAATGTGGCGATTGCGGAGAACAATACGGGATAATTCTAATCCGTTGGAGCTCCCGGGTGATATGTAAGTGAAGTTATATACAGGCAATAGTCATACATATTTTACTTTAGACTTTACTCTATAGGTTTATTTCGTACTTTCGTCTTAATAAGGAGGCATTTGTTTTCATTTTAAATGAAATAAAAGACGAAATGCAATTTACCCGGGCATCTTCAATTCCCCCAATAATTAAATTAGCCTGTGCCCTGCGGTTTTTTGCTTGCGGCAGTTATCAAAGTAGTGTGGGAAACGACTTTGATCTAGGTTTATCCCAACCTAGTGTGTCAATAGTGTTATCGGAAGTTGTAAATATATTTGAAAGAAAAATGTGTCCTGAATGGATCAATGCGAATATGACCGAGCAACAAAAGCAAGAGGCAAGGACTTATTTTTTTAGAAGGGGAAAATTACCGGGTATAGTCGGATGCATTGACGGCACTCACATTGGAATAGTTGCTCCTAGCCGGTTGCGGCACCAATACCTAAATAGGAAAGGTTATTACAGCATAAATGCGATGATAGTAAGTTGTTCTTAAATTTTCAAAACAAGAAGTTTCTAATTTTTTAATTATATTTAACAGGCTTGTGATAACAATATGATGATACGTTTTATAGATGCCCGATATCCGGGTTCCACACACGATTCCTTTGTGTGGAACAACAGCGCATTAATGGAGTTGCTACAAAGATGGTACGCAAATGGTGAGCGGTCAGCTTTCTTAGGTGTGTATGTCTTTAACATCGTTGGCTGATAAATGTACTTAATTATACTATAGGTGACTCTGGTTATCCACTTCTCCCGTACCTCATCACTCCATTCCGAAATGCTGCTTCCGGATCGAGACAAGCATTGTTTAACACAATGCATGCGAAAGCCCGAAATATTGTCGAGAGGACAATTGGTGTTTTAAAAAGCCGTTTCCGGTGTCTGCTAAATGAACGGAAACTTCACTATTGCCCAGTAAAAGCGACGAAAATAATTAATACATGTTGTGCTTTGCATAACATTTGTCGTAGCTTTAATGTAGCTGATCCCGAGAGTTTAAATGGAACTGATGTCGTTCCTCCTGGTGAAGAAGCTGTAGCTGAAACAAGTAATAGTACTCAGGAAGGTGAACGTAGACGGAATGAAATTTTAGCTTCTCTGTAGGTTTATTATGTACATATAAACAAAAAAAATATATTTCATTTTAACAAAATAAAAATAAGAAAAAACAGCTAAAACTGATATGTATATTACATAAAAACTAAAGCCTTATGTTTTCGTGATACTTTAGGGACTTCAACTCCAATTGTCGCAATTTTATCTCCATTTTTTCTTTGTGACGACGGTTCTTCTCGAGCCGGTCCAACTCTTTGCTTTTTTCTTTTGCTTTCATAAAAACTATTTCTTCTTTTTTCAATTCATATGATTTCCTGGTATATCTTGAAATCTCCGTTAGAACCGTTTTAATCGACCTGGCAGTTGTGAGGAGATCTGTTTGGGTAGCGGTTTGGTCCTCCAAAATTTTTAATTTCGCACTCTCTTTGTTTATCCTCCTACTGGGAGTGTTCCGAACAGTTGCATTTTCCTGGCTTTCTACAGCTACTTCACCTTCTTCGCTCCTATCATCATTCATATTTTGTGAGCTGCTCAAACCTGCGCCAAAAGAACTGCCAGATGGATTCACGAGTTCTTGAAGATTGAGCAGAGCATCAACAGCTTGTTCTAACGGAGATAGCGAGATTGCTGAATACGGTCCGCCTCCTGTGGCGACTAAATGCTTTTTATTTGAAGCTATTTTCTTTTTGAGTTTCAACTTATAATCTAACCATACCTTAAAAAAGTTGCAAATTAGAGCACAAAACATTAGCATATTATTTGTGTTTTTACTTTATGCCATTCCCTTCCTTCACGCATAGGAGGCCCTAAGGAATTCAATTCTACGGCAACATTTTCCCAGCACTCTTTTTGGGTTTGTTTTGAAGAACCAAACCGTCCCAAGCCTTTGGCTACGTCTGGATTGGCTTCCATTACCTCGACCAGTTTTTTAAACTGATCACTATTTGTTTTTTTAAATCTGAAAAATTAAAAACAGTTTATTTTGTCCATCACACTATATTAATAATTATACGTTTTTCTATTCTCGCTCATATTTATTTCCAGTAAAATTGTTTTCCGTAAAAAATATATCACATTGTTCGCCTGTTCGTTTGTCACTGAAAATAATAATTCGTCTGGGTTTGACATAAAGAATGAGAATTTAGCGAATATTCGCCAAACGTAATAGGGCGACGTTACAAGTCGCCAAAAGTTTGACATTTCAGGCGAATGAGATTTGTTCGATTCGCTAACCGTAATGCCAAAATTTTACATTCGCTGATTTTTTAATTCGACTCGCTAACCATAATAGGGCCCTTAGCTTTTGAAAAATTACTTTTGAATTTGAAGACTTTACATTGATTAAACCATTATTTTTTAACGGAAGGAACTGTAATGACTTTCATTAATTTGAGTATGTATACAACTTTATAATAGAAATTGATTCTTCAGAAAATCGTCTAAATTAAAAACAAACGCAAAATAAAAGTAAGATACATTGAAAAACATAAAAGCGCTTGTGACCACTGACGGTTAAGGCTTAAAATTTTGGAAATTAACTATGTTTCCATCATAAGTTATAATAAAGAAGTAAAAATATGTTCAGTTGACGTGGAATTGCTCGTAAACGATTTTATAATTATAACCCTCATACTGACTCTCTCCCAAACTGAATATTCGCGGGCATGGTCATTAAACCTCTATAAGTCCCGCAATGGACCGTAATTTAGCCATCGATCAAAGCCTGTTGGTGGGGTACAGGTTACTGTTTTGCATTGTAGCACCATTGCAAGTAATAAAAGCCAATCGAAGCAATCACAATAAACCGAAATGAATGTTTTTTGTGGAGAAAATTTCATTGCGTCCAGGATCTTCGAGAAGCACCAGAAAAAGCATTACACCGACATTGGCCATAAATCGAGCGCATAATCTCAACCAAGGTCTGAACATTAGTCGAGTGAATGCAGCGGCCATACATCACCCGGGAACGCAATTATTTCGGTGTATCTCATAAATCCTCTCATTTCACCCCAGTTCCAAAGGTGTCCAGTTTTATTCCGGGTCCTAAAGAATTGGGTCGAATTTTTATTATTATTTATTTTTGCACGGTGCCAGTGAGCGTAACCCGATAATGAGCGAACTTTCACACCTTTTCCCCGTGCAGTCAACGGTCCAGACCAAAATCTGAAGGAAAGCTCCCACTGGTCCGCATTAAGTGGCCCAGCTCTGTATAGAAAAAAATTCCTGAAAATTGAAGAAAAACAAAAGAAAAGGTATTTAAAGGCCCAGTGTGCACTTGTTCAGCCCAACAATCTCTTCTTGGGCCAGGGCTCCGCCCAAAAGAATAAAATATAAAAAAATTTCCGAAGGTTTTCATGCATGTCCGCATGCGCCCAGCGAATAAATCTGCGCGATGAGAAAAAATGACTTCATCGATCGATCGATAGTCGATTGCGCCCAATGGGACCCGGATGCTGCGCGTGCGAGTGCGTCTGATCTGTGATCATCAGGTGCAGCGGCAACCGCGCCATGCAATTGGTCAGTGAATTTCTCGCGGTGCAATTACCGCTCCGGTAAGGCTGGACTTTTTCGGTTTTTCCTGGTAATTTCTTAATTTTCCCCCGCCAGAGCGGTGTGTCATTTCTCCTTGAGCCCTTCTCCCTCGCCGAACGCGGACTTAATGACTTAATTAGGTCCCATCAGACCCAAAACAGACGAGTGATTCCTTGCAATGCGATCTTCGTAGTTTTTGTTTTTCGGATCTTCATTGGGTCTCAGTCTTGTGTGGACTTAGTGCACTTAAGCACTTAAAGCGCAATGCACTTGCACTGCAGCCCCCAGCCTTTCGCCCTTCGTGCGGCCCTCAACCGGTCAAATTGGACCTTGCAGCCTCAGCGCTTTTTTCCGACTATTTTCAGTTTTTATGGCGTGATGATGGCCAGATCTGTGGATTTTTTGGCGGGTAATTACTGTCTTCGACGCGAAAATTTCTTCCTTTTTGCTTCACGTAACTGCTGGGACCATGGCCGTTCGATTGGGACGATAACGCGGCGTCCAAGTGATTCGAACGGCTCTTTTCCACGGCAATTGCACGTTAGGGCCAATACTGCCTTTAGTCAAGTGCGTTTACGCATCTGCGAGGGCTCCGCGGTGGGTTCCGAGTTCCGAGGGCCAGGTTTTGCCCATTTCGCTCGTTCTCGACGAAAGAGCCTTTTACGAGGTGCTGCGATCGCCGGCCCTCGTACCCTCTATCAAACCCATCGGAGGATGGCCCGACTGTCAGCTTATCTTCGCGTTTTTTGACCACTTCTTCATCGGCTTTCACGCCAGTGATTTTTTCGAGATTTTGTGGTTTCGATTTTTCCTGCATCATTTCAGGGTTTAATGTTACCCAGCGTAAAGGGTTTAAGGCTCCAGAAGGATCCGGGAATTGAGCTGCCTGAACCTGAGCAACAGCGACAGCGAAGCGACGCGATGGAGACTTTTGGTGAGGGTTTATTTGGAAAGAAATTCATTATAATGTCTATGTATAGGATGTAATCAGAGGCTTGTGCTTGAACCGGCTAATTTGAATGAGCAGTTTTTTGTTATATACAAAGTACATACCTACTGTGGAAAATTTTGAGAAGATATCTGCGGTCCGCTGTTTTCTGGAAAGAGAAATTATTTACCACAGTGAAATTATGCGGTTGGAAATTCGTTATTAACTGGACTCATAATCAGTGTCCCAATTTGTTTGGAATTTTTATAATTTCAAGTATTTTTGTTCTTTTTTGGGGAAAAATGTAGCAGAATAATTTACAAGCAAAAGTTTCAATAATTTCCATTTTACATATACATATATATACATTTGTTTGTTTGTCTGTACATTTATGCAAACAACAACATACTAAAAAGTGTAAGTTTTTATTATTTATGTAATTGCAATACGTTTGTAGAAAGCAACATTTTACCTCATAATTTATAAATATATGTAGATTCTATACTGCACTGCTCAAATTGTTTCAACTTACCTTTCATTTGCATGGTAAGTTTTCAAGCTAAAGTAATCCAAAAGATTATGTGTAGTTTTACCCATTATATACATTTAAACATTTCTTCTTTAATTTTCCATTGGAAGGTTTGAAATTTGCGGCAATTGTATATACCGACCATAAAAAATGTCTTATTTATATCATGAGTCACTAAAGCTGTAAACTGGCTAAACAGTAATTTGAAAAAGAAGTTGAAATTCGCGATTATACCTATGCAGATATTTTCGGATATTAACAAATTATTTTCTTTCAGAATCTCATTTTAACCTTAATTTGGTATTCAACTCTTACTACAACTACAACAAGATTTTCAGATGTAGGTAAATTCAACTTTCTAAGAATTCGAATACCCCCTAAATAGGCGTCAAGAGAAGTGCAAATTTAATTGGTATTAATATACAATACCTGTATTACTTAAGCCAAGAGGTAAAGTCAACCAGTAATATAACTATTTTGAAAATTAAATGCAAACTAAGCAAACACGCCAATTGTGGAGTTGTTGCTGAGAGTGAGCTAGAACCGCGGTCTGATGTCGAGTTCCGGGAGACCCGGGAGCATAACAATAAAATCCTGACAAGCCTTTAATCACTCGCAGCAGAAACAAGCGCTGACGACGGCGCGGTTTTAATTAACTGCACGGCCAATGCGCGACCGGTAAACCTTTTTGGGTAAAAAGGTTAAGAGCGGCTCTTCGCCGGTTTGCCCAATTTTTGTTATTTGTGCGCGCCCCACACTGGGGCCGGCAAATACAACAAATCATCGCGGTGACACGGAGTCGCGAAAAGCGTCCGTGGTCTGGGCGACTTCCGTCGGCGGCTCCCCGAACCCCAGACTTATTAATTAGCGAAAGACCTCTTCGATTAGTAAGTGCAGCGCGCTATCTGATGGAACACTTTTTAATCGGTGCATCGCGGCTGAGTTGTGCTGTTTTTGCGCGATGCACCGGTCCGCTATGCGCGTTTTTCGGCCTTTGTCAAGGTTCGCTGAGTAAATTCCGCGCAGCATCCGCGGCTGTATCTGAAGAAGGCGATCGAGGGCAGGGCTTTTTCGGGGAGCCCGTTTATCTCGGCGGCAGCTATTCGTCCATGATTCCTGCCGTCGTCATGAACTGCCGCATCGTTTAATTTTTTCTTTTAACCGGGGGCTGCCCGCCTTTCCCCAAAAAGAGCGGTAGGGAAAATTACCAAAATCCATTTAGGAAGTTGAGATCGCGCCGGCAATTAAACAGCGAAGAAATCTCGGCCGATCTCTGGGTGTTGCAGGGCAGAGGAGGTGGCGCAATTGAGTGGCAATTACCACTGCAAATTTACTCAGAGCACCGCGACTCCGCCAAGTAGCAGTGGGGCCCATCATCGCCCCAAAACTCTTTTCTTTTTAACTTTTTGAGGGCTTTGCGTTTTTACTTGTCCACCGTGTGCGGATTAAATTTTGCGCGGTATTTTTTTTATCGTGAGGGCCATTTTAGCCAATTTACTGGCGACTGCCGCTGCTGTTGGGTTCCAAGAGGGGAGGGAGCAGGGGCAGTTGCGCGGCCCCGGGCCCAAAATGAGAATCAATTCTCTGCGAGCCGGCAGTGCATAAATTTTCACTTATTGGCAAAAATTACCGGCTTGGAACTGCATAATTTCCGTATAATGCGCATATCGAAATGAGCTGCGTCCGAAAAATTGCAATGGTAACGGAAAGTGGGCTTAACTCTAAGCCAATGATCCCTGGGTCTCAAGAGGCAGTGTTGTTTGTTGAATATTTCGCATTCACTTGGGTGGAATATGCGAAATCATAGGGAACATGTCCATATGTATGCTATTATGAGTATATTACTTTTAAAAATGTTATCATAATAAGCATCAATAGTCCCCGCGGCTAAAAATCTAACTTTTCAATGCAAACACACAGTAATCCTCCCTGTGTTATTAAAATTGTAACGAACCGAGAGCCAGACAAACAAATTAAAAAAAACCATATATCAAATCTAATAACTTATAATAAATCTAACACCTACACTCTCCCCGCAATCGAAAAGCAGAACTAAGATAGCATTTTTGACTAGTTTTCGTCAAATTGAAAATTTTATTTTTTCCTGCAAAACATGATAAGTTCGTATCGTAGATATATTATAAATCGATTGTAACACAGCTTTTTAATATTAACTGAGTAATTTTCATTATACGATTTACTTTTTACTCGATTATTTTTTGATGCACACTAACTTTGAAAGTTTTGAGAAAGTCAGGGTTTTTTTTAAAACATTGGTTGTTTTCGAATATTCTTAAAGCATAATGTTTTCAAAATATTCGGTGAAGATTTCAAATTGATTCAATATTTTAGAGGTATGTTTCCTCTATTTTGTTATTTTATTTTTGGTTTTTTTATTTAATAAATTTAGTGGTTGAATTATAATAATAAATTAGTATTTCTTGTTTTCTTTAACGAATTCCTTATTGATATAAATGTTATTAGAATTATTAAGATTAAGTTTAATTTAATTTTAAAAAGACGTCTTAATTTTTGAAAACAATAAAATAATCTTCTGAATTTTTCTAAACGTTGCTCGGTAAGAATCTTTTATCCGGTTTACTTGGTGAGTTATTGCCTCGCCACACAATGAATAGTTTAATGTATCACCCAGAAAAATTTGCCTTCGTTATTCAATAATTTTTTCACCATTGTTTTAATGTGGCGAAAATTAATAGGAATTCCTATATAAACAATTAGAGAAAGATTTATTTAATACATTTCCCTATATATCTTCAATAGGACGAAAACTATTACTTATCAATGAGGCAACCTTGTATTTTGATATGATATATTATTAAAAATATACGCATATATACAAAATATTTTATATGTTGTACCATTTTAAAATAATATTGCATCCTATTAGACATTAATAACTTTAAACTATTGAAATAACACTTAAATTAATAAGCTATCTAATAAAAGAAAAAGGTCTATTTTAAAATTAATTTGAAGTCACATTAAATCTATAGGGTTTCAGCTAAAAACAATAAGGAAGAACCTAAATCATAAATTATCATATTACTCTAATAGTGGAAATAATTAAAGTAATAGTTTAAACTTAATATTATGTCATTTAAGATGAAACGGAGGATCACATTGAGAATTAACTATACATCAACTTGTTTTAACATGAGGAATGTATAGTTCTAATGTGATGACCATCATATTGTTCTAATTATACGGACTATTACTTATTAATGTTATAAATCCTATTGACCAAAATTAATGGGGATAACTATTAAAATACTATTGATTTTAAGTGATTTTTCTCTGAGTGTATGAGTAACAATACATTTAAGAATAAATAAAAATAACAAAAAAAATTCTTCAACCGATTTAAATGAAATTTGTACAGCATATTAGGCATTTAAAAGCTAGCTAGCTACTACATAAAGCATTAAACAAATTTTTCATTGAATTGGTTTTGGATGACCCACTAAAAAATTCTTATGATTACCTACTGCGCTGTATTGTTTGCGAAAAAGCGCTCAATAATACATTTAAATTAAAGAAAAATTTAGAAGGTTGAAAAATGCTCTTAGTCCAAAAAATATTCTAAGCACAAATGAGAGAGGAGATCCGAGTATCTCTACGGAAGATTTAAATTTCGCCATAAGGCGCATTTTTACGGCCAGTATTTTTCTGAGTCCATCAAATTCAGAACACGCGAGTAATTCTATGGGAGCTTGGGGGACGCTTGAGTACTCGAATTGTAGTTACGGGATATACCTTATAAATTCTCTTTCAATTCAAAATTTATTGTTTAATATAATCCAACTCAAAATACGAGGTTTGGTATTGCATTACATATTTTTTAGTGGTTGGTTGTGAACAAAAATTGAAATGGGAATTAAAAGAGAATTTAAAAATAAACTACACTTCAAAGAACTTTAGCAGTTTTTACTGGAATCATTAGATAACATAAAACCCAAACCTGAACTCTGAAATTATTTAAAATGTGACTGATTTATTTAAAATACGACAAAAACATTTACATACTATATGCCGATTAAATATACATATGTAAAAATCTGGAAGAATATATTATGTAATTTATAGGTACTCTTACGTACTAAATTCGAATATGAATTAAATCAATTTTTACTACTCAATATCGACCCTAATTGCACTGCCTATGTACTTTAAATATAATTTAAAATAGATAGTCTTATAAAAAAATGGAAGAACTAAGAAGAAATTTCGACCCTATAAAAGGAAAATAACAGTGGTGTTATGATCGCTTCTTATAATGGCTTAAACAACGACCTTTTACTTTAAGTATAAATTTAATTATCAATGTTTTAATTCACTTAATGATAAAAAAGAGGAATTGTACGATCAGGTTGAGGAAAAAATTGTGGATGAACTTGGCAACACTGCCCTATCGCGAGGTCTGAAATTCGCTTTATACAGCAATTTTCGATTGGAACGAATTTTCGTTAAATAAGTTTTCATTTCATCACAGGCTCGGTCTTCCGCAGAAACGCCGCCGTCGCCGCCGCTGTGGACTATTTGGCCTCGGAGCGGGCCCCGCGACGATGGTCGAGGTTAATCACATCCTAGAGCGCGGCACGCGCCACCAGGCGAGGGATTAGCAATTTCGCGATCTGGATGAAGATTGCCGAGCCAATTTGTGGGAAGTAGGCCAGATTACCGCAGGTGCAATCCCGGGCAGCCGTGCGATTAAAAGGAATTAGCCGCCGTTGCCGCCCGCCGCCACCGCTGCGGCGCAGCTTCTCCACTATCACGGAAGTTTGCGTGCGTTTAATTTTTTGACAATTTCACGTAAACGTGCGCTCTTTTTTCACGTTTTTATCAGTTACCTTGCCTTAAGGTGGAACTCCTCGGAGATTTCTCTTAATTTTTATGAAAGTTTTTAAGAAGGCTGAAAACTGCCCATTCCGAGGAGGTTTTCGGGTTATGCGTCGGGCAGGCGATTTAGGTGCCAGCGAGCACTTATCGAACTCAATTCACCGCCTCTTAATGAAGCGGCCAAATTTGGTTAAATTTTATCGAGTCATGTTGCCGGCCGTTTACAGCAAAGGGTTTGGTCGTTTTATCCAGACGTTATTCAGAAATTATATAAAACAAAATCGAGGAAAAGATTTTTCAGGTAATTAAGGACCAGTTAATTGACTTTTTTTAATGTAAACGCCATTAAAAATGGCGCCTTTTTTAAATTTTTGAATCAGTTTCATCGAATTCCAAAAGCTACTCAAATTTTAAATGCAAATATGGGATTGAATTTTTTAAACATAATGTATTGGATGTGGAAGGAAGAACAAAAATGATCGATTAAAATATATATTTTTTTTATATTTAACTAAATAGCTTCATAAATAACGGAATGATATAAATCTGTTATTAATTTTTTTAGCGTTTTCTCATAAGTAAAGTAAAGTTAAAATAAAACATATGTTTTATCTGTGTTACCTATACATATTATACAAAAACAGCTATTTAGACACCATTATAAGCTTTCATTTCATATAGTCTAGTCTTTTGAAGACAACATAAATATTACATTTCATTAGCTGATCGAAGTTAATTAACTAAATATTTACCGATATATAATTGTCCCTTTAAAATATTACATTCAATAACAATCAATATCGAGAAAAAAAGCCGAAACGAATAAAATATATTCGTGACGAATGGCGGGGAGATTCGAATTCAAATCTGAAATTCATATTTACAAACCCATTTCGAATAAATACTTCTCTCGACACTTTTCAACGACCCTTCAGAGATTTAGGGAAAAGTATAAATAAAATATTAAGCTAAAATTTTAAAAGCGTAGGCACCCTAAACTAAGGGGTAGCGTAAAAATCATCTGGAAATTCGGCAAATTCAATGCTATTTTTAATTTGTTTAAGACCCTTCAGGGATTTAAGGCAAATAATAAAAAAAAATATCTCCGCAGCAAAATTAGCCCAGACCCTACAATTGCAGGAAGAGGCGTCGGTAACTACTGAGCTACCATTACCAAAATTTAAATTTGTTGTACTATTAAACTTTATACTGAAAAAATTTGATTAAACTTAAATACATAACTGGGTTTCTCAAAATATAATAGTTTTCTTACTATATAAAATGTAGCATTCTAACAAGTTTCGCTACCTAAGAAGCCTCGAAATAAATTTTGCATCCGACTGTTTGCATGCAACACTCATCAGCATCAGCCACTTAGCGGTCGCGGATACAAAAAGACGACGAAATAGGCGAAATCAAAAGCGGCAAAAATAATTTCACATATTCATGATTCAGAGCAGAGCCGGAGTTTTGAGTTCTGGCCGCCGCGGATTGAGCAGCACACCACCGAGCGACGCCAGGTACACGAGAGCGTGATATAACGCGCCAGATAATTACAGTGGTAACGTGCAATCCGACGTAATTCCGCTGCGCCGCCGCGCGAGGTGTGTACTCGCGAGAGTGATCGTCAGGTACCCACACCGCGGCCCTATTAAATGTTATTAAATTTTATGTGAAAATGAATAAAATGGTTGTAATTCGCGCAGGCAGCAACAATGGAACTAATCGAAACTGAGGAACAGATTGTTTGGCTTTTGCAGACTTTAAAACCGAGAGTTATCGTCTGTATTTAGGGTTCGTCTCTTCGCTTGAGAGTGCACCGCGAGGCATTTAAGTCTTTTGTTTTGGTGATTGATCTTGGCAACTGAGGTTAGTGGCATTCTGATGGGTGGCAATTCCGATGTGATTGCGAAATTTATTGAATCGGCTGGAATGCGACGATTTGCATTTGCCACTTGTATCCCAACAAAAGATACTACCGTCTCACATGAAGTCAGAGAGTGAGACGTCGGATGGACGATGTCGCAAGGTTTCTCCTTTTAGCCAATTCAATTGAAGGAAAAAGTTTTATGCTCGCATCTCGGAATCTCTCCGGCAGCACTCGTGAGCTAAAGAAAGCGCGATGCTGCGGCTGTAGTTTTACTTTTCATTTGATTCTTTCTTTTTGTTTCGTTGGACTGTAAACCGAAGCTCCACCTGAGCAAATACTTGAAAAGATCGCGAAACACACGGCATAGGCGCGAGTCGCTCAAGATCCATCCTCTCTTCGGACCATACAGGTAAATGGAGGAGCATGGCATAAACCTCCCAGAAAGCAACGGTTCTTGTTGTAAAAGTCATCACACTCAACAGTGGACCGGTTTAAGCTCAGGAGCTTTTCCCCAGGTAACATTATACAGGTGAGTCACATTCATACTTAAACAAAACACCTGAGTATGAGTATAAGATACGCTCCCTCAAGCATTAAATCTCTGAGTATTTTATGATTGTTTGAACCCTCTTAAGAGATTGTCTTTAACAGACAAAGAGACTCATTTTGATATTAACAGCGGAGCTACAGATTATAAGGCCTGTTCATGTTTGGACATGTCTTGAGGAAGTTTTGCAATAAATTTTTGTTCAATTTACGAAAATTACACTTGTCCGCACTCAGACAGGATGTGTGAGCTAATGGATTAGGAAAAAAGTGATCCAAATTTTTCTGGTAACAGTCCCTTTAACCGGAACTGCCGCATACCTTAAGACTGAACGATTTCTAAAACAATTATAATTTTCTCAAAAATATATATGTGTGTATAAAAAACGAGAAAAAAATAAAAGAAGTAATTAATTAAACCTGGTTTAAGACCTACAACATGAAAAATTTAATTTTTTTGTTTTGACGAAACAACTAAAAATGCCCGCCGCAGTTCGCTCAAGAGCCCGCTGAATGCCAATCGGTCTTGAGGTCGACGATTCGAAATTAACTTCGTGATGACCTTGCGCTCTTGGGTGCTTTGCATAGGTTGGAGTTTTAGCTTTTTGTAGTTATTTTTTGTTTGTTTGCATTTTCTTTTCCAATTTATTTCAAATTAAGGTACAACGTAAATATCTTAAGGCGACGAGTTTTGTATTTCATGTCTTTTAATGTGTTAACTGTTAGTCGAATGTTGCTGAATATGCATCATGGCAATTCCGGTTAGATTTATTGTTTTTAGTTTTCATTAAAGAGTAGGTTTTGGTTAGCAAATTTTGGAATGCTCAAAATTAAATTTTGTTTTATGACCCTTTTTATTGATTTTTTACAGCCAGTCTTTGGCAGTATCAGTGCGGCTTCGAAGTACATACAACTTCGGAGAGAGTTGGTTCAAGGTGAACTTTATTTTGAGGCTGATGAGATAGATTGCGGAGATTTGAATAAAATTTAATTAGTTCTATTCCCGCGAATTTTAATCTCGCGTTGATACATTAATATAATGTAGTTCAGCTAACTTGATCCTATCTTATCACAAAATAATCTATGTTCCTATATGTAATTTGACGAGTTTTATATACAAAATCAGCCCATCCTATCTTCTTTATGAAAAATATAACATTGAAAACCTCTTTTGTTTCGGCAAATTTAGTAAGAATTGTTGTTTCTAAGAAAAACTCAAAATTTTTATATATTCGCGGGTAGCTTATTATTTTATTTCTTTATTATTACAACACTTAGGTCAAAACAGCTGTAAAATCAATAACCTTAGTAATAAAGGAAAGAAATATTTTTCATTAAACTAAGTACGTTCAATCGCTTCTTTAAAACTTCTTTCTTTACGTTTAAGAAATATCATCTCAAATATACCTACATATGCGATTATTTAATTATTTTAATGATGAAACCCTTTATTCTTATAATTCTTAGATATTAGAAAGTGTGTTCCTAAAAAATAAGGCACTAAATGCATTTATTTAAAGCAATTAATTATATTGAGTTAACAGTTTTCACTTTATTAAAGCAATGATATAATCTTTTTTAATGAATTGAATCTAAGTTTTGTGATCAAAATTCGATATTTTCGTTGTTTTAAAATATTTTGGTGATTCATTTTTTTTCGCGTCAAAAATTTCCTATACATATAAGTACCTAAAGATCTTCACAACTTCCGAGAAAGAAAGCTTATTAAGGAAATTCAAAAGAATTTATTGCTTAGCGAAAATATACATTTCAAAATAAAAGTGTTATTGAAACGTTTTACTTTATTAAAAGTGTAGGTATCTGATAATACATAGAAAAGTCTTGAGTTAATAAGAGATATGTATAAAAATAGATATATCTGAGCATTCATTTAAAGCCTTAAGCAGTTTAATTGTTACCTTAGAAACATTCATAATGAACAAAACATGGGCAAAAAACAATACCTGCTGTTAATATATTTGCATTCGTTTGCGCAAATCTACAAATTTTTTAAAAGCCACCACATCTGTGTAATGTGGACGTAAAACTGTACGTCATTTGATAAGCTATTAATTTTTAAAACGAAAATAAAAATGAACGAAAAAGTCCTATGGTTTTTACGTTTTAACATACATTTTAGTTGCATCTTTTCCTTTGTTCGCATGGTAGTTAATTTTTAAAGGGTCGTGGATATCCGAGTGAAACTTGTATGAAAACTAATTGAATATATACTCGTTTATATATAACATAATGTGAAAAATAGAGAAAAATTAATACATATGTAATTATGTAAAATTATTAAATAATTGTAAAGTGCAGTGCAGTGAAATAAAAAGAGTTAAAAGCAACATTGAAAAAAACACATATAAAGTAGCATTCCAACCAGTGAACGTAGTTATAATAAGTTAGAAAAGCAAGGAATACTTAAGTACCAATTGAAATTGAAATTAGTGCCGTTTCTATAAAATAGGTATGAATTGTTACACTACATATGAAAGCACCTATTGCGGGAGGTTTTGGATTTAATTTAATTTTTTCGAGAATTAATATTTTTATACATATACTCGTATATTTAAGTTTTTCTTAGATAGGTATGCTTATAATAATTTATTTTGTTATTTTTATCCTCTTACAAAATTCTTAAGATTTAAAATTAACATTTATTTTGGAAATAAAAAACACATTATTTTTCATGCACCTCTGATCTAGACTATCACTCGTTTTAAAATAAAACTTTTCAATAAACTGATTTATAGTATAATACTTACATACATAATAAATATATTAATTTACTTTTATCCTAAGATTATTTGACCAATTTTAAGTACCTAAAGGGGATCTTAAAAATTAGTATTCAGGCAATGACATAAATCTAGTAGCAGGAAAAGAAAATGAAAGTTAGAAGCTAGAGTACCGAAAGTGAGCAACAAAATCGAACCTGTCGTCCTCCAAGTGAAATTGTAACTTGAAAAGTGGTCTCAGATCTCAATCTGTCCACACTGATCGCATCTTCCATCTGACACTTTCCGAATACATAGTTCCAATTGAGTATTTGTTCAAATAGAAGACCCTCTGAAGCGACGATGCTTCGATCAGAGGACTGTAAAACCGGATTAATCAGTGATGCCGCACCAAACAACAAAAGCAAATGTATTTTCTCCGTTACATTGCGAAAAGTGTCACTAACCATCTCGCTGGTGTCCCACATTCCCGTCCAATTAAAGTCAATCAAAGCGTGAGCTCCTGGCGTGAAACAATCAATTACCTCGTACCATCCATTACTTATCCCCCGAAATTATTTCATCTGCCGTCTTCTAGCGGCTAGGCTTCGAGGCTCGTTGAGAATCGAAAAAAGCGTTCCATAGATAAACCGAATTTGCACCGGAATAGCGCCGTGATCCAAATATTTTCCATAAATCAGAGAGCAAATGACCACCGAAGACCCCCTCAAGACAAAAAGCCATCATTAGCCCGCAAATTTCTAGCAAAACGCCAGTTCAATAGCGCGCGCGAACTTCTTTTGTTTTTTGCATTTTTTTGCTTTATATATTTCGGTTTTGATTAAAACGCGGCAAAAATGATCAAATAAATACGAAAAAAAAGTATCTGGCTAAGTTCGACGACTTTTAATTCACGTCGAGGCCTGATGCTATGGAACAAGTTGACCGGGGCTCAGGCAAAAACTGTGAAATAAAGCGCAGCGCCTCAACAATTTCTTTCGATTTTTTGCACCAAAAATGGCCTTTTTGGAGATTTGATCTTAATCTCTTTGGAAAAAGGGAGAAAATTTGAGACAAAAGAAAAAGTTTTTTTTCCCAAGGAATTTAGTATTTCAAAAAGTAAAATGGAGCTCTAATTTAGCTTCTATAATTAGTACATCAATGATAGAGACAATAAAATCTTAGACATTACGATTGTGTTTTTTGAAACTGTATCTTATTTTAACATACATAAATTAGAGTAATCGATTGACCTTCTTTGAGAGGAAAAAATATATATTTTTCTGAATACATTCTAATCAATAGGAAATTTAACAGATTGGCTTCAAATTACTTTTTATTTAATCAATTTTATTTATCCTGCTTGTAGTAAAGGATTCACAAAAAGTTTATCAGTATAAGATAACACTAACTGCGTGAAAACTTTTTGAGTGATTTTTTAACATTAGAAGCTAATCCAGTTTTTCTGATGACAAAATAAGTTTTTGTCGGATGATGACGGGGGAGGATATGAAGCTTTTAATAAACGAGTCTTTCTAGAAACTGTAATAGATTTGCAAAACAGGTTGACAACGCATATAAAGTTGATTAACGGTATTTTAATTCTATAAATAGTTTCAGTGTATTAAAATCTTTGCAATTTTAATCTCAGTTATGTTATTACATTTTATTTTAATCAGACTGCTAATTTAATTTTATCGAAATATAAATAAAGAATATGGAGACCTTAAGTTCTAATTACAAAAAAAACCTACATCAAAACAAACATATCTATTGTATTTTTAAATTTACTATCAAATATTGTAAAATCATATCGGCTTTTAATTTTAGTATCTATAATTATTGACTTTACGGGTAATGTTCGTTTGAAACATAAAATTGAGAGTGGTTCTTGTGCATATAGAGTTTTGATGGATTTGTTGGTAAAAGTACGAAACAATATATTGTTTTTATTTTAATTTTTTTAAAAATAAACATACAGCTCGGTTGTAGTAAGGCGCTCTACATCCGGCATCAGAAGTTTCATACATCTACACTTAGAAGAATAAAAATTTCGTAATGTACGTAAACTTTCGACGGAATGAAAAAACGTCCTTAATCTGTTTATATAAATCGTAATTGATCACCAATTATAAAATCCATGTGTGTTTCAGTATGTAGGTACCTACATATGTATATAAATAAGAAACTACATTTAAAATTTTTAGTCAATCGGATTAAAATTATTTGAAGTATGCTGCCGGGCGATTTTAAAAGCACGAACTCGAGAAGATGCATTCAAAATGTGTTTAATATGTTTGATATCATTTTTGAGTTGCTTTTACATCTTTTAAGCCAAATTTCTATTTCTGGGGACTAGTATAAATTTGTATTATTTAATAGTTTTAAGTTTCTTTGGGATTTAATATTTATTCGAAGTCTTCTAAATTATATGTATTTCATAGGAATATATTTAGACAACAGATTATAGAGTTGTGTACATAAATGTAATGTGCAATTGTTCTACTTTCGACTACATTCAGCAGCTGTACACTGTTTCCAAAAGCCCAGAGTGCCTTTGCATCGCAGGAGGTTTAATGGTTTTGGCATTTTGTATAGTGCGTGCTGTATGCCACCAAGAATGACGGTAATCAGCGGCAAAGCGCGGTGACACTATCGCCGCCAGTTGTCTGAAGTGCGACAAAATTGGCATCAAGGAAACGCGTAATTATCCATCTGCGGTCTGCATAATTTTTCCAAATCAGATCTCGAGGCGATAAGCCGATATGCGCGCCGGGTACGTGGAGACCTGCGCGATCACACCACCAGCTACAGCCTCATGGACCGCAGGTATGTGGTTGCGGCTAATGTGAGCGCACCGGAGCCCGAGATCTAATCTCCGGGCTAAGTGGCTGTTGGCTGCGGAGGCTGAGTAGAGGCTGTAGGCGCTGTGGAAGCCACTGGGGCTGGGAGGCACTCCGACCGGGGAGGTTGTCTAGAAGACACTATGCGTTGGTCTCCTCGGGCGGCTCCAAGAGCGCACTTTGGAGCTCTAAGGCTCTGGTGGAAGAGCCTCCTCCCAGCGAAAGATCGGTCGCAAGAGGTGCTAAAGCTCGGGCCGGTTTCTTCAACCGGTGCCGCTGAAGAGATCGCGCACCCAAAGAAGAGAGCGGCATCTTGGCCGGTAGGCGCGGGCGCGATCATTGCGCTCGAACGGCAGGTCTCAGGTTGAACCAACTCTAGCCGCTGACGTGCAGAGCCGCAAAACGGTTCTATTTGTATTCGCGGGGATCTTGTAAAACTGCATCGGATCCGCTACACTTCCACAGGCCCGCCGACTGAACGTGTCGCGTTTTGTGCGCTCCCAAACAAGAAGCAGCGTCTTCGAGCGCGCAACGTAGCGTCGTACGCTGTTTGTCTGTCTGGTGGTGGTGCTGCCGCCATACCGCCGCGCACACACAGGCCGCCGCGCACCGCAACTGATCGCGAAGCACCAACCAGGTGCCAGCAGTGTATTACTCGGTCAGTCGGTCTGGAGGTGCCTTAGCTGTATACCCGCTCGCAGTCTATGTACGTCTGTCTGACTGTGTTGATACCTCCTCATCTCGTGTTCAAGCACCGTCCAAGCCGTCTATTGTTCATCCTTTGCATTTTGAGATACTTTTCCATTAACTAAAGTTTTAATTATTGCTGTTCTTTTAATTTTGTTCCAAATATACCTGCATTTTATTCAAACCGACACAAACGGTACACATCGCGGACTTCTAGTAACTAAACGTGACTCAAACTGTCTTCTATCGCGGCATTTTAATTGCATCTTTATATCTTGACTGGAACAGACTCGGTCCAGTGGTTTTTGTTAGTTCAATTAACTTTATAAAAAAAATAGTTTGATCGGTAGTCGAATTTTAAAAGATACAAAAGTATAGAAATGAACGGTTCCGTCTCGTAAGTGAAGCCGACTACTAGTGAGAAAATCTTTATTATTTTAGTCAAATTTTTGCTTCAAAGTTGTTTTGTATCATAGGTGGTTTTCTTCAGATTTTCTCGTGGTTCGATTGTCTAAACAAAGTTTTACATAGTGAGTTCTTTGTGCTATTTATTAAAGTTTGTGGGTTTTATTTTTGTGAAAAGTTTGTCATGATCGCGGTAACTTGATCAAAAAAATAAATAAAATAAAATAATTTAAAAAAATGCAAAATGTTGTGTTTGCACCGCCTGAATTTCTTGTTGGCTCATCAAGCCTCCAAGCAAATCAGACCCCATCACTAAGTGTATGTGAATTGTGAAACGAAAAATAATATCTTCGGTAAAACCTTTCTTTTTCCGAAAGCAATTACAAATAATAAAAAAGTAAAAATATATAAGAAAAAATATTTAGTTCCCGTCGGTTTTTATGACTTGAAGATTTATGTCGATATTCTACCTATATTGACCGAACACCGAATAAAAAAATATTAATATATACATAAATCACATTTTGTGTAAAAAATCAACGACAGCAGAACAAAATAGACATCGTCACCAAGGATTACGGAACTGAAAAATTAAAATAACAAAATTATAATTTTTCTCTCATCGCACCGAAAAACTGAAAAAAATAATAAAAAATCTTCACTAGTTGGTAAGTCAACGTACGATAAATCTCCTTGGTCACACATTGCCCCGGCATAATATCTAGTGGTTATTTATTCCAAAAACCGAAAGATCTATCCAAATAACTCAAATGGAGCGAAATAAACGAAACAAAATTTCTGCCTTTATGCACAAAAATTCGTTTTCTATGCAAATGCCCGTCCGACTTTAAAAACTCTAAAAACCAAAACCGCTCTATGAAGAGAAAACGAAAGACTTAAATGCGGCAAGCGACGAACCAGAAAAATGCTCATAACCTATTGGAATTTATGAATTCATCGGCAGAAGACAACGCCTTTTTTCAGCGTTTTAATTGTTTTCCCGCTGTTGCCGGCGCTGAATATGGAGTCTTAAGATCCAAAACCTCTATTTAGACCCAAAGAGAACGAACGACCTTTTTTCACCTCGACTGTATTAATATCATTTTTTTCGCGCTCGCGATTTCAACCGCATCGAGCACCGTGTTGGCATTCCGCGCTTATTAATTCAATAATAATTTTGCGCGGTGCGGTGTGTGGCCGTACCTTTATTGTGGCGCCCTATGCCACCGCCAGTGGGCATTGTTTTCTTGTTCGGAGCACACTTTTATTATGTAACTTCTTCGAAACGAAGGCGATGGAATTTCTTAGGTTTTGATTCACCTAATAATCGAGCCTAGTGCATTCTTGGATAGCTTCCGCTGGTATTTCAGTTGATTTTAGACCGTTTTGCTTTCTATTTTGAATGATCTTACAGCTTATCTACTAACTGGAAATTTCTCTATCGATTGGGTATTTAATTAATTCCCAATGCATCATAAAATTAATTTTGATGAGAACTTTGATGGTAAAACTCGTTGGTAGACATATGCAAGGCACATTAGGTGTTCGAATATTTAAAGATACCTACCTATGTGTAGTAAGTTTGAAGATCACGATTGTGTTTTTTTTTATTTAAGTAAAAATATTTTAATACTGAATTGTCAATACGTTATTGCTTTTGATGTATTGTGTAAATTAAGTTTTCTTAAAAGTTCTTAAATTCATACAAGTCAAAATAGCCTGAAATATAATGTTTAAAATTTTACGATTCTATTTGGAAATATTTAATTCAAGTAATGGAAACATAAACTCTGTAACTTTGAAACCTTTTAGTTACTTTAAATCTTTCAAAATTATGCAAAAAACAAATCTGCCATTTATGGCTAGTTAATTTTTGCTAAATTTCGCAAAGTTCATTAGAGAGCTAAAATAATGTCACTTATGTCTGATCGTTTGCATTTAAATAAATAACTTTTTTATCTCTGACCACGAGAAAACAAAATTGGACTGATTTGCCCATTTTCTTTCACTGGGGACTTTAAAGACATTTCATAAATCGAACACTCTTTGTGATGACAACACTCCTTCCTGTAATTTAAAGACATATTAATTTAATTTAATGAATTCACTGTTGCTCATTATATATTTAGAAAATTATATAATTGTTGGAAAATATACGCTGAAAAATTTAGATTCAGTTGTTTCTAAATTCCTAATGAATATGATATCGCAAGATATCTCGAGGAGATTTAAAGAAAATGTTTAGTTGTTGTTTAATTTAAAGTTAAAATATCTCTAAAACCAAGCGCTTCTTCACCAAATCTTTTACATAATAATGACTGCAAATCAATAAAAATACGAAGAAAGTATCCTCGTTTTGAATTTGGAAATAAGAAGTTTAAGAGGTTGTTTATCAAAACAATCTATAATTGAGTCGATATTTTCGAAACTGGTATAAGACCTCTTTTGTAAAATTTTACCTGAGGGCTACACGTTGAGATTTAATTGAGAAGTTGTTGAAATGATGTGTTAAAAAAGTGCATTTAAGAAACAATGGCTCAATTATCGAATAGAAAAGTAGTTTTGGAAAATTTACGCTCCTTAGGTATGTTGGTGAATAGTTAAATTTGTTTTTGTCTTTTTTTTTATCCAGGTTATATTCAACACAAATGGTAGCAGATTCGATTATTACACAACCATTTACATCAATGCAGATATTTTATAGATCGACTCTACTTTAGTAAGAAACCTCTTAATGTATAGGCATAAATCCAAACATGAAGCCTTTTACGACCCATTAAAAACTTAAAGTTAATTATTTTTAAAATGGTACCAAAAGTCATTGGCATATCGTTTGGCATTCCTCTCGATTATTATAATATTTCCTTTTTTAGCAATAATAAAAGATAATTTGCTTCCAGGTTCGTATGGAACCCAGCATTATTTGCCAAACGTCTTCGTCATTAGAGAGAGCATAAATTTCGCATAATGTATACCGCGATAAGACATAGATCCTTGAAGAAACCGCGAATCGAACCATCTTTGTATATCTTAGGGATCCGAAAAGAACTCAATCTCACCTTGATGAGGTAGAGGCTAGAGAGTCTATGCAAAGGCAAGGTAAATCCGTCGAACTGATTACGGCGGTAGCTATGTTGGTCGGTTCCTCCACTGCTCCTCTGGCCGCATATCGGCGGACCTGAGCAAACATAACAAATCGCAGCCACTTAGCCGAACCAGCGGATAACCAGTTGTGTGAGATTTTCTTGAATTTCCAGTGGTTGGCCAGAATCTGAGTGCGGATCTGAATATCATCAGGGACTAGTTGTTATCTGACCACCCATTATCCGGCATTTTATTTATAAATTGGACATAATCAAATGAGCCAGATAATCAGTCTCTTCGCGGGCACCTGTAAACCACTCCTGGCGTCTACACCCATCTTCCCATGCTACTTGACTGCTATTTCAACTTTTTTTGCTTTTTCAAACTTTGATTAGCTCTAAGCTCGGCTTTGTATCTTTTCGGACATCTAAGCGGAGTCGATGATGAATAACTCTAATTTGAAGTATATTTCATTAAATTGGGGATTATCTTTCGTATTATCATAGTCCTACTGTGCTACACCTGGCTTCGTTTTAAAGTTACTAAATTTTTTGCTACAACAAAAATCATAAATGAAAAAAGGGCATGAAAATATTTGAAGCCTACAAAAGTGCCGACCTGCCACAATTCCGCCAAAAATTTGGGATAATTCGCTTCTGATTTGCTCGTACACCGCTGCGGCGACCTCATGTACCACACGACTTTTACCAATTTATGCGATACGGCAGCCCGCTGAGCAAAGCCAATTATTGATCATTAGAAATTGGCTAGGCTTGTCATGTCAGTGGAGACTGTCACGGTTCGGCCAATGGCAGACCGCGTCGGGCCGCCTTATCAGAGCCCCAGATCTGCACGGCGGAAAATTTTTCTTTATAATTTCATGCACGCAGTCGAGCACTTGGCCATTTCTTGGTGTATTTTTATTTTTCTTCTCGCTCCTGCCCCCAGCTCGTTTTGTTCCGCTGACAGAGTTCTTGGTATTTAATCCCTCATACTGCTTCGTCAATTTGCCCAGTATTTATTGACGCCCATGATAATTTCCATTTCATTTTTTGATCTCACCTCAAAGTTCGTGGAGCTTCTTTATGGATACGTACCTGGACGCAATATAATTTTTTGGTCAAACATGCTTTAGTCTTAAGAATGAACACATCAAAATATCTTTACTTAACTCTTATATCCTTCGTCTTTCAGGGTTCTGGGAACCCTATGTTGTTCATCTGTCTGTTTGTCTATCTAGCCGTCAAGACTACTTTGCTAAGAATGGGGAGCGATATGGAATTTAAGTTGGTACCATTTACGACAGCCTTGTAAAAAACTCAAGGTTTTAACTTTATGTAATAAAAAGATACATCCTTTTATAGTATACTTTATGATTCAAACTTGATAGGCGATTCTAATTTCTAAAGTATTTCCTAAGCAAGCATTACGACAATAGTTACGTGTTTTTCTCGGACTTGTCCATCATTTTTTATTATATTCTGGAATAACCTTGAAAAGCGCATTTTATTCGAACTATTTTTCTATTATATTGAAGTAAAGAAATCTACAATAATTAGTTTGGCTTTACTTTGAAACGATCAAACGATTGTATGAAAACATAATCTACATACCTAGCTATATGTATGTATATATTATAAGCGTTAAGAATGCCTCGCTTCTTATCTTTACGTTTCTGAAGTTCAAAATAAAGGTTTTGAGTTAAATGTGTCCTGTGTTTTAAATATTGCGGAAACATTCCAAATGAACTTGCCAATTTGAGAATTTTCATTGAGCTGGATTATACTCGTAGTTTAAGGCTTCAATGTACATACCTACATCTGGAGGTTTCGCAGGGAAGTTACTTACAACAAAAAGATTTTCCTTAAAAATTTTAGCAAGTCACTGTTGATTAATTTTGTGATGCTTGTTTAATTTGAAAATATTGTTATTTTAAATAGTACAACAATAAAATAATTTGTATATTGTTGAGTGAAACCGTATAGTTTTGTATAATTATCATGACAGTAAGACATATTTACATACTGAAACCGTTGAAATGCATTTCAGTAACAAAAAATTTATTCTTAATTACTCATCAGTGATTTATTTATTTATGAACCTTGTTGGTTTTTCCAATGAATACCTACTTAGAATTCGAGTTACTGTCTTGCTTTGTAATTTAATTTATATCACTTGTACATATATTTCTCCTTTTTTGGCAAGATAAACCAAGGAAGATTTAAAAATGCACTGAACAAGTAAAAGTAAGTGAATCAATATATAATAATGAAATAAATTAATGTTTTCTGGTAGGGACCATTTTATTTATGAGAGCAAAACATTTTTTTTCATAAAAGCGATAGCATAATTGCAATTGTTTGGAAAAACATCATAAAATAGTAGAAGATATGTTTTTACAGTCATACGTAAGCAATTGCAACATTGCTTAGCGAGTTCTTTATGCGGACAAAATTTGCGTATAGAAAAAAATGACCGTAAAGTGCAAAATTTGTCTGTGTTACCTAGTATAAAACTAATTGCAGCATTTTTCAACCTATCAACAGCACATGTGCAGATGTTAATTGGAAACCAAATCTAACCACGAAGAGTGAGGCGAATCAGCCGCAATCTGCCTGTCTTTTGATGATCGTTAGACGTTTGCGTAAGAAGAATAAAGGGACAGAGTCAAGGTGGGAATAGAGCATCGATCCTATAAACTCGGCATCTTAAACACTATGTTAAAATTTCTTGTACATATTCATAAGTAGCTCGTTTATCTGTTTTTCGGTTTTTCGGTTTTTTAGTTTTAATGTGTTAATGGAGTTTAAAAATCATAATTTTATATTTATGCTATAAAAAGACTTAAAAATAAACAAACACTGCACCAGAAATCCTGGGAAGGCCATTAAATGGCGAAAAGCGCCATGAACTACAATTTCTTCGCGCGCTGAAGATTTAATTTTTTGATTAAAAGAAAAGAAGCGAATTTCACTTGACTCGACGGGGCCTATAGGTGGCAGCTTGGCGGTGATTCACCTCGCATATTTCGCCTATTTCCTATTTCCACGGTTTCGAAGCAAAACGAAAATTTTTCGCCGCCAAAAGATAAATGGATGCAGCTTTGGGGCCGCACTGGGGCGCACCGGAGCTGGTGCTCTCTTGGCCTGTTGTTTGTGGGTACTCATTCCATTTTTCAGTTGAAAAAAGATAAAAAAAAAACCAGCTGAAATTTCATTGTTTGCGCTGATTTTTCTCATTAACTGAAAAACTCTTTATCGAAAATTTCTCCCCCGCTAGCGGTTGTGTTTGCCACCTGAACGCACTCAAAACTTCACCTCACCTAAGAAAAAATCTCGTCTGCGGTGCGCGCGCGGCTTATCTGTCCAAAGTGCGGGAAGATGCATATCTCACACCTTTGCTTACTGCTTTTCGGGTTTTCAGAGGTTTTTACACTAGATACTTTTTGTTAGCTTCTTTTTTCGAAGGCTTTTCTTAAGTTATGCGACTTTTTGGGCCATATACGCTTTGACGAATCGATTTTTGGTACACTGCACATGGAAAGTCTTTTGCACTCCAAAGTCGAGTCATGCACGTTTGGACCCACAAAGCCATTAGGCGGGAAGTTTGTGAAAAATATCTTACCGGTCGGCTGGAAAGATCAATTTTGGGGTTTTCCTGATTTTTTTTCGTTATATAGAGATTTATATGTATACATGATCCGATATGTTCCGCATCACCATTTTTCTTACAAATCGAAATGCACCCAAAAATAATCGAAAAGGAAATTTCAGTAAAAAATAAATTAAAAAGCTTTATCACGTTTAATCATAGTGAAAAATTTTAATACATACTTTTATTCGATTTTCACTTTTTATTATTACTTTTTAATTTAACAGTTTACCTAGTAAGAAACTGATTACTAATACAAATTGATTAAAGAGACATAAAAAATAAGGAATATATTGTCATAAAAAACCGAACGGAGCATATTTTTAATTTGGCATAGCAAAAGATGGAAGTTGAAGAAGTCATAATTGAGATTAAAAAGACGTGAAATAGAAGACTTAAACTCATTTATGTGATAGGTTATTAAAATAAACAATTTGAAGAAATTTTGGCGAGTTGTGTAGAGTTAAACGTAAGAAAGGAATTTAGGTTAGTGAGCTTTAGTCTTGTAATTGGCGCAGATAAAGACCTTGGAGATCTAACTTAATATGTCTTAGTTAAACGGCTTTAGTCCAAATAATATGCACCGGGTATGATAAATACTTAAAGGGATGCTATAGAGTACATCGCAAGATTGCTAAAAATAATTTAACTTTAGCGTTTTCAAAATTGACCAGGTAGTTTAAGAATTTTCTGCGAGCAGTTTTAATAGTTTTTGAAATCGCGCAAAATTTCATTTAGTTAGTTGACTAATATCCTCTTAACTTATTTTTATTTTGTAATATATTTTTACTTGTACATTTTTTTTTCTTTTTAAAAATATATCTATCTACCCTAAAATGATCAAAGTTAATTGAAAATTATAAAAACGCCTTTTAAGACGCATATGTAAAAAATGCTTCAATAGTGCCCAAAGGATTACTAAATTAATCCAAAAATTTTTATAATTGTTAAATACTTAATGTACCTTATTCCTAAAATTTAGCTTATTTATTCAAAATACTTATAAAAAGTAATCAACTCTTAAGCCATTAATAAAATTCAAGCAGTCACAGTTATTCTCTACCGGTCTTTCGAAAATTCGAAATTGCCCTTGCTTCGTTTTTTTAAAACTAACGAAATTCTAATTTAACTGCAAAATAAATAAAAAGAATGAAAAAAAATCGCAATAATGACCAACCGTGGCAAAGAAATTGACGCAATTATCACGGAAAGCCTCACTTATCGCCGTCAGCTGACTGGGCTTAGCGGACTAATCCGCCAGACGCAAAAACTTCATTGGCAAACTAATGGCACCTGATTGCCGGTGCGTTCCAATTTTCGCAAAAAGGCCTGAATTCAAATTGTCTCGATAATTTCGCCAGCAGAAACTGGACAAAGGCCGCGCGCAAATAATGAACCGCGGCTCTTTGTCTAGCCGGGAAAAATATAAGTCCGGATTGAATATTCCATAAAATTTCACCGGCCATGCACCGAAGTAGGCCATTTAAAGCAAATCAGGTGTGAGAAATCAAATTCGCCTGGAGACTAATTACAGAAAACGCTGGCTGAAGAAACCGAACTTAGTGCACCCCTAAGGGACCGGCTAATTGCCGGAAGTTATGTTATGTCTCTGAGAATCCCCGCTAATGAAATGTGTCTGCTGCGACTGGTTTTGGTTTTGCGGCAGGTTTCCCCAAATTGCACATTTAAGCGAGGCATTCCAGACGCCTACTTCGGCGGTAGAGCAGCTAATTGCATATTTTCACGGTACCACCCAAAGGTAGCTAACAAAAACCGACACCTTCGCGTTCTCCCGAGTCCCGCGCACAAGACAACGCGATTTTCTTAAGGTGGCGCGACGCAGAGAAGCTACTCACTGTGAAACTGCTCCCAATTAGCATTTTGTTCGGGTCCCGCCAAAAACCATGTCATCCTGGTTAATAAGCAAAAAATCAATTAATGAACCCCGAAACAACTGAAACAATCAGCTCCAGCCACCCGACGACCATTAGGCTACCTGCCAGCACCTCCAGAAAATTGATTTTTACCTACCAAAAATTAGACACAGTCATCGTGGGCCACCAATTCCCCCGCACGACCAACTCGAAGTCATATTCGGCTGCGTTTCGTCGATATACCGCAAAACTCTGAATCAGTTCATGATTTTTTCGCTGATTTTATTTTTTTTAGTATCTTTCTTGTAGCCTTTTTTTCTGTCGTTTTTGGCTAGGATAGTGCAAAAAACGGCAACCGTTTAAAAATCACTTGGGATGCGATTCGACCAAAAAGCTAAAGCCCGACGGCAGTAAAAAGCTAACAAAATCTCGGGAGCGAAACCGAGAAAAACTGCGGTTCGTTGGCCGGAGTCCGGTAGTAAAACGAAAGACTTAGGCGAGAAACTCTCTCTCGATGCCTGAGGATGGGATTCGCGAATTCTAGTGGTCATTACGGGAAATGCGCGAATTGCCGTAGACTGTACTAAGAAACATTGGCGTATCTACAAAAATTTCGATAGGCCCCGGCAGTTGACATTCGATCAGACCAGAAATTAAACATTTTGAATTATTGACAAAAACTGCAAATTTGCAAAATGTTCAGGAAGTTTGTTAAAATTGTTGACGATTTCATAGGTATAATTGAACTTGGGTTTGAAGTAAATACCCGAACTAAACACTAGCGTTTCTCAATCATTTTTAGAAGTAATTCAATGATCTTGCAATAAAATGCAAAGTAGAATATAATTTATTTATTTTTACTCGAGCTCAAAGCTCCGAGTTGGACTAAACGAATTTTTAGTATAGGTAGGTTCTCAAGTACGCAAATATTTAAGAGAAAAATTATCGGAAAACTCGAGTAAGAAAGTATTTGAGTATTTCACCTTTTAACGAATTCGTAAAGCGAGAGGGAATCCTAAAGAGGGTCGAAAACATTCCGTGTGTCATTATATTTTTAAAAAATGCGAAATATACTATCTTATTCTTGTAGCTTATGCCGAAAGATAGTTTTGCTTATTGAAATTTACATTTAAGTAACTTAAACTATAAGACTAGAATAGAAGTTAAAATAATTATATGTTTAAATAATGAAATAAAAGTGGGTTAAAATTTTTTGGAGGTTCAGTTTTAAGTAATCAGACATCAGCGGCTTGGAAAAAGTACGCTCTGAGGTAAAAACCTTGCGGCAGTCCATTGCTGGAAATCCCCAAATTGTGCAAAATCTCGTTTTTGTCTTCTTAATTCGACAAAATTCGGCATCCGCTCTGGTCAGCGCCGCTGACCGGGTTCTTGCAGTTGTTCTGCTTTTTCTATGGGGCCCCCTGCGCTGGAGCCCGCCTTGGAGCCCCGCGTCGTTGGTTTATTATCTGAATCCGCTCCGCGACCACTTGCGAATGCAGGGAGTGGCTGATTCATGCTGATTACATTCGCAAATTGCTGTGGTCCGCCAACAGGGCAACATTTCTAAGGGCAACTACCCGCGTCGCCGGAGAACACTCCTGTGGGAAAATTTATTGGCATCAATGTGCCGGTGTGATTCTTGTGATTTTTGATTCTCCGAAAATAAGCTCTATTGACCTCGCGCAAATCTTATGATCTTATCTTTCCTGCCGGGTTCTCTTCTCGGGATACGTTTATATCGATACAAAGGCGGGCAAATTAAAATTTTCTAATAAACTAGCTGCAAATTAGTCAATAAAGCGAATTAATGGGACAATTTTGTGAAAGGAGCCGTGTGTTCCGCATCAAGCCGCTGTCGCAGCAATCCGCAAAACTTCTAATTTATGAGGGGTCCAGCCGGGTTTATCAGCCGGTTACATAATTTAATTTAATGTTATCTTAATGAACTTAATGCAAAATATTTACATCGAACCGCTTTATGCGGCTGCGCGGTCCAAAACCCGTCAGCTGAATGAAATATCGCCGATTGGACCATATTGCCTAGCCGCCTCTAATTAATTTTCATACGTTTAAATTGCACTAGATATTGGAAGGCGTATTTGACCTAGAATTATTCAGTGCACGATGAATAGATTGTGTCTGTGGTCACTGTTTTGCTGTCTGTGTCTGCTTACCGGACCTGTGGTAGTGAGATCACTTGCGCGTGAAATCGAATATGATTTTTATCGATCGATTAGCGTAAATATTTTCATAAGCACTTTGTTTCCCTATCTCCTTAGAAAAAGCTGTAAGCGATAGAAAAGATTTCCTTTAACTTCGAGATACTTCTAGTAATGGCGGTTTTAATGGCAATACATGATATAAAATTAAATGTTTTTAGTACTTTTATTAGGGTTCTTAAGATATTTTAATTGGGAGAGCGATTAGGGTTTATTCTTTCTGGTTTTAATTACTTTTTCAGGTAATATTTGAAATCTCCATTAACAAAATAAAATCATCGTATACCTCTTTATAAAACTTTAAAATTTCATGTCCGTAAAATAACAGATGAATTGAAATTACTTTTTATCATATTTTTGGACAATTTTAGCTTTAAAATAAAAGTATGAGATATCACAATAATCTTATTAGCGGCTAAAAGTGATAAACAAGAGCATCGAAAAACCTAGATTTACTTTCCAATTAGATGAATTAATTTTTGATTCATCAACCGTGAGTTTAATTTATGAATTATTTATTGCAGTTTTTTCGGAACAAATACTTCAAATCAAATACTAAATAGAAATACATACTTTGGAAGACGGAAATATGTTTTGTGCTATCCTATTAAGGGGGAAGGCCACTGTGACGGCCCAAAAAATTCTGAATTTTCGCGAATTTTTTTGCGCGGGTATAATTTATTTTTTAAAGATCGGATAAAGGAATATTTAAAGAGTATATATTCAACTATATGTAAACAAAATTTTATTAAAAAAGATACCAAATTCGTTAAGTTATATACATTTTCTCGAAACAACTTTTTTTGACCTTGTCCCAACGGTTCCTTGAAGACCAATGAACCGATTTTAAATTTTTTTGTTTTGAAAGCTTTGTAATTATAAGCAAAAAAAAGCCAAAATTTGAAAAAAAAAATTAAAAACGCCACCATTTTGCGAAAACAAAAAAATTTAAAAAACCCATACGTGCAACTATAGCTACATTTATATAGATTCTAAACAACATTTTATTTTTCAATTTTAAATACTGTTTCAACATGAATCGTTGGGACAATGAAGGATGATTTATTTTTTGGACTACTACGAAAATGTTTATAACTCATCGAATTTTGTATATTTTGTAATTATAAGTTTTTGTACATATAGTTGAATATACACTCTTTAAATATTCCATTATTCGATTCTTCAAAAATAAATTAAACCTGCCCAAAAAAATTCGCGAAAATTCACAATTTTTTGGCCTGTCACAGTGGCCTTCCCCCTTGATTTCTAAATCCAAGTGTTGAAAAGCTGACTGGAAGGTTTTTCAAGACATTTTTATAAGGTCTAAATTTAAAATATAATATTATAGTCGGGAATAAAATTTTTATCCCGACATCTTTTAAAATTTATGTTTATTAGATTATTTCTATATTTTATTTTACATATTCTTCATATATATCAGAAATCGGTCAAGTCAGATATATATGTTTGTATACATATATACCTACTTAAACATTAATTTATTAACTTGTTTGTATACCGACGTAGGTAAATCCAAAATGTTTTATTACAAGGTTGAGTAGAGTGGAAATAATTTGTGATCATTTATGTTAAAAAGAAGATAATTACCCATCGTACAGTTTCCTGAGTGTGGAAGGAGTCTAAAAATCGAGGTTGAATGAAACTGTAGAGTCAAAAACCAGATTAAAGCAATTTGCTACATATTCGAAATTTATATGTACCGTCTTGACTCTTGGCCCTCAAATTGAATGAAATTCTCATTAAAATCCTTGGTAAGTTAACTTTTTTTTTTTTTTTGTTTTTAAAAACCGGAAACTTCTGTATTTGCTAAAATTGTAATCTTTATGTAAAATCTATTACTATAACATTTTTGATTTGGGGAACGATTTTTGATCGCTTAACCCATAATTGATAATTATCTGGTATAAAAAGGCGGTAATCATGCGCCACGGCTCATCTTAAGAATGAAAAAAAAACGCTCGAATTATCATCACATTCGTCCTTGCCCCCCGCACCGCGGTGACCTTCCGAGCGAAGAGAGGCGAACCATTTCCCACGGCATCGCATTATCACCTTCCACTTAATTTTCATGTCAGGTTGGCGGTGGTAAGCTCACCTGTTTCTGTTTCGGCACCTGTTGGGCTGTTGGCACTCGTGGAAGAGCCCCGAAAGAATTCCGCTGATTGTTTGCGGTCACAATTCAACAGCCATTCCGTGGAGCTCGTCTGGGGCTTTGGAACGATTTATTTAATTTTCTTTTTTTATTTCTTACCACCTTTTTTTCTGTGCGTCGCTACGGTTACTCTCTTTGCGCGCGCATTTTGGTATTGTTGTCTTGTTCGATCCGACGCGAGTTACCTGGCTCCTTGTTTGGATTTCTGGATTTTTGTTTCGAAAAAGGAACAGGTGTCCACTAAATTAAGTGGCGCCCGACGGGAAAAGTCAATATTTAGGTTGTTTTTAAACAATTCAATAATTTCGAATTATATCGCGGATATTCCGTGATTTATGAGCCAGGTAGCATCGCTGCGGTTCCAAAAATTAGTGGCACTTTTGTTTGACAACACTCAACCGGATGCTAAGCCTCTAGCTGGACCGTGAATTCGATATTTTTGGCTGCACCACCATCGGCAGCCGCGACTCACCTGAGAGAGGGTCTAAAATTAATTTACGGTAAATGTTGGTGGTAACTCACGTAAGTCGCGGGAGTTTGCGCGCCTTTCGGTGCTCTGCTCCGTGTTCCCTTGCTGTTTGTTATGCAAATTTGTTTGGTTAGCTGCGCTATACCAAAGGTGAGCCTCACCACCACCTTCATGGCATGCTCGTTTCACGAATGAATTTCATTTTTATTTTTTGTTTTTTATTTTTTTCCTCGTTGATTTGCTCGATTTGCACGATTTTATATTTTGTCTTTTTAGTTCGTTTGGGGCCTTTTTTGCCGCCTTATTTGCGAGGTACAGCCTAACTATCGAACTATAGTGCGGATCAATAAAAACGGGGCTGGGCTTGATTACGTTTTATTGGTTGGATTAGCTTTGTTGGATTTGCTTGTCCACTTGGGCGACTTTGTGCAAGGTTTCCTCACACTAAAGTGGCCTCTCGCACACAATATCTAATATCTAGGCTTCGGCGCTATGCTGCACTTGCATCTTTCTATCTTATCAGTATATGTATGTATATGTATATGTTCATAGTAGTTTCGCGATCAATTTTCGCGGCCTAATGGGACCGTGAGAAAAATCCATTTGCTTGAACTGATTGGGGGATATTTGGGCGGGATAATCATACCCGTTTTTCGCAAAAATCGCTCTAATATTGGGCTCCCAGAACAGACCTAGCAATTTCGATTATGTGTGTACACTTCCAACAGCCGATAATCATCGATCTCTAGACGGGCACACTGCTCGGCTAATTCTGGTCGTTAACAGCAGGAAGTTCTAATTAAAATCGAGAACTACAAGGTAATGCACCAGAATTGCCGACCAGGTAAATTGAACGTTTAGCGAGGGGTATATCTTCAACTTCGCGGAAAGTTTTACTCAGTGAGCCTATTTGCAGATTCTGCTATCTTTGAAGAAAAGAAGACAGAGAAGAGAAGATGTCAGTCTTGTAGAGTCGAAGAAAATGTTGCTTTTTAAAGTTTCCGCTTTCAGTGATAAAATATTGAAGGGTTTGATATGAATGATTTGAAGTAAGGAAGTTAATTACAAATAACTAAGCCTATTTACCATTTGCCCTTCTGTTAGTAAAAGAGGGGAGAATATTCCCATTGGCTCTTATGCATAGGTTAGGTAAGGTGGCTGCCTCTGGGGAGCACTTAGGCCAATGAAGGCCCCTCTTATGCATAAAAACTGAGCAAATGCTCAATCTTAATTTTTCTATAGAAAACTGGAGCTCAATCTTAATTTGGGTGAGATAAAACTCGTGTTTTCTATATAAACATTGAGATTGAGTATTTGCTCAGTTTTTATGCATAAGACCCATTATTTCAGGAAGGACAATATTTAGGTTGCATGCTTCAGATTATATTAAACCCAGAAACAAAGGACTCGAGTTTTAGAAAATTCTACTTGTACATTTTTTAAATGCAAAACATCTCATGATGTTTTGTTTTTCGAACTAACTTACTAAACTTTTTGCAGAAATTTCTTCAACAACCACATACATATGTACGTATAATGTATGTATTTTTATTGAAATATTAATTTCTTTCCGTTTCTTTTTATTGTTATTATCATTTTGACACACTCACATGAATAATAAAGTTGTCACCATTTTAAATTTTCCATAAAACAAATTTCGTGGGATTAGATCTTTCAAAAATAACTACCATAGTTATTACGTTAAATTACATGGTTGCGGCTATCTCGGATAATTAAATTAAAAAAAACATTAATTTTTCTGTTGGCGAATAGTAAAATCAGCGAGTAATAAAACATTTTATACTTAAAGAAGAATGGTACAAAATTGTACAGTAAAATTCGTGACAAGGAATAGATTTAAGGGCTACTAATTGTAAATTTATATCCTATTAAATAATGGAAGTGATTCTTTTCTAAAATATGAATTTTATTGCTGTTCGAAAAATGCTTACACAACAAAATAGAAATTTTTAATTTTATACTCATAGAATTATAATGATCTAAGATTTAGGTTATTATTATTAAAGACAGCTTAGAATTGATCGAGTTGAAACTTTCGAATTTTATTCTTAAACGTATTTAATTAATTAAGTTTCATTTTTTAGATTTAAGTACCTTAAACAGAAAAGATCTTGCATCTGTTTGTCGGTTTTTAACAGCCGATTATTTCGGAAATTACTGTCGCTAACGACATAAGATTTAGTATAATTGCAGATAGCCAAATATCGATATGTTAATTTATGTTTTATTCCATTTATCCATAATTATAAGGTTTGTGGTGCAGAGCACAGATATAACCTATCTATAAAATATGAATAAATTATCCTATGATTCACACCTCAATTTTCAATGAATACCAGTAATTTAGAAACGAAGAAATTGCAATCAAAATTTCCCAAAGGGCAATGAGAATCGTCAAACATCAATTTTCTTTGCGTATAGTTGCTATACTTTTTCACAATAGGCAACTGATCACCTCAAGCAATTTCAGCAGGTGGCCAAAGCGATTATATTGGGCAAAATATCGTCTAAACAAAAACGCAATTTAACAAATTGCCCAGCGCACATAAGTTTTTCTCTCGGCTTTTGGGCAATATCGCAGCACTCATGGCACCCAGACGTCAAAGAAACGCAATTACGGCGTGTATCATTGACCTAATTGTCCAGTAAATGGCTGAAGACGCCAAAGATGCGAAAGATACCCAGATAAGACCCAGCCCCGATCGATACACTCCCAGCAAATAGACGATTTCCCCAACTCCGTCCTCGCCTTAGTGGCACATATAGTGGCAATTATCACCACCGCCAACTTATTAATTCGCAATTACCCAGCCTCCAAAAATCGATATGGTGTCTGAAATCTAACAAAAATTTTGTGGTCTCATTGCAGGTATCCATTCATCGGCTGGCTCATCACGACAACATTCCTGCGGCACATCATTCTGGTAAGTAAAAATTGAACTCACCTCGTCATGGAAACAATTTTCTTCTGTTGGGGGCCTCCGCGCAGCAGCCTCTGTCTGGACCACGGCGGCGGTGTAGATCATCATCATCGCCCGAAAAAAACCATCCGCGCCGGATTAATCTGAAGCCGAAAATCCGTGCAGAGTCTCTCGACTGAATCTTTGAGCGCACACGCGCGAAATAAAAAAAAAAATAAAAAAATCAACGTTTCTAAGCTGACCAACTATTCGGTTCTAACGGGACCGTGAATCAAGCAGCCAATTAAAGAGTCCACCGATTAATTTGCTCTCCTCCTGCAGGAGGCTTTCGAGATTCATTTCGTTTTTTTTTATATTTATTTATGTTGACCCCGCCACCACTGGTTTAAGTGGTGAACTTCGGCGTCTTTTGGGGACTTTAAAAACCTCAGAGGGGAGAGCGTTCGAAGATTGTGACTGACCAAATAACTTCTAAGATGCTAGAATCTGTCTAAAGCAGCATCCGATGTCTTTCCTGTCCCATGCACCAGCTACTTGATGATAAATAGGTGCCGGCAGCTGATTTGCATATCGAAAAGCTTGAAAAGCGCCCGCATGACAGGTTATTGGTCCGAAAACCGTTTTCGGGCAGGTGAGGGACCCATTTTTTTTTGCACTCACACTTGACGGCCTCGTAAATTGGGTGATGACTAAGTTCCGTGTGACACAGCGCCGCAGCATCCGCGAGTATCACAAAGTTAAAAAAAAATATTAAATAAAAGATCGAGACAAGTCCGCGTGAGCAATCTCTCCGCTTATCCCCCGATACCCCTTCTACCGTCTAAGAACAGCCGGCTGAATATTTAGGTGATCGCGAACTCCTCGGAGGGAGGCCCAATCTTGGTCTCAATCGAGCATCTTTCGCGTCCGCGGTGCTAGGCAGGTGGCTAATTGCTTTTTGGTGGTACCGTACTTTTTCAATCACGGCGCGTACTGGCCGCTGGCCCGCTCAATTGCACAGAAACAATAGTCGCGGGCACGGCCAGGTATTAAATTTAATGAGCAACTCACACCGCGCCAGCAGCGTCTTGGCCGAATTAGAGGGAAAATTGGTATGGGTCTGGTGCGGCGTGCGCGCCGTGGCTCATAAATTCCAATCAAGGTGGACGCAGCTGTTGTGGGATGCGCTTTAGTGGACTCTTTCGGTCGCTTTTTTCGCCTCGCACCACACACATAAAGTGACGAATTTATTGGGGTTGGGACTTTCCCTCGCGGTTATGATCGCCAATCCATGTCAGGAGACTCATTCTGTTTCTCAGGAAGTCTTACGAATGACCCACGCTGGGCACTTAGGGCTTATCTCGTTCTTGTTTGGCAAAATATCGTTGAATTCAAAAAATATTTGAGGTGTGTGCTGTTCTTTAATCTGTTAAAAAGTCGAAAACGAAAGTATGTTTGCATGTTTCACTTCGAGCGAAAGCATTCAACTTTGTAATAAATTATACATATTAATATATTCAAAATAAGGAAATCATTACAATGAATCAATTTTTTATTTTATTAAAACCATAAAGGAGTGTAGGGTGATTACGAAGGCTAAAGAGAAATTCGATTTAAACAATAACGAAAAAGATGCTAACCATAGTATGTTATTTATTTTATATACCTACGATTTAAATTTACAATGAACAATTAATATAATCGTTGGGTTGACTTGACTTTTCAGAATAGAGAATGCAAAACTGCTTGTTTCTTTTCACCACGGATTAGTATCCTCAAAATTCGTTTATATTATTCTAATACTGAATCCAAAAAACGATAGTAAAGAACATCCATATAAAATACCTACACAGCAAAAATATAAATAAATAAATTAGTTTATTCTAAAAAAGGATATAGTGGAAAGTCATATTTACTTTTTAATTTTTTAAGTTTTTAAGTAGGTAATTAATAATTAATGTTTTTATAACATGTACCTATCTTTTAACTGTAACGAAGGTTTCATACCTTAAGATCTAACATTTTTATAAAAAAATAAAATTGTGTCAAAGGAAATCTAAAAACTCAGGTAAAGATTTATATGATTAAATTTTTAAAGTACCTACTAAAAAAGAAAACTGTTTGACGTACCTACGTATGGAAAAAAATTTAAATTAATATGTTAAAACTGTTCCGAAATTAAGCCAACAAAAATTTTTCTAAATTACACCGAAATTCTTAAAACTAATCGTCCATTTGATCATGGTCTCAAGCAAATAGTTTAAATTGTTTGATGTTAGAAAAAATTATTATATAGGTGCATACATATGTATATTTCCAACCTTGAATATATATTTACAAACCCTTGAACTTAATTATCGATCCGTTTTTGTGCGTAGCAATCAAATTATTGCAATTAGTTTAGATTACTTACAATTAATTTTTGAAATTTTAAATTTTTCAATATTTTTCAATTATTAAACAAATGAAGATCGGTTTGCTAAATTCTAATGAATAAAAAGTTTAGTATGTATTTGGTAGTACCTACCTCTTCTAAGATGATTAGTTCATTTGCGAGAAAAATTAGAAGTAACTACTCAATTTGTCTTTTCAATTCATTAGAAAACCTGTTTAATTAATAAATAGACATATTCAACGAGGAAACGACATTAAAAGAAAGTAAAATCTCAAATTCCAGCAAATTATTAACAAGCATCTTGCCAATTTTACGACGATTAATTTATTAAATGTGTAAATTATATGCTTTAAAGATGCCGATAATACAATAATTCGTTTGATAAATTGATTATGACACAATTCACAAGTGTTTGTTTAATAAAAATAATTTAATAAATTTTGACAGTTGACCTTCTTTCAACTATTTTTAATGTTTTAGTTTTAGAATAGAAAGGTTTTTGAAAAATCGTTACTTACCTGACACTAAGTCGTCCTAGTTATATGCTACTTAATTCTCTTGTAATTATTACATTGCATGGAGAGTTGTTTGCGTGATTTACCTGAATATATCAATGTTTCATTCATCACGATAATGGTAATAATTGCATTTGTAACAAATTGTATGTGCAAATAAACATAGACAGATTTATAATCTGGAAATGAAATTTATGAGCTATAATAAGTGAAAAGAGTTACTCCACGAAATTATAATTTAGTTTAAAATATAAGAATCAGACATTTAGATATTAACAAAGATTAATAGTATTTCAACAATAACTAGATCTATAGTTTAACTGTCGAAATTAGTTCCAAACATGTGTTGAAACGAGGAAATCAAAATTATTTACACCTTACGGACTTTGGATCAGCGGAAAATTGAGGTAGAGGATTTAAAATTTATTGTGACATAAACAGTAAACCTGTCACTGATTACAGCGTGGCATAAGACACAAAAAAGCGAACCGGTCTTGTGTAAAAATTATCCCCTTTGCGGTCAGTGTTCTCTCAACGATATACCAATGCTCGATTTATGGTTAGATCAAAAAGGTTCCGAAAACCCATCCACCTGTGTCCAGAGCATGGACCATAATACCGCAAAAGAGGCTCATTCACCTCTCGACATCCTCGTTAACATCCCCAGAGTGCATTTTTGCATTTAACGATTGAAATTTGACGAAGATACTTATTTTGAGCTCTGCGATAATTGCGCATTGCGTTCTCTTACTGCAACAAAGTACGCGTTGCACTTTATACGTTTGCGTACAGTTCGACAGTAGGCCGCCGCAAAAGTATGCCGCGTTCATTAAAATTGAAATTAATATAATCACGGTAACCACTAGAAAACTGAAACCATAAACTACCCATATAGAAGTAATGGAAGGTCTGTGACCTGCCATCATCACGGGAAGATTACAGAGTTGCGATCTGTGTGGCTCAGAAATGTTGTCACGTGCGCTACAAAGTATCATAGTAGCACCGGCGGCACACGGCACACGGGATGAGTTGATAGAGGTCGCTATTAAATTAGAATTGGTTGTAAAAAAAAAAAAAAAAAAAAAAAAAATTGTAAATCAGCGACATATTCCGTCCGGCTGATTGCCCATCAAATGCTGAACAAAAAAAAAAAATTTCTCTTTCAAATTGCTTTCGAATCCTTTCTTATAATGAAATAGATGAAAAAGCGGACGTAACGCACTCAAGTTGCGTTGTATGCCCCGAAGTCCCGTCTTGCATGTTACAACTCGCTAGCAAGCCTAATGACTCAAACCAGTTCCTAGGAAAGCCAGTTCGGCCCAATGACCCACTTTGCTGGACCCATCCCCGAGAATCATCCAATTTCATCCTACAGATGCGCCCTGATGCGGTGATGCTGCGCTGGGGGCATCATCGCCAATCTACACAATGGACTGCCGCGAGATATAAAAATAAGAAAACAAACGTGAATGCGCACAGGTACTAGAACAGGAACTGTGCGCAGCCACGAAGGCGAATATATTGAAAGCCTGGAGGAGCTGCATTGCTGCATGCCGCCTTCGCGGTTCAACATCTTCCAGATGTTCACGTCGATCTTTGATCGTCTTAGTCGTTGTCGTCTTCAGCGCGCCGGCCGTCCACCATACATCGTCGTACACTTTCATTTTTCAGTAAAGTGAAAAACTGGAGGAAAACCTGCGCGCCTCACGACATGATGAGGTGAATATTGGCCGAGCACGGGTCGTGCCAGCATCCATCCACTGCAAACAGCATCTGGAATGGACCAAAACAAAAAGATGAGAGCTGCGGGACTCTTAAAAACTGCAGCCAACACTAAAACCTGAAACCGATTTGATGCAAGTTTTTGATAGTCCGCTCTGCTTCTATATGTAGATATATGTCAGTTAGCGGGGCCGACGCAAGGGGCGCTGCACTATCAAGAGCTATTTCACGGTGCAGTGGATGCTGTGGGGCGCGTTCGGAGATCGAGATGGAGAGATGGAGGAATGTTGAGCCTCTAATGGAGCAGTTGAATATTAAGTACTACGCAAGATTATTCGCTGAGATGCCCTGCGGCCAGATGAGGAGGAGAGGGGCGGCGGTGGTGTGCTATGGGGGGAGCATTTCATTTGGCGGCTGCTGGGGCACAGTATGGACCGCTCCGGTGGTGGGTGATAACTGGAAATCCGAGAAATGCTCTAGAGCACGCTCCAAACCAATTTCAAACTAGAACTGGTCCAGCCAGTTCGTTATGGGCTGCCATTTTTATGTGCACTTTTTTTTATATATTTTTTGCTACGGGTTTATACGAATCTTACCCGTGATTAAGAGCGGTGGCATACCTGCTCTCGAGATCCCACAGCTCCTCCGGGAGGCCCCGCACCTACATACTTCAAACCCGGACCCGGCTGCGGTATCTAGCAGATATTTTTATTTTTTCGGCAATTTATGATGGGAGTCTCCACCGCCACCGCCGCCGCCGGCTTAACGATGCCCGCCGAACGCGACCGATGGCGCGATGTTTATTCATTAAGCGCGGCGGTGGTGGCGGCGGCGACACGAAAAAGATGCTGTGCCGCGGAGCTGCAGCAGCCGGCTCCGACGACAACGACATTGGAAATCGTACCCGGAACTTTCGTGAAATTATAACAACACACCCTGGAAATATACAGCGCCGCTGAACGCTATATAATTACGCAGGCGACTGGATTTTGTTGGCGGTCAATAAAAGCGCACCGCGGCGACGACGACAGGCGGATTCTGCAACTCGGAGCGGATTGAAGGTGTTTATATGGCTCTTTCCTGAATGCGTTTTTTTCGCGCCTCTAAGAAGACCATTATAGTGCCTTTGGGCTGGAGATGACCTTTTCGCATTTTATGTAAATCTAGATTCTTCTAACATTTCAGCTTCAAACTCTCCCAATTTATCTGTGAATCAAGGTCAGCGGTCTGGAGGGTTCTCGTATCCCCAAATAGTTGTGGAACCTAAAAAGTTAATGATTTTGATACGATTTTATGTATTTTTATTTTTCTTACAATTCTGAGTTATGGAATGGCCACGAAAAACTTTTTGCAGTTTGTTAAATTATACGATTTTTTTTAGAATTCTACATTTTCATTAAAATTTAATGATAAATTGTGGGCAGTGACACTGGCCGTAGGATTAGAACGCTTTCCAGTGCCTGGGCAGTAGATGGTCTTAGGAGTTCAAAGGGTTAAAATTAAAAAATAATATGGCTCTAAATATGGAAGTAATGAAATTTTAGCTCTTTAATACTTTTTTATTGGAATGTAAGAAATTTTAAGAATAAGAATATAAGAAGATTTTTAAAAATATATATACTATGTTTAGAATACAACCACGGAATTTAATTTTTCAATCTACAATACCGATGTTATAATAGCTACAATATCATATAATACGACATTAATTTTCCAACAAAACACGTCATTGAATTTAAATTTCTAACTCTTGAACCGAATACATAAGTTAACTTAGAAAAATAAAAATGTCTATTCTAAAAAATTAATTTGGAGAAGAAGAAAAAGTTTTTTTTTTTTAAATCTCAACATCACCTCCATGAAATTATTAATAAATTAATTAACTAATGCTGTTTGGGATACCGTTTTAGACCCTAACTATAATTTCTGAGAATTTTCTTAATTAAAACCTCCTGACGGATTTTAACTAATTAAATATCCGTCTTAGCGTCTAGCCAATCGGCTTAATCAAAATCGCAAACAGCCAGTGGGCGAAAAGAAAAGACCAATCAAGATGTCAGCCGCGGTCAATAGTTTAATTCACTTACAAGGCAATTACCTGTGGACTTAGCTGCGATTAACCTCTGCACACCGATTAATTTCCGTCGAATTTATTCCCCGTGGCAACGGTGGCAGATCCAATTACAGCGTGATCCGAGCGCTGAAGCAGTGATCCAGCCTCTCCGGCCGGACCCGATAGCATCCTTGCGGGTCTCAATAGAACAGATTATGCAACGACGCACGCGCACCCCACTCAATTTATTCGTGTCTGATCCGATCGCATCGATCGAAGTGCGCGACTGCTACGCACCGCAGCGTTACATAATCCGACTAATTAAAGATTTCCTTGCAAAAACAGACGGACATTTTCTGGTATCCGCTGCTAATTGGGAAAAGAGGAGGAACCCTATCTAGGAAGCGCGAATTTCTAGAAATTTGAAAAAAAAATGTGATTTTTTTTTTTTATTTTGAGAAAAATGGCAATTGCATGTTTTCTGTACGTTTTTCTATACAATGTGCGCGGATACATTGTCGTGCGCAAATATGCGCTCGACGGCCGGTGCAAGATGAAAGAGACGTGATTATGCCCACAGTATTCTTAGTGCGTGTGCACGGGGATACCTTCTGAGGATTTATTGGAGAAAAATCCTAGACTTTTTACGGTGTTTTTTTTCTCTATCCACATTTCTGTAGAGCTACAGCATCCAGAATGGGGCTGTCTGCAGCTCCCGTCTCGATAAATAGCGCTCCAAACATGGGCAACTTATTGAATTTAAGATGCTCGCCAGGAATTGTGACTTGTGAGCAAGATAGTTAATTCTTCTCCTGGTGCGTACGGGAGATGATTACAAAAATTTTTCACCGCGTGTTTTTACCTCCCCCCGCGCACCCATCCCTCCGGCAATAAAACATGAGCATCATCATCATCATCATCATCATCATGAGGCGCTTATTCACGGCACATAGGCCGCGTGTTCGCGTCTAATCGTTCCGACTGCAGAATTTTTGTTGGCCGCGTGTGCACGCGGTTTCATTCCAATCAGCGGAGAATTTATAATTAATTTCCATTTTGGATTTCTCCGCGCGGTGCGGACGCATAGTGTCCGCAGCGCGACTGCGCCACAGTGGCGTGTAGCCTGTCTTTTGTTATCGTGCACGGGCATCTTGGGCCCCTTTTGAGAGAACCTAAGACGTGTCAGCAGCTGCCAGGAACATGAAAGTTTTAGCAGCACAAAAACAAATTTGAAAATGTTTTTTTCGACAACAATGGAAGCAGGAAGAGCCGCGCTCAGATCGGGCTTTATTTGGCCGCGCGGAAAGTGATGAATCGAGCGGCCAAAGTGCGTGCATGCATATATCACGTGCTGCGGCGCGTATTGAGTGGCTCCAGCGAGCACTGCGCCTTCATGTACCAAAAATGGTTATGGTAAAATTAATTAGGTGCAGAGGGTGATTTATGGAATTCCCGGTCACCTGCCGGGCAGACTTCCTATATTGTGTTTGCACTCTATCAAAAAGGTGCGCGTCAGAAACTGCTGACCCATCACTCGTCCCGAAGGAAAACTTTTCACAATAGGAATGGTAAACCGTACTTAATTTTAACGCCTTTTAAAATTTGGAAAACATCAACCCCATGCTTTTGGCAAGTGAAAGTAGAGAGGAAGAGATCCTCAACTCAACACTTAACCAAAACAGCAACAGATTGAGTTTGAGGTTTTCTCACGGATTTTGATAACATTTTGTGACGAATATACGCAAAAAAGATTGTATTGTATTGTATGTATCTTTGAAATTTCAAAAATTTACATTTTGCCTTTACGATTTTTTGCGTATTGCCAAGAAATTTCGTTGCAAATTGTATAAATGCCTTAGGACATTTCCACCTCTAAAAAATTCTCCAAGCAGAGAAATTTAGTGATCATATTGAAAAAAAATGTACCTAGGATGAATTGAAAAATCCCTTAATTAATTTATCTTTGAAATTAAAGAATTAAAGGTAAATACATTTTTCGACTTATCGATGGAGACAAGCACACATTTGTCTTATAGTAAAACGACAAATATAAAAAAATGTAGGATTTTCGCTATTTTCAGCAATGGCGAGGGATTCTTTAAATCCTTTGGGAACATGCTTAATTTAAGATTTTTCCATAATTTTCACTAGAAGATTGTGGGACAATGAAGAAAATGTGATGGAAAACTATAATATTTCTGGATTTTGAAGTTAAATATCTCAAACAAAAACTATATATTCTGTAATCTTATTTTTTCAGAATGTCTAGAAAATCATAACATATTCGTGATCCACGGAAAAAAGTCATACAGAAATGATCAATCAAAGTTGTAACACTAAAAACACTTATCAACATTTTTTATGTTTGTGCCATGTAACAGAACAAGTAGGTACTAAATGGGTCAAGCGCAAAACAGTCGATGTAAATATAATAAGTTAAAATCAGCACCGATTTTTTTTATGTTTCTTATTAATTTGTAAATGGACGTGTTGGTTACTATGGAAAAATAGAAATAGAAATCGTTCACCAAAATTGACTGAAAAGACGGAGATTTTCAATTTTATGTGACCACAGAAGAGATCAAATATTCCGCAGAAAATACAAAAAATAGTCGTTTATACAAGATTACTTTAATTAATTCAATTAAAAGTATTATAACTTAAGAACTACCTATTTTTAATAACAATAATGAATTCATTTTTCCTCCAATCATTCAAAAATAACCTCTACATTTCAGCGGAGAATTCTTATTTTCCAAATTTTTTGTGCTTCAATCATCAGTTTAGAATAACTTTTAGAATTTAACAAAATTATGGATGGGGTAACTCTTGATAGTTGCTTTATCTGTAATTCATAAAAAAATAAAAATAAAACAAAAAAAAAATTGTTTTTTATCTTATACTGCCCGAACATTATTTTTGCGTTTGACCCAGATAACTTCAATGGAGCTTTTCGAAGTTTACAATTTTTTAGATCTTCACGTTTTTTTCTTATTCAATTTCGGATTTGTTGCAGGTGCAACTAAAAAATTCAATTTTGGCTTAAAATCTGAGCAGCTTTATACATTTCGATTAAATTAGAACTAAATCAACATTTTATTGCCAGGAATAATGAATCTTGAATGTATTTTTTTCGTGGGTTGGGTAGCTATTTCACATTCAAGCGCCAACAATGGTCATGGGAAAATAAAATTAATTATGCAGAAGGTGATTTATGGATTTTCTAATAACTAATAGCTCATCTATTATGTTTGTATTCACGCACTATCAAAGAAGTGCGTTATTTTGATGTAGCACGTCAAAAGTTTGACCGATTACTCAGGCCGAAAACCGACTTGTGAGTATTACGCGAGTGTAACCTTAATCAATCGAATCGCAGGAGCGGTGTCCCATAGAGCGCTGCGCTACAAAAGACAAGAGAAGGCAGTTGAAACGTCTTAGCTCCTAGCAGACAAAAAGCGCAATCCGGTTCCGCACAGGTACGGCTAGCTATAAAACGTGACTTTAAGCGATTTTTTCACGGCTTTAATTCCATCAAAAGTCTTTTTACCAGATAAATTTAGCGAAACAACCGAAACAAGAAAATCTCACTCGGCGCGGACAAGTACGAAACGTTTTCAAAGCAGGGACACCTCAAGGACGAAAGATTAACGGTTGTTGTACGTCTGAGCAATGCATATCTTTTTTTTCTATAAAACGACAACAGCAAAAATCGCGCCAGAGCAGCTAGCATTGAAGAAAAAAATATACTCGCGTATATACAAAAAAAAAAAAAAACGAATCACTTCTTGTTGAGCTGCACCGCAGACTAAAGCTCTTCAAGTTTAGCACAAAGAGTAATTTTGCTCGCTTTCTTGGCTAAATCTGCATACAGCAGCCCCTCGGCAGCGCTAGACCTGAGCTGGACGAGATAAATCTCTCCGGCCAGCATCAGCTCCAGCACAAATGGATCCGGCGTTGCTGCACCGTGTCATTGGTTTGAGCTGCGCGCGCAGAGACTTACGCGGCCGTTTGTCATCCGCCGGAGTGTTGCGGCTGTTCCTTGAGTTACTACTTCTAATCTTTCCCGCCTTTACCTTATACGCCAATTGTAAAACTCGAGGAGTCAATTTAGTTGAAAAAGTTTTCCGCTTTTTTGCTGATGTCGAACTAAATCCGGCACTCCTCCTTAAGACAGCCCGTGGAGTGTGTGCTCTGAGGAGTTTGACTTTTGAGTCTTGGTGCTACCGTTCCCGCAAAACTTTTACACCGCATTGAGGCTCTTATTAATTTATTCTGATTTAATAATAGTCATTACTCGCTGATATATTGGCAACTGAAAATAACCTGAGCTGCCGGAGAAGTTGACTGCTATGCAGAAACCTGTCCGGACTGGCATTCTTTCGAAGGATGAATTATTTTCCATCGTGCACTGATTTTTTTCTGGATAAGGCAATTTGCTTGGGTAAATTTTAATTGGAGCTGTATATTGCAAAAATAGGCGAACATCGACATTTTAAGATTTATAGAACAGATTTATTGGCTAATGGCTAGTTTTGGGTCATAGTAGTGCGGATATTACAACCATATTTTAGACTATACGATAAAAACTAGATTTGTTACATATTTCTTTTTTAAGAAGACCCCCAAGAGTGTTTTGGGAATTTTTAAATATGCATTGTAAGAGTATAGTATATTATACTACCTTTTATGGTAATGAGAATAATAACTCTTATCGCTTTTAACATTTCAAATTGTAAGTTAGGTATTAAATAGAATTTTGTAATGAACACGAAGAAATATATATGTAAGTCTAAGTATATATTTAATTTTAAGTCCTTAAGCATGTCTATGAAATGTAGTAGAAGTTTTTTTATGGCTGATGAATGTTTGGTGATTGTATTCTAAAGAATTTGGATGGATTAAATGTAAGTAGTAAACTTTTGTTGAATTGTAGAAAGATTTTGTTATCGTATATACATATAATATAATAATAATATCGCTTAAACCTTTACCTATATTGTCTTCTAAGTCTTCTTGTCCGCCTCACACCACTGTGGGCATTGTTTTCCAATGAATAACATCGAAGAACATATTTTTCCAGTGCAGGAAAAAGCGAAAAAAATTCTTTCAAAGGTATTTTCTCTCGGTCAATGGTGAAACCTTGCCATTGAGCAAGGGCGGTCGAGCAGAGCACTATCGACTGCGACTGCGATGACGCCGAAAACGTCGACAAGAACAACAACAACTGGAGTAGTTGCAGCAGGAAAAGCAGTACGGCGCGGTGCGGCGCAGTACGGCGGCCTCAACAGTAGCTGCAACCAGCCATCGAATTAGCAGCGGCAAAAATGAACCAAAACGAGCCGGTAGCAGCTGCTGCTGCTTGAACCACTGCTCCTCGAGCGGTTCGAACGCGATTTTGTAGCGATAGTAATTAAATGGAACCTGCGGCGAGCAAAACGACCCGCGACATTGTATGCATACCTCGAAAGAAAGTCAACGCGACCGTGCGACGGACTCGCTAGAAAATTAGATCATCGCACGTTGGCTAGTGGCTGCGGCCGGCTGGCCCACCGGCGACCGGTCCGGCAGCGGTGATTTTAAATTTTATATTGTGAGCACACCGCCGCTGACGCGCGTTGGGGACGATCAGCGAAAACCGCGCAGTGATGGTATCAGCGATAGTTATTGAATCATAATTTAATCATAACATCATAACACGGACAACGAGGCAATTAATCAGCGGTTACAAGCGCACCGGTCACCTGGGTGATCCGGTGATTGCGCCACTATCAGGCCACAATCGTGGGATGAGATTAGAAGGGATTTGGCTGGGAGAACTAATTTTATAGAGCTCTTCTGCGACAGTTTTACTATCCAACGACCGTTAGACGACGATTGAGACATAAATTAGCGTTAAAATTTCCACCTTGTAGTGCAAAGTTTTGCGCAATTTGTTGCTAATTGTTGGCCTATTCGATGTATAAAATTGAAAGGCTTGCATGCGGGATGCGTCCGAACGATTTTATTGCCCCTAGATCGCCGCTGTCCGGATTTTCGAAATAAACGTTTAATTAGGGAGAAAGCAGGCGTGCCAGGTTTTGAGAGTAGGACGAGACGACACACCGCGAGCTGCTATTAATTAAGGAATTACAGAAAGTCGCCTCTGACCGGCGACGATCGAGCCCCAACGATCGCCAATATATCACGCGAGTAAGGCCACTATAAACCTCTACTGAGAACAGTGCGTCTATCAAGGGGGAGCCGATAAATTTTCATTTGGCGATATCGCGTACAGCACAAATTGCGCTATTAAATCTACAGGTGATCGCGCTAATGATGGCCATGGCTGCTGGTTTTTGCGTCTTAATCCACACGTGGATAAATAACCGCTTTCCCATTTTCCTTTGGATTTATTTATCCCACCTGGTTTGCGGTGTCTTTTGCGTCAGCATTCAAATCCTGAGGGAAGATACTGCGTCCCGGGACCTCGTCAATTTATTCAAATCATGTCTTCATTCGAGGCAAAAATGCACGCAGCTACTTCTTCTTCAGCTGCGCTTACGACTCGCGCATTTTCATTAGTCCGTTAGGCGACTTAAGATACTTCATAAATTTTGCATGTTTATCATTGCGGGCCCTCTAATTTACTGGCTTTGTACCAAACGTGTTTATCAAGCGCGTACAGCCGCGTGGGAAATGCACACACAGCGCTCGCACCCAGAGGCATCCAGGTTTTGTCTCATTTCGTTTGATTAATGAGATGAGCTTGGCGTAGAGCAAACGCGTTGGATTAATAAAAAAATAAATAGTTAACAAGAAACGCGAAAATACACGGCAGAGAAAAAAAATTCAAAATATGCTGTGTGAACGTAGAAGAGATAGAGATTTCTTTTCGCTGAAATTTTCCAAAGATTTTCTTATGTGCACTCACTTAATTGCCACCTAGGCAGAATGTTAATTGGAATAAATTTTAAGTTTAAAGTCACCTCAATTAATCGAAAGTTTTTTTCCACTGTAAATTAAATTCAGAATACAATTCAAAAACCTATCATAAACTTCCAGGTTCCATAATAAAATTTGAAAGTATGGACCCAGAAAACTCACACGTACTTATTTTAATAAAAATCTTACAATATTTCGTAGTTGACTATCTGCTATCCAAAAACTACTTAAACCACAATTAGAAAAATTGAAATCTAGTATATGTACCTATGTATCGAAATCTAAAAATGTTTTTTTACCTTTAAATTGAACCTGTTTCAAGTGTAAATAAGAACTTTTCATTAATCATAGTGAAATCAACTTCAATTCAAAATTGTTCGCATTGAATTATAAAATGTGATAGTTCTCTGAGTGTGTTACGATGTTTTCATACATTTTTTGTTTTTCAAATCTAAGTGAATAATATTTAGAATTTAAAAAGATATAATTGTTTGAAATTAACACCTTAAAAATTTACTCTCTTTGATATATATGTTTTGAAAAAAACAACCAATTAAAAATTGTATAATTTTTTGCCTTTTGTTGGAACTTTTCTATGTATACTTAATATGTACTGTAATGCTTATATATATTAGTTGCCAGTATATACAGTATAATAAGTAATGGGTTCGAAGATATGACATAATAATATTATACTAGCAGTGGCACTTTGTGGTGTCTTAGGCTTGAGGAAACGGATAATTAAAAAATTTAATTTGCAAATAATAATAACATTCAGTTTCTAGAAAAATATTGAAATGTCCATAGATTTCAATTACTAGTAAATCAAATTAATTTAAATTTTATACATTTACAGATACTATGTCTGTTTAAAAATTAATTTCAAACAAACTAGGTTCTTTCGCAGTTCCTGGAATTTGTTGTTGTTATCAGAAAGGTTTGGATTATATAAGTCTATATTATACCAGTATTTGTAAGAAATTACATCTGCAAGTTTTTAAAATTCTGTTATATCATGGATAAATTACAGAACCCAGTACACAAAACATTGTCATAACATGTTGATTAGTTGTTGACTAAACTATTATAATTTTTTGATAAATAAACGAATTAGTGCTATTAACCTTACTAGCGATTGGTAATCTAAACAAAGTTAATACTAAAAATCCGTTAAAAATACTACACTTATAAAATATCTGAATTTTACTCTATAAGGCCAGATATTAAAAGTTATGTTTGGTAAGTTTTATCACAATCGAAAGTTTAAGTTGTAATTATATAAAATGACTAGTTTTAAAGTCATATTTATAATGTAGGTATCTGTAATTTGCTAATATGTACATATATGCATAGTGGCATTAAAGTTGTTAAGTTTTGAATCTAAAATAATCACACGCATGAACTTAAGTGCTCTAAAAATCCCCAAAATTTCCGAAAATTAGCGGAAGCCTATAAAAATAGGGCTTCCCGCCTCAGTCATCTCGTGCTCTGGGAACTGCCCCTGACTTTCCTCTAATTAGTTTTGAGTCTTGAGCGATGAGGGACGCGAAAAACAGAAAGCCCCGCCGGCGGGTGTCGATGGGGACGGCGCGCAGCGCGCTGGACAGAGTTTCCAGCATTCGGTGTGTGTCATGAAATAAATTCAGCAACAGAACAAAATAAAATGCATGACAGTAATTGCCGCAATTATTCATTTTACGATGTCGTTACGCTCAACACTAAGCAGCCAACGTAAATTGTTGGCAAACATACGCGCGGCGCGGCGGCGCGGAAGAAAAGGAAAAGGAAGGCGGGCGGACGAAATATGCCAACGGACGGACGGACGGGCGGCGACGAGACCGGCAGCGTCGCGCCGCAAGCGGTGACGATGGCCCTCGATGCTGCATATGTTCGCGTCCGTGAGACTTTTATTGCTTCTGCAAAAAATTTTTACTTTTTATCAAAATTTATTTGTTTAATTTACTCGGAGCTAAATTATCTGTAAGATACCCTCCCAGCGCGACGTGGGGCCCCGTGGGACAAAAAGCGCCTGAGCACTGCCACCTTCAAGGTGATGTAAGGTGACAAATTATGCCGTGCGCTGTTTTATTGCTGCTCCGGGTTTTGTCACCATTTTGCCGCTTGTACTCGTGAAATTAGAGCAAAAAGAGGCTTGCTGCAACCTTGCGATCCGCGCAACAACCGTCACCAACTAGTGCACCTGGAGTGACAAACTTTGGGGTGTTAATAATTTTATCCGGGCCGCATTATACCGGAGCGGCAAGAAATGCAAAATGCACCGCACTACTGCCCGGGGCTGAGCCACTGCGCTGCGCTGTAGTGCGGTGCATTGCAATTATCGACGAAACTGACCGGCCTATTCGGAGCTCGCAATCACTATAATTTTTGCATTATCCCGCGAAATCCACATATTCGAAATTTAAGCACAATAAAAATTTACGACCGCTGCGGTGCAATTACACGTCGTCGAGCCAGGAAGGGAGTAATTGTGGAATTGTGGTGCAGTGGTGGATTAGGGTTTTTTTGCTTTTCGTTACGTCACTGGCAAGCTGAAAGTGTGGTTGCCACATTTGCTAAAGCACGCGTTTTGTTTTTACATAATTTTAGCCTCATTTTGTTTGTTTAAAGCGGCAAGGGGTATAATTAGCAGAGTTCCATGGTTTTCTCGAATTTAACTGTAATCTGTAATCACATTTATTACCTTTAATCGTTTTAACGCTGCGGCGATATCTCGTCTTTTCACATAATTTTTACTTTTTTTTAGAGGTACTACTGGGAACCAGTCATTGTTCAAAATTGAAGAAACAGCGAATTGTCCCAGAAGTGGATGAAAGTTGAAAACACCTGTGGTATAAACGAATTGAAATAAAATAAAGTAACTGAGAACCTTTCTGCAAAATTAAAAAATCTGAGTCAATACGAAAACATTTGTAGGTATAGGTATAAGACATGTTTTTTATCAATATCTACAATTGCCATTGTACTGCACATTACCAAACTGATACTCAATAATAAGAAATTAACAAATAAGAAGAAATTAACAATATAGAAGGAAGATAAATTTGAAAACTTTTGTGAAAAATGCACATACTTAAGGTGAGAACAATAAAAACCTATAGGTAGTTATTTGGAATTAAAAAGTCAATAAAGCCTAAAAATTAAATGCTTTTTTTAGTTTATTACTTTTGTAAGATGGCATCACGCTTTAACTAAGAGGAAAAAATCTTGAAAATCAGCCTTATTCCATATATAGTGAATCGGATTTCAAATTTATATATACAAAAATAAAAGAGTCAATAACTCGAAACGATATTTAAATGCACCCTAATATAACAATATAATTTTCTAGTATGCTCTACTAGAGTCTCTTTGGTGATACATTTTTCCTCAGTGGAATCTTCATTCAGTTACAGTTAATTTTTATTTTAAGGTATTGACATAAGGCTATCATCATCATTTTAATCATATTCTATTGTATATCAGTGCAAATATTTCACAGAATTTCTCTAAAATTTCATATGTATAATTACTGACTCATCTGAATAATGGCACACTGTTATACGTTTGAATCATTTTCCAAGAATGATCTGATTTATTTTAAGAAAAAATAAAAAAACCTCACCTGCATGATAATTAGTTAATTAAGCTGACCACAAAACCTCTTATTTCGCGTATAAATAGGAAAAGATCCGATTTAGCATAAAAGACGAAAAATACGATTATAAAGCAAACAAAGTTCAGAAAGGGTTAAATCTTGTAGCAATTACTGTATCACAGCGAATTAATCCCGGCATTAATTGGACAATTGGATGATTTACAGGAAACCCGAGCCCGTGCCCTTGAGACCTCAGCGCAGAGTCCCCATAATTATATGGATGGAAATGAACTTAAGAAAAAAGGCAGCTAAAAATTTTTAGTCACCTAAAACCCCGACAAGCAGGTCGGTAAATTATGCAAATGTGAAACTTGTTATTCAACGAAATCTCACCTCCTTGCCCTCGGGTGCCCCCAAGTTCTGCGAGCACACATCAAAAAATTAATTAATTTCACGTTGATTCGACTCTTACGTGACCGCAGTGGCTTTTATATTACTTTTGCGAGTATATAGTTTTTTTGCATCAATTTGCAAAATGAAAATGATATCAGGGCGGTCGACTTAAACAATATAAAATCGAACTCGGAGACGACTGGTCGCTGAGATCCGTGAGCATAATGTTGCCCATAATTCGTATTGATTTTGGATGGAGGGGCCGCGGGGGTATTCGAAGGAGATTGAGATGAATAATGGGAATTCACTTAAAGGCTCATTTGTTTCCTCCCAGCGGAACGCCTGAGTCACTAAAAACACTTAAACTGCATCGAATCGAAGGCCAGTCAATTTTTCGCCACACGTTGCGTTTAAGAAATGCAGCAAAGGAAAACGGAGCCGCAACAAAGTCGGAATGAATCAATAAATATGTGGAAAGACGAAAGACACGGTGTTGCGCTTCCACATTACTCCGCAAAGGTATATTTGTATATTTAGCGGGCGTCGAGACGCGCCGCGAGGGGCAGGAAAAATTATTTTGTTAAATATTGCATTATGCCATTATCGCTTGGACTACTACCGTGCTGGGTTCGCTTTAATGAGCAAAAATTGTTGGACTTTTTTGTGTAAGTTCAGTCAGAGATTTTGCAATATGAATGCGGAGCCTTCTCGTGCGCTCCAGGATGCGATTTTGTAACCGATACTAAAAATTTAATTTATAGTCCACGGTAAAAGTGGTGAAAAGTATGAAACAGGTGCCAGCGGGGGTTCTTCAATCAAAGAAAATCTCCCAGTTTTATTTCCTAGAAGGTCTCCGCGACTCCTTCTTAAATCAGTGCAATTACGACGAATAGGCCAGGCCACAAAACAAGTTCTTTGAAATGTTCTTTCGCACAGGCCTTGATTCTTGCCATTGAAATCACGCAACTATTCTTAAAAGAAGCGAAAATGCAGCCTTCGCTAGGTGAGTTCAAAGCCACTCTTCGACCAGGCGAGAACGCACGTGGAACGCGATCGTTTAATCGATTGATCGGGCAGGATGAAGCACCACCGTACTTGGCGATTTTTTCTCTTGCCGCCGCCACTTAGTGTCTAATCGAGCACCACAGATTAATAAGGCGGCTCGATGAATTCATTACTTTTGATTTAATTTACTGCTAATTGCAGGTGAATTTATGCAGAGTTTTCTATCCAACGTGAGCACAATCCGCTGCAGCGCCATGCGCTTCTGTGCAAGTGTCAAGGCAACGGCTAAGCTGCTAATTTACAATTCAACTTAATTTGTTTACATATTTTCTAACTTCATTTAATAAAATAACTGTAATTCTTAGCTATTATTTACTGTTTGAGTGATAATTCATAGATTGCACGACGCTGTTATTCCTTGTTTTGCATGTTTTACTTTCAGGCTTGTCGCTTAAGTCTTTTGTTTTTCTAAGAAATTTTTGGAAGCAGGGCAAACTAAGGCTATAATTCTTACATTTTTTAGATATATATAGATTGGTTCTACAATATTTTTTAATCTTCTTTAGATATACCAATAGAATATTAAAGGAAAGTAGGTACATATAGGTATCTACATATAGGTATCTCCCGCTCCATTATAAAATGTTGAAAACATCCTCCCGCTACAAAATTAACGAAATCTTATCTTCTGAATCTTCAACGATCAATTACCGCTAAGAATTTAATTGCCGAAACATACCAAACGTGGAGAAAGTTTATTAAGTTTTTCATTTTGTGGCATCACGACCAAGATATGAAAATCTTTTTAATTAACTCATATCATTTAAGTTGCAGAACTTCTTGAACATAATTTTGCGTAATTATTGTAAGATTAAAGTTATCGTTATCTCGAATTTCATCAATTTTCATTTATCAAAATTATTTTCGAGTTGAGTTCATAATATGATGAAAGTAATTCAATAAAATATGTATTTTATTACTTATTTTAAAGATATGTAAAGTTGTCATTACTTCACAAGTGAAATTTGTGAAATCTTCAATTATCTTAACAATTATCAAAAATATTCCCTCTAAGTGTACCTCGAAGATCACATCTCAGAGCTTTTTCCTCCTTCGGTATTTGCAAGAATAAAAATTACATCACTGTTAATTTCCAGAGCTTTTGTTCCTCTGGGTAAGGCGGAAATAATCTCTTTTTCTCGAAAAATAAATACCATGCAGTATTGGATCTCGATGGAGTAGAAATAGGCCAAAGCCGCTCCGTAAAAATCTTAGGACTTAAATTTAATAGTAAACAAAGATGGACAGAGCTTGTGGCCATCGAACTGAAAGTTGAAGTTAACGACTTCCTTAAATTTGAAAGACGTACCATTATCTCGAAAACTGGAAGATTTTTATAGGGTAAAGTTGGCCTATTAAAACAGTCATGTGTTGGCCCGTCATCCGTTTTCGTTTGATAATGGTTGATCTTTACTTTATTTTTTAGTTTTTTTTTTTATTTGGGATTTTTTTTTATTTATAAACTGTTCTTTATTTTATTTTATATATTTTTTTTGCCTTTTTTTTTATTTCTCTTTCTATGTATTATTTTTCTTTTTAAATTAATTCTATTTTCTTTTCTTTTTCTTTGTATTCACTTTTAGTTATTTAGTTATATTTAAACATTTTTCCTATATTTATTTTAATAAATAAATAAAAGTTACCTATAGTTAACTAATGATCTGAATCATTATTTTGCTTTTCAAGCAAACTTCAAAAAAAGCTATTATAATATAGATAGAATGTAATTTTGCAAATTTGAGTTATTTAGAAGGAATGGGGTAACACTAACGCAGATAACTCGTTTTGCCAGCATAGAAATTGAGTTTTATTAATTTGGCTTATTTCCCTAGAGGTAGCCTTCGCCAGCTGGAAAGCCGTAGAGAGAAATCCTACTTTGATTTTTCCAGCGAATGGCATGCGCTCGTGCGATAATCCATCTTCCACGGGAGGTCTTATGTCACTCGTTCATGTTAATTTCACCAAACATAGCCTACTCAGATTGATGGACGCTGATAAGCGGCCGGGGACCAGCAAGATCGAGCACTCTAATAAACCGAGGGAATTACATCTGCTTATCGCGGATAAATCACCACTCTTCATTGTGCCAGCCATCTCGAGGGGACCTGTTCGGAGGTATTTTTTTTTTTTCTTTTTGGCCGCCTTGCACTGTTTCTATTTTCTTCAAATTTGATTATGTGAAAAGACCGCGCCACACCAAAATCTAGGCTAGCTCAACTAGCGAGAGACGCGTGTGAGGTGTGCGTGTAAAATTTGGACCGATGTGGATTGCGTTCGGACGCTGCTGCGTAAAGAGCTCGGCTTTCGGCTCCTCCGCTGCCGCCACCGGGTGCTCGAGTTCGATGGGGCCCCCGCGGTATTTTTTTTTTCTCGGTTTATCGCTTTATTTGCCCAACATTAATAACATATTCTTGTACAATAGCTCAAGCAAGTCACGACTTTAGCATTTTTGTTGTTGCGACGGTGCTGTTGCCGCTCTTTTCTATCGCGCTGAGCCCCGTTCGCAGAATGCGACGCGCGCAGGTAAGTTCCTCCTGCTCTTGCGCAGATTTGCCTATCGGCGCAATCGGCTCATAGCTTTCATGCTGCAGACCTTACGGAGACTTTTTGGGCTCTTTTTGGTCGCTTTGCTGCGTTTTATTATGCATTCGTTAGAGTGCGCTCTGAGTCCGGAGACTTTTTGTATCTTTTCGTTTCTTTTCCAAACAATTTTATTTATTCGCGGTGTGGTGTGCGTGCGCGACCAGTGTTATATAAATTATTCCTCAGAGCCGCCGCCGCGGCAGCCGCGTTCCCAGAGCGCTCCGCTGTCGGTGCGGCATGCCGTGGTGGGGCGGGAGGGTCACCTCCCCGCCGCGGTACCACCAGAGTACCTTGGTGGTATGATGGTCTTCGTGTACCGGATCTAAAATTGTAGCACAAACCTCACTTCTGACACCAGTACTTCTGTCCTAGTGTTAGAAGCTACTGCTGCTGCTGCACTGGCGCGGTCTCCAGCGAGCAGCCGCGCTAAGTGTCGGTGCGCTGATTGGGGCCTTAAGTGTTTTTGGTAATTAAGGAAAATTGTATTCGCTGCTGATTATCGACTTTTGAAAATAATTGTCAATTTCGCAACGCGGGGTATTGTACGTGTTCGACTTACCAGCCAACAGCGTAGCGGCGGCGGCGGCAGCGGCAGCGGCTGCAAAACCAGCAGCAGCAATCACGTCCTATGACTCTGCGCACTATTTGTTACGCTGGGCTAGTCTAACATTTTTCGATGTTGCGATATCGGCGGCGGCGGCGGCGACTCCAGCACACGGTTTGCAGAAATTTGTTTTTTCGGATTTCATGTGTGAAATCAGCATAAATTCAAGAAAAATGATAAGTCCACCTCAAATGTAATTTTTTATTTCTTTTTTTTCCCAGAAATTACACAAATCGACAGAACACTGAATGAGTCTCATTAAGCAGATTGAGCCGATAGAGGTTGCTAAAGTTGGCGAGCAATACCGTGTAATTCGCCGCACAACCGCTGCCGCACCATCGCTGAACTCGCCGTACCGCGCCGCATTACCGTTGCCGTGCAGTCGAGTCGTTTCAATTTGAATGTCTAATGGCAGAAGGAAATTGTATTAATAAGTAGCCGGGCTACGACATTTGAATTGCTTCTCATTAAGACCGAGTGCGCATGCCTTTTTGCTTATGAACTTCATAAGGCACGCGATAATTACTTTTAGAGGCCAGTTCTTTACTGCACACAGCCACCACCGCATTCTGTTGTCGCCGCGTTGCGCTTCTACCGCCGCTACCGCTGCTGCTGCTGATTTCTTGTCATTTCTTCCAAGGACGCCGAATGATCGATAATTGATTGTGGTCATGGTCAAAGCGTTGGTCATTCTCATTACGGACGACAATTTCTGCATTATTCGCAGACACTCGTTATTTGCATTAGAAAACCAACTAGAACGCGGTTTTCCTCAAATCAATTCTCTGTTTTTATTATTTTCCTTACATGTAGGTACTTATATGCAGTGATGGGAAACTTGACTTTATTATCTACAGATAACTGTCATCTCTCTAAATCATCAAGTTTTTTAGTGCTTAAAAACAATTTAAAATTTCTTCTGGCAAAATATTTTACAATTTTGAACCTACGGAATATGAATTTTCTCTGTGATATTCAAATTTATAAAGTTATATGTACCTTCAAGTAGATATAAAGATGATTTTAAAACAAAACTGGTAGTAGTTCAGCTTTTTACTAGAAAAAAGAAATTGAGATAAAATAAGCAGAAATGAAATACAGAAATTTTGTGAATCTGTAGTTGCGTTTTACAATACTCTAGTTGAAATAAATTTACAGTGTTGGCTTGACAATATATAACTAGGTACATTTTTCTTAATTTATTCCGTAAAAACCTTGTAATACAAAGATTAAAAATGGATATTCTTTTTCCGCAATTGAAACTTATCACCCAAAACCCAAATCAAATTTAAAAAGTGCGCTACTTGCTCTATTAATAGATATATGAAACCATGAAAAAAATCCCTCTGCGCATGCGCATGCCACTTAATCTGCAAATGTTTTAAAAAAAGTAACCCTCATGGCATTGGGAGCTGATTACAAATGTCAAACGCTTGCATAATTCGCTAATCCGCAAATTGTTGTATATTATTTCGTATCTTTCTGTTATTTTTTTTTTTTGCTTCTATTGTAGACAGCTGTTCCAGATGCGATCTGAACCTTTAGCTATAATACATGTCACCAGATTACCTGCAGCCACGTCCCGCAACTGCACAAGACCAAATGATTAATTGCAGGCAAACAAGATAATTTGGTTGGGTGAAAACTTGAATTAGCGGTCGTGTTTGCAACCGTTGAAAAAAATCAATATAAAAAATTGTTTACAAAGTAATCTAAAACAAAAAGATACTGTTGAAAATGGAGGAATAAAGTTTTTCCGTGATGAGTTCTGTCGCTTTATTTGATTTTTTACGCATTTCCTAATAAGTTCACCTTTCAAAACATCAGTGGGCTCAATCCGATTAAAATTTGATTTAATCGCTCAAGACAGAGGTAAAAAGGATTTAAAGTGCACATGCGGCGGCGTTGGCATGGAGGAGGAATCGCATCGGAACGATGTCACCGCAGTAAAAATTTCATTGAATACGACAGGCGAACCCTTTTCGCAGTGAGGAAATCCTCTTTAAGGGCGAGGGACGAAAACGCCTCGGTAATGAATCGATGCACGGTCCGCGGCTCGTGTCAAATTAATTATAATTTTCTTATAAATATTTCGGGCCGCATTAGCGGAAAGCTTATTCGGCGGAATTAATTCAAGCCGATTTTCCATGAGCGGCTGCATACTTAATGGGTTGATGACTCCTCGCGATTCGATAATCGCCCCAGCGAATAATTTACGGTCAAAATAATTCTGCTTTTAGTTTTATTTTCTCAGACTGATGATCTCGGCACTTTGGGACGAATGTGTGTCGGTGATCTTGCCTGATATTTTAAATGACCTTATCTTAGTTTTATCTTGAGGCTTGCGATTTGTCTTTTCAAATTTCAAGTTAATATAACACGCCGATTTGTAAACATTAGCAGTATCGGGTTCATCAGATGAAAGAGTTCTAAAAGTGAAGTCTCGAAACTCGCCGAAGCTCGACCAGTTTGAGAAAACACAAAGGAATAAAACTTGAGCTTCTGTTACCTACAAATTCTTCGGTTTAAGAAGATTTTAAATATAAGCTATGTAAAACGTTACACACGTAGGTACCTGTTATTTTATTTTTAAAACTGAAAAAATTAGAACGATTACTATTTGTTTCATAAGGAGAGTAAAACAATTATATTATCTATTTATGTTTAACGTTATGTAGCATTTTCGGTCAAATAAAAATATTTTCAGATAAAATTAAACTATTTTCCAATTTAATGAAGCATGTAGGGATGTTATGATTGGATCGAGATTTTCTTCTAGAATATTAAAAAAATGGACCAAAACCACTGAAAGGAGTTTATTACAAATAAATACGACTAAAAACGATTCTTATTTAAACTCTTCACTGAAGAATAGATATAGATAAATAGAAAGAAGCTTCATTTCCGTTAATATGTATATTTTTTCCCGACCCCGAAGAGGAAGTTTTCTAACTTTCGTGGCGGAAATGGCTGTCCTGTCATTTATAAAGTTGTATGCTTATCATCCTCATAGTTTACCTGTTGTTTATGTCATGTTTTTGCCGTGTATTTGTCTTCTATCTGTCGTTTGTCCGTTGTCTGTCATCTGCCCGTCTATCTATTTATTTCGTTTGTCTGTCGTCTTCCTTTTGTCTTATTCTTATCCACACAAGTCGGTCTACCGATTCATCTACACCTTTAATTTTGCGTACGTGCTCAGTATAATTATTATTTATTACAAATGCTTATGTATATATCATTGATAGATAAGTATTTATTTTTCAGGGCAATTTCTAAGGTACATACATGAACTAATGCCTCAATTAAAACAATAAATCTTGCTCGACATAAAGCTCTAATTAACAAAACTATTGGGCCTATAAATCGCGGCGGGTCTGTGCATTCGTGGGCTCAGATTATCGATCCGATATTACAAGGAAGATAAAAAAAGATAGACCAAAGCCTCGTTCACGCGGATCGACCCATGATCGGAAAATCATTAATTTAGCAATAACAAATTGCACCAGGGTCATTAAAACTAATCCGAGCGAGCCACACACACGGCCCCTCTGCCGCGCTCCGCCACAATCATGAGTGATTGATATTCGATTCGCGGCTGGGCTAGCCAAACATCATTAATTTTTCGGTGCACATGTTTATTTTGACATCTTATGTTGGGCCCAAGTCGACCGCCCTTACAGCGCCCGCTCATTTGTAATTACCTCTGATTAAAGCTGAAATAAAAAATACGTACGGCGGCGGCGGTATAGAAATTTCTTCGCTTTTTACTCTTTTGAGGGTCTAAGAAGTGTTTAGCGAAAATCGGCCGGAAATGATGTGAAGCCTCCGGGTATAGTGGCCGCGGCGGCCCCAGACCAAGCCTTGCAAATTGCTTTTTAATAAGAGCGCGTGTGTCCAAAGGCCCATCACCCACAACGATTTATCATCCTCTTGGGACCCAGCAAAACCGCTTCAGCGGCACCTTCCTTATGACCGGGGGCTAATTAAAAGATCATTCTCGCGTTAAAATTAGGTCAACGCCGCCGCCGCCGTCTCCGCGACCTGGTCTTGGTGTCTTCGACGAGCCGCATTTTTTTTTGGTGACTCGAAACAAAAGCCTCCAAAGACGGAATATCCCAAGAAAATATTCTTAGGGCCCGAACAAGATCGGTACCTACAAGAGAGGGGGGTCTGGTTTGGGTCTCAAACTGAAAACAAGTTGCTCGTCGCTAATTCCCCAGCCGCCGAGCTACCTGTGCTTTTCGAATTGTTTCCTGTTCGCTGCCGCTGAATTTCAGTTGCACTCATGAAATGCTAATTATCCGGCAACAATGGGACCACAAATAGGTTCCAGGCCTTCTTCTGGGGGCGGCTTGCGGCTGGTGGCCCATAAGGAAGAGATCTAAGAAAAAATAAAAATAAAAATCCCACAAGAGATTGCCATCGACATGTTTTTGTTTTTGGCCCAGAGGGAACTTCCATCTTCCAAACTTTTCTTTTTATTATTTTGAGATTTTCTCCAAAATGATCGGGCGGGAGATTCTTTTCTGTCGCGCTTCGCTATTCAGCCGAACTTGGGCTGGAACAATGGCAGATGGAGCGCTTCACGGGGCTCTATTAAGACTTTAATTCAGATGGTGTCAGTGTCTGTTCCAAATTGACTCATTAAAACATCGAAGAAACTCAAACTGTCCTTTTCGTACAAAAACTGTGTGGGATCTGCGATTGGTTCCCAATTTTACGGTCCATTAGAAAATTACTATGATGGCTTTCAGGCAATAAACCAATAAAATCGCAAGCATTCAGCCATTAGATTGTCTTTTTATACCGAAAATGGAATAATTAAGCCTTCCAGGCAAACCTCTCAGACTCATTTGCATATCAAACTGAGAAATAGCTACTGAAACCCATTCGAAAAAAAAAACTTAAAATCAAAAAAACAAAAATTATTGGGTAAGCTTTTAGACAATCTCGCTAAAACAAATGTAATGTTTTGAGATAACTCTTAATGGTACCTGCATAGAAATAAAACACCCTTATTAGAATAACTCATATTATTCGTTTCATATTATCCAACTTAGTGGTGTTTTGTTACTATAATTAAGTAACGAAAACAAATCCGCATGGTTGAGTAATGTACTTGAAGATTACAGGCATAAAATTTAATTTTTCGCAAGTACCTTGTTGTATGGCAATTTTCTGATAATAATTTTAGAACAGCTAATTTTACCTAATCGGCTTTTTTATATCCTTTTAAATGCTCTCAAATCTAAAATGATTTTCTGTCTAGGGCCAATCGAAGTTGTAACCCGTACAAAAAACTGTTTAAATAAATAAATTTGTAATATTTTAGACTATAAGACTTAAATTATTTATAGATATTAACAGAAGAGATAATTCAAATATTAGGTTAGCTAGCTGATCTTCAATTCTTTTCATTTTTATTATCTCACCAATTAAATACTGTAGGTACATAGTAAATAATGTTCCCCAATTTAAAAAGAATTTTGAAATATTGCTTTTTAGGTTTTTAGTTACTTTAATTTTATTTATTCCTTATTCTACGTTTTTGTTGTTGTGACAAAGTCTACGAAGAACGCTTTGTTAAAAATATTATAAAAATAAGATTATATATTTCTTACGCAAAATTTAAATACATTAGCAAACTCCGTTAAGTTTTACAAATTAATGTTCACAGCATTCTTGTCCGAAATATTGCAGTATAATAAAGATTTTTACTATAATAGATTTTTTTTATTAAAAAAAATTAAAGTTCCAACAGACCTGTTATCACAGAAAAACGAAAAATTTGAAAGATCGTTTTATTTCACGTTGAAATTTTAAAAAATTTGTTCGAAAATTTAAGTAGAATTCAATGATTTGGAATCTTCCAGTATATACCTTTGCTTTATTTCGTTTGAAAATTCATAATTACTGATTTTGTTCCCTGAAAAAAAAGTAACAATAATTTTAAAAAATACATAACCTGTGAGGTCTTATAATTCTCAAGATTCCTTTAATTCAACAAAGATGTTATTAATGTTATTGCACCTCACAAGTCACCTGGCAAATCAAAAGATCGAGGAAGTCAAAAATTTAGCACTTTTCCTCAAGAACGCAACACATCGCAAAGTGGGCTCGAAAAACGCAATTCAGACGTGGAATTTTATGCCAGGAGAAAATTATTATCAAGGAAACTGAGCAGAAAGATCATAGCAGGAGGAGAAGTACGTCTTTATGGCCAGGTTACTACTTAAGGCCGTTTTTTACTGTTATTCTTGATTGTGGCCCGTTTTACGACAGCCGACTTAATTACCGGGCCGCTATATATCACCGTTTTATGACGCCCACAATGAATGTCGAATTTCCAGTTATTTTGATTATTTTTTCGTAATTTTACTGCCTTTTTATAAAAAACAACGGAGCTGTTGGCTCGTTTGAGGAGCAGCTCTTTCAAGGATGGGCCGCGCGATGCTCAATGGCCGCGAGGCAATTAAGCGAGGCCATTAACGCAATTTAGTTGGCTGTGGGACAAAATCTAGCGAAAAACTGTGCCTACATCTAAGAAGCCGGACAGCGAGCCGTTTCGCGGTGCATTTTGAGTCATTCGTCCTATTTCCGAATTCAAGTCACAGTCCGGGGCAATTTATCGGCCATGTCTTATGCTAAAATTTCACAAAATCGTTCCATTTTATAGCCGGCCACCGATTGCCCTGACGATTCCAAATGAAATGTAAATTTTTTTCGCGTTTTCCCCGGGACCGTATTCGCTCGATATTCTAATCAAAACATGATTTTTCTACCTTTTGGGGTTAAAAGACGATGTCAATGCACCTCAATGGGCCGTGCCGGACGCATGCAGGCCGCACGACGCAAAAGAAGAACTGCAAAACTCCCAGGCCAGGTTTTAGAGCGATTTTAGAGCGATCAGTGGGCGATTAGCGATTTTAGTCACAATCCGCCACGAGACGACGATGGCTGACCCCAGACCGGTGAGCTTTAAAATTCGGGGAGCGCGCTGTATGCCTCCTCAACGCGCCTCAGCGGTGACTTAGTTTTTATTGCACTAGATAACTGCTTGAGAGATACGTCTTTAAGATATTCAGCTTTCGTAGTCGGAGAGATTTAGCGATTTCGGTCAGGATTTGCGTCCTGCTCGGAATTTGATCAGGTCCGCATTCCGAGAATCACCTCTCGCTCTTCTGGAAGATTTCCAGGCCAATTAAGATAGAGTCGCGGCCGCTGCCGCCACTTAGGCCACATTTTCCAATTTATGGAGCATCCTCGGACCGTTAAAGACCTCCCGAAAATCCCCCAGCCGCGCGCCATATTCGGGCGAATTGAATGGCGAAAAGAAAGCAAATCTCGCACATTGTTTTCGTAGGCAAAGCGGCACAGGTGCCGCCATTCTTCCCGGTGTTTTGCCTAACGACCCCCGGCGCAATTATCCTAATGATATTATTTCCGATATTATTCGGAGTGCTGCTGCCTGAATTGCCGCCGCAGCCACTCCCCTGGACGACGAGGGCGGCTCGGGGCTCCGCTGGGCGAATGTGCCGCCTCAATAAATCTCCCATTTCGCAGCTAATATGGATCTCGGAGGTGACATCTGAATGCCTCCAATTACAATTGTGCTCGAATGGGGCTCCGCTGGAAAGAGGCGCGCTCTACTGGTGCAGTTGCTCCAGACGCCCCTCGTCCCAATTCGAGGCTCCAGCCGGTGCAACTTAGTCGCTGTTATCAATTATGGCGATAACGAAGATCACTTTGCGCGGATCGCAATTCAAATGCACGACATGAAGCGGCAAAAAGTTTTTAGTTTTTCGGTCCGGTGAGAGTTTAGATTTATTGCAAATAATTCGGCTTATTATATGTTTCTGAAAAGAAGCATTACTACTGGTTTTGATATTAACTTTTTTCTAGCGAACTAAAATGCTCGTGGGTTTATTTCGTAAGCACAAAAATTTTCTTCTAAGTTTTAAAAACTAAATTACAAAACTAATTTTTAGGCTACATTTAAAATATTATAAATTCTTGCTCTAATTACCCGATTCTTATTGTATAAATGATCTCATCTTTTGAAATACATCTATCTATCTATCTATCTATCTATCTATCTATCTATCTATCTATCTATTCCTCAATTAAAGTACTTGTAAGCTACTATTTTTTGAAATTTCTAAAGATGCAATGCCCTTTAAAAAGATTAAAGCTTCAAATTTAAACCAGAATATTTTTCCCGGGAGTTCGCTATTTAATTAAGCTCTATTCCAGAATCGGTTAAAAATTTACATTTAGGTACTAAATAAATCGTGTCTCGTATCTTCATAAAAAGCTAAAAGTTTTAAATATTTTTGGTAAAAAATCACCTTTTATAGAATTTTGTTTTTAACATAATGGTGTTTTTTCCATGTGTAGATAGATCAATACATTGTGTAAAAATTTAGAGCGAAGATAAGTCAAAATTTCTTTTTCTTTTAACCTTTTTAATTTTCGTTCATTTAAATAATACATATATTATTGACTTGAAATTAGTTTTGTCGAAATCCATAAGCCATACGTTTTTCGTTTTTTGTTCAAACAAAAAGACAGTAAAGCTTTTGTCTTGAGATGATTAATTGTTTCCTTCCGGCGACAAAACATCAAAACATTTCGTGCCAAATAAAGAAAACCTATACAAATATTTTTTTAAAAAATATCTTGAGGCTAATTCCCCCTTAAATTAGCATACTGCCATAAAATGTTAAGAAACATGAAATCATTTCGCTCCTGAGGCCAGCGGCATCTTGAGCACATTTGCGTCTTACAAAACATCTTAATTGGGACCTCGCAACCCCTGCCATTAGTCAAACGGCCCCCAATCCGCGAACATAAACAAAAAAGAGATCCCTCCGATTTACGGGCACCTGAGCCCCAAGTCGGACCATAACTCAGCTCCGATTTTGAAATGTTCCAGGGTGACCAACTGTTGGCCATGCTAACTGCTAGCATAGCCGCCCACACACTCCCGAAAGAAGACTTCCTTTGGCGCATTTCAAATTTTTCTTTTCTCGCCAAATAGAACCATTAAAGACACTTGCGCAGGGGCAGGGGCAGGTGAATGGAGCTAAGTGCGCGCGTTGTACCAAGACAAGACTCACGTCTTCGCGGCGCTGCTCACTAGACGTAGAACGGAAAAATTAATTTCTTGTCTTTTCCTTGGGTGCTCCGTTTTAATTTTTCATCTTTTCTTATTTCCTTGCAGGCGTCTTATTATTCGGCCTGTCCAATGATCTGGCCGTGGTCATCTGTTCACAGGAGAGGTCTGCAGAAAAGGTAAGTGATCCAGTGTTTGTCTGTGTGTGGGTGCTCGGGCCTGGACCGCAAACCGCGGTCTCGTTCGGCTGGCTGCTGGGAAGACGAGCACTTAAATCTCTCCTTAATTAGAAAAGCATCATCTCGGCAATATGCAGCCAATTAAATGTCACTGTAATTGCTATGCAAGTCGAATTGCCGCCTGCCGGAGATCGATGTCTGGAAGAGGGGCCCCGGTGGGGGGCGGAGGAGGAGTCTTACATCTGCGCCGGACATTTCCTGTACAAGGTATTAATTGCGTCACTTAAGTTGATAAACTGCTGCAGCGCGCTGCCGATGCAGTCCGGAGTGTGTTCGTCATTGCGCGATTTCGATTGGGGACACGCTCCATCATTTTAATGCGATTCTGATAGATCGCGCGATCTTAATCAGTCGCATCTCGCGGCTACCGGCGTGCAGCGCATCTTTTGTACGCGTGCGTTTCTTTATCAGGTACATAAGACACCCCTCCGAGCACAGACAGGTGCATCGATGTCTTAAGACGCACATGACGTCGATTTATTGCACCATTTACCTGCCCCGAAATAGGCCAATTGATTTCTTCGCGATAGAGAGAGCGCCGTGATTTGTGGTCATTCGAACACGAACTCCTCCTGGGGGGATATTTCTGGATTATTTCCCGGAGGTTATTAATTGAACGAAAAGCCGATTTGGGTTGGGTGCTGAGTTCTTCATTTTATTAGCTGTCTGTTGATGGAATATTATTAGTGATAAGTTATTACTCCGCCATTCGCCGCTAATTTGCATATGTGATCAATCGGTATGCCCTATGTTAGAATTGCCTGCATATTTGTGTTTGATGTCGTTACCTTTTCCTAGAATTTTATTTTATGAACTTCAACACATCGCATGTTTAACATTATGTATTGTAGGTACTAAAATTTCTTGAATTTCGTTTGCAATTAATGACAAAAAAGATTACGCATAGGTACTTACTTATATGAAAATTAATATACATCTAATCTTAGAACTGTCATTTATCAATATTTTTTACAGTCCGTATATTCAAACAGCTTTCTGAAGTGCCTATCGGAATTTAAAAAATTTGCATTAAGTGCACAGTATAAGGTCCGATAGATAATTAATGACTTTTAAGTGTCTATTACTTTAGCATTTAAGTGTCATAATAAAAATTGCATTACAAAAATAACGTTGTAGAAAATCTTTACAATTATTTCATTATTTCTTGGTCTTGATTTTGATAAACATAGGTAGGTACATATGAAAGTAATGTAGTTTTAATTTTTTATTAAATGAGCTCAATAATAAGCGGGTCTATCAAAAGCTTAATTTAGAAGTATATTCAAAGCTATTTGGTCGTCCTACTAATCCTTTTATTTTTTGAATAAAACACCTAATACCTACTTTTGAGCCCAGCTTTCATTTCTTTTCACAATATTTCCTTTATATTCTTCTATAATTATACTTATTCTGCAATTTTCTCAAATGTCGAGACATTTTCTTAACTGGAATAATTACCAGTGGCTTCATCTTTAAGATCACACCACTCGCCTTGCAAGATTTAAAAAAAAAAAAAGACAAAACTACAAAGAGACCCCGTAAAATTGGACAGCAGTAAATTTTAACTTGATTTAAAATTAACAAAGGTGAAATCGTTTGTTTTTCCCTCTTTCAACATTTATTTACAATGCGCAGCGCGCTTCCTTCATGCGAAAATTTCCCCGACTGTTTACACATTGTCTGAGGTCAGCGCGACATTTTTACGATTTTTCGTGGGGTTGTTTACGGCACACGCTCATTGTGCACAAAAATAAAGACCTCTCCGACTGGGGACTGAGGAGACTCGCAAGCTCAGCATTTAATTACCAAAAAGTTGTTAAATGCAGAAGTGCTCTTTTATGGCCTCGGAGCAAAACAAAAAATTTACCGAAAAAAAGGAAAAACCATTTATTTAAAATTTCTCACATCCACTAACTGGTAAAGTGTTGGACACTTCTGATCCATATCTTTGAAGTAATTAAAAATTCCTTTGAAAATTAACGCCACTTTCCATACATGAAGATTCATATTCCCAAACAATAACGTGTATTAATAAAAAAAACTCAGCAATGCGATGCGCTATCTGCATACATATATTTTATATACAATATAAGTTAAAGTCTGAAAGCAAGTTAATTAAAACCAAAAATAAATACTGACACTTTGAAATTTCCACATTGAACTCAAAATGCTATGATCTTAATGTAGTGATTATCTCAAAATCATCCATTCGGTTGCATATATATATCTAGTATGGATATCGAAAACTCTTTCTTAATTACTGACCTTCTTATGAGGAAAAATTTTAAAAGGTTTTTAAATCAAAACCGATCACAAAATTCAATTTAAATTCTTTTACATATAAGCATCTAGCAAATTGCCTATCTTATGGCGCTGAATGAAATTTTAAAATTGCAATGACAGAGACAGACAGATTAATCATATCAGTGGTAATATCATTATCTATATTAAATCGCGCCTACTTTAAGATGTTTTAAAATTTTAAGATTTTAAGAATCATATTCTGCGCCGCACTTTTACTTATAGGTACTTTTAGTTGGATTTTTTCTCTATTTTCTTATTTTATAAAGAAGCTTTGTTTTTAAGAAATAATATTGCTTAAAAATAGTTTTAGAATCTGAAGATATCAAGGGGAATTTTTAAAATTGTTCGGAAAGAGAGGCAGCCGGTTAAGTAATCATCAATAAGGAACTCAGAGTAAGGTATCTGCTATTGAATGAAACCACAACTATACATATGTGCCTATAAGACGGATAATATAGGAAAGTCACTGGGTGAAGTATGAAAACGCACTCAATATTCTTCGATTATTTCGAATAAATAAAAATATGTTTTTGAAGAATTTTATGACACATTGTGATAGCTTCAACAAATCACTCTTACTAAACAGAGTTTGTTTGCATTATAAATTCTTTTAATACATTTTATTTTTCTGTTTTCTTATTTATGAATGGGTTCTCTTGTTTAAGACATACATACATACATACATATGTAGTTTATAGCCACATTCTAGAGGAAATCTTTTCTCAAACTCAATTTGGTTTTCGTATATTTATTTAAATTCATATTGTAGTTTCTTATTCCTACAAAGGGATTAATCATTCATTTCTCTCTGGTAAGATCTTCATTATATATATGTTTATACTTTCGTTATGCCCATTTCTGTTTTTTGTGAAAGAAATGTGACTGGGGCTAATGAAAATTATACTCTTGACTTGAAAGATTGTTGCACTTCCGCGACTCCTCTTTTGGAAACGCCTTTAAAATTAAAAGAAAAAATACCAGTAAAATTCCAGGGAAATTGAGTTGTTACTTTTTAAATCGCCACACCAGAAAAAAAAGGCGGCGAAATGAATTATAAAAAAAATTATACCACATTGTGATCTTCCAAGCAGTCTTCATCTCATCCATCACGGCAACAGCCAAGTTTAATACTTCACCTGGCTGCGTTTTTATCAGCCCGCGAATAAATCACCATTTTTCGCGGGGCCTCTCACTCTCGGTGCGCGAGGAATTCCCCCGAAAAGGACCATACCGTCGCCGAGCGACGTCGCCGCCAATTCGATGGTATCGAACCGCAATATTTCGTGAGAGAGAGCCGCGGAAAAAAAACCTGCTCGGGCGTAACTGCACCTCCTTAAAAAAGCATTGGTCCTAACACCTTTCGCATGGGCGTCACCGCGCCGCCGCGACAGGGGGACTTAATAAAGTTGTTGTACGCCTCTCGGCCCACTGGTGGTTAGTTGTTCGCTTGTGCGCCAGCGCAGACGACTTTTCTTTTTGCCGCGATGCAGGTGCACAAGGTGTTCGATGTAGCGGCGAAGAAAGTGGCGTTTGCGTCTCATCTTCATCCCGCGTGGCGAGATGGACTCTGAGAAAAGGTGCACTCACCGGAGATTTTTCCCGCATTGTTCCCGGCTGCGGGCTGAGCCCCACCAGCGCGAAATCGGCTAATTGAAAGCGCTTAATCAAACATCGCAAGTGGAAATCGATTGGGAAATGAGAAATTGAAGATTTAATCGATACGCGAGCACTGTGCGGAATCTGTCCGCGTCGCAGCGCGCTTGGGAGCCATCAGCTTTACTTCAAATTACTTTTCGGATTAAAATTTATGTTCCGGCTTAATGACTGGAGCACCGCGACGTAAAAGTAGGTGACGACCTGCACCGCGTCCAGTGGCTTCTTGCCGCCTCGCCGCTGGCCTCAACCATTCCGAGAATCCGCGACTTGCCGACAAAATTTATTGTTATGGGCCCATGAAGTTATTAATTTTCAGCTGCAACGTCGCTCTGCTGCAATCAAATCGGCACGGGGGAAAAAAATACTGAAAATATCGACGAGTATTGCTGCAACAGTTCGCACCGAAGCCGGATCATCCTGCGAACATGCCCACAATTCGTTTATTATTATTTTCACATTTTTCTTATTATTTTTATTTTCTGGGGTTTTTTGCAGATGGAACTGCTGCTGGTTAAGGCAACTTTTTGCCCCCTCCCTAACCAGCAAGTGATATATGAGTGCTCGTTGAGCGCTGAATTATTTCCTCTGCAAATGGAATTTTTATTGAGATCTTAAGAGGGATACTTAGCGACCGGGTCGAGATTTTTACAGCTCTCCGAAGATTAATTTTACCGATGAGATTTTATGCAATTTGTAAAGGATGGAAATCGCTGGGGGTTAGTGAAAGGCTAAAAGTAATGGATCCGTTTTTTGTATTTTACGAAACTAAGTGGATCCCAGGTGGATATTTTTTAGTGAAATTTTTAACGTTTTTACGAGAATTAAAAAATTTACAGAACGACTCTTTGATATTTACACGAAAAGCAAGCTAAGTCTTAACAAAAGATGTGTTACTAGATAATGTATAAAAGCTTCTTCAAATAATATGGATTTTATTTGAAACCTTTGAACTTTTGGATTAGCTTGTGTCATTGTAACTGCTGATTTTGTCAATCTAAGTTTATTTCGTCTTGCGATTAGTGGTAAGAATGGAATAGAGTATCAAAGGCAAAAATTATAAATTGTGGATTCTCACAAGTAAGACGCGTTACGGCGAAAAACGATCACATCCATTTTTTGTCCAAACATTATTATTAGTTATTAGTGCTGTATTGTAGCTCAATAAAAAACAGATAAAAGTGATATCAATGATATCGTATATCCAATATAGAAAACTAAAATAACAAGTTCATCATCATATGTTTAAGTACAGCAAATTATTAAAGAGCTGATTTTCACCAAATATCATACACGCCCCGATCCGGAAAAATTGCAACTTTTTACAGCAAATAATTCAATAAAGCCGAAATGGGAATTTAACTGTTTGGAAAGTAATTTTTTAAATGAAAACGAAAGTTAATTGGGGAAATCAGGCCCCAGAAGGATATAGATATCGCAATTATGGCGGCAATTAACAAAGTAAAAACCCCTCATCGGAATGAAGATTGCGAAAATTGTAACAAGAAAATAATTTTCCGAAAGAGCAATACTCCCCAAAGCGTGTGTATGGATGGAGCAATAAAATAAAAGTTAAAAAAAACCTCACCAAACAACTCGCTGAGTTATCCGAGCAATTTCCGATGCAACTCCACCGCTTCTGCATATCCCTCACATCACGTGAACTCGAAAAATGTTAGGTTTTTCTTAAGTTAGCTAACTGCAGTGAAGACTAGCGAAAATGACTTAATCGTGGTAGGTAAAAAAATGGAAATATATACAAAAAGGAAAAAAAAATAATAAAAACAATCACCGGACCCAGCAGCGAGTGGAGCGATTTAACCCAGAATTGCTGTCATAGTCGAGTGGTTTTATGAATTTAATTATTCGCCAAGATCTCGTCAAAATCTTGATGTTGTGGACAAAATAAAAGAGAACTGAAAATGTTGAAAAAAGACGACTGATGCCGGTGTGGCCGAGTGTATCCGCAAGTTCTCAGAAAAACCGACAACCGTCGATTTGCTTAATTATTCATTGAAGAAAATGCCGACAAAAAGCAATGTCGACAAAAAACGGAATTTCCCACTGTCTTTCCCGCCCTCTGGTGCATTTTCCCCTCTTGATTAAATTATGTTTAGCATACAGCAGCAATGGCAGCCCAACATAATTTATAGGTCAAATTTGAGCTCAAGAAGGCGCCTACTCGTCCATTCAAGAGCCCGGCCAATGGGACACCTCAGCTCAAAACAAAAGACTTAGGCGACGAACCTGAAACTCGCCTAGACGAGTGCTCGCGGGGTAATTGAGCTGTTTATTGGGTCTTAGAGCGCGCGCGGTCTGCAGCAAAAGCAGGCAGGAGGTCGTGGCGCGGTCCGATCGATGTTCCGCGATCACTTGATTGATAATAGGCGTGCGGATGGAGCGGCTGATAGCCGCTAATTAAAACGATTCAATTCGCAAAACGAAAAATCGAGAGAGGGGACAAAAAAATTTCAATTTGCACATTTTCAGTTAATTAAATTGCAGCTCGCGATCGGAGCGCAACAAGAGCCCTTCCTGTTACAGCGCCATTTCTGATTTTTGTGGTCGATACCAAGGCGGGTACATGGCGCTGCCTTGGATTGAACTGTTTGATTCATTCTGCATAAAAGCCGGATTGGCGCACTGCAGGTGCTTAACCTCATTCCGTGGCTCAGGCACAAGGTTTTTAGGGTTACATAAGGTGCCGAAGCGGTGGAAAAAAGATCTGCCTGGCAGTTTGGCTGATACCGAAACTGGCGGTACCTCATCTCCGTGATCCCACGAAATTAAATTAGGCGAGATCTTACCAACCAGATTCCACGATCTCTGCTATTTCAGCGATATCTCAAAATCAATTGAAATAAAAGAATACAAAAAAAGAAAGAGTAAATAAAACAGAATTTCAAGGCTCTTTTGCTCGAAATTCGCAGAACAACGAGCTCGAGCATACTGCGGGTCCAGTGCAATTACGGCGGCGTCTCTTTTGACCCGCGGTGCACTTATCGCATAACGGAGAGGCCATCAATCTCGGGGCAAATTCACGAATTAAAAACACATCGTAAATCTCCATAAAGAATATATCCCTCCTTCTCGCGATATGCGGATATTTTTCTGTGCGCGAGATTGAGATACCCATGCAATTTTTGAGGCCCTGATGGTGCTGCGGTGGAGCTGCAACCACCTCCTCAGGGCCCCAATGAGTATATAAAACCCAAGAAAGGGTGCTCGGGCTTCACTGAAATTTGCTCGAAAAAAAACATACCTTAAAGAGGTAACCGATCGCAAGGGCCCAAAATCGAAGGTCCCTTTGATAACGTGCCACTCAGAAAGAAAAGAGCACACTTGTCCACACAGGAAAAATAATTTATGACGCCATTCGCGGACACATTATAAATTATGCCCGACCTGGCGATTGCAGGTAAAAACAACATCAACGTCGACAAAAGTGATAACAGCAGCGCGCTGCATTAAAGAGAAATTGCTCTGCAGCAGTGTGCGGCGCGGTTCGGCTGAGACGTCTGGCCGCGAACGAGCCGCGCAAGAACGGCCAGGGACGGCCGCGGCGCGTCAGGGCGATGCGCCTTTTGTCGAAATTGGGTAGACCAGCAAATTGACATCTCAATCAAATTTAGCCGGCGCGATATAACGCCGGAGGTTACGTTACGCTGCGTTACGTTGCGTATGCGCGAAGACAAATGGTCTCGCCGAATAATGTCGGAGGCGGCTTTTGTAGCAACTGATTTGTTCGAGCAGCTCCTGACGAGCGTGCGAACATCGTGCTGATTGTGAAGATTTTTATCAATCGGAACAGGTCGAGATTTCGGGATTGTCGAGTTTTTGTAGAACTAATCGAACAACGTCAAATATTTATCAGGTAGAAGAAATCGGGATGGAAAATTAAAATTATGCTGTTTTACTTATCAACAACAAGTCACTATTTAAACATTTAAACTTTTGCATTGCAAGGTGTAAAGTTGATCGATTTTCTGAAATTAAAATTTCTATTCCATAAATTTTTTAATCATCCTACTGTTTTTTATAATATTTCTGTATACAATTGTATTCATTTTTATGTTAAACTTTAATGCGTTGCTTTGGTTGTATGCGATTTGAGGAAGTTTTGGAACGTATCCGTAACGAGGTAACATAAGTCTTTTTTATGCAGTTTTCTATAGAATGTATCAACATGCTTCATATCTACAGCATAAAAGAAGCCAAAATTATAGCCGAAAAAAATGTTAAACTAAAGATAATCACCTGTTATTAGCGCATCTCAAGTTCTTTAATTTTACTATTTGTTGTCGTGGAAAGAAGAGCTAGAATCTCTTGAAAGCACTCAAAATCGTCGATCATTAAACATAGCATTTCTTAGAAGCCCCGAATTGTAATATATGTATGTACTTTATTTTATATGTAAGTAAATATTTAGATATATGAAATATTTTGATTGTATAAACAACTTTTATATGATAGTACTATTTCTGAAGTACTCTCCTGATTACTTCTTTGAAAATTGATAAATGTGAACATCAGTAATATATTGGTATGAGAGGCGGTAAATGCAATATAGGGGCTCGCTGATGGATAACTACTGCTTACGATATTGGTCCAGGATGCTGGTTAGCATCCAATCGTCCACTAACGGGCGAACCACTTTACGTGACCACCCTCATAAGCGAGCTTCCAATTTCTCGAAAGGTTATAGAGCGGATCGCGCGGCTGACAGCGGTAATCGATCGGCCACAGATCGGACTTATGACCCATCACGGAACCAAAAGCATATTTTCCTCTCTTGCCGCTTTTGTCGCCGCCGCGGTCCGTCGTCGAACTCTACGACAAAAACGTCGTCATCATCATCGTCGTTTTCTACGTTTGGTTCAGGAACTTGCGGATAACGCGGATCTGTTCGTGAAGGTGATCTTTATTTGATCGATCGGCTTAGGGTTCACAATATCATCGACGTGATCGATTATGGAACGATCGATAATTATCGTTCATTTGGCCATTGTTTGTGATCGAATCGGTAGAACGAGATGATTGATGGAATGTGATTAATGTAATTGAGCGAGATGAGATCGATTATATAGGGCTGGAAGCTGGGGTTAGATATGGGTATGCTGGCCGGCTCAGTGATTAAATCGAAATTAAATTTAAATTGAAGATTAAGGTCAGGACGCAGCCGGGTAGATCGTGTTGATTTTAATTAATACAAAAATTTTCGCTGAAAGCCATCGAAGTAGGAAAACAAGATATTTCATTGTTGGGCTTCCTCATTAGGGAAAGTTACGAAAAAGTCTCGGAAAAAGGCGGAAAAAGCAGCGATCGTCTGCCTATCGCTCGAAAGTAAGTAATTCTATTTTCGAACGCTCGATATCGCTTGCGGGAATGTTAAGAACACTTGAGAGCCTTTCACCAGCGTTGTTGTCGTCGCGAAAAACACAATTTTCCTCCTCAATTTGCGGCGAGGCGATCCATAGCGATCGACCTGGCCCCTGCTCACGGCCGCTTTCGGCGGCCGAGGCGGCGGAATGCATCGAGCACTTGTGCTCTGTGCACCCGCTCGTCGTCGTCGTCGTGAATCAAATCAAAAACATCTCTGCGGCCGCGGTTGACTCAGATGCAATACCTGTGCATCAGGTACTTGGATGCGGAATAATTGTTATTGTGTATGTATATGTGTATTATTCATGGCCGGGTTGCCGGAGCGACGGCGCGCGACTCGACAGACAGTCCATTGCTGCTGTTCCATGAGCGCCGGCCGCTGCGCCGCGCCGCGTGGATCAATTGGCCGCGCTCCGGTTGGACCCCGCGCGTCCGCACCAAACATTAATGGATCTGATCTGCACAAAATGCACTCTGTGTTCGGCGGAATTTCCTCGTTTGGCAGAGACAATGGTGAAAAGACAAGGTTTCCAGAGTGCATACATTTCCCTTTATGATTTACGGAGCCCCGGCTCATTCCGACTCCTCTAAGTATAATGACGTGTAGATATCGCGGATAAAAGAAGCACAGCAAATTAAGTTGCTCGCTTTCAATTTTGTCTTTTGATTTTTCGTCCAAACGTCTGCCACATCGCGTTGTCGCCCCATTGCCTTCTTTCGTGAATTTTTAAGATGCACGGTGCGCGGCACGGCAGCGTACTTTGGTAGCTGCTCGCTTCTTGTAAAACCCTGACAATGCCCCCGAATGATAACTTTTATTGGAGTTTAGCTGGCGCGAAAAAAAAATTATGGTGGCATTTTCCCTCAGGCATAATTATGCGCCGCTTCTGTTTCACTCAATGGGACGATGAGTCAGGGCAATTTCACTCTTAACTGGATGCGAACAGTGTGCCGATTCACATTCTTCTCACTCCAGTTTTAGAGTCGACTATAATTAAATAATGCTCGTGTTTGGAGCGCTCAGGACAGCGTCATGAATTAAAATTTATGAGCCGCATTAAACCAAGCCATCCATATAATGCTGTTTTAATTCAGCAAAAGGAAATCTCTTGAGTCTTTTTAATGGTCTTAAATATGAAATTTACTAATTCATGTAAAATTTTCGCTGCTCGTAAATTATGTGAAAATACAGCTTTTATTGCAAATTATCGTAAAGGCGATAGTGTTGCATAATATAGTTAAAACCGCATAGATGACAACAATAAGAAACTAATAACTCAACTCCTCTTACATACATATGTAGGTACACCAAAAAAAAAATGATATTTTATTTTTAAATGACAGTGTTTTTATTTTTACTTAGAAGGAAAAAATGTTGTTTTTACATATAATTCATTTAGAACTAAAGGAAAATATGTTGAAATAAATAGTAAACACGTAATGACTTAACATTGCACCATTTTAATTTTAAATGCAATATTATTTCATTTTCTTAAAATGTAATAAGCTAATTTTAAGAAATGAATATGTCTTGACTATGTAAGAATAAAATGGTAACTTTTGACATTCTTTAATGTAAAAAAATGGAAAAGAAGTGGTTACTCATAACTCGCGTGTGCGGATAGCCCAGCGGTAGAGGTGACAGCCTGCTGATTCAGAGTTCCCATGTTCAAACCCAGCCAGGGAAAATCACCTTTCTAAAAAGGCATCGGAACGGGTTAAAAAATAAAAGATATATGTATATATAATATATATATATGTATATATATGTATATGTAAAATGTATTTTCAAATTTAAATGTTTTTAAACATTTAATTTCAAATATTTTTGATATTTAAAAATACATATGCGCAGTTTAAATTTACATACAAAGTATGTTAAAATAAAATAACAATCTTTTCCATTTAAAAATAAAGTGCGTTCATTTTGACTAAATTCTATATACGTTTTATTTTATTTTTACATATATTTTTATTTATTTCTAAATGTTTTTTTTTTCTGGGTGTACTGTACATACATACATATTTCAATTGTTCTATAAAAACTTCAAAAACTAATAAAGCGTTATTTAACTTGCGAAGATGATTTGATACGCCAAAACCGTTACGTAAACATATTTTAGGTAATTTTTAATAAGAAAGCGCAACAATATTTATTACAAATAATTTATATTTGAAATAACTTATTAATAAACTACCGTGCATAAAAGTATACAAATATTATATATAGTATACTGTTGTATCCATAATTTTTCGACCACACAGGTGTATTCCCTCAAGCTAATTGTAATTATAGATAAAAATTAAGTGAACCCAGCCTCAAAAATAATACATCAAACCCGACTTCACCTCATTTGCTCGCCGGCTATAGTTCAAATACGCTGCTCTCTCTGAAATCGATTAAATTTTATTGCACCTTTCGAGAGCAATGTCGATACCTTTTGCCAATTTGTAAAATTTCATATCCGACCAAAGAAAATTGATGCAGAAAAACTGAGACAAAAAAGAAAGAGCATAACAGCAAAAAAGTGGGCGAATCTCATCGCAGCACCTCATCGATCAAAATTAACTCGAAGGCCCTAATCGAAAATACTCTGTAATTTCTCGGCAATGGGTGCTGGCATTTATTGAACCTGACAGAAACCAGCACACGAGCCGAGCCCTGCTGCAGCATCCAGCAGCAGTTCCAAATGCTCTGCAGAAAGATGGAAGCATTTAAAAAAATATATAAAAAGAAATGAAATCTAAGACAGGAGGGAAGAAGAAGGGGCTTAAGATAAGGGAGATTTTGAGGTGGTCGCGGGGAGGCGAAATATAGTTTAATTTAGAAAGTGACGTTAATAATAAATTCTCCCTGGTTCCGTATAAATCTCCAACAATTGCCCATAATTCAGTTGCCTGAAGCCACTTAACCCAAATTGTAGTAACCGTGAATTACCTGCGCGCGAGAGACCACCTAACCTAACAACTCTAGCAGCAAGCGCTGGCCTGCAGTTTTACACCTCTCCCAGCGATAAATCGTCAGCCCCATGGGCTTGTTTGGGCAGAGCTCTGCGCCGAGTGCGCAAGGTGTGAAATGTCTTAGTCGCAGAGGATCAGTCGCACTCGCAGGATTTTCGCTAAGTCGACAGATTTTCAAAGGTCTTTTAAGGGTGATTCGAAGCAGAAATCTTATTCAGAATTTGGTCATGATGGTACAACCTGAATGTCTATCGACTACATCCTACCAACATATATACTATTTAAAGTCAACAACATTAAAAGCTTTCAAATGAAAGTTTAAAAAATAATTTAAACATTTAAAAAAGTTGGCTCTTGTGGCGGATAAAGAAAATTCGCTCAAAAATTCTCGATTACTCAAATAGAGGCAGTGTAGAATAGCCCATCAAAGTAAAAATCGAAGTCACCACCAAGAGAACAAAAATATGGAACTATCAAATTGTCAACAGAAAACAAAATACTTAAGGAGAAGACTCGTTTGCAACAAAAATGTGTACATAAAATGCTATTTAAAAAATTGTGTTTTTTTTCTTCACCTTTTTTTTACCGAAACATTTTATTTCATGAACAATAAACAAGCATTTTTTTACTCTAAGTAAAAGTCGAAAGCACACTATCAAAGGTCGCCATTTCGCTCAATTTAAACAAAATATAAAAAGGTTCGATTAAGCACTAAATAAACTATTAAACTAACACTTCTTTTTAGTTGCATTGATCAAAGCACTATTTTTAAAGTAACGCTCGATAATCCAGATAACTTGGTATAGAATAACAATTTTTGTTTTGAAACTATCGTGACGTTTAGTTTGAATATATTGTAAGTACCTACTTGATATTGTATAATATTTAACCGTTTGAATGCGGAGAAATTTTATACCAAAAATACGAAGGTATTTTGGAATGTATAAAAGAAATAATAAAAGCAGTTAACTATAATTATATCACAAATATTGTTTTTTTTTTTCATTTAAAATGTCAATTTTTGGAATATACAGAAATCGAACGCTCCACAAATGCAAACCAAAATGAATCTAATGAATCACATAAAAGTGCTATCGCGCCCTCCGTAATTTTAGCACAACACAAGAGGAGCGCAATCCTCCGCACTCAAAGGGTTAACATGAAATACATAATACATTGTTTAAATGAAATTAATAACTAATGCATTTTTTACGCCTCCTAGGCCTTACACCTAAGGAATGACATTTGGAACTTTTTGACAAGATTCAATCTGAGGAAAAAATATAATTATAAATCTGCCGCAAAAACAAATTAAAATTTGTTGTTCTTAAAACGATGAAGCAGCTTCATTCTTTGCATTAAAATTATCTGAGTTGGATTTACTGTAAAACAATGGATTGTAATTTTCTTATTTGTATATAAACAATTTAGATTGAGGTCTTATACCAGCGACACGCCAACTGAAATTTAGAATTTCGAGCGTATGCAATGTCACAATATTATTATATTGCTTTTGTCAAAATCTCTTTTTAACAGAATATTCGCCTGAAACTTTTTTAAGAAATTCAGAGGTATGTAATATGATATATTTCTGAAATTGAGAACACTCGAAATTCTAAATTTCTATTGGTGCGTCGCTGGTATTAGATCCGTTCCATGAAAGTTTTCAGTGAAAACATCTGCAACAGTATAATGCAATTTCCATTAATTAATGCGGTTGCACCTTGCTTTTAATTCTAAATTGCAATGTAGATCCAATCACAAAATATATTTTGTTAAGTTTATTGGAAAACCTGCTTTGTTCCACGAAAATAGTGCGTGTATGGAAAAAGAAATCAGGGCCAGGTAAAAGATCAGATAGAATCAAAGACAGAATTTGAAGTTAATTGCTCCCAGGTGAACTGGACCACTTCCCCACATGGTGCGTCGTCTCGACTTCACCGGATTTTCTTATTTTGTCGAATTCGAAATAATTCAGTGGATCGGAGTAAGTATAAATGTTGGAGCGGGGCAGGGAAGGCGGGCGACGTGACGAGGGTTAAAGATATTTTCTCGCAAAAGTAATTGCAATCGACAATTTCGCCTGTATATCTTTTGGTGGCGGAGGTGGTCGCGCGATGCGCGGGGGGCACGGATTTCTGTGTGTGTCGCCCACGCGAAAAAGTCGCAAAATGCCAACCAGAAAAGCCCCACAGGCCGCCGGCCAAACCTGTGGCATAAGATTAGGAACTGGCAAAGCGAAATGTTCACCTTGTGCTCTCTGCCATAAATCAGTTTAAATGGCCAATTAAAAATTCCTTTAAACGCAGAAAATAATGAATAATCCACGCTGCTCACCCCAGCACGCCTGAATGGGCCGCGCCGACATGCTGCCGCGCAGTGCGCACGTCGTGTCCTAGCGCGCTGCGACGACGCAGTAAATTCTGAAAAAGACCGCACTCACGGTGCACACATACCGGACTCAATTCAGGTGACCGGACCGATTTGACCAGGCCCGCAAAGTGCCCTAGCAGAGCCCCAGCGGAGCACCAGAGTCGATATCGGCGAGGGCGGAGGAGGTGCCCTGGTCCGATAAACTTAGCGCGCCAAGATCTATGCGCGCCGGCGAGCCTCCCAGGTGACGTTCAATCGCGGGGACAAAATTAATTAGTCCAATCAAATTAATTTATGAGCCGAATTTGATTTTATCAATTGCATTCTGTGGGCATGGGAGTCGGTGCGGTCGTCGTGGCTTACGCTGGACCGTGGCTGGGGCCCCCGGGGACAGAGACGTGCGTAAAGCCCGCAACACTCGAAACTATCACGCGAAAAATTTATAGCGTGACACATTTTCCCGAGCGGGCATTGTCGAAGCCTTTTCATGCGAAATATCGAATTTTATTGGCGTTGTTCCAGCGTCAGATAACATTTCGTTAACACTGAATTTAAGATATCGCCCAGCCCCAGCCAATTTATTGATTCGCTCCCGCGTGTGGTGGTATCCACCTGTACGACCGACGCGGCGGAGCAACTCATGCATCACCGGAGCTTGCGCGCGCAGCTCAAGTTACCCCAAGTTCCCGGAAGTCTGCGGCCTCCAAGATGCGAACATGGCCGGGCTCCACGCTAATTAACGGCGAAAAATCGCTACAAAGCATCGTCGAAGCGAACAAGTTGTCCCCGAAAATTTCGCGCAGAGACCCTTGCTTCCAAGAAATTGCTGGTCATCAGACGATTTCGTGGCTCTAAAAACTGCAAGTAGTGCGCCTCGATCCAGATAATTTCACGATCCCCTCCGCGGCCACTTCTGTCGTCTCGCAGCATCCCGGCAGAGGGCAAATCTTTGCGAAATGCACACAGAACGGTGATTCAGCGATAGCCGCTGTAATTAAGAGCCGAGATTAAGTCCCACACGAGCACTTGGTTGCTTCTGTGGATTCTGGGATAAAATGGACCAGTGCGCGGTTTTTGGGTGATTTCGCTGATTAAAAAAAATCGCCCAGGCCGAGGCGAATTTCTCGGGCAATGTGTTGCCTGATAAAGCGAAAAAACCAATGGAGCCTGGCCGGGGTGACGAAACAGCCGGCTACCCAATTAAGAGCAAAACAAACGGTAAATTTTTATCTGAAGATTTCACGGCCTCCATCCATATGGATGCCGCACCGCGTCGCGCCGTGCCGTCGACATGGCCACGACTTTAATGCGGCAGTTGCCGCGCAGTTTGTCTTGCGGAAAAACGACATCGGTGGCATTGGGCACGATTGATTTAATACGATTCCGGCGATATCGTCTAAAAGCACCGGAGGATGTTACCTCAGGAAATTAAGGAAGGTGACCTTGAGGGAAAGGAAAAACTGGAACAAGAAAATCTATTAAATCTGTTTTCAAATTCGTTCCTTATATTCCAAATTTTAAAATTTTACTTGTAAGGTACTAGGACTAACTTTATTATCTAGCTAGAGCCTTAAGAGTGTGGAATCTTCTGGATTTTATATTTGGGTTAGCAAGTGCTTTTTAGAGAAATAAAACCATTAGTATTCAGAATGGCTGAATATTTGAAAAAGCAAGCTCTAATCCGCTGATCTTATTCAATCCTCAGCGACAATTTCCGCCAACAGAAATCAATGGGACAAAATCAGTCGCGACAGCAAGGTGCTTCCTGAGAATCAATCCCCGCAGGTTCTCATTAGGCCGTGCCATGCCTGATCCAGACTACGGCGAACACCGAGGCAGCGCGGCGGTGCAATGCGAAAACTCCCAACAGCTGAAATTAAACATTTAAGGCAAGTGTAGCCTCTAATGTGTTAATTTCCCTCGATTCCGCTTCGCTGGCTCCTTCCGCCGCGGAGCAGCCGTCTAATTAATTACTTAAACAGCAATGTCAAAAATGTCTTATTGCCATGCCAGTTCTCGACGACTTAATGACTATCAGCGCGAGATGCTGGGCCTAGCCTCAACTCCTAGAAGAAGTCGTTCACTGGCGGTGTCACCGCCGCGCGCCGCCGCGCACCGTCGCGTCGCCGCCGTAGTCGTCGACTTGGCCCAAACAAGGTGCTCTCCGCGGTCTCCGGTCCGAACAAGGAGGCACCTGGGAAACGGTCTATCAAGGCAAAAGAAATGTGTTTGATTCAAATCGCCGCCGTTGTTCGGGGAAAATTGAGTCAGGTCCAGATCATAGCTCCGCGATCGGAAGATCGAAAGATCGAAGGCACCGGAGCAGAGAAAACACTCAAAGAAAATCTTTTCGAGTCATAAACTGAACTCCTGAATGGGTGCTCCCCTAGCAAACGGCCACAACAATTCCGATGAGGTTAAGGCACCAAAGGAGTCTAACTCAAGAAAAAGGTCCAAAACACCACCGCTGAGCAGAAATCTCGGCCGCGAGAATCAGCCGCGCCGTGGTGCATGAACGACAACGACAGCGACGTGGACATGAGCCGGCTCGGGTTGTAGCCAGATGACAGTGGTAGCCGCGCTCAATCATACCAATCGGCGGCGATTTAATTGCGCCGGCACTGGGCACAGGTTAATTGATGCTATCGGCCGCTCATCAATAGGTGGCCGTGCTTCGATTCCGTGAATAGTCGCCGGAGCGCGTAAATGGAACCGCAATCGGCCCGCGCCTCAACAAGGCGAAACCGGGTCTATCGTGGTGACCTCCTGGGCAGGTGAGGCGGTCTGATCGAAAAGGCAACAAAATCAGAGAGGAGCACTCTTATGTTGTCACGCGGATTTCTTTCAGTAGACCTCCCAAATTACAATTTGTGTACTCCATTACAGTATACATATACATATATTGTCTTAACAAAACAAAGTATACATATTTTAGTAAATTTTTTGAAAAGTTCTCATTTTCAGAAGTTAGGACTATAGTAGTAACCTACAAAATTTTATAATTTCACTATTATTATTTCCACACACTTTTATCGAACAGTCTTTAATTACATTAGGAAGAATAAGATTTCCTTACTTGGAAAGAACGAGTTCTCGATTCAAGAATATACTACACGAAAACTTAAAGTTTAGAACAATTTTAGACAAATAATTTTCAAGGTCATAAGAGGTTACTAGAAACTATCCTACTTTCTTTACATATATGCTAACTGTTTATATTTAATAAGTAATTCAATTTTTTGACTAAAAAGTCAACAAGTCTTGGATGATGGTACTTTCGCGTAGGGAGGAAGGAGGACCGAACTCCAGCTGAAAAGAACAGGGAGCGCCGCCTCACAGCGGGCGTTTTTTGTACCGAGCGAGCACCGCTGCCGCACCGCCGAACGTTTAAGCAAATTTCATAACTCATCCGCGCAGACGGCAAGGTGCGCAGCAATCACAACTGATGACAAATAATAACACGGCGGTGCAGCTAGCACGGTTGCGCGATAATTGCCGCAATTCAATTATTTTGACACCCAAAAGGTCTGGCGGCGCAGCACCCTCCTCCGTCGCGACGGCGGCGCGGCTGTGGTGCAAAGCGGCTCGATGCAACCGCCTCCTTTGATGCAGCATGAGATCGAGCACGGCGATCCGTGCACGCATTTCGTGACAGAAATTTATGCAGCACTTCACTTTAACGCATTTTCTGATTGTTCTGATCGAGCCGCGCGACCGCGACTTGATCGATATTCTAATGCTTCCTGCGAACCGAGCCGGCCCGCAAGTGATCTACACGAGGGCAATGTTCAATAGGCCCATTGCTCATGCGCGGTGGGCTTGTTCGAGCGAAGACAGGTGCGAGCGGCGCACCGCTCCGGCGCCGCTCCGCGGTCGCTCCAAATCTCACCGGTAACAGGCGTTAAATTGAAAAGCAGCCCGAGCCGTTTCTAATTTCCGCCCTATTTTTCTCACTGCCCTTCTAAATTAAATATTTTTACCAGCCCGACCCCAGGCCGGCATCTCTCCCATGCCGGGCAAATTCCAATAAATCTGATAAATCGGACATTTCCATTATAATTACGAGCGCTATCATGAGCGCGGATTATTAACCCCGTCGACCTCATTATTTTCGCTATTACGTCCACCTGATAAATTCCTCCATTTTTCACTTTTTGCCTCCTCTGCAAAAGTGAGGCAATTAAAATTTGCCGCGAAAAAAGCAGCAGGCTGCCGCCGCCGCTGACGAGGGCGTCCTAGGATGGTGGAGCGGTTGTGCGGTAAGCGGCAACTGACGGCGAGGGGGGCGAGGAATTCAATAATTTTGCTGGTTGCAGCCAGTTTATAGATATAACATTTGCACGCCTCTTCGCCGGATTCGCGCATGACTGATAACTTTTGCACTATTTGGCAGATTTCGCGCTTTGATAGGGGTGAAACGGATGAACGGCACAATTTCATTAATCATGCGACTGCGCGGATGTGTTAACATTAACAATTAATCTATCTTCGTGGGAACAGTACAAATATACTTCAACCCGTATTTAGGTCATTAAGATCGTTTTCTCAAATATGTATCTTTCTAGTTTTGACGGTTAATTAATAAATCAATTCAATACGAAAATGAAATCTTTTTATTTTTATTCTTTGTATACAATTTAAAGATATTTAACATAAAATAAACGTCCATAAATTCCAAGAAAATGTGCACGAAAAGGCGTGCGGAATCGCTTAATATTTTATGAAATCCGAAGTGAAGAATTATATCTTTTTTATAAAATAACTACTACAGTCACAAATTAAGAAAAATTACAATAACTTTATCCAAAATATGTTAGTATATTGGACCTAGGTATCCTAGACTTTTTTTATAAAACTTCAATACTTTATTTACCACAGAACACAAATAATGTTACAAAAGTTTTCTTTGCTATAATTCACACTTAAAGTTCCGATCAAGTATATATAAGGATCGGCTTTCGACCCGCACGATCGTGGCGTCTGTGGCTAGCACTTGTCTTTAGCCACTCTGATGAGATCTGGCCAGTGCCCCAGATCGAAACGCCGACCTTTTTTCGGGCTCGTCTGCCTCGTCGGACAAGCCTTTATCCTCAACATAAGTTTATTATTATGACGAAGGAAAATTGTGCCAGCCGCTGGGCGGGCAAAATTGTACAATATGAAGCATTTTTATACTTAAAAAAAGGGATTTCAATCAAAAACCATTAAGTAAGAAAGATGTCCAAAATTATATAACCTCACTTAATCACAAGACATTGAAAACAACACAAACCTTTTTCAAATTTCCTGTGAATCGCTTTTCATGGTGTTTATACGTATATGTAACAAGCTTCATGCTTCGGCTCCAAAATGCTATATTTTATTAAAATAGGAATATCCTACTGGGAGCTGCCAATATTCTACTTTTCTAAAACCGATTAGAACAAAGTATTACAGTTAAGAAGACCCAAGAAAAAGTTTCTGCTGTTTTGTGATCATTATTTTTACACAATACCTACTATTAAAATTGAATTAAATATTTCATCGCATCGTACTTAAGCAAGAGTTCCTAATTATTTGAGAAATTTAATGAGTATTAACGTAAAAAAAAAATCAAAAATAATATAAATATTATATGAATGGAATAATGTAGAAAATATATTGAAAAGGCTTACAAATAGAATTTTTATGTAAAAGTACCTACCACGATCCTGCAGTGGCTTTGACGACGGCATCTTGCAAATTTTAGAAATGTTTACTCATTTCATATAAAACGTTAAATCTACATAGGTACTACTCCAGAATGAATCTTTTTAAAATGGTGTTAAATTGCGCTAGTCTCATTTCTGATTGGCTTATAAATCAACGCTAAACCGAGGGCTATTAGATCAACAGAGCAGAGCAGATCACCTCAGAGAAAAGCTATAAAATTCCCGTGACAAGAGACCTAATTATGGTCTAATAACGCCCGGAGGGGAAATTCTTGAGCGGAATAACAGAGCAATAAATCCTCCGAGGCACAAAACCCATTTCCCTTGCAATTTTCAGCTGCACAGCAGCAGAAAAGTTTTAAAGTGGCTCTGATAAAATCAGTCGATCCACTCGACTGTTACGTGAGATGACATTAAAACAACCACTTGACCTTGCAAATTATAATTCCCAGCGGCACCAACCAGCAGCTGCCCTCTTATTTGCTCCCATTTATGTGCATTACATAAAAAACCAGTAAACCGCTAGCTGTGAGACAATTTTCTTTGGAATCGCAAGAAATATGAAATTTTTGCACCACCCCGGCAGGTTGTTTTTGCAACGTTTATGCAAAAATGCGGACATGCGTCGATTTGTAACGGTCAGTCAATTAATATCCACCGCCACCGCCATCGCCGCCACTGCATCGATTAAGCGATTTGCGTCCGGACAGAATTCTAGCCGACAGCTGACCAGTGTGAGATTATACCTGTTTTGCGCGAAAATTGAAATTATAATTTCGCTCGTGCGCTCTCGAAATCTTTTTACTTTCCGCAAATAGAAAATCCGCCGCTTTGCCGACGACCGGTCAAGAAGTAAGCGACTATCGTCAGCTACAAACAGGGAAAATTGTTCTCCGAGCCTATACTACCTGTTGTCTACCTGTCTGGGAACATGGAGCAATTTCCGAGCACTAGCGGCCGTCGTTGCTGCAATCATCTAATTAATTCCCGCCCAATATATAAATCCATTATCAGGCAGGCAACAATTAACTATGCGGAACCACCTTAAAGGTGATCGTCATCGATAGCCGGGCGCTGGGGCTTATCATTAGCGCAGACAACAGCGGCAATTAAAACAATCAACTCGACCATGTAATTTTGCGATATTGTGCAAATAGCTCGACAACAGAATCTGGCCACTATATAAAATAAAATGCAACAAGGAAAAAAGGAGTGGAACGCACTCTGGTGCTATTTTGTACCTTAAGGCACCATCTCGCAAGATCTCACAGTCTCAGGATGAAATTTGGCACACCGTGTCAAGTGGATACCTCTCATCCGGGTTCTAATTAACCTGCTGGCGTCCTCGTTGAGTTGTTAAAAGATGATGACGACGTCAGCAGGAAACACTTATCATCGTCCAATTTGAATTTCTTTTTTTTTCGCGCTTCTTAATTTTACAGAAAAATCTGCGAATTTATGGCGCTAATTGATGCCACCGACCTCGACGATCTCTTGGAGGTTGAGGTTAAGGTTAATTTATGGCGGAATTTCGCACTCTGCGTGCTATAACTTGCCATTGTTCTCCCTCCAGGCTTTTAACTTGTCGCAGCTTCAGGTGTGCTAATTGGCTGGATTCTTGGGATGAAATTCGATACCGGCGCTATTAATAAGTCCGTTTCATGCTAATGGCTGACCTCACACCCAGGGGGTGATGCAGCAACAATTTTCAAACAAAAGAATTTCGTTTCATAATTCAATAAGGAAATGGATTTATAAAATTTGAAAATATGATAAAATGTTATTGTCATAATGTACATACATATAACCAGCAATTTTGGAAATGAGATGATAACCCAATTTTTACTATCGATTGTTTATGGAGATTAATGAATGTTTGAATTACGTTTCGAGAAAATTGCGTTTAAAGTTTTGGGTTGGAAAAATCAGGTTAAAAAATGTATACGAAAATAAATTCATACCTGTGTGTGAATCATTGACTCTAGGGCCATTTGGTAAATCTTCATCACCTATTTGAGCTTCCAGAAGATGAATTTGTTGTCTCCGACTTTGTCTTCTTCTTGTTATAATAGTTCGTAATGACTCATCGAATTAAGCGCTGTTCGAATTCATGTCTAAGCTGTGAGATTTGCTATATACATGGTATAACAGTTTAAATTGCTTAGCTTGATGAGCGACTCAGGGCTTGGGTTGACTTCGTGAGACGGAATGAGAAAAATTGTAGGAGCATTCCTTGAATACTGTCGAATTGTACAATTTTGGTAAACTTTGATTGATTTAAAATATCAAATATCGAGCTAAGCAAACATTCGAACACATTTGTATTGCCTTCGTCTTAATTGGAATACTAGATCAGGTTGTTTGCTGACGTGATAAACTGCCATAAGACGAAGACGAATACGAGGACTTGAATTCGGACAGGCCATATATATAAGATGTAAACGGTTATAACTTCCAATTACTATCTATATTCTTTTGAAACTTACATTAGGTTTGAAAAAAATAATAATGAATGCTAAAAACATTATTACTCTATCATTAAGCAATCTGCAAAACTTTTCCTTCAAAAATTGATATATATAACCAAATTTCGTTCAAGTAATCGCAGCTCCTATTTTATATGTATTTGATTTAACATTATGTTTTGATTATATTAGTAGTTGGATATTCCCAAAAATTGAAAAGATTTTTCACAAGTGTTCTGTTATTATTATTGTACCAATTACAAATAATTCCTTTAGACATAAGCTTTACTTTTAAATTGTTGGAATATTTAAACAATAACTAACTTAAATCTCTTAACCTAAAATAACATTTTCTATCAGTTTCCTTCCAGCTGCAACTTCGTAAGCCAGTTGATAGTCCACTTGGCTACTTATTGTAACGGCTTCCACTGAAAACCTTCCAATCATTTTAAGCAATCAAATCTTATCGATTGGCCATCGATCATAAAATTTCCCCGCCATTATTAACGATCGATGCACATCACCACTAGATCACATTCCATCACGTTCGCCATCAACCTCTGAGCTCCGTGACATGATCCACTTCAGTCTCAAAATGTTGAAAAATTCACAAAAGCGTATCTCAGCCGATCATGTCAAACAAGCGAAGATCATTCAGAAAAATTCCTCATCAGTCGCAGAGAGTAAATCATAATTTGACGAGACATGTCGTCGACAGTGATTTTTCTGTGTACTTTTTACACTCATATTTCTTGTGATCGCGGCGACCATCCGCTAAGATGTTTTTCTGTTTTTTCTTGCAATCAATCGTGAAAAATTAAATGAACTAAAAAAATATCAAACAATCTCAACAGCAGCAGCGTGTCAATGTCCTCATGCGGGATTCTGTTTACATTTTTGGCGTAGGTTTTTTTCGTGAAATTGAAATATTTGTGAATTCAAGACACAGCTCAATTTCTTGGATTTTTTTTTTTTCGTTTTGTATCTTTCGTTTTGTTTGGTTTTATCGTTTTTGGTGCGATCAGTATGATTCGACTTGCAGCGCAATTTTCGCAACCGTTGCAAAATGCAATAGGCTGCAGGTTAAGTCAGCATGCGATCGTCAGAATCTGTTTTAATTCCCAATTAAACACGAAAGAGGCTCACGTCGTCATTAAGTGGCTTTCCCGTTTTTAGTCACCTCAGGATCAAAATTGCTGCGCAAAAAAAACCGGCAACGTAATTAAATAACAGCCGCGCGATAATCACGTCAATGTTTTACCTCAGCCAGACTAGCTCCCTCCGGCTGCCGTCGTCGCCGCACCGCCACGGAGCGTTAAACATCCGCGATTTTTCGAGTCGGCTCGATCGGTCGGCGAACAAAAATTGTTGCCAATTGCCATTTAGCAACTAATTAGCGCTTTGTCTCCAGGCGCTACCACTCAAAAAGACTAAGAAAATCTGGTGGAGTGACTGAGACTTTTTAAGCATTTGGAAGGATTTATTTATATTTTTTATTTTCTGGGGGCACCGTTCCAATAATTAATCGAACGGGGCAGTTACGACGATGGCTGTAAAAATCGCGTAAATTCACACTCGTTATATATAGTTGCCCGCTAATTGATCACCTCTGCAGACAGAGAGAAAGAGAGAGTGACAAGTGTCGGTTGCTTGATATCACCTGTGCATCGCCAAAAGTACCATTGGGTGATTTATGATCGTATCGCCATTACCTTAAACTTCGACGGCGCGGCGCGGATCCATTCGACACCGGGCAAATTGCATCCCATCTTAAAGACCCAACCCCGAAGGGGGGCCAGGAAGAAAAAAAAAATGTTTTAAATGATGCAAAATGCCGCGCCACAATTAGAGCAGAACCGCGCTGACGCTAGAAGTATAAATTTCTCCGCTTGCGCTACACGATGCAAGCTGGCAGCCAAGCAAGCAAGTCGAGCGTCTTACACCACCGGCCACTGGACTGAAAGAAGCCACTACCCGTCTTAAGATTGCCAGTCAGCCGGTGACCGCGTAGTGCGGAAATCCACCTCACCTGGGGGCCTGCGGGGGGAAATGAAAACGAAAAGATGCAGAGCTACTGCGACGATCTAACACTCCTATTGCTTACAACTGATCCAGACAAGAGGGTTGCGAGAGGTCTTAACACGTCTACAAAGACGACGACGGTCGATCGCTAAGACGACGATCTTTTTATGAATTTTTACGGAATTAAGCTGAAACCTCAGGAGTTGCCGACATAAAACGTGAAATTTGACGACCGCCAACTCTGAGGAAAGACAACTCGATCCGCATGCACCAGCAATCTTTATCAGACCTGCAAGCATTTTTCTTCGGGGGTAAATGCCTTCCTTTCCCCGCCCCCCACCCCTCCTCTCTACCTATCCTCACATATCGCTGGAGTGCCGCCGCTTGTGGGGACTCCTCGCAATCCCAACCGTCGTCGCGTTGCGCTCCGCAAAGAGCTCTGTGGGGCCCCCTTTTATGCAACGCAACTTGATACTTTTGATGGATTCGTTTTGCTTGTTATCTAAATAATTTCGGCTGTAGCGAAACTGCAGATACGCAGAATAACAGCCAGCACCAATTTTATGGACCGTTTTTTTTTTTAATGAATATTTTTCTTTTTACCTTTCCAGGATTCGGCATTGCGACACCTTCGCTGATACATTCAGGTGAGTGCAAAAATAGCCTGAGTCATTGTCTTGTTGAGTTTTAATAGAAAAAAAAATTGATTAACTTTAAATTACATATGATCCGACTTAACTATTTAGAATTTTGACATACATAATTTGGATATATGTACATAGAAAAAAAATAATATCTCGAAATAAGAAATGTGTTATCTGACATGATTATGAAAATAGTAAAATATGTACGTTTTCAACCTATGTCATATGAATATTTATTTAAAAAAAAAACCGGCCCAGCGCTAGTCGGACTCGCGCACCGAGGGTCCCGTAAAAAATATTTTTTTTTTTGTAATCTAACTAAAAATTTAAGGTTTTCGGAATTTTTCCTTTATATGTGCTATAAAACATTGCTTCATGCCAAATTTCAAGATTCTAGGTCGACTGGAAGTACCCTGTAGGTTTTAATTCCCTTGCGAGTGTCGAAAATTTGCGGCATAAACGGCTGTATCTTTTGATTGCGTTGGCTTAGAAGTTTGATTTTTTCACAGCTCCAAGGGACAGTAGACCTATGTATTTTATATAAATTGCAGCTTGATACCTCCACGCGTTCCTGAGAAAAAGGGTCTTGACAGACAGACGGACGGACGGACAACAAAGTGATCCTATAAGGGTTCCGTTTTTTCCTTTCGAGGTACGGAACCCTAATTAATGATAAATATGCTTATAACTTTTTCCATCTTATTAATTAAAACTACTACGCAATAATTTAAGAGCGAAATTTAAACAATTACTTTTGTCTAAACATTTTAGTGAAAAATCTTTAAATTTTGAAAATATTTAAAATGTTATAAAAATTATCATATGCCGAAGTCTTAACATATAAAGTTTCAGTGCTATAATTCTAAAAGTTTGTAAACAAAATGACTGTCATAAAGACACTATAAAGGTTCCTCGTTCTGCTGTGGATCCCTGAAAAGAACCTGTTTGTTTCTATTAACTTAGTAAGTAACGATATAATTAAAATTATCTAGCGGTTTTTCGTTTTTGGTGAATTTCATTGACTAGTGTATGGTTTAAGCATAATCTTTTTAATTCTCTAGTTTAATCTGGAACCGATGCCTACATTTTGATGTTTTTTTCGAATATATATATAGTGAAGTAAGTTTCTTGTTTGCAAATCAATCTTATGGACAGTTACATACCCTCAAACTAAATACTTCTTTAGCAAAACGTGTATCACAATTGTAGAAGTAGTCAACCAGTTCCCACTCAGTAATTGTTGTTAAATACCCGTAAAAAAAAAACAACGATCACACAGCCTCCGAAGTAGACTTGCTTTCGCTCCAGGAAAAACAGAAACTTGCAACAAAGTAACTTCTGCTACGCACGTACGAGGGGCAAAATTGAAGCGAGCCCGAGCGCTGTGTGGCGGGAAGAAAAAACCGCCCCAATCCGCAAAGAAAGGTTTCTTCCCGCGGCAGATCCGCGGATCTGCGGGATCTGCGGACAGCGCAGCCCACACCTGTTCGACCGCATATCTATCTATCACGCGTCCACCTTTCCGCGGTCCGATCTCGCGCGGAAAAAGCGCTGGGCATCCGCTGATAAATGCTAATGAGCGCGGACAGAGAGAGCCCCAACAATTCAAAAGCATTCGGGCAGCACCTCCTAGGGAGTGCTGGGGCATCTCGTCGGTATCATCCGGCGACATGTGTTTAGAATTGATGAAAAACTTGAATCGTGTGCACATGACAAACTGAATTTATTGCCCCAGTCCAGAACGGAAATTTCTTCGCGTTTCTTGCGGACATTTTCACCGTTCGATTTCTTCTATTTTACCCATTTCCAGACCCACTCATTTTCATTATTTTACTCGAAGAACTGGATGTGCTCGGGTGCCTCAGTGCGACTCCGATTGCCTGAATCTGCAAGATTCTGCCCCGGGGACATGTGTGGAGCGTGCCACAATCAGAGAGGTTCCTGTTGAATACCTCGCGCCCGAGGTCTCTTGAATTCCGTCGCTTATCTCCCGCACAGCGATAGAATTCTGCGATTTTATCACAACTGCCGTCTTGCAGAGGTTCAAGAGATGCAAACCAAAAGCAATAAAATGTAAAAATAAATGCAAAATACAAAATCATATACACATAACATACAACTGAACTGATCTTCTTTGAAAGAAATTTTACAATAGTTTTAAAACTGACCTCGTTCCTATAGGATCAAATATGCAAATTCAATATAAGCCCTTATTTTTACTATGTTCGTAATGAAAAGATGAAGAAAGTATCAAGGCTATAGGTAGTAAACATGTTACGTATCAACAAATTTCCCAGATATAGTTTAAAACTTCAGCAGCACACTGTGGTCTGAGTGACCCCACACCTTTTTAACTTCGATTTAAGGCATACCATATTTATTTTATTTTATTTTTAAATTATAAAGAATTGGTACAACCGTAAAGTATAAAAGTTGTCTTTTAGAATTTTTAGCTCATAGCCCGTGGGCTTTTTCTTCAGTGTAAGTACGATAAAATCGAACTCTAGAGAAAATTTATTATTTTGGTTACATTTTTATTGCAATTAATTTCTCTTTGAAAATTGACAGAAATCTGGATTTAACTCGCAGCTCCTGATCTGGACATCGCATTCGATTAGCTCTTGTTCTGCTATCGCTCACATCATCCGTTCACTGCGAATCCATTTCCTATAAAGTAGCCACTCTTCCGCGTCTCCCTGGGCGGTACAGGTAAAGACCGCGAGTACGCGATAATTTCCCCGACAATAATTCATTCCTTGAATACCAATGAGAAATTCGGGCCGGGCGATTCCTGAATCGCGGTCCACCTGCAGCGTCTCATTAAGTTATAACTGGTCATTAGCAGAGTTAAACAAATCCTCGTAAATAACCCGTCAGGCCGAGCCCCCGAGGAAGCCAGCCGGTGCGGCGGACCTTGCCTCGTTCTAAGGTTTGATAAATTTTTTACAACCTGCCAAAAATGACCCGCTGGAGAGGGCGGCGCGAGGTGCCCATCAGTTGCGTCGTCGTCTTATTTTCGGTACAGCACCGATTGAGCGCTCCACCACCACCACCACCACCACCACCGGGCGGTTGCACCTTTTTCGCGTTTTACCTCCGAATCGAGATATAATCGATCGATAAATCAAATATTGCAGCCTTTACCCCGTGGTGAGGTCCGTCCTACACGTAATAAAAACTTCGGCCGCGGGTATGCGCGCGCGGCCAACAAAGCCGAAACGCGAATGCCGCTCGCGAGTTTTGTCGATAGTGCGGCTCTGATCTTTAGCATGATATTTACATGATCATTAAGGAACAATGTGCGCCCCGTCAGGAGGGCAGGGGAAAGAGTGGAGCCCGAAATGAATGCGATCCTCCTACTGTCTCTGCGGCGCGGTGCGATCGAACCTTCGGCTTCAGAGCAACTCTTCGAGACGAAGTCGCGGGGGGCGGCTCGCTTTTGTATCAACGTTTCCGACTTGAGGTGCGCTTCGATCGGCAGCACTCCGAACAAGTAGTAATCATATGCGCTGTCGCGGAGAGTAGCATAAATTAAGTTAACGCATGTGTTCTTGGGAGCCATCAACTTTGGTGGCATTGCACCAGTGCAGGGTGCAGAATAATCCCAATTTTTAAATTTAAAAAACCTATACATTTGCATATAATACATACCTACTTATGGTCACAATAGTTTTTTTTGTAGCATTTATTAATTCTTATTTTCTTTTTGCCTTTCAGTTTCTTTATTTTGTTTTCAATTACACTTTTATAATAATAATACTGTTTTTATTTTTCCTTGGGAAAAGCTTATTATAGATCTTTTATGGTATAACATATTTGGGTAGAATGCTCCCAAAATCAGATAATGTTCATTATCCATAACTCTTAGAACATGACGTCGAATCAATTTTATCTTATAAATTTTCGAGTTCGAATATTACCATTAGAAATCCGAATCTAAAGTTCGAAATTACTAAGACAAAAGCTGGGAAAAATCTTCGAAGATTCGGATTTTTTCCATATAAGATGGTCTTATGTTTCAACCAAACAATACATTCATGTATCATAATTAGTCTGATCAGCGCCTGGTAATGGTATATTAGCACATGTACATTAATATTTACATATAACTCTCCGAAATACTTGTGTCTGTAAATTTTAAAATTCCGTCAAGTATTAAATATTTAGACTAGACAATTTTACCATCATCAATCGACAATACAAGTAAAAGGAGGCAATTTCACACTAAATTTTAATTTAAAATCAATCTGAATAGTAGTAGTAGTAGTAGTCGACATGAAAAGCCTGCAAGGATGCTTGGAAATACTTAGCATGAAGGGAATTGTTCTCCCATAAACAAAAAAAAAAGATTTTACACAATTTATATGCTACATACTTGAACAAAGTCATTAATCATAAACTCGTATTTGGTAACATTTACTAGCATTAAAATTAGCCACACAGAGAGTATATGAATGTTTAGTTCTGGTTGCTTCGCATATTTAAAAATCTTACATAATTTATAGCCATATCTAAAATGTTGTTTGATGGCATTTTACAAATACTATTAGTCTTGCAGTCTTACACTGCATAATTGATTTGATCTAGTGGAAGCAAGAGACATTCTTTGAAACGACATAAACCAAACTCTGCTCTAGTTCAACATTTTTTATTAACAGTCTTCCTCATTTTAATTTTTAAATGCAATAGGGAACTACATATTACGAAAGTCGAGATCACTCAGCTCGACTAGCGAAGACACTAATTTAATTAACATCTCAACTTAAAACTTTATCTTCGCTAATTTAGTTCATCAAATTCGAATTAGTATATTTATAACCGGTAGGTGAGCTCTGATGTCCAGATTCGTTGAAGAGAGAAGACGCAAGAAATACAAAATAATCGGTTTATTCAATTACTTTTACAATTCTACATATTATTACAATTTGTGTATTAGTACACTTGGATATAATAATGGATAATTCTTAAAGAAGAGTTCCAACATGTGCCAACCGATTCCTTACAGTGTTGTGACCAGCGCTCACGATGAGTACTTTTTTCGTAAAATCCCTCCTGCACCCCTTTTTTAACGGCTGAAAAATATTCCCGTGTGCAGGAAGGTGAGCTTATATAAAACGTAATTACTTCTCTTCGAAACACGCTAGAACGAAAAATATTAAGGGCGAAGGATACAAAGGTAGACAAATTTTTTAACAAAATATTTAACATAAAAATGTTTTATCATTCATACCTGCCACATTTGCTAACGGATCGAGACATGTCAAGTACTGCCAAAAAGCTCATACATAATATTTATGAATTGGGATAATAAAGGATTTTTTTCCAAAATTTTGGAAATTATTCATTATTTCGGGAAGATGAACGTTATCAAAGCATAAGGGCAAAGTTTAAGAATAGCAAGCGCAATACCATCTGGATCAGCGGTAAAATCGTCCGGCAGCTCATTGATATATTTATGTTTATAGTTATAACATACATCTTGGAAGTAAGATAAAAAGTTAATAACATTAAGAAATCAAAATGATAATACGAAAATAAAATAAAAGCAATCTTTTTCTTCAGAAGCCATGAAGCTTTTCACTGCCATCCAACATACGTTTCAAGGAAACTATCCATCACGCAGTAGTTGAAAAAAGCGCGGTCACTAAATTCACACGCCCCTAACGCGAACGTACCTGCCGCGTTCCAGCGGCGGTGAGATCCAGCTCACCTCAGCGTCACCTTGGCGACCAAAACTAAATGAGCTCATCAGAGCCCAATTCGGCGGGCATGTTGACGTCCAGGCCCTAATACGCGAAGAGATTTCCCTCCCGTTGCGCGCCTCTAATTAATTCTGTCGCGGGCTGCACCACTAAAACTATTCGCCGGTCGTCCGCCGTCCTGGACCCGATCGGCCGCATTTTCCGCAATAGGTCGTCATTAACATTTATTTACATAGCCATCCCACAGCTGACAGTGTTGACTGCAAAAATGTCAGGTCTGCTTATGTTAAGTCGATTGCGCACTTCATGTTCATGTAAAATCATCGCGCATAGGGAAAATTTTCTCCTTGCGCATACCTCGGCGGGTGGGGGGACTGGGGGAGGTCGCACGAGACGCGATCAATGGAAAATTATTGGACAGCAGAGCGTTTTGTCGCGATCATTTCTTGCGCCTGTTTTCCCTCGGGCGATCTGCGGCGCTGCTGCAACTTTTGCCTCTATTCCAAGAAGTCGACATCGCAAGCCGCCAAACCAAGTCGAAGTCGATTCACGAACGAACTCGCGGCGCGGCGGTCGCACTTCCTTTTGGGATCGACAGGTTTCGCACGGCAGCCCCACGATCGCTGCAGGTACAATATCGATTCAGATTAGTTGCGCATTAATAAGCATTATTTTATCCGTTTTTATTAACGGCGGTATTTAGAATAATCATGGATTTGCATTAGCTGCCGCTTGCGTAAAATCTGCACTTTACGCGACATGTTGCGTAAAACTGCGTTGCCTCATATGAGGATAAAAAAAAACCGATTGCATCGGTGGATGTCTTAATCTTAATCCATCGAATCGTTGCAGGACGGGTCACAGGTTCTGGCTCAGATTGGCTGAACAAAAAACTAAGAAAACAAAGAAATTGCAACAAACTAATTTTGCCGATTACGATGAACGGTCAAGCCCCACCTGCGAGGCTCATCGATTTAATCGATCCCGAGATGATCATTAGGCATCGCCATCACCTTAACAAATTGACACTGTCCCGCCAATTCGCGGATATTCGCGGATATTACTTTTCTGTCTCTGGTATGATGCATACCTTTAACAGCCTGTGACCATAATGATAAGCCGCCAAACGATCCTCTGGATATTCTAAATCTTTTTTGATGGATACCTTGGTGCCTGTAAAAAATTGAGGCAATTTAAGGCCCGCGGAAAAAAATGAGGAGCTGCTCAAGAACAGCCTCGTTCTCACCGAATCTACGGCGTCGCGGGGAGCTATCACTTCGGTGAGAAAGGCAGGTGGTGGTTCCCTGGAAATTATTGCCATAAACCACGAATGGCGCAACGGCGCGGATTACGAATGTTCGCTTATCATGCAACATGACGAGTTTCTGGCGGAGGGATAAGCAGCAAAAGAGTTTCACCTGTAAATTACGAGGAGGTTCTTCTGATTGCTTGATTGATCACCTTCATGTGGCAAAGCGCATTTTTGAACCGATTGATGAGCTGTGGAATTGTTTAGAATTTTTAGAAAGAAGTTATGCTGCCGTCATTGCTTCTGTCAGCATTCCGGGACAAAGGAGGGGCTCTGCTCGAAAGCATTTTAACATTTAAAATAGTTAGTTTCTCATAAACAGAGTGAAGACTCTGAAGATATACTAATTTTTCAAAGAATAACTTTATACATATTAACAAATTATATGTAAATATAAAGACACTATAGTCTGAATATTCAATGGATCTTCTAGTCTAGGCAAAATGCCACGAAAACTCAACATGATTTAGTGATAAAAAATATTTTAGAGTTTAATAAACATGAATCCAGCATCATCCTTAATTATGCTTAAGAACTAATACTAGAACTCTGCAATTATTTCGAAATATTAAACTTTACAATGCTGCCTATACTTTTTGATCAAAGTTATTTTTTCGGATTAATACTTTAGAAAATTTTAATTTTGTAGGTACTTAAAAATATGCACCTATTCAGCCAAATATTTCTTTCAAAAATGTTATTGTTTTCTATAGGTCACTTATTTTCATTAGAAACCGCGTTCAATAGAGTTGAATTTTTCTATTTTCTTATTTTATTTGAGAACTTGTGACAGACAGATATAGTCCATAAATGCGTTGTTTTTTCCAATTTTTATACGGGACACTAAAACTCAGTTTTTTAAAAAGATATTGTAATCTATCGCTGGTCATTTTTGTAAAAAACAATAAATCCAGAATAGATCGTGTGTGTGTTTTAGTTTCTCTTAACAACATAAATAAAGAATGTATAAAAACTCATTTAAACTTATTATCACAACAATTCGAACTTAATTTGCCTCGAAGTTAAAGATGAATTTATTTTCATCTCAAACGTTTTGTCTCTTTAATGTCATTTTTGGTTTCTCCCACAATTGGATACTTGTGTATTAAAATATGTAAAAAAGCCCATCCAGTACAAAATCGAATTTTATATTCGTGAGAAATTTCATAATGTACGAACTGATACCCCTCCAAAACTCCACGTCCTGATTTTACGCAATAAAAGCGTTCACGTGAAGCGATCTTCCCCGTCATGCAAATTGTGACCTGGTTGAACTTAGCCATAAAGCATCCGTGCGTTTTTTTTTCGCCTCGGAATTGAGCAAGTTTCTAGCGTAGCGCCTACATTCCGCGATCCTCCAAGTTTCCACAAAATTTAGCACACTCATGAAACCGAGACATATGATTTATGACTAACTAGCGTGAATGAGCAAGCGGCAGTTCGCCGTCCAGCGGACTCATCGTGGGAACCTTCTGGCTAGCTCAGGGCGAAATCAAGTCCAATTAAGAAAAAGAACGGGACGAGCGCGAGTGGTGTAATTATTTTCGCGATAAGCTCCCCGGCCAGAAGTGGAAGGCTGGAACACCTCCCAGCGATTCCCCAAAAATTTTCTTCCCGCTGACAGGTGCTGCTAGGCGATATGCATCTCAGGTACAAAAAATAATACCTGAGAAATGTAGGTGAACGCCGCCGCGGCCGCCCGACGCTTATTAATTGTTTGACTAAGTGGCGTAATCGCCCCGCGAGAACCAGCGGATAAGCAGGTGGAGATTGAGACTTAACGGACGTCAATCACGCGGGTCAGAGGTCGCGGCCAGGCCGCAAGGAATTGGCCGATGCTCACCTGACGCAGGTGGGCTGAGGAAGCACCCAAATTGTTAATGGACCAGAGGGTGAAAGCTGTCTTTAAATTTGAAAAGGATATTTGATATAATAATTAGATAGCTTGGAGCAAAAGTGACCCAATTGACATTCGTGAAAAAGCGAGCCTATCATCTGTTTTGACCATGACTCCATGGACAAATAATTTGTGAGTGTTATTTTGTACCGATTGCACTAGTTTTTCTATAGAGGCTGGTGCATGCTTTACTATAACACCACTCAACACTTTTTATAAACTTGAAAAAAATATGCCCATCTTTTTACACAAAAAAAAATAATAATAAAGAGTAAAAATATTTAAGTTTTAAAGTAAGGCTGTACAAATGGCGTACAAGGATTAAACTTCTAATGAGGTGTATAGTAGGGCGGAGTTGTTTTGCTTATTAGCTATTTTGTAATTATGGATTATTATGCTTTTTCTTTTATTGCAAATGTACATTACTATGTATTTTAAGTAATTTTGTTACTGTGAGTCTGTAAAACAGAAGTTTGCAGGTGAAGCCAAATAAGTAAATAAATTATTTAATTTAACCACTCTGCTTTTTTAATTGTTAATTAACGAATAGTATGTTTTATTTTGCTTATTTTTTTTATATGGTATTTAGTAAACCTTCTGTGCTCTGTATAATATACATTACAACTACTATAAGTACATTTTCAGCTACCTTTAAGCAGTGTTCTTAACTAAGCCCGACCTTGATCTATTATGATGATTATTATTTAAATATCTTTACTATATAAGTTTTCAGAACGAAAAGAGGATATTTGGACCCAAAAACTGGGACTCCTTTCGAGAAATAGTAACCCACTTTAATAGATGGGTGCGTGCTGAAAAGTGGCTCGTTCTAGCTATTGCTGGATTTGTCGCCTTTTAAATAATCTTCGACAAAAAACACCAGCTATCAGAGGCAGCGAAGAACGCGGAGGTGCCGTGCACACAGTGGCCGTTCACATTTCTCCAGAAGCTCTGAAGTAGAGTAGAATTTGATAAAAAACGTGACCATGCCTTCAAAGAGTTGTGCTGCAGGTCCGGTACATAGTGAGCCACGGCAGCAGCACCTTTAACAACTTCGGCCAAGCTGTCCGATAAACCACCTGAAGCACGTGTCAGGTACCACACCACGGGTCTCGGCCTACCCGAGCCCCGATGTGGGTGCAGTGCTAAGCGATTAAGACACTGAGAAGCAAATATTTTGCCATTTGCTGTCAACCTGATCAAGACACACCTCGTCTGAGAAAAACAGGGCCCCGGAAAGGCTTTAGGTATCCCGCTCTGGGCGGCGATACAACTCGCCTTTCATAATTCAAAAATTTCTTATGCGGTTGCGCAAACAGATTATAGTTTTATAACCCCTCCCAGGTGAGGGAGGGTGGGAGGTTTTTCGCACGTGCGACGTACACTAATCGCGGGATAATCCTGACAAATGCGTGCCAATTAACAATCGTTAACAACAATGGTGACACCGCTGACAATGGCATCACCGGTGGTCCGACTATGATCCCTTCAGACGCGCCAGTAAGCGCGCGATCAAATCTACCTGCCACCGCGCAGGCCTACCTCAGCACCTGGGATATCTCGAGGCTGACAGAAGCTGGTCGATTTGCTTTCCATCACTCGAGCGGGGGAGGGAGGGCCGTCCCCTGAGTAGTCGCGGGGCATTTAATGCAAATTTCGTTTTTCGGATTTGGACAGATGACTCAGAGGCAGGCCACTCCCGCCCCGCCTTCACCGCGCACCTTCTCACGGACCTTCCCGCGACCCGCACACCTTCCCGCTGAGTCAGGTAGCGGTCGCGAGGTATTCTTTTGAGAAGGTGTATTTTTGCGCCGATCCGATGGCGTGCGGCAGTGATAAACAGCCCCAAGTCAACAGGTTATCAATTAAACTCCCGCGAGTTGGCCTGCCATTTAGCCTACAACGGCCAAAAGGAGGGGGCCTCCCGCGGACCCGCGCAACTGCTCCGCCGTGTGAATTGCACTTAAAAGCGTTCTGCCCGAGGAGCTCCGATCACTGGGACTTCGTGGCCTTTGCGAGGGGGCCGTGTCCGTGCTTTTTCAATTTTATTTTATACAAAAACCCACCTCGACCGCCCCTCCTCCACTACCTTAACAAATGACATTCTTCCACGCTGCGAGGACTTTTCGGAATTCGCAGCGCATGCAACTGTGCGCGAAATTATCGTGCGCGTTTTATATAGGTACCTATGTACATGTATACCAATATATATTTTTCTTTTTTTCACCGTTTCGCGACTGCGCGGGTGAATGGGGGCTCTAATGGAGCGCGACTGATGCATTCTCTGTGTTTTCTGTAATTTCATTTGGACCTAGCAGGGGCGCACTCCAATAGAATGGCTCTTTGGAAAGTCCATTTGTAAAATTAACAGCTTAAGCCTGGTGCACGGGTACACCCGGTGCTGCCGCCGCTGCAGATTGCGCCCCGGATGATACCTGTCCGGCTCAATAGTCGCCTGGGCCTGCGCCTAGCTGTGCGCTGGCTCGCTGCACCGCAGAAAGATCAAACGATTAGTCATTGTTATTTGTTAGTTTCCCAATGAGCTGCTCCTTCCGGAGAAAACCTAATTTTTCAGGTCATCATTTTCCCCGCAAAGTTGCATTTATCAGGTTTTGTGGAAGACCTAAAGAACTTGATAGATATCGAAAAGAATTTAAAAATGTAATGTCACAAAACTGAAGAAACAAACAAACAAACAAAAGCTGCCCAAAAATGTTGGTTTCTGCGGTTTTTAAAAATAACGGTTTCTACCAAGTTTCGTCGATTATAGCTAATTTATCAACCATATATCAAGAAACAGATTTTTTTAAGTAGCTCTTGAAATCCTGAAACCAAAATTCAAAGCGTATTTTTTAGTCACATATCCATTACTTTTTTATAAAATTTAATGAATTTAAATTCTTCTGCAATATTTAAAAACAACCTTACCTGAAGACTACTACCCGTACCGTCAGTATTATGATGACTAACCACCTCCTAACTAAAATATTTATTCTAAAAGTTTTTATGGGATGAAATTGAATTTTAAAATGACGAGAATATTTTTAATTAAGTTATTTCCTTCCCCTGTAAAATCATAATTTTTGGAGTTAAAAGGCTTATAAAATGAATTACATAGTTGTAATACCACAGTTAAATATTGTTTAAATATTAAATTGGATTATTAATTTTAAAAATTTAAAGAAAGACCAATTTTAAATAGGGTAAAAATGTACCTATGTACACTAAAATTTAAAATTTCGCTTCTGATAAGAAACAAAAAGTATTATGAATAATGTCTTCCGTTGGATTTTTGAATAAGTGACTGCATAAGCTCTAAACTAAGAATAAACTATCAATGTGTTCCTTCCCTACCGGACGTGGATTCGACGATCGCAACAATTCGGGGAAAATGAGAAAGTATTTAGGTCAATCTGATTAGATATGTTTGTCTCAGCGAGAGTTGCGTTTTTTTCCAGCCAGAACCCCCAAAACTGTCGGCCGCCTAATGAGCCCCGGCGACCAGATAATCTGATTCCGCGGCACTTGGTCACGGCTCGACGTCGATCCGACGACCGAGTGGTCCATCGCGAGGCTGCCCACCATCGGTCCATCCATCGGCCGATCGTGATGTATCGTCAGAGTCAACAATCTCTCGATCACCTCTATTTAGATCAATAATTTTGACGGTTTTTTGCATAAAAGTGCCCGCGCAATATTCATATCCACGACGAATGGGCAGAACGCGACGCGGTGCGGCGATGTGCGACCAAGCAAAAAATAGCTAAAAGTGGGCCACACAATTAAAATTGCGACGATCTGCATAAAAAAAGGAGCCGTGTATCTGGACGGAGAATGTTTTTTCTCAACTTTTGCTCAAATAAAGATTTTTGTTTTTTGCAGGCCGTCGCGCCGTCTTGACGTGATTGATGTGCATTAGAAGCGAACGACCCCAATCGGATCGAAAAATCGATGGTGTGCGCTTGGACCCCAGAGCGAGGCAATTTGTTCAGGAGCGGTTTGCTCCAGTTCGCGCGCGAGAAACTTTTAAACTTTTCCATCATTTTTGCTCTACTAAATTTCGCGGGGATTAGCACAAAAATGACGCTCACTGGTCGCGAAAGCCGGTGGCGAAAAAACTCTGGAACAAAGTTGAGTGCATCGCGCCTCATTCAAAGCACTCGCTGGTCCGGCGAGACCCTGCAGGCCCATAAATTTTTGCCCTGTCAACGGGTAGCCGAAGCGACCCGCGGACTCCCACAGCCTCCGTCATCCAAAGCGGGCCCATTAAGGATGATTGCTTGTCAGGGAAACAATTCCGCAGATTAAATTCCGACGGAGAATAAAAACACATCGCGGAAAACGATGCCATACATAACAATCGCGCGACATTCGACCATTTTTGGGTGGACCAACCGTCCGGTTTCTCATTAAAATCAAAATGTTTGTCAATACCCGACAAAAATGCATTTCTCCGCGATTTAATTCCCTTTTGGCCCCGGCTGGCCGGCCATTTTTCACGTAATCGCGGAACTGCGACGGGGCCTGGTCTCAAGAGCCACTGCCGCGCGGCCAAGTAGAGGGTCGATAAAATATTTTGGAGGCCCCCCTTTGGCTGCGGAAATTTAATTAGCTCCATCTTTACTTTTGGCGCTGGTCCTCCGACCGCAGCTACCTGTTTTTCGCAGATTGGTGCGGCCGTAGTGCCGAAACCACAACCTGTCGAGGAACGGTCACCTTCTTTTTAATGATGTGCCGGGGAGGCCAGCCGCCGATCGCTGGACCCTTTTAATTGGGAGATCAACCAGCGTGTGGTTTATTAACAGAAGCGGGAGGTAGTTCCGGGCGCGATCACCAAAGACAGGGGCATAAATTTCGAGTGGTTGGAAGGTTCGACAGGAGAGATTTTTTCGCCTTTAATGGGTTTTTAATTGAATAATTTTTACGTTCACAGTATGCAACTGAATACGCCAGAGTAGCCACTCTAGGGCTGTTTTTTTTTCATTATATTATTTTTTTATTACAAAAACGAGTTTTCTGACTTCATCTTAGAAATGATAAGTCAGTGTAATAAATTTTAGGAAGCATCAATTGTAATTTATTTCATACCCATCAGCAATCCTTACAACGTACAACGTACTAGGTTAATTAAGATGGCAAGATGAACTACATTAGTAATAAAATCTTAACAGAAATGCATAAAAATTTGGCAATATTATTTATAAGCAAATCGCAGATTTTAAATTTAACCTTCTCCGATATATTATATACTTTTAGCCCCTTATACATTACGTTATTTTGAGATATATGTAGTTCTCCTTTACAATAGTAAACGAAAATAGCCTACTTTTCTTAATTCATAAAAGCTAAATACCTCGGGAAAAAAAAATTGTTTAATTGTTTGTTTCAACTTTATCTTTTAATTACACTTAGCCACTTCCATGCTTATTTTACAATTTCTGTAGTTAACATTATATACAAAATAAAGGAACAATAACCAAAGTTAGGAAGATTTATGGTATTATAAATAAATGGTTATTGCACACGTCTATACAGGGTGACCGGAAATTGCTGGCATTCCTCTCGGTAGAATAAACTATGACTAATTTGGAGTGATTTAACCTATATCACTTGGGGGTCGGAAATGCACCATTTTCGAGAAAATCTACTTCGTATTTCTTTTTACAAAAATCCGAATATTCTCACTTTTTGGCCTGAATTTTTCAGTGATCTCATAGCTTACTATTTGGCCAACCTTCCTAAAGCTAAAAATCACAAAATTTCCTGTTAGATTTTATGTTGTGTTACAATAAAAAAAATAAAAAATAAAAATTCTTCACAGAAGTGTCATTATCATAAAAAAATTTATGGAACTTGTCGTAGAAAGCATTGTAAATTTGTAATTACATCTCAGTATCCTCAGCTATCCAAAAAGATATAATTTTCGACGAAAACATTGTTGGTTTTTTATTTTAATTTGAAAATGTAGGAGTGAAGCAGTGTACAATAAGTAGATTTTCTCGAAAATGGTGCAGTTACGACCCCCAAGTGATATAGGTTAAATCACTCCAAATTAGTCATAGTTTCTTCTCCCGAGAGGAATGCCAGCAATTTCCGGTCACCCTGCATAGGTTAAATTACGAATTCTTCTGAGAACATCCGTCTTTTTAACTAGGTTAGTACAAATTCTATTCGCATGGTATAATTAAATTTGAGCATATATTCCCAATAAAGACACCTTAAACACACGAATGAACATTTATTAAGAAAATGTTACCAATTAGACTGAACATACACATATGAATGTATTCTAAAATTTTTCTTTTAATTTGTCATAAATTAGAATTTTGCTTTCAACTTCAACCAAACTTAATTAAAAGCTCTTTTCAAGAACCCATTCAGTATATGTTAAAATTACCAAATAAATATTCTCAGTTTTCTGAGTGTGTAATCATTTTTTCGAGCTAAAAAGTTTCACACGTAGTAACACTGTTTTAGTATCGCATTTCAACATCATCTAAAGCTCTAGCATAAAAAACGAGTAATCCTAAATACATAGTATACAGTACCTACTTTCGAGTTTACCTATTTTAGAAACATTGTAAGAAATAAATGACAAATTCATTTTATAGTATACGTTCTAAACAAGTGACCTAAAATTATTTTATTCACCTACTGAAAGTAAAAGGCTTGCATGATGAGGTACCGAGAGTACTAGAGATTTTACAAGCTGCAAAGATTTGATCCCTGACCTGTAGTATAATACAAAACCGTGTAAAATTGTAAAATATAATGCCCGACGGTCCTCATTAGGCCTTTAGAGCACCTTAAGACCCACAACACTTCAAGCTAAATCTATTCTCGTAAAATTGGACTGAGCATGTTCCATCCGCTCTGTGTGTGAGCGACCTTCCCTACAGATTCTCGAGCAATTCATAAAAGCATTTCATTAATAAATGCCAAGAGTTCAACACGAATCCGTCAGATAAGTAAAGATCCCGTCGTCCGTCGTCTTTGTCGTTTTGGTGGGGACGGCCAAGACGGAGATGACGACGGAAAGCCGAAAAGCCAAACAAAACGAAGAAAACTGCCGAGCCAGCCCCCAGCGGCTGAGAGCGGCGCGGCGGTATTAAACTAGATCAGTTCATTAATAAAAGCGCTGCGCACGCAGCTTCAATTTTCAAGTTCGTTAGAAGTGTTCAACTGTCCGCTGAGTTATTGGCGAGTCGCGGCCAGGTGACACTGTCTAATGCCAGCGTTCAGTTCGATTGGAAATGCCTTTTTTTTGCAAGAATTTTCGAGGTACATGTGTCTGTCTGTCCGCTCGTCTGTCTGCCGAACAAAGTGGGTGATAATGCGCAGAGCAGGTAAAACATTGCATTGCATCGCGAGCACTTGCACGTCTCGTCGCTCTGCACCACTCGTTCCCTCGCCCGAACCCCAAAAGGTGTCTCAAGTATTCTCCTATAAATGGAGGTTTTTTGCGCGGGGTGCGTGTTCGCATTTAATTACCGGACCGTGGGCGGTCCTCAAACCCCAAAATGTCATAGACGGACGATTGCTTCTTAAGATCTCGCGGACCCTGTGACTCGCGTTTCAGTCATTTGTTCTGCGCGGCAGGTCTGATAAAGCGCCTTCCCAACGTTTAATTGATATACGCAAATTATCCTAATGCTGTCCGGCATTATGTCAGCCCCAAGGCAGACTGGAGCCTAAAGTAAAATTATTTCATCGAAGGTATGGTTACTATTCAAATTAATTTCGTGACTAGATAAAGATTGGTCAAGTCTTTTTATGACTACCAACTTACCCCCACATGAAGCTGTTTGTCTGTGGTTTCATTTGGGATATTTAAATAAATTTAAAGACATATCTTCGCTAAAAAATTGTTGAATAAAGTTAACTAAGCTACTAAATTCAACGTTCAATTCACAGTTTTTAAGTATTATATTTTTATAGAATTTATCATTGAACCCTTAAAACCTGCCGACGGTACAAAAACTACTGTCATCGGCGGTATTTACTTATTTTGGAACGGATTGAATTTGAGGTCTCCTCACGCATTATGATGAAATGTTTTAAAAACATTCATTTAGGGCAAAAAATATTTAAATTAAATAATGCACTTAAAAATCGTAAAGATGTTTTACTTTTACTTTTTTTAATAATTAACGATAACTTACAAACTAATTAAGGAAAAACTTTTTTTTTACAAAAACATTATATAGTTTAAGAAATTCGCATCTGAGGGCCCGTCCGAATCCAAAAATCTTCATCTTCGTCTCGTTATGACAGTTTATGATGAATAATATAAGGCTTCCAAGGCTTCCATAAGGCTTCCATAAGGCTTCCATAAGGCTTCCAAACCATTCAATATAAATATATAATCTTCTTGTGTAGCTATTTTGTAAGAAGGAAGCATTTTATTTCTCTGCAAAGTTATCATTAAATAAAAAACGGAAAAATAAGTTGGGGAGGATAGATGGTCTCTTGTGATATGAGGTAAATTAAAACTTTTTACGCCATCCTCGTTAGGCGCGAACCGAATTCGCCGGAGCAATTCATTAGGCAAGGTCGTGATAGGTTCGCGCAGACTATCCGACGCAAATGGGAATTAATTTGAATGGGCGCGAGCTTTGTGATTTCGGAGATTGATGGTCTGCCCTCCGTCATCTCACGCTGCGAGGTGATGAGATAAATTGCATGGGAAGATTTTTGAGTCATGCCTGCCTCACAAAATGTGAAATCTACGGTCCCAAATTAGGTCACAAGCCCAGTCCCACCAATGAATTCCCCTAATGGGGCAGTTTCGTCAAAAATACTTCATAAATTGGCACTTTGGACGCGAAAATATGCACCGAGTGTTCAGTGGCTTTCAAAATCGTCATAACCGCCAGTATCCGGGTTCGACGAATCATCTCGGCCCGAAAAACATTTTTGGCATTTTCGGACAGTAAGACACCCAAGAACGCATTAAAGGTACCCATGGTATCCTTTTTGGCGCACAGCCCCAAAACTTTCAGTCGGACAAAAACCATTTTTCATCTCGTTAAAATTTTTCAGCGCATTTTCAGTGCACACAGCGGTGGCGTTGCCAATGTTAATTTTATATAGTGATCGAAGCGAACGCTTTTTGTTACCGTCACGGCTCTGGTCCTCTGCCTCCGAAGGTACTTCGGATCGTGCTGGCCTACCTTCCCGATCTGGATGGATACTTAAGTAAACTTTATTCAATGGTTATTCGATTGGACGTCATTATATTCCGTGAAAAACGCCAAATAAAGATCACTTTAACGAGCTCCAAATCTGATCGAAAATGTACGCAAGATCACTGAGGAGATCTCCGCCAACCAACGCGGTGTGGCGGCGGTGGTGCGGCACAAGATCGCAGACCAAACGACCAGCCCCGGACTGTCCAAACGCAACCAAGGTACGGTGCGGTGCGACGCAGCCCGGCGAGACAGACAGACGTTCTGGGCCAGCGTCGTGTGATACGTGCCGTGCCTTAAATTATAGAAAAGTCGCACTGCGCCGTAAAAAGTGCGCACACATGTTACATTTTTGGGAAGCGGAAAAAAGGCAACCTTACACGGCATTCCAATGGCTGATTGAAGTGTTGTTATGAATTCTTCGGTTTTTCTGAACGTTCACTCGCTGATAACTGATGCTGGCCATCTGATAAGATCGCCAGACATGATAACAGTCGACGCTGAAATGGGACTGTTATTAACTTGCAAGGTTTTCGGATTCAAAACCTGCTCCTGGCGAAGTATTGTGTCTCTGATTGATTGGACAAGAGAAAGGAACTCCAGTCGCTTTTTTTGGCTGGCAATGTGATCTTGTTAATTTAATTAGGTGAATCTCCATTGTTTGCTAAGGTGACCTGAATCTCTTCAGAACTGGGTTACGGAAATTCGTTTTCTCGTTTTTTAATAAATTAACCGATTTTATTGAAGCCCGTTGTATGTCACACAATTTCCTGTCTCTTTATTATCATTCAATAACTATTTGTCTAAATTTTAATCCAGTATTTTTGACCGTGTACGTGCATCTTTCCTTCTACAAAAGTTATTAACCAAATCATTTCTTACAAACCTTGCAATTTACGCTTCTTGCCTTGTCTTGTCTGGATTGGGTAGGTGGTAGGTGCATACAATTTAGATAATTTTGTCAAACATTGAAAAATCGAACATTTAATGTTTAATTAATTGAAGAAATATCCCAACAAAAATACTTATGTTAAAATATACCTTTATGCTAGTAACACCGGTCAACAAATTTAATTTAATCAGCACGCCTGTTTCCGAAGAAAATAAATTAATATGTTGTATATACCTATTATAGAAGTTTGTAGTGTGACTTAAATGAGAGACTTAAACCGAAATGCAACTTATTTCTCTAAACCTTTATCATTTATTATTTGTTTGTTTTGGGAGCTAATTGAACATTGTTGATTGTTGGAATAAATGACACATTTTATAATACATATTTCCCGAATGTTCTTATAGGTATTCTATAGAAGCATTCTATTATACAGATTGCCAATAACATATGTAATGATTTAAAAATGTTTCAAAAATTATAACAGAAAACCAAAATCTTATAGTTCTTCAGAAAAATCCTGAAGGTTTTCATTGTCGCTCACCCGACGATAATTCAAAACCAGTATAATTGGCTTGTGTTCGGAAATCATTAAAATTACCCGTGATCACCTCAAGTGCCATAATTTCCATCGAGTATCCATCAGCAATGCGATTTGATTGAGAACTGGTTTTGGTGCAATCTCTGCTCCGTTAACACCTCTTTCGACTAATAATAAAAGAGGAATTAAAAAAAAAACCATATTCCAATAATTCCCCATTTGGTTGATATCCCGAATTGTTTTTATTTTTTTCTCGTACCTCTGAATGCCTGGGAAAACAACAATAAACTCGACTGTTGCTGCAGTTTCATTTTGCAGCATCGCGCCCGGACGGGAGCCAGCAGACCGGTGCGGAAAGTGAGGAATCTTTCGCAACGGCTTTTGCGCGCAAATATCTAAACCGAATTGAACAGGTGCGATTACAACTCATCGCATTATAACGAGCCTGTGGCATGGCAGGTTACAGACATAAAATCGCATCGCAATTAAAACCCAATCGGCTCGCGTTTCACTCCACGCCAGACCGCAATTCTGCTGAGAGAGTGTCGCCGACGACGCGTACCGCGCCGACCGCCAGCATCTTCCGACTTTTGTCGGATTTGCAGATAAAGCAAAAAGGACACACCGATGGTGGAACAAGTGTGCGAAAAAAACGCCACACCGCCTATGAAGCTGCGTGCGCATCTCTGTTTCTTCGACAGAGTTGTAAACACAATTTCACCTCTGGTAATCGCTGATCATTCTAATCAATTTGCATACTCAGAGCCAGGTTTTTCTGGCGCGATGCTTGGAAATCCGCCGCTGCACAGCACCACGGATTGGTATCGCTCAAGTGTCCGGCTCGTTGCTGCACTTAATAAGTGCGCTGCAGTGGTTAATTTTAGCGAACATAGAGGCACGGTTTGTCACTGCATCGCAGCACAACACTAATGTCTTTTTTCTGGTATTCTTTCCTACTGGGCAGCCCCGACCGCGGCTTATCCATACGGGGAAATAAAGCTCGGTTTTGTCATTTTCCTCGTTCCCACTGATAAATGGCCACAGTCACGGGAAAATTACTACCTAATTACCTCTGTTATCCGAGTCTTTTTGCTTCGTCTAAATTTTTATTAATTAGGACCCCAGCTAAAAATTATGCACGGAATAACCCACCGCGGCCACGGACGAGGCATGAGCACGGCTCAAGAGTTGGCACCGACAGCTAGAAATGTATGACGGCCGGTTTTCAACCATACCGATCGGGTTGATTGATAATTTCTAATCAGTACGACTACCCAAAACACACCGCTTTTCCCGAGCGAGCGGCGAAAACATTAAAACGCCTCTTGAGAAGCATACTTCAATCGATGGACAGTGGCGCCCCCTGCTACTGCACCACTTCTCAGCAGATTTCTTTTATTACTTCGCATTTGTGTGATTCAATTTCCAGCATAAAAGAATCTCGTAAAATATATATAAAAGGGGGCAAAAGAGAAAAAGGAAAAACTATCCGCTTATTTTATGGCTGGTAACATGATCTTGCGATACGCACAAACGCCGCGCTCTTGAGTGCTGCTATCTTCCCCCCTCGCAGATTTTGCGACTTTAATTAATTTCTTATGTAATTGAGTTGAATTACGTGAGTTGCGTGTTCGATTTCGTGTTGTAACATTGTTCTTGACGCTGGCTCCATCACCACAAGACCTGAAGAAGACGTTTAGACGCCCTGATGATTAGCCCCCGACATGAATGAGAAATGCTCAGAAGAACACTTGCACTTCTTTTCAGGCGGTACAATTTGCAGATGATAAATGAGAAAAAATTAAAAATCCAATTAGGGACCGGTGCAGTAGCCCTAGGAAATTTACGGAATTTTCTTCTAAAGAACACAAAATTGCAGCTATCAATTATGATTTATTGTTGGGAAATTGAATTAACTTAATTAAATCGTTAAAGGCTCACACCTCATTTTATAGCGTTATCCATCAAGTGGTTAGAAAACTGTGGTGAGATTTTGAAGCGTAGGTGGAAAGTATAATGATTTTTTTGTTAGTACATGCATCTACTTTACAAATTGTAATTAATTGTATACATAGTCGATACAATTATTTAAATTAAAAGTTTGTCGCTTAAGTCTTTTGTTTTAAGTAGTTTATTTTAGGTTTCATTTTGAAACGTGATTTCGTTCGTAAAGTACCTAAGTCTGCAAAAGGAACCAACAATTATTTAAATTTGTTCAACTTGTCAAAAGTTAGTTTATTTCAATATCCGTAAACTTAATAAATCTCGAAGACAAATGCCCTTTGCGGTCTGATTAGGCATACAATTTTCTTTAAACAGGTCCAAAGTTTTTAAATTTAAAAATTGTAATTTTTTTAATTGTTTGGGCCTCTATCTTAAATATACCTAATTAAAAAATAACGAGTTCACAATATGGCTTAATGTATCGGAATGGCTTGAAGATCCATTCTCACTCAGAAAAGATTATGTACTAAAATTAAATCATAATTGTAAATATTAAAATTTGTTGGATAAAAAAAACCTATGGTCTGTGGACCCTAAGCCGGATACATCTTTCTTCGATATAAATTTAATGGTACACTTTTGAGCTTTTCAAGTAATTAAACAACGTCCAGAAAAGTGTTTTATTGTGATAATCTTTTCAGAATGGTAAGATTCAATTTTTTATCCCAATTTAAATATTACGTAAGAATACAATTTCGGCTATGCCTGCCTACTATTATTCAAATTCAAAGTATATGAGTTTCTAATTCAAGCGCTTAAAATTGCAATCCCATTATGTATATACAATTGTAAATCGTGAATTCTAAATTGAAATTGAATAAGATTAAAATCATAATATTTATTTAGTCTCAGCCCTGCCAAGCTTTGGAATTTTTCACTTTAAACACCAGAAGTATCAGCTGCCCTTGGAGTTTCTTCTCACCTGTTCCCCTTCACCAACGCCCTCCCGTAATAATTTTATGAGGAACTTAACACCAGTCCCTAAGTGCCCTTCAAGCAGGACTAAAATCGACAACAACCGCCACCCGTGCATCGCTGCGTATGCTATCAGGGGCCATCTTCCATAATTAACACATTGCTAGGCAAAAATTATGAAAAATATGAAACAGCCGAGGGAAAAGAGGCGCCGCGGCAATTGTAATTACGGCTCACCTGAATTGCATACCTGTGCAGAGCGGATACAGTACAAAAGTTACGTCTACCGCGCCAGACAAAGTGCTCATGCGTCCGTCGTCGCCGCCATCGGTTGTGGAAAATGTTGCAAAGAATTCGCTTTTTCCCTCCATTTTTCCATTTCTCTACTTTTCAGCAATACTTTTTTTAAATCGTCCGCATCAAGACGCCAGTGTGCTGCTTGAAAAGTACTCCACCGCACGCTAAGACAATTGACAGAAGACAAGTTGTCTGAGCTAAGCGTACCGCGTCTGCGTCGTCGACGTCTTAAGAAGTTGTGGCAATTAAAACATTCCTCGCGGGGAAAATCACAAAGTTATGGAGTTATGAGAGTTGTGGATATGCTCTAGCGGATTTTTCTTCGTTGTAGATAGCCCGGCGTTGTTTTTTTTAATTTTTTTTCTTTTCTTTTACACTCCTTGGGGGGAGAAGTTTTCTTACTACCGACGACAACATTGGAAAAGCGTAATTCTTTTAGTCGGCATTTTTTCACGACAGGCTTAAACGTTTGTATCTATGTTAATTTTTTGACGAGCTTCGATAGTTGGACGAAGAGCAAAGTATAAGTTGCATTAAGCTACCCGAACTTTCGAATCGCAAGTTGCGATCCAGTCCACTGTCGAATGGCAATTTTAAGGAGCCTAATGGGCAAGTGAAATTATCTTTTGTAAGAAACCGAGTTAACGTATATTAAAAATATAATATCTGTTTCCTTTAAATTCCAGGTCGTAACACCTGCTTATGTCCTGTACGGATTTAATGTCAACTTCACTAGGTAAGTATTTGTTTTATAGTTTTACTTTAATTTAGTTACTCTAATTAAACCACTATATGAAGCAATCCTAATTTTAAATAATATTAATGTAGGTATACATATATCTAAATCAAGCAAACAATTTTCTGGAAAAAAATACACGATCTGAATCACAATGTCATTTGCATATTTTAATGAAAATGGATATTAATTTTGTGTAGAAATTTGGAATAAGAAAGACATCAATATATTTTCATTCTAAAAAATTTATCAAGAATCTTTGAAATTGGCGAATTAAACATTTTTAGGTTTTTCCATAATTTTTCACCAACAAATTGTGGAAGCATGGGGAAATTCCGGCGGAAAACTATCACCAAAGACTTTATAACTATCACTTTCTAAAATTTTAAACTTTAATATCTCAGAATATGTATGTATATAAGCGACTCACAATTGTATTCCCTATTTCTTCACTTTTGACTCTAAATGAACATTTTAAAGTTTCATCAAAATCTGTGAAGAGATTTCAAACTCAATTTATGTCACGTTTTTATTCAAGATTACAGACTATTTTAACAACCCCAATTTGTATAAAATTTGCTTTTTGATAGGTCTGTGCCTAAAACTCGGAGTTCAGTTGAGCTACATACATATATGTACATATGTATGTAATACATTCCGAGAAATGTTGTCACTATAATAAAATACCTTTAAGCATTAGAAGTTGCGGCAATTTGTGTCCATAGATGAATTAAGAAAAGTGCCAAATAAATTCACCATTTTGGGTGTGAGCGATAGCAGTAAATAAAACTTTAAATGACCGCTCACCGTACACCGAATTTGTCACCATATCCGCGGAGACCCTCTGCAGTAGCCAGATACCGCGGGTTTATAATTCCAATGTTAAGTCAATTGTAGCTCTGATCGCAAAATGCGCAGCGAAAATTCCTAAACCAAAGTCGATTTGTGGGTACCGATCTGCGAACATGGCCCCGGGGCGGGGCACTAAACTATCCTGCCATGCCAAACATCCATTTATCTCCTAGTCGTACTAGATCGATTTGTAACTCACCGCTGCGATGGCGGTTATCTGCAGCCATCCATTTGGTTGCATTCAAAAGTCCGTCTGCATTGCATGATTATTTTAATCGTGTGTCACATAGAGGCCCCAATACTTTATGGTTTTGTAAAATTCACTGAAAGGAAATCCGAGCAGACCGATTAGTTATAGACCCCCATTTTCACCGGTTCAACTTGCTGCCTCTCAGCATAATTCAGCAGGGCCTGCATGAATATTTCAGCGGGACAATACAAAACAACATAAAAAAAATATATATATACCTATATAATATGTATGTATATTGTATATAGTATAATGGAAAAACAGAATCACAAATGTTTAAAAATCAAGCAAGTAAAAAATGTCTATCTTACCAGTAGAAACAAAAATATAGAAGGAAAAACGCTTTGCGCATGCGCATGTGAATTAAATCAACTGTTGCACGGTGAATGAGTTCGAATCACGATCAACTCGATTCCCGGAGTCCACCGGCAGAGCCTCATGCATGGGTTCACCGGGGACGGATAGATGAATCTGCGATGCATCGCATCGCAAGACATGCACCATAACCAGATCCGTGGATATGTAGGTTAAAAGGTTGCAAATTTATCTCGTGTCAAATTTAAAGGTACGTGAGGGCTGCCTCGCGGCATCTCGACCGAACGCTGGACTAGTGCACAGCGACGCGGTCGACTCGCGAATAAGGAAAACCCACAAAATTTTTCGCGCTCCATGGGAGCTGTAAGGGTTTTTATTATTGTTATTTTTTAGTAGGCATGGTATCGCGTCATGGCTAAATGCGGCGTAGACCTTAGGTATGGTGCATACGGGGTGATAGATGTGCTCTAAGCCATAAAAATAAACATAAAATGAAAAAAAAGTAGAGATGCGCACTGCCGCGGCACAATTATACACTACAAAGTCGTGAAGTCACCTGAGATCAGGGACCGGGACACGAAAACTCCTATCCCTCTGGACTCTGGAGGGAGAAGCATTTCAGGCATGCGCCGACGAGGAAGTAATTTAAATTATGGGCGAGTAACAGGGCGAGGAATTTTAATTGCAGAAGATAATCACGACATTATTTTTCAATCAGGTGGTTCGCCGACTCGCGGAGCATGTTCTCAGATATTTATGAGTTTTTACTATCCGCTGCGACAGCCTGTTAGCATAGTACCGCGAGTAAAACGATTGACGACCAGCCAATCCTCTCGATGGACATTTGAATTTTTAATCAATTGAGCGCGGTTCCCGGCCAACTCCGCGGATTAATGCTATATCTCTATCCCCGCGGATATGTCTTCTTAAGCCCTGACAGACATTACTCACCGCGGCCGCTAGTGTGCCCGATGCTCAAGCAGAAAGTTTTGTACTCATTAGTGAGCCGAACATGGGCAGCTAATTGCTTCGTACGAAATTATTGTACGTCTCCTCACGGTTTGGTCGTTCCAGCGCCTCCAAGACAAAAACATCGTTTAGTCAAATAATTAGCCTCGCTGGCAACTCCTGGACGTTAACTTTATGCTTAGTTGCGATCGTCTAAGACGTTCGGGAGCCGAATAAGAAATGCTTTACGGCTTTCGGAAAATGATGAGCAAATTTGCAAAGTTAATCAGTTTTTCACGACCTTTCGTTAATGGTTGTTACGTGATAAAACCGTTTCCGAAAAATTATTTTAATTGTAGTACCAGTTGTTGAGTAACTTTACTTAAAATAATGAAGTATTTTTTCTTAGCTTAGCATTCACCGTAAAATTAGAGTACTTTAATTTGTAATAGTTGAAGTTTTCTATCCTTTTATTTATCGATATATGTGTAATAAAAGAACTCAAGTACATACTCTAATTTTCGAAAAAAAACAAATTTCGGAAAATTGTCAACATTGTTAATCAAACAAAACTACTTTCTACAAAAAAAGTATTCTTTAGAACTCAATATGAAAAATGTCGTAAAAAAATTTCGACATTTTGTAATTGTCTAATTAAAATTACAAAGAGTTGATGCAGTGTGCTCTTGAACAAACCAATATTGCTTTCTTTCTTCAGTTTTCTTAACTATTCGACTTAAAATCATAAAAACTAAAAAAGTTGCGATTTAAATATCATGCAAAGTGTAGGCACCTATAAGAGAAAAGTGATTACCACGCATTCATTTCCCGGACGACATTATTTTTTTGTATATTTGTTTATAAATATCACTGAATATTTGAAGTTTAAATAGAAAGACTGCACAAACATTTAATGTGAAATTTTTTAGAACGATAACCGTTTTGGATTTGAAGATATACCCCTACTTGGCAAAATTTTAAATAGTAGGTACATTTTCCCAATAATTTTAATTTGAATTCCAGGATGGAAACTTCAATGTCTTTTTGTTATTAAGTATCCTCATAGCTTCCTTTGTCGAGTGAATTTTTAATAAATCTTAGTCTTACGTTGAATGGAACTTTCCACAATTTGATCTTCACTTGACCCACAGATCGGGCTGCAAAGATCATGTTGTGCAGAGCACCTTCCCAGAAGCAAAATACATTCGGAAACAATTCCCAGAAGAGCCTCAATTGCCGCAATTCCCATATCGCTCCGAAAGGCACACGGTCGTCCTGACGAAGGTAAGTAAACAAAGCTACGCCACCGCGCCGCCGCACCAAAAACCTCAAAAACTTTTCTCAGAGCATCGCGTCTAGGCGAGGGGTTTTCTTGGTGCGGGGGCGGGAGCTCCGCAAAAATATCATCTAACGTGCAACATGAGCACGCACCAAATCAGTTTCCTCTGGCATAAATCAGACTAACCTGGGGCAGCAACATGATTGTTAGGAGAAACGTGCACCTTAACTGCGATTTACTAGCGAGACTTCAACTTGTTTCGTCCTACCATCGAAGGCACGAATTCCAGATGAAAGAAGCAATGGGGAAATATCATTAACACTTTTCCGAGTCTTGGCTGGAAAAGATTGCGGCCTGGAGATTGCGCAAAATGGAGGAAGTGAAAATGGACTTTGCAGGCGCAAGGTACACCTTCGGGGAGCCCTCGCCGGCCTTCCAGCCGGGTGGATGCTGCGGCTTTTCGAGCTTAAAATAAATAGCGGACGAGGTCGAGGTCGTCCCCGGCCTCAAGAGGCTGAATCAATTAAGACCGCGATCCCGGCCCATACCTCGGCGCTGCTGCCCTCCGACGCGGCGCGCAGCTCGCCGCACCAGTGGTCCATTTCGGACGAGCCGCGACGAGGAAGCGCGCGCGCTCTTAAATCTTCCTAATTAATATTTCCCCTGTGGCCTCCGGTGGTACGTGATCCATTTATAAGGCCATTGATATATGGCAATAATGCCGGCGAAAATTCCGAGCCGGAGTCGTGGATCATATCGCAACCGAGGAGGAATTCCGTGACTCCGTGCAGATGCACGCAACCTTGCTTTGGAAATGATGAAAAACGTGTGGTGCACCGTGAAACTCCCCAAGTTCCAAGTTTCATCTAATCACGTATGTGAGAATTCGCTGCCAGTCCTCAAGTAGTTACCAGAGGTTTGCTACAGTTACCAATTTTGCTGTTTCGGCTACATTTGCGGTCACTTGATATCTTTTATTTTTGAAGCACTTAACCTTTCAAGTGACATATGCCTACATTTTTATAACCAAGTCGATGATGCACATCATTATTGGAAATCAGATTTTCTTTAAATATTCAGCGTTCATAAGATAGAGGCACCGAAAAAGCTACTTACATATATTGCTTAAAATCCAACTTTAACAATTGGACGTGTTCCCATCGGCTCCACCTGCATCTTTCCCATAAACTCAATTCACTTATTTAGTTTGTGTCGCTATTCTAATCTTATTGCAAAATAGGGCAGTGGAATATAGCGATTTTCTTCACTCTAATATTAATTCTTAGTTACTTAATACTTAGTTACTGGATAAATGGTATACAAATTCAGTACAAAATTTATGGAGGAAAATTTTAAAACCCTCTAGAGGAGTGAAAAATAAATAAAAGTTGAGCTCACATTGACAAATAATACAAACTATCAAATATGTATGTTGTAGGAGACTTAGTGCTATAAGTATATCTTTAAATATGATATGATGAATAGATTATGCTTGTGACGGAGATTTCCTCTTCTAATTTCATGTTAGTATAATCGTGCACTAATTTTATCGAGTAATATCAAGGAAGACTTGTCAAGGCTTTAAATATTATTTTATTCATTCGTACTTGAATTCTTCTTTGCACAGTTTGACCATTAGCAGAGAAACATAGTTATGTAAAAATAGGTTGAAAGGTCATTTTACAAATTAGTAGCCAATTATAGATTTCGCAAATAGACACCAGGCTGAAGATGAACTGAAAAATCAAATGAACTCATTGTTGCCTAAATTAACAGCTACCTACTCTTATACAAATGTTTTACATTTATTTCATTAGAATACAACTTTTTCTCAAAAATACTGCCAAATTCTACATCTCTTCGATTCGAAAGGAAAATTTCAAAATTTGCATGTTAAATTTATGCTGCGCGATCTGGAAAGAAACTTGTAAATGTATATATGTATGTAAATATATATTTTTATACTATCTTCTGCTAATTTTGCGGCTTTATGTTTCTTACAATCAGACGAAATTTAATTGCATTCACAGTGGACAAAACCCCTCTACAAAAGAAGCCCTCTGACCTTCTCGCTGACGCGTCCTCATGAGAATCTCATCAATTCACCAAATAACCCAATTTTTCGCGAAAATAATTCCAATCGTATCGATCTTCTTACAAAATACAAAATAACGGCACAAAAGTGCGCAATGGGCGAAACGAAAAGGTTAACAAAAGACCCCTCAGATACCCCCCTCCCCCCACTTGGTGGACAAAAGGAGGGATCAAATAAAAATCACCGTGAATAAATTGGCCCCAGAAGTGAATTTTCATGGTATTATAATTGGCAGAAAGTAAATGAACAGCTTCTGGATTTCAATTTCCGTCGAAGAGTTTCGACCCTTTTGTCTCCCAGGAGTGATTCATGGCCGCAAATAAAATGGCCGTGGATCGGTTCGTAAAATAAAATTCGATAACGAGACCCGCTGACTGAAAACCGGCGGGCTATGCCCACCGAAAACGAACATCGCACGCGGCGGCGAACGTTCCCCGCGATCCGCCGCCGAGGCAGACTCAAGTAGCGCGGAGGCAACTTCGGCGGCTGTGAACATTGGGCTGGCCCCAAAAGAAATGAGCCCCATCAAGAAATCACTCCGCGGACAGAGTGAAATTTCGGAGTCCTTTAACATGATTGGGCGGCTCTGACTCGGCCAGGTAGTCAATTAAATCAGAGACTTACCTGGGACACGACAAGAGCATCAGCCAGATCCCGCGGTATCGCGGCCCAGGTAATGAACGGGACCGCGGACATAAAACAGACAATCAGCGATCGTACCACTCTCGCGATCAGCACCACTCGGAAGTCATTGGCTGACAAAGGGTCTCTTGTTCGCGGGATAATTAGCCCCGTGTGGCTGACTCTTAAGATCCCAAAATTTATAGCAACGACGATGCAATTAATTAAAATTTCTGGCATCGCTCATGATTTTGTTGATCTTTTCGATCGCGTCCAATGAGTGAGAAATCATGACATTCATCAATTAAATCTAAAAGCGCAATTTCACTTCTGCTTAATTGCGAAACATATTAATAACTGAAAGAAAGCGATTTAAACTGTTGTGTCCTATTCTGCACCTTAACTTTTCCAATTTTCGTTTAACCTATGATAATAAATACAATGAAACTGTTTCGAGTTTTTCTAGTCTCCGAAACTATCCCCTTATAATTTCAATTCAAAACTTAAATAACATATTACTTTTTTTAATAAATTTCTGCATCGCAATGTGTAGAAATCATAAATAAGAAAACTAATATAATAAGAAAAGAATGTGTGTAATAAAGCTTTATTCGTCATAAACAGTAAGGCAAAACTATAAAATTAATTTCAAAATTTATTGGGTAGTAAAATATAGCACTAACATAACTTCACAGATTACGATCCTGGTAGTTTGGACATTCTTGTACTTCTTATGTTGATGACGATAAAAATTATTTCGATAGTAACTCCACATAAGGAAGTGTGCTGTGTTAACGTTTTACTCAACTCTCAACCAATTTGTTATGATTTTTGTTCAAAAGCAGAGATGAAAAGAGAGTGAATTTCATACAATATGAAAGCATGCTGTAAGAGTTAATTTCATAAAAAAGAGGATTTTGATTTTCTCACCTTGTTCTTATCTCCCGACAATCATCATCCATCATCCATTAATAATAACAGACCAAATTAAATAAGCACATAAATATCAATAACATTTTATATAGCATTTTTTGATTAAATTGCAAATCTAGGCACTTAAAGAAGCATTAAATGGAGATATAAAAATACCCGTTTTTGGTCCCAAATGAAAAAAAGGACAAAAAATAAAATAGTTTCGATGCTTTTTAGGCCAGTTTATGTTAAATGGTAGAAAAAGTCGAGAATTTTGCCGCAAAGAAGGTCGAAAACAGACGTAAAATAATTCCGATTTTTATGTTAAAACGAACAATAATACATTTTTTCAAAACATATTATTATTAAATGTATCTTGAAGTTTTATACTACACTTATCCTGTGTGAGGTGGCTTCTTATCGGCCTCTTTTCGAGTGATGACGCATTATAGAATTTTTCAACAGATAATAAATGGAACTTTTAACAACTAGTACAAAATAAGAAAACGTATAAGATGTTTTATACCGCATTCAGAAATAAGCTAATATGTTCTACAATATTTTAGTTTTCAGATTCATAAAATACAGAACAAATTCAATTTATTTATTTATTACGCGTTCCGTTACATAAACGAACATTTAAAATCTTATCGGTGTAATTGGAATATGTTTCTTAACAAAGTTATAACCTAAAACATAAAGTAAGCTTATTCTTTCACCAGATAGAGTAAAATACTACTAAGAGGTTTACGGGCTAGAGCGCTAATTGCAGGGTACACGCGTCAAACTGTTCTAATTCGTCAGAAAAGGAAATTATATCAAAGTGCCGGCCCTCGAAGGCTCTAATTATATCCTTGCCGTCGCTGCCATCAATATATTCGATGAATTTCGACACAGCCGGTTAAAATCTTGGCATCAGACGAATTTCATCACCTCCGAACCTCTGACTACCGGAGCGTCTTAAAAGACGGTGATGCGGTCTTTTACGAGTCAACCCAACAACAATGAGCGGGGCATGATCAATGCGAGCTTAAGTATCTTTCCATGGCACACGGTTGCGACACGGCAACCGATCGGAGCCCGGGAAGATGCTTTGGGGACGCCCCCCGGTGCCCCCTATAGGCCTTCCAAGACCACTTGCAATTATTTTGTCGCTTTATGTGTCCACATAAAAAACTAACTGCGGCGGCGACCACATTTATGACCCCATTCTGTCGTTTTGCGATTACCGCTGGGTGATTATTTGCGATCACATCTGTATAAAATTCAGTTTAAGACCCTTACGCAATGCGCCTCTCATGATCCTCGGGCCCGAGCATCGATCGAGCGGACTGTAACACGTTCAAGATGCTCACGGTGCTGGTGATGCGGCTGCTTCTGCGACGCGGATACATCGGAGGCTGTTTTGTTGCTTCCACACAAGATCCAGAAGCTTTCTGAGCACATCTCAGCGCGACTAGAGCATCGTTTCAGATTTTTCGTATTCGCCATTCGGAACGTTACCGCGAGTGTGATCATCATAATCGTGATCGCAATCAACCTGAAACAGTTTGGCTTGTCCTACTCGTCGACGATTTGTTTTTCATTAGTTTAATGCACTCGGTGCGCGCTTTTTGCGATCGAATTGCGCAATGTACGTCGGTGTACGCGTTAAATTTCCCATAGGAGAAAACCCGATCATCGATCGATCGAGTGCTCTGCGAGCGGGGTCCAATCGAGAGGGCCGCGGCCGCGACAGCAGCCGGCGAAGAAATCCCACCGCACAGGAGCAATCCGGCATGATCAATTGATTGCTTTGATGAGATTTTTTGGGAAATACCTGAGAAATAGATGTCATCATCGGGCGCTGAGTGAATTTTAAACAGTGACTACATCACGACAGGTATGCGCGCTACGCGAGCATGTTTGGCGACTCTGCCTATTCGGAAGATGGGAAAATGCCGCCGGCAGGGAGCATATTTGTGAGCGTTAGGTGCTATTTAGGAATTTTATCTAATGAGGTGTACCTAACTATGGATATACTGAGATGTATTTACTAGAAAGTGTTAGGCAATAGCGTAGCATCATATTACATATGTACTTATTCAACATAAGACTCATTTTAATTAATTGATAATACGAGTAGAAACGAATTTATGGTTCTGCGAATTATAAAATAACTAAGCAAACTACAAAAATGTTAAAATTAAGCAATTGCACCCAAAATAAATTCGAATACTTTAATATCTGCGAAATTACGCTAGAAGCCTTAAGAAACAAAAGACTTAAGCAACGAACTTGTTATTTTCATTACATTTTCATAAATGTTTCGAGCGCCGAATTTTTTCTATCTATTTTCTCTAAATAGATAGCCTGGAAAGGATGGTGAGTGCAAAAAAACAATAAATTTCATAAAAGTTTTTGAATCTCAATAAACTATACTTTTCTATTTTAAATAGAGTCGTTTAATCTACAAAAAACAATATTCTGCTCTATTGAGCAGTAAACATTATTTTGAGAAAACAAAAAGTTTTCAAGTTTTAAAAAATAGCGAGAGAATTTGTTTTATTCTAGGTACTGTAAATTTCTAAAAAAAAAAAAGTTTTTCTGCTAAAAATTATGAATTTTTTCAAAACTCAAATTCTCTTTCATTTTATTCAATTTTGTAATAGCTGTGTTCTTTTCGTTTATCCAGAACAACAGGAGATTTTGCATGGATTTGAAATTTATCTTATGAATTTCCTAAACCAAAGATTTAAAATCCTTAAAATAGCATCAAGGTGTACTGATTTGTTTCTACTTTGAAGTAAAAAATTAATCTGTAAAATTTTCAGTTCAAATTTTGAAGTTTTACATTATTTAAATCATAGCAATTTGATATAATATTGATGCAAATTCCAAATCCTTATTCAGAGAAGCTGTTAATAAGATTCCATTCGATATAAAATCGCCTTTTGTTCTGTATAGACGAAGAGAACACGGCTAATATGTCTAAAATATTCATTTTCAAAAAAGTTTTTCATTATGGTTATTTAAAATCAAGTTTCATTTATTTTATTAATGATATTTTGTATATTTCTCTCTTCTTTATTTGTTACTAGGATGCGAGGAATTTAAAAGGATAGTTACTGAAATATCATCGCACTTACGTGTGCTATAAATATTTTAAAATTGTTCTTTTGTCTTTTCCCAATTTCATCCTGGTAAGGATTTGATTTTGAAAAAGAAAAACCAAAAATCCCAAGTGTCTGATTTACAAATTGTCGGTTCCATAAAAAGTTTATGTATACACATAAAGTCACGAATCTAGGTCATTTTTTCGATCTATATAAATATTTATTGCGGTTTTACGAATGCCGTCGCTATGATCGCCCAACATAACGTCCAAACTTTCACTCACCCCATAAAATGTAAAGGACCCAAATTTCGGCACAGTCCGGCATCGAATTGTTCAAAAAGAACAAAGTAATTAGCAACATACGGCAATCTCGAAAAATCTGGGGCAAAATCCACGAGCTCATCGAGTAAAAGTTAAAAAAAAAAGAAAAAAAGAGTTAAAAGGTCTTTTATCGAAACCTGAGACCGTTACGCGGTATCTCATTGCGATCGAATTGTAAATGTAACAAAAATCGAATAAAATTTTTGCATAATGGAAAGTTGCACGAATTTCGACAGGTAGCCGGAGCGGTTGTTGTTCGCGTATCCTCAGCCCCGGTTAAATCGAGAGTTGTTGACATTAAGAGCCCCAAATATGCGGGCTCAAGTGATCGCAAGCACCGATCACCGCGATGCTCTTGATGATCACCCAACGGTCATTAAGGAGGTGAATGAGATCTGCGAAATCTGAGCAAATTAAAAGACCCTGAATTGGTCACAGCCACTGGAATTAACCACCGCACAAAGTTTGGTATGGTGGTTTCACTGAAAATGGCTCTGAAGACTGTTTTCGTCCCGACGCATTTTTGATCGTGCGGCTTGTTATTCCTAGAAGGAGTTGTGTGGGCGAATTCTGAAGAAAGCCTTTTCTGTCATGGGATTTTTCGTTTGAGTAAAAATAAAAAAACTCTTTTTTCTCAACTTGTCTAATTGGAGCGATCTTCGCAATCTCCAATTTTCCTCGACAGCATCTGTTTAGCCTACGGTGATCCACCAGAAAGTTTCTACGATCGTAATAGGAAAATGATAGCAAAAAAAATGCCCGAAATCGAGGAGATAGCATACTTTTCCCCAATTACTGGCATCCAAAGCAGTAGATTTTTGCGGTTTTTGCTCGAAAGAGAAAATACTGAAAGACCTGCACCGGTGCCCGATAGACAGATAGATGATGATCGGTTGGGTTTGATTGTAGGAAACTGCAATGCATCGGCAGAAGGTGGTATTTAGAAGATAAATGGATGCGCACCGGCGCATAGGCACAGCCATCATCATTACCTAAGTGTGGTGATATTTTCTACCTCCGGTAGATGCCTACTTGCCGTAGAAGCCGTAGAGAGGTATTTCCGTCGCGCTGGCTGGCACGGCACAGCGCGTGGTGGATGCCGGCTTTATTTACATTTAAGCCTTTTATTTTTATTTAAGCCTTTTTTCTTATTTTGTGTTTTATGTGTGTTTTCGGTTTCTTATGCTTTTCAACCAATTTGCCTCTCACGGCGAAATGCCATTGTTATTGGACAAATGTGCGGCATGTTTTACCTGCAATTACCTGAAACGTAATAACAGGTGGGCAAATGTTTGATTTTTGTTAAGGCAAATTGGTTTTGATAGCTTGTTTGCAGCGCTTAGGCGATGAGTTGATTATTAGTTAATACCATTTTTGGGCTTTAATGAAAACTACAAGAAACGATCGAGAATTTAGTGAAATTTAAAAGAATAAATGATTTCAAACAGCCGACAGGGAAACGCTTTTAATAGTGAAAGTCTTATAAACGCTCGCTAAACTATCACTCGTACCTTCAAGCACTGAAGTTTTACTTTTTGAATTAATTTCTTAAATAGACATTTCATTTCAACGAAAAGAAGAAAATTTACTTAATCCAAGAGTTTCATAAGTAAATTATTTTCTGTTATACGTAGAGCAATCTTTCACTACATGAAAACTTTATTAGTTATGAGTCAATTTTCACAATGGTTTGTTTTTAACTATTTTTACGTAATACCATTTGGTATTTCCCATCTTAGTATAACATTTTCCCAATCATGCAAGACCAGGCCCCAATTAATCACACATTTTTTTCTAATTAATTTAAACATATCCCGCAATTATGAAATGTTTCAAACAAATTAAACTGCAACTCGTAACGGAAACCCTTTGAATTTTTACTACTGTTACTACTTGATAAAATTCCGAATTTTTCTAACTTTACGCATGTAGTTGCAAGGTTCCGAAACTACTACAAAGCCGCGCAAAGTTTTACTTAACATACTAATAATAAACGCGTAAATTTCATACTTGGGAAATAAAATAGAAATGACAAATATTGGGAATTTTGATATTGCTGATGGAAAATGGTGGACTGAATGCTAAATTAATTTTAGTTAATTCTTACATGAATTGCCAAGTGAGTTTTTCAGTTTAATTTTGACTGAAAAATTTTATTCATTCATTTCTGAAGAATTTTTGAAAAAATGATTCATTGCAACTACATTCAGTTAAAAAGGCCCCTAATAAAACCCCTCTGGAGCGTAAAGCGAATTTAAAAGTTCAAAAGTCCCCAGTAAGAACATTCATTCGGCTCTTCAGGGAGTGGGCACCAGTGACCTGGAGCAAATTTTCCACCGCAAGGATAGATTTAAAATCCACGAAAAATTGATAAATTACTAAGTTTAGACATGTTCACGCTCAGCCGCACGAAATACACCCAGAGCGCCGGGGCCCATATCTCCCCTTGAACTCTTGCGACATTACCGCAGCCGCTGCGCCGCGCCGCGTCGCCCCATCGGCGACGGCAGCCAAACCGTTCCCGGGCGAATGCCTCGCGGTAATTATAAATTCCCTCAAAATATGCCGATGCTGAAACAAATTGTAAACAGAGCTGCATTTGACCTATAGACGTGTTTCCCTTCGCAGAACAATCCGCGGGTATCGCACCTGAGCGATCTAAATGGGATTGACATTCACGGGGGAGGTCATCTTAGAACAAACGTCGCGCGCAGATGACGACTGAAACGCCGGCGACGACAATGACGGCGAAGCACCAGAGCTCGATAGTCGGTGGCGGCGGCACCCATCTCGGGTTTTATGAGATGAGAACCCTCCACCTTCAAGGTAAATTTTTATTTATTTTTACGTCTGATGGGTCAGGGACCCTGCGGGATCCAGTTCATAACTCACCTCTCGGCCGTCGTCAATAATTTTTGACGATTTTCACAATTTGCTCGCGCTGACGCGGTGAGGGACTCCTCCATAAAGATGCGAATCTCCTCTCCGAGGCAGCCTCGTCGAGCCCGGTGGCCGAGCATAACTCAGATCTGGCCGGGTGCTCCCCGTCCGCTAGTCGCCGCTAACCGGGGCTCCGGTGGCATTTGCATTTCATGCAAAACCAGGGCTACTGGACTCTGGGGAGACAGTGCATATAGGTCTCTGCGACGATAAGAGTCACTTTATTTGCAATTTCGCCTTGGATGCTGGCGACAAGTTCAAGCCGCGGTCGCGCGGCGCCTCGTTCGCGGGCATCGCCTTACCTCGGAGCGGCCGCTATCAGGACACCGCAGTCTTATCCGAGGGGGCTCCAATGATTTCAAATTTATGCTGAGTCCCCGCAAGGGGGTCATTTGGGGCGACAATGTCCGCCGTCGTTTGCAACCGAGCGAGTGCTCGTTATGACAAGTTTCGTCGACGCATTCAATTCAATTCCGCACCTTGGTGTCTGCCACTGGTCTTGCGCTCCTCCACGGATTCGCGAATCCGCTGGTGATCGTTGGAGCTCCGGCGAACACGGGGCCGCCTTTGTTTGTCGCTCAAATATTTTCGCTTTTACCTTCACCCGATGGGCAATGTTTGCGCAGAATTTCAAATCAATCAGCGTGTTAAATGCGGGCGGCATTGTCAACAGATAATGATTGATTGCAAATATTTGGTCGCGGGAAGTGGACACTCCGAGCGACAGAGACTCTGGAATTTCGCGATGAGCGAACTGAGCGACGACGACAGTGGTGCTCGGCAGAATTTTATAATTTTTGTGTGAGAACTGCACGGAAGAAAACATGAGCTGCGTGCTAAGAAGCGGGCAAGACTCATTTACGATTATGGGAAAGTTTATTTAATTCGCTCAAGCAACACCTGTTGAAAATATATGTATATTTATAGTGGAATACAAATATGTAGTTGTATTAATGACATTCTAGATTTACCGGCTTTCTCTGAATTTGAATACGAATTAGATTTATCTAGAATTTATTGATTTACCAGATTTGATTATCTAGTAAAATCCTTTATGAGTGACTTTTATTGGAACACAGTTTTGAATCCACACTACAAGGCTCCTGGAATACTCGTATTCAGTACCTAACGAACGAATTATTGAACGTTTTTCTCAAGAGTTTTTTTAGACTTTGCGCGTACACTTTATAAAATCAAAATTAATAATCCACTTGGAGTCATTCTTGGTTTTGTTTTTAATAAATAATTGAAATCTAAAATTGAACCTAAAATTTAAAAAATTTAGTTTATCGTTAAAGTGCAAGAAAACAACTTAACTTGCTCTCTACAATAAGCAAACTGATAAATTACTATCATGCTATAAGAGGAATTAACTATTAAGAAAAATCCTAAAATCAATTTTTACTTAAAATTAAGAAATGTAGTATTAAAATTCAAGGATTACTAGCACATAGTGAGAAAACTTTGAAACAGATATCTATCCAGTTTTAGGAAAATCAAATAATGCATTAGTGATGTTTTGATTAATATTTTATTGAAATAATTCGGGTTGGCTAATTCATTTCTTTCATTTTAGTTGCAGCAGTGCCTAACATTCAAATTAAGCGGCTCGTTAGGTTCCGACATAAATCAAAGATCTTGAGTCTGCGACCAAAGCAGACAAATTGCGCGAAGCCGGGGTAGGACGGTCTGTGATCATAACTCGCATAAATCCCATAAATCGCACCGCATTTCCCGGCACGTACCGACGCACAAATTGGCACTGCGGCGTACAAACTATTCGCACAAAAACAGCAGAATAATAATAATAATGATAAAAAAAAAAAAATTAAAAAAATCAATTCCGCCAATCGTCGGTGATCCGCGCAAGGCAATTGCCGAGCGCGCCTATCGATCCAGCAGATCTCGCGGGCGAAATTTGCGATTTCCTTCGCGCAGCGCCTTAAGATCTATCATTAGCCGGCCGGGAAAGAAGCGGAGCCGCCAATTTGGGCACAAATAAGACTTTTCCCGCGCTAATGTCCCGCGACCAATACCACCGGATTAACCAGTTCCGCTCAGCTTCTAGCTAATGGAGATTTCTAATAAAATCACAGACCCCACTTGGTTACTCCGGGCATGGGGAGACAATTTATTAGCGCCCCATAGCCAGAACGGAGCGGAGCGCACCGTGCCGAGCGCTATGATTAAAACATTTTCCTCACGATAAAAGCGCGCACCTCTGCCGTTCCCGGGGATTTTCGAGGGGCTCCACCACCGGCCGGCGCTGCTGCGGCGGAGGCGGCCGATGGTGCCTTACCTGGGCCCCACGGAGCCCATAAATTTTTTACCTTACCAGGAGTAAATCGCCGCTCGGCGGTGGTGGGCGCGAGGCAATCTTCGCGGTGGGCCCAGTGCCAATTTGCGCTAAACGTGTCTGGTTAGTTGTGGGTGGACATTGTCCCAAAGGAGCTAGATAGCCGCTATCTGTCCGGCGGACTTCTGTGCCCGGACCATCGTCGTCGCCGGATGGTAAATTGAGTTGCTCTTGGTGACTTTTCCAGAGGATTATTACTGTAATTGCGCGACAGTGGTCCGCAGCCAGGATGCTGTTTGCTGAACGCTTTTATTAATGCCTTACCGGAATTTCGCCGCATGGCGGAAGAATTGTGGGTTTTTGTCCGTTCGCGGAGCATGCAATTATCCAATCAATGGATGCATTGAGTGGCGCAAGAATTAAATTATCTCGACTAGCACACGGTCTTTAATGTCTCCTTTTACGAGGAAGACACATTTATCTTGTAATAGATTGTGGCACCTTGGAAAAATTATTAAATTTACGACGTTTTGAGCACTAATAGCTAGTTAAGCTGTGTACGATTTTATTTCAACGTAATAACTACCCACGAACAAGCAACAAATTTGAAATGAAACCTTATTACTTTAATTTAATTTATTTAATTTAATAGTCGATTGATCACAAACACAATAGATAGTTTTATCTATAAGGCCGTTGAGGTTTTTTTTGTTGTAATTGTTTTACTATGTATTTACCTCGTTTTCAGATTCTCCATCTTTCTTTCTATAAAAATGTTACGGGTTTTAGACAATATTTTGATATCCTGAAAGTAGAACACTTTTTAGGATTCTTAGCTATTTAACTTACTCACGACAAGCACGCATTCCATACATCTTACATAAATCAGCTCTTTCTCAGCGACTTAGTTTGCTTTATATTTCTGTAAAAAATTAGTTTTATGGAATAGATTAGATATATAGTTGTATTTCTAATGCTCTATGAAAATGCAGCAACCCTATTTGTAGCAGCAGAAACTCACATCGAAGCCGGCAGTTGTAATTAATTGCGACAATACACCAACATGTGGTTAGTTAGCATCTCGCTGATTAAAATGCCGGCGACTCGTCTAAACCCGACGACTGTCTCCTCTCTTCTCAAACCGCGCCGAGCGAACAGTCTCACCTTCCGGGGGCTAAAAGACGGGTACTATATGACGGACGACTTCACAACTCTGGAATGTGCCTTGCACACGCGGTCTTGATCATTAAAACACCATTAAAGGGAAAATTATTCACCGCGAAATAACCTTTTTAGTCAGTCATTGGGCGTCGTGCGGCCGCGAGTTTTTTCCCGGTGTGAGACTGCGTCGCCCGACTAGCCAAACTGTTCGGACATTGGAAAAGTTGATAGACAGTGGACGCTGCGAGAAAAATATTTTTTAACTATCTTTCCTTTCGGTTGACGAAGTGTCGCCGCGAAACAGAAGAAGCCCATTGAGCATACGAGGCGACACTGTGGTCAGAGCCTTTATGTTGCTAAAGCCAAGGCGCAGGGGCACCTAATAGGCGGGACCGGAATTGGCGAGATGCATCCACGAGAGGGGAAAATGCCTTTTCAAGTACCCACGGCCCCGGCTGTGAGGCTAATGAAGTTCGCAGATGACGACTTGGACATGATTCGCCTTAGAGGACCAACAAACCTCTGGGGAAATTAGCGATGCTGTCTGGGGATTCACACGTGCAAATGGCTCTTTAAAGTGCACTTTGAGAATAATGACTGCACCCAAACAAGGTCGATGCCGGCATACATCGTCTTTTTGCCCGGACAATGTGCTTATGGTAATTCTCTGTCCATGTCCACGGACTTACATGAAATGTGTCAATCAAAGGAGGAATTTGCCGCATTTATCCGGTTTTTATCAGATTTCACGCGATAGTATGGCTTGGGAACGTTCATCTCATCGGTGGCTTGTCTAAAGACAGTAAAGCCAATTGGCAGTAAATCTTTTTAAGATGTGGTTGGCCCAACATAATTGCGAACGTATTTGACGACAAGCAACATAATGTTATAAGGCAGGAGATGATTGACGAGAAATTGTAAGGAATATATTTTTAATAAAAGATAAAAATCGGCGACTTCTAAATACACAAAAAATTAATTAGTTAATAAAACGAAAATGAAAATAAGCATATATGTACATATTTAGATATTATGAAATTGAACCTGAAATCTTAAAAATGAAATTAAACCTGAGTATTCAAATTTTTTCTCCGATGCTCTATTCCGTTACTATGTAGTTAAATTTACTCATTCTTTCGAGTATATGTATGTAGATAAGATACATACATATGTGAGTTCTTGAAAATGCCACTTATTATCAATAGTAGGTACACAACTAAATAAAATATTTATTATACTGTCGTTTGGCGCTAGGTATTAATCGGCAAATATGAAAGGGCGAATAGTTGCGAAGAGTAACGAATGGTCCGCGATGGCCTTTTAAGACTCTATCTTAAGGAAACGTGAAGACTGGATGCCCAAAAGTGTCCAATTCATGCAATCAGGCATCAAAGCATGTCCAATACATAGTACTTAGTAATGCGCAACAACTGATCAAGAAGTATGCAAAAGCCAAAAAAAAATTTCCGACATCAGATCGCGTGTACCACTTTGGGCTCCTATACGAAATAGAAATTCTGTCCAAGAGTCTAAGAGCCGAGCCACAGACTCCTTCAGGCACAGGGTGCACCTCAAAGAGGCTGGCGGGCATGACTAATAGCCTGGCAAGTGTCGGAGATAGATAAATTAATTAATCACCGAAAGTGGCAATATCTCACCGCGTCTAGCGCCCCTTTTGCGCGCTCGTGCGCGCTCATTCACTTTCGCGGTCTCCTTCTTCTTGGCAGCTGGAATTTCTCAAGCATCCAGGGATTGATAGACAGACAGCGGATATGCATACATTTATATGTAATATGTTAGATAGATAGATTCTGCCAAAAGGAGGGAAATCGGCTTTTCAGCCTCTCGGCAATTTAAATACCGACGCAGAAAGGCTCCGAAGGGGCCTTTCAGGCCGCGACGCGACTCCCAGAAGCGGATTGCCCACAACGACAGTGAACCCCGATCGCACCGCCGCGCCGCGCCGCTGATAGACGCAACGCAGCGACTTACCGGGGTCGCGTACACCGTGGCCCAGAGAACTCGGGCCATGCGTTTACGTTTTAATTGATTTATTCTGCCACCACCATTTATCTCCACGTTCAATTTGTCACGTAAATATCGGCTGTATCGGTCCGGTGGAGAGAGAGCCGCCCGGCCCCGCCGCGGCTGCTCTGGCCCGCTTGTAATAAATGACGTTGCCGCTGGACCGAAGTAGGCAAAATCGGAAAATCGCGACCGCCTTCCTTTGTGGGGGCCTGTCAGCGGCGGATGAGGCCCGATATATAGACCAACATCTCGCGAGATCACCGTGAGATCGCTCCTATCAACAAGGCGGCGCGACAAGGTGCGCATGTGGGCCGTTGCTACGATGCGACTTTGCATGCTGCGAGAATTATGCGCCGCACACCGCTCAAATTGCGCGATCTTTCAGCACACCGCGTCATGACTTACGGGTTATTACCCAGCATCGCCCCTGGACCGTTTTCCGCGATCAATTCAATAATACACTTAGTTATGTATGTATAACCCACGATTTAATTACTTTTATTAAAAACCAATTGGCATTTTGAATCAAAAAAAATCAACAAAATAGATACGTAATATATGTACATATGTAGGTACATTTATTTACTTGTGATTAATTTGATGTAAGTTTAACTTTTCATTTAGTATTTCCCAAATGAAAATTAATCTTACTGAAATCAAACTAAAAGTTGTTGAAGATTTTCTCTCTCTATTTTCTTTGATATGTAAGCTTTTTTTAAAGTTATGGTTAATAAGAACGGCATCGCAAATATTTAATGGAATGTATCATTTGTAAAACTTTATATATATATTATAAAAAACATTTTTCGCGTCATGGAATTTTTAAGATATCAAGAAATTCCGCGACATCTTGCATTAATTGCAATGGATTCTAATAGTAACATTATTGCTTTGACAGGGATTTGAGTAAAAATGTTGTCTCTAAATTAAAAAAAAATGCAATAATTCCGGTGACACACCATCGTCAACCGCTAGACCATCCCGATCTTGAAAAAAGAACTCACGCTTGAGTATATATAATTTTGTAAAAGGTGCATGCAAGAAATTGGATTCTTTAAATGAAGATGGTTGTGAAATATTTGAGCTTAAAACTTAAAGAGATCCAAAAATGCGGATATCCGTAAAGAACTTAATTAATGTTAATTAATGGTGCAATGGTTCGTATTCAAAAAATCAGAACTAAAGTTCGGACTCAATAATATTACGAATGCATATTTACAGATTTGGTGTTTATCAGAAGTCATCCACAAATAAAATTTAACATTTTCTACAAATACCATCACATTGCCATGTCATTCCAAAATTTCGAAATAAAATCATACTTCGCATGCGTTGAGTATTTAAATTTATCGAAAATAATATCGCGACATCAAACAGTGAGTTGTATGAACTGAAAAGATATTAAAAAATTCAAAAATGTTTCTTGTATATCGATTGAAACCGGTCATGTAATGACCTGACTAATATTAAAAACTGAAAATTGTTTGGTAGGCTGTAAATATGAAACGAAGTGTTCATAATTATTGCATCACTGCCAGACGGATGCGCTGAGATACGTCCGTCGGCGCGAGATTCAGTGTCTCAGGAGCAAATACGCCGCGTGGGCGGGTGATTGGTTCGGGTGGCCGGTCGGAAGAGTCCGACCGCATCGGCCGCGGGCCGCCGATATCCTCGCCGACTTAATGATGTCGTTAATTGATTGTCGGCGGATTGACAGAGTGAAAGCCCATGCAGCCCGATGATAGATATGATTGGCGGTGGGCGGCACTGGGACAGGTATTTGAGCAGGGCTGATTCCACTGCACCTGGCCTGAGTAATTGCATGCGGTTTTGCGCAATGTCGCACGGACAAATCACCACGCAGCGCGGTGTCTGCCGCGCGCGGTTGCGCTTTGATGCCGTCCGCGTCCACTTCATAAATGTCGCCCCAACCCGACCGCAGAACAACAGTTCCCAAAAATGCAATCAAAATAATTTGTTCGTCGACTTTTTGATAATGTGCCGTGAAATGGGATGACTACAAGGTTTTGGCATCCGATAAATTCCACCGAACCGCTGTAATTGCCGCTCGGTCTCATCGCGGCGGTCGAATTTTGCCTGGCCCTCAGCGCTCCGCATTTTTGCAAGGCAGCTTACGCTTCGGCTGCGTCAGGATAAAACAACAAGCAGACAAAACATAAACTGAGGAGCGAGGAAAAATACAAAAAGCGAAACGCTTTTTACGATCAGGCCTCTCTAGAGCCAGAGAAATTTATGTTTCGATTATATTTATTGAATTAAAATGCTCCGCATGCCGAGGACGCGGCAAAAACCGCCGCCGAGTGGCATTGATGCGCTCCCGCAAGGACAGGTTTCCTGTTGGGCCTCTGCAAAGTTGACAGAGATCGAAATGCCGGAGGTGGGAGGCATGTTCCCCGACTCCGGAATGCAATTAATTTCAACTAAATGAGTCCGCAATTTTATGGCGGCTGCAAATCGGAAAACTTTATGCGATCGCATTTCTGGAAGATGCGAGCAACCCAGAGAAATGCACCAGTAAATTCCAAAGAGGCTGTTTTGTTACCTTTCTCAAAACTGGACAAATAATTAACTATAATTAAATAAAGTCCTTACTTTTAAGAACACCATACCAAACCAGAATATATTAAGATGTGTATAAGATAAATATACCACTGAAAAAATTATCTTCTTTGCAAATCCTTTGAATATCCTTTGAAAATAAAAATTCAACACAAGTTTTAATTACCAACTTACTTCTATTAAATAAGAATATTTAACTTAAAGCTTGACAGGTACACATATCTATATATGTATGTATATAAATTAGAAATCTACAAACGAAAATTTTTTTTAACATGGTCAACAAGACCACAATTTTGATCAAAATAATAGTTCGAAAATATGCGTAAAAAACATCACCCCAATCATAGAACCCTAATTCAAAGATATTGTTATATACATACATATGTATACCTACATATACCTACGTTTAGTTTTTTAGAAATTAAAGTTATTCTAACTGGAAAAAACATTAAAATCTGTTAACGAACTACTCACTAGATTATATTTCACAGTTTTTTTCTGATTGCAGGAGAGGTTTCTTTTTAGCTTATTGCTAAAATATCGTAAATCTTTGACAAATAAATAATCCAATGTATAAAACTTGACCAGTTGTAATGATTGCTTTATTTATAAAATGAGGTTTTTTTATTCTTTTACTAATAAAACTTTATTGTCAAATGAGCTCGGTTTTTTTTATACGAACTATTTTTCCAAATTTTTCTAATTTACTGAGTTGCTATCGGTATAAAATAAAAATGACATTGTAAGCTCCAAAAACCCTGCTTCAAATCATTACCGCACTTCAATTTGTAATTACACATATTTTTAATATAGATATCCATAAACATCTCCTTACTGCATTCCAAAACTAATGACATCTACATTTATGAACTTGATTAAAATTCATCCAAGCTCTATATCTCAGTTAATAAGCAAAATTTCCCCATTTGGTTGGACAAAAAGCCCATCAATTACCATACCTTCTCAATGAAGTCAAAACTAAAATTTCTGAAACGCCTGAGGCAAGTTTCCATACTATCCTTATAGTATTTTCGTTGTCCATTTCCACTTTCGGTGTCTGTATCTTCGTTTTCCATGTGTTCTTCACTTTTCAATTAACAGCATTTCCCGACTTGTAAATTAACGCCAATATGGCGGTTTTGTCGTTGATGCCCACAATGTCTACTACCATTCTCAAAGCATAAAATAAGACGAAGAAGAAGGGACTATTTACGAGAAAGTTTTATCACTCCCAAGATCATTTGATGTAAATCAATTGTCATTTCCGTGTCCATAGAGCACGTAACATGCAAAAGTGTTTGATTGAATGTTCGCTAGAAAGACAACGAATCGTATGCATGACATGAAAAATTTTGCCGTATAGCTCGTCAGTGGATCTCAGAAGCGCGTCGTTGAGATAAATTTCTTTAAATGTACTCAAATCGAGATTCGCGCAATCGCAACAGTAGTCGATGCAAACGAAAAATATTTCGCTTTTTTTGTTATTTTTGAGATTATTCATTTGCCGAGAAAACGTATAAAAGACAGATACCTCAATGACTGCCAAAGAAATTGAGCAGAATCAGTCAAACGTTTGGTCCATCGCGATCCCAAAGAGGCTGGATGTCCATTCGCGCCACCATCTTACAGTTGTGGCACACATTCCATGTGAACAGTGCCATTAATTTAATTAATTAAGAGAAACGTTTAATGGAATTAAAATTAACAGCATTACGGCGGATTAATTGTCTGTGTAAATGGTAGAAATAAAGTGAGGATGATCATTATGGGTAGTTGAAAGGTACCTAACTGGCGATTACCGCACACCGAAGGCACCAGCAGCTCGAATGCATCTGGCTGGTCCAAGTCATCGTCAGCATCTCCTGACGCTACCTGGCCGTGGCGTCGCATCTCATCTTCGTCGTGCAGCGCAAATTCTATCTGCACGTTGAAGAGCATTAGCCAGATGGCGAGTCTGATTGATTCTTTCTTTGCACTCTTCCTTCTCGGCGGCAATATGAGGAAAATTGCTGAATGTGTGATTTCGCCGCATATTTTACCTTAATGGCGATTTGGACAGTGAGAATTCCATCTGGTGGTCGAAAAAACAAGGATTAAAACATGCTCGAAGATTTAAGACCTCCGCAATGGGAGTTTTCGGTGCGATGCATTCATCTTAGAGATTTATGAGAACAAGTGTACACCTTTCCAAAAGACCTATTACCGCGCATGTCCACTGGATTAATATAATATATTTTCGCATTTTCACAAAAATATACATTATTTGATTTTTTCAAGCGACACCGCTCGATACTGCTATATTATTCACGATCAAGTCACACTGCTGCTCCTCGATCCCGCGACAATCCGCGGAGTGTTAACTAATAAAATCAAACAAGGGATAAGATAAAACGTGCACCAACATGAGAAGGTGTCTGCTAGGTCTGTTCGTACAACTTATTCGTGACACAGAAATGTTGGCCGACATCCGCAATAGATCGGGGAATTAAAAGAATAATAATAAAATAAAAAAAAATCGTGATCGATATGAGTCAGCAATTTGACATTTATGTGCCAATTATTGGAGACTCACGATCATGAGGAGGTCTTTAGTTCGTCTTTTTTCTTGAATTTCTGCATCACTATGAAATTCACTCTTTAATACGAAAGTACCTTAAAAAGATTTAAATACATAGATAGAAAATCACTCGCTGGTATATTTTAAGAAACATTTTATTGAGACGAGTATGACTAATTTTATTTTTATTTTTCTATATGATGAGTTCGTTGATTTCGAAACGTCCATAAATCAATTTATCTTGTATTGAGCTGATTGACTAATCCGGGGACTAAAGGGTGTTAGACAACACATGGAACGTGTGAGAATTAGTGAGGCGGATAGATTGATAAATAGATAGGAATGTATTTAATACTCATCGACACGTATATTACTAATTCACTGAACTATGTTTGCAAAAAAAATCTGGTGGGATCGATTAGAAATTAGTAAATTTATTGATGTTGCAATAACGAAAAACATTTTTTGTTACTAGTAATTTTTGCAGATTTGTAATGCATCAGGCGAACTACATATTTTTAAATAGAAATTTTTTACGACTAATATAACTTTCACTTTGCACCTAACAAATTTAAAGAACCTTTTTTTGAAGTAAAATGAATTGAGGTTTTAGATTCCTTCTTTAATTATATTATGTATGTTTTGCTATGATTAACTGCACATTTAAAATTCTTCAAAAATTAAAATGATTATGGTTTTTAGTACTTAGGTACTAGGTTCCAAACAAACAAAAAATAATAGACACATCTTCATCAAATCATTGTAAGCAGTATAATAAGAAAATTATAAGTAATTCAGAGGTAAGAAAATTGAAATAAGTGTTAAGGCCCTGTTGTATAATCAATTACATTACGAAATTATAATGCGTAAAACCTGTATAGGCATGCTCAAATAACCACAGCTCTTTAAATAAAATATTGACAGAACGTCTATCAATTAATTTACTAATTGTTCTTCAAATAATAATCATACAAACGGGCAGCAAGCATTAACACCAATTAGCTAAGCGACAATAATAAACTTTTTAATTAATTTCATATAGATATATATTTTAACACAGTCCTTTTCGAAAAATCCAAATCTATTTGGACTAAACTCAGATCATTTTTTAGAAACGTGTAAAGTCAATTATCCACGACCTTTTTAACACTTCGCCAATGTTCCATTGAACTATAAATCTCTTCTTTTAATTGACTCTCTGCATCGAGTGAACATCTTGCAATGTCCACATCAGTTATATTTGCTGGAAAGTACAATGTTTAATTTTATCAGGCTTTCTCTGCAATTCATATATGAATATCATCTTTAAGAATCTCTATCATGTATGCAAATTCTTTTGAATACGTTATAATAACTAGATATTCATCATTATCAGCAATATTTCACACGCAGGGACAAAGTGATGAGTTAAAAGACAAGAGATTTATCTGTTACACAAGTCCCGTCCATCTTTCATAAATCTGTCTCAATATAATAGAAATTTCATAGGTACATAGAAAAGAAATTAGAAAGAACTTATTCTCATAAATTTTTCTCTAAAACAGTTAAAACCAAAATAAAATACATTCAAAATACATATATACATATATATATAGTGTCAATAGACTTCAAATCCATGCCACTATTCAAAAATAAAATACGAGTTATCAAACTTGCAGTTCTCAAAACTTGTGCTACTTAATTATTTTATTGACCCAATTAAGAGACATGACGACATTTCCCACAATATGTGGTGTCTTTAATTCACAAATTTTATTAAATGAAATGCCAGTTGAATGAACTCCTACAAGAATATCTGCACTGGGATTATGCTTATCATGGACCACAATAGGTACACCAGAATCTGCAAAACAGAGACCACTATTTTTGTAACCTTTAATGCATAATAATGTATGTTGATGTGGTAACTTCATATGATGCAATTGGCTAACGCATAATCTTGAATGTGTAACGTAGCTTTGTGTCTTGAGAAGAACATCGGATAGTCGACTATTTTCCATAGATCCCCAGCCTATTTCCACAACATCCATTCCACTAAAGCTATTAATTACGTAGCCTTCTGGTAGATTTATGGGTTTTACATAATCGGTTTCATAAAACACATATTCTGTCCGAGCAAGAGCTAAATCTCTAAAAATTAATTAAATCTAAAGGGTGATGCTGAGTAATCTCCTTCACATTACGCCACTGTGACATTGGACTGTATATATCTGCTCTTAATTGATTCCCTGCAATGAGTTTATATCTTGTCAGGTCTACATCAGTTTTATTGTTTGGAAAACAATGCGCTGCTGTAATGACAAAATTCAGCGTTATCAAACTTCCTCCACAATAATGACCCTCGTCTTTAAGAATCTCGATCATATATGGAAATTCTTTAGAGTACGTTGTTATAACTGGATATGCATCATTTCTGCCACGAAATCACCTTTATAGACACTTATGCAAATACCAATTTGATAAGTGAACAGAAGAGATAAAACCCTAATCGCACCCATTTCACACAAAATAAGACTGATGAAAAATAGACTGATCTTCTTAACTAATATTTGAAAACTAATTAACGTAACAATTGCACCTGTTTTATGGCATTGTTTATTCCCGTGCTCACGCAAAAGTGACGTAAAAAGACAGAACATGCTAACTTAGAGTGAAAAAGTAAAATTTTGTTGTATTGTCTTATAACATTTTCTGTAAGCAAAAATGCCACGTGTAATTTCGTTAAACTAAATAACTTTTTCATCAATGTGTGCTGGAAAAACACGAATTTATTTTTTCTTTTTATTCCGGAAATATTTGTAAGCAGGCATTAAAAATTCTAATTTCTTAATTGACTGTTTTAACTTTACCGTAAATAAATATATATATATATATATATAAGTTATTATTTCAGGTATAATTTTCCATTTTACAAAAATACATCCGCCAATGAAATTTAAAATGTAAAATATTAAACTGCTTAACAAAATAAAAGAGATAAGAGAACCAAAAAATTTCGCATAGAAAGTACCTAATAAACGAAAGAGTTAAACGAACCTTTCATACTAAGGAACCAGAAAGTGCGGATCTTTTAATCTGTGTAGCACTAAATACAACCAGATTCAGATAAGCAATCAAATCGTATTCCTTACTGAAGAACTCAAATCACGGTATATAGATACTGTAAAAACTAATAAAAGCACATCTGCGCACCAAGACCATAAATAATTTCATTTGCGCTCATTATGCGTTGTCGGTCAATTATTTACGGGCCAATTAACCCAAAGATAGCCTGCCACCTCTTCCTTCTCTGCACGCTGCTTAATCTAAAGTGAAAATTTCCTGAAAACATTTCAATTGGGTCCAAAAGTGTTATGGTGCGAATACGCGGCAATTGCAATCTTTGCAACCGCACAGAAGTTGTTGTGATGAATAGGCAAAAGCGCGATAAAATTCCCCCGAGTGCCAGGCCACTTTAATTGCAATTGGAAAAATTATAAATGGCTCAGCAATCTGAAGAAGCGAAGATATGAAGGTTTTTGCAAAAATGGTCACCGAAGTGACCTGGGAACCGGCCTTCATTCAGCGAGAAGAAGTGCAGTGGCCCTGTCGTCCACTTATAGCCTCAAATTGCAATCGCCGTGTTTTTAATGTTTTCTCAAATGCTGTTCCTGTTCGGCACTTGGTGCCAGCAGTGGGATGCGGGGCAACCAATGTTTGAGCTGTTGCAGTGGCTCCGCTCGCGGTTTGCAGCCACCGTTAGACGTTGTTAAAACATTATCCCAGCTAAAAGCAAACATCACTCATATTCGAGTGGAATATCTTAGGCCGCGTTGTAGACGAAGAACGGCGGGCCTTCTTGCATTAATGACGACAACTCCAAGGAGCACATGCAGCCACTCCACATACCAGAGTCCGTCCAGGTGACGACTTAGAAATCAAATTATGGCCGCTATTTGGAATAATGCGCAATTTACATCAATACACAATTATAATGGGTTTGCAATAATTTCCCTTCCACACGATGGAGCTGCTGCGGAGCAATCCATCTGCGAGGAATTTCTGCGCCTAGAGTCGCTTTTATGCTTTATAGAACTGCCGCCACGAAGTAAACTCTGCAATTTTTCGCTAATTACACACTTTTTCTAATTTGAAATCGTTGGAGGCGCCACCGTATTTTAAGTCTATTATCCAGCTATGCAGGGACACTCAAATTAATGGCCCGAAAAGAGTTAGACCAATAGTAGTTTTTATTTCATTTATTGGACACGCAGAAGGACGACAAATTCGCTAATGACGATTTCGACGACTTCGAAGTCGTAATTGGCCCTGCACCGCGGCATGCACGAGTATTAGTCATTTGCAGATTACTCTGATTGCCGCGAATGGTTATTGCAATTATGTCCACATACTTCTGTGGAAATTGTTAATTTTTCCCGCTTGATTTGTACGCTCGCCGCAATCATACTTAGGCGATCTAATGACCTTCCTGGAATTAGTTCCGTTTATTGGAAGTTTGACCCAGATTTTGTTACCTACAGGGTGACTATATTTCTTTTAGGTTTAAATTGTTACGATGTTGTGTTATAACAATATAGGAGTTACCTCTGCCACTATTTCTATTTTTGTCCAAAAGTGAATTGAATTATTTCAATTTTTTTTTTATTTATCAACACAAGTCAACACTGTCATGAAAATTATGATTTCAGTATGCAATCAGAATTTAAATTAAGATTAAAATTGTGTACTTAAATAAGAAAAACAATAATGCCAACAAAAGTAAGTCACCGATATTTAGTGGTTATTTTATAACATTATTTTAGTTATACTGACCGATTTTGAAAGCGTGAAGTCAAAGTACATACATATGTAAATGCATTCAAAGTTTGAAAATGTATAGAACACACATGTAAAAGCCTTGCTGTTTTAAATTTTATCTTTTTTCATCAATAAATGGTCTTTGATATCATTTTTTAAATGTTTTACTTCGTTTAAGCCATTAAAAATATTGAGAAATAAAATTCACATAGATATTTCTCCTTGAAGTGAAATTTACCGCCTTAACTAAAAATATATATCTTCAATTTAGAAGTTGATACACAGTGTAACTATATTAGAAAAACTAAAGTAAAAGCTACTGCTAAAGTTCTATGAACCAGCGATGTACTATCAAAATTAGTATTATAGAATTGACGACTGTGTCGGAATTTTGCGTCTGAAGAAAGAATTTCTTTTCTTCCTCAAAACGACATTCCTCTCGAACAAAAAGCCTCAGCCATGACCTATATTCTGTGAGAAAGTCCCAAATCCTAGAGATATCCCAAAATAAAACAGAAAGTAGAAAAAATTTTGAACAAGAAAAGCAAATGTAATCTGGGGGAAGCGAACACTTCCATCAATCATAGATACAACGGCCATTAATAGCCGCACCGGGTCCAGGCCATCCAATCATCGATTAATTACTTTTCTGGACGTGTTCTCGTAGAACATGCATCGAACCGATCGCCCCGCTCGATCTCGATCGCAAGAAAACGAAGCGAGCCTCAAGACCATCCTCCGGCTCGCGGAGGGGCCACAAAAAGTCGACCGTTCGCCATCGGATGGTTCCCCATGAATTATGGACGATCGACTCTGATTGAAGATCGTCGTACTTAGGAGAATGATCGCGGATGCACCGTTCGATATGGAAATGAATTCCCACAGCTGTTAGGGTGCGCGGCTAATTACTGGTGTAGCCGATCGATGGGCCGGGGATCGAGGAGTGCCGATCAGCGGGGAGATTGCCGCGAACCGAGCCTTATCACCTGGTCGGCCGGCCACTGAGGTGCTGGTGTGAGGCCCTCGAACGAAATAGGCACCGCGAGGCAAATTGTTGGGAAATTTAATTACTTTGCAAATTAAACGGCCAGCAACATTGGTAAATTTGATTTTGATGCGTGCACACGGCCGCTGGATTCTGGGGGTGCTTTGTTCTTGGGGATCGGAGCACTCTTTGCCGCCCGGACCCTTTTACTATTTGTCGTTTGGTTCTGCTGCCCTCCCGCGCCGTAGAAACCGCCAACTGCGACAGCCTCTGCGACGACTCGAGGTGCAGGGAATCAAAAGCCGAGGAAATATAAATGGAAGTCGTGATCCAGTGATCGTGGCGTGACACCCTGCAGGTACTCCACTAAAAGTGTTTTTTGTCTACTATTATGCAACGGCCGTCAGACAATTTTAATCTGTGTGAAATTACGTTCAAAATCAGGCATTTAAACCCTGCGGGACGCCCCGGGTCCGCAGGGGAGGCGGAATGCCGCCGTTGCGCCGCTGCGGTCCTCGTCATCGTTACCGTTGGCCGTCTTGTCGTCGTCTTTTTGGAATTGTTCCGTAATTTATCTTTATTTATAGAACGAGCTACCTTGAGACCGCATTTGCGCCAAACGAGCTGAGTAATATGAGAAAAGTGCTGCCAAAAGGACAACTGAATTTGCGATCCGAAGAATTGCTCATATTTTCTTCCATGTCGCCCGGGGAGTGGTTGTGGAGTGATTGCTGAGATTTTAATGTTTAATGTTTTTTGAATCGACGAGGAAATACTTATTTCTTGTCAGCGGGCTTGTTAAGATTCTTTCCTGAGGTCGATATTTCAGTTTATAGAAGTTATTTTTTTGTAACTAAAATAGTTTAAATAGAGATCACTGTAAAAAAAAACTTCCCATACTTTCCATAAAGCATAAAAGTAGTTGTTTACGACATACAAGCATATGTATTTTAAGTTAAAATCCTTATAATCAAAAATACAAAAGTATTTTTCACCAGCAATGCAGATATAAATTCAGTCTAATTTAGGTTTAGTCTAAAATCTCCAAATTAACAAAATAATTGTTTTGATTTATTATTATTTATGAATTTTTTATTGAACCTTAACTTAACTTAACCTCACATTATAGAAACGTTTGAACGTTAATAACGTTTTGGACATATCGATTTTAAATTTCAATACTAATAGGTAAGTGTCAATTTCAAAAGATAAATATACATGATGATGATTTTAAAGACATATTCAAAATAAATACATACATATATAACGATTCAATTCTGAAACAAAGCAACATTTCCAAGAAGTGATGGTTTCTTCGGATTACATTGGTGTTCAAAATCTTTATTTAGATATGAGAAACCACTTGTAGTAATACCAACAAGAATATCTTTACTAGAGTTAAATTTATCATGGAGTACTGTTGGTACACCGAAATCACCAAAACAAACTATATCACTTACTCACACAAGACCTGTAATGTGTTATATTATATATTCTTTCATCTTCAGGAGTACCTACATCAGAAGCATTTCTATCTCCTTACTTTTAGTTAATAAAACAACTTTTACCAGATATACTTAAAGTTATGATTGGACGGCATTCCTCATCAAAGTCGATAACTCATACCTTTAACAGCTGTTTGAAAAATGTAACTGTCATAAAATTGTCAGTAAAAAAGTTTAAAATTTACGTCTTTTACTTTAGAAATAACTCTTTAAACAAATGCAAATTATTGAAAAAATGAGTCATTAAAAGAAATTGTTTCTATGGCAACACATCACTCGGAACAAGTGCTTTGAATGAATTTCTGGGAGCAACACTAGTTTTAATTGTTTACTGAATTATATAGGTATATATAGGTATCTATATTTATATTTTTTTCTTGATTTTGAAAACAAGTAGTTTAACATATAATGGACACCTTTCAAAGATAGCAATTAATAACTGCGTATTTATGTAGGTTTTGCGATACAAAGGTATTTGGAAAAACGCATAATACCTACACTACGGCACATGTTATGAAAAAAACGTGATCAAATATATACCAGACTGCCAGAACACAAAACCCATTGTTTTTTTCTGTCTCTAACATTTGTTGCGCATTTCAACCACCACCGATTCGTTATAACTATTAAATTTAACTCCGAGAAATACAAAAGCATTATAAATATAAAAAGGGTGTGTGACTGACTACTTACATATAATAATTTTTTTATAAAATTGGCTTCCTATAATTTTTTTTATTTAAATTTCAAAGCAGAGAGAAATTAGAAAATAAATTATGAATATTTTCTTATTAATATTTTACTCGTCAATATTCTAAAATATTCTAATATATTCTAAAAATGTACGTAAAAGTTCAACTAAAACACTTACGATCGTAATTAATATCTTTATTTTTAGATAAATAAATAGGAGAATTTAACTTTGTATAATAATTTCAATCTTTGAAACGATCAGCCATTGTTTTATTGATCCAGTCCAAATGCATCGCCACATTTGCAACTAAAGATGGTTTTGTATCATCACAATTCCATCCTGGTATCGAGAAACCACTAAGAGTGATTCCAACAAGGATATCCTTGCTAGGATCATCCGCGTTCGGGATGACCGTGGGACCCCCGTCATCATTGTAGCATAAGGCACCCTTTTGAGAACCTTGAATACACAATACTTTGCGTTCGTGCGGTTTCCATTCATCATAAGAATCGGTGAGACATTCCCTCCAAATCGGCACATTACCTCTAATTTTGAGAAGGATATTTGAATCAATTCCTTGTTCTGTCGTACCCCATCCCAACTGCATAACTTCTTGTCCATTAAAGTCGTTACTTTCGTAACCTGTTGGTAGAGCGATACATTTCACATAATCCGTTTCTTCAAACGGACTCTCTGATTTTACTAACGCAATATCATTTTTCAGATAAGTAACAATATTGTGTTTCACCACTTTTTTGGCATTCCGCCACTGAACAGTCGGCCCGCGAAGATCTTCCCTTATTTGATTTCCCGCGATCAACATGTAACGATCTATTTCGTGCTTATTTTGCATATTCGAGAAGCAGTCAGCTGCTGTAACTATGATGTCAAGTTTTAAGAGCACTCCGCCACAAACGTGCTGGCCATCTTCAAGCACCTCTACCATATAGGGAAAATCCTTTGAATATGCTCTAAAAATTTCATCGTCTCCAATTTGATCGATTTCGCCTACGGGTAGTCCATTGTGGACACAGGAAACAAGTCCAAATTTATACACGAGAAACAATAGGGCTAAGAACTGCACAGACATTTTAAGTTTGTTACTTTCACACTAAGCTCAATAGATTTCAATTGATCTCTTATATATCTTAATTTCAAATTACGCTAACTCCTCGTATTTGAAATATATACAATTGTGTATGCATGTATGTGCGACAAAGACTGAGTGACAGAAGTTTATCTAAGGATAATAATGTTTTGCGACAATTGAAAGCAGTCTGATAAAACAGAATACGTAACAACATCTGGTTCAATTAGTACCTAATACAAGAGTAAACACAGCTTAAGACAGTCAAATTTTCAAAAATTAAGCCGTATTGTATTTGTATTTTATAAAAGTTAACTCTCATTACTATTAAAATATAGATACGTATAACCACAATAGATTAAACACGTTTTAAGGAATATTTTTTTGATTTACTTTAATATTTTAGTTCAAAAAAGTAAAAATAAAAAAACAACTTCACTCATGTACACACGTAGATTCAACTTTCAAAGCGGGTTTTTAATCAAACACTTTTGAAGTCGATGTTTTTAAAAAATAACAACGGATGACTCTAACATACCAAGTTGTTTCTCCACTATCCGCTCTAACAAAAATTGAGAGTTCCAAAACATTTTAATATTCAGATTTTATCTTTTGATGGATCTAAGAAAAATAGTAAAGAACTAATAACGAATATTTATTGAAATAAAAAATAAAACATCAAACTCTGGTAGCCAAATAATAAATATTTAATTTGAAACTTTGTGAAACGAAATAAAAATACATAATCAATAGTGTACATTATATCTCTTTTAACTCGTTTACAAAAACATTTGTTGTTTAATTTAAAAAGTTTAGTATTAAAGATGATTAATAATAGTAGTATCAATCCAATCCAGAAAAACTGCAACATTTGCAACAACATACGGTCTGTTTTCCATGCATGTTAGATTATCTGGAAACGGAAGAGTGAATCCAGAAGTGGAAAGCCCGATAACAATATCTTCTTTTGAATCATACTTATTATGTATGACCAAAGGGCTTCCAGAGTCACCATAGCACGCTATGCCTCTAAAATACCCTTTGATGCAGAGCAAATTATGTTCATGCCATCTATTTTGCAACTTCAAAGCACATCCTCTTGTAGGCAATACATGACCTTGAACTACTTGAAGGACATCAGACGGCACATCGGGTGCTCTGTGGCCCCAACCAATTTGAAAAACATTTTCTCCGGAGAAGCTGTTCTTATGGAAGCCAGTTGGAAGATTGACTATTTTAACATAGGCAGTCTCATCAAAACTTCGATCAGCCCTTACAAGAGCAATGTCCCTATTTTGCACATGTGGATATTCCTGATGTTGAACAACCGATATTACATCTCGTACTTGCACCATTGGATCTTGAAAACCTGCAGCTATTTGATTTCCAGCAAGCAATTTATATTGGGCTTTGTTAAGGTCAGTCTTATTCTTTGGAAAACAATGCGCTGCAGTTAACACAACATCGTACCTTATTAAAGATCCTCCGCACACATGACCAGTTATAACGATTTCCACCATATAAGGGAACTTTTTTGAATATGATTGGAAAACCTTCGTTTCTTCGTCATATACCTCGACATATCCAACAAAACCGCCATTGTAAACACCTGAAGTAAAATTAAGTTGATAGACAGACAGCAACAACAGAACAAAACGCGAAACCATATTTATTGAATTTGGATGGAAAATGGGTATAGATTTCGCTACTTTATCACATTTATACGAATTGTCATGACAACATTATACAAACTTTCATTAGACAAAAAGCGTTTAGTAAACACATGTGCACATGTGCGCCTACAGATCTTGATATTTTGTATTATGTTCATTAGAAAATGTCTGACGCATTTCAAATACGTAAATAATGGTTTTGACTCTTATCTTTATATATATACGAACATATATACATATGTATATACAAATGCATACATATGCCTACTTAGTTATTAACTCGCAGGGCGTACATAGACTATGTAATTAAACGTTTCATCATTGCGAGGGTGGGTTGCATCGAATTTTAAACTTTCAAAATGACATTTGAACAAACTCAAAAAAATGTAAACTTGGAAATCCTACGTATAATATGTCAAATTCAATATCCTGAAAAATTAATTTAAATGTACAAAATAAAGTGTTTTAAAAATTGATGCTAGAATTATTGATTAAAAAACACAACTTATTTAAACGTCAATGAAAATAACGCTTACAAAAGTGCAATACATATTAATGATTTGTTTTATTCAAGTAAAATTAATGCAAAATAGATCTAGATCTCTTCTGGTCAAATCCAACTCTTTAAAATAAAAATTTCAATAATTAAATAAGAAATATCTTCAGTCAGCAGTTTCAAGCACAGAATAAAAAATTAAATTAAACGAAAAGCTTTAAAAGTTATTTGAAAGTTTTTTTCTAATACAACCAAACATTACAAACGCAATTATAAAAGCGACCAAATTCATTTTTCGTAATTCAGTTTGGATCCAATAGTGAGAGAATAATGAATGGAAAATGTGTTTCGTTGTTACTACTCACCTACCAAATTGTTATTTGTTCAAGTGTATTTAATGGCAAAATTGTAGCATTAATTGAAGAAGAAGCTGGTGATGGACTGCCGTTGCTAACACCATATTCCGAAGAATTTCCGTATATGATTGAAATTCTAGAAAATGATCATCATCTTTGTGGCGCAACTCTAATTAAATTAAATGTCGTCCTTACAGCTGCACACTGTCTTCCTGAAAATAAATCTGATCTAGATGTGGCGAATTATAAAGTCGTTGGAGGAAACCAATTAAAAGCAGATCTACACTCTCCAATGGTTCAATGGCGTAATGTGAAAAAGATCATCCAGCATAGACTGTTTGATAATGTAGTAAGAGATGTAGCTCTTATGCAAACAGATAGAGATTTTGAACAAAATGACTACATAAGACCTATCAATCTACCAGTCGGCTATGATAAAAACGACTTTAATGGAAAATTGGTTGTACAATTGGGCTGGGGTGACATGGAAGATGGAAATTCCTCGGATCTTCTACTGAGCATGCAAAGTACCGTCCGCCCTACCAGAGGATGCATTGATAAATGGTACCAGAAATATGTTTTTAAAAACAAGGTGCATGAACACAGCATGTTGTGTACTCAAGGTTTTAAGGGGAGTGTAGAATGCTTTGGAGACTCCGGTGGTCCTACTGTAATACATTATAAAAATGATCCGAGCAGGGACATCATCATAGGTATTGCTAGTGCGGTTTTTGATTTACCAGATCAATCTTGTGATCCTAAGAGGCCAAATCTTATTGGTAATGTCGCCACATTTTTCACTTGGATCAACAATACCATTAATAAACATTTTTAGGAAGTTTTTAAGTGGAATTGTTGCAATATATTTGCATAAGAAATGTACATACTTATACTTAATATTAAGCATGATTCTTAATTTGTTTTTGTTAAACATATCATATATACCTAATATATACCAAATAAACTGATAAATCCTATAATATGAGTCGAATGCTGGTATCCCATTTTTTCCCTTTTTCATGAAGATATTTAAGATCGAAATTGTTTAAGTGGACTCATTTATTATATAGGTATATTAACTCCATTAAGAGCGTTCTTATCCTATTCAACTGATAGATTGATGGGTTTTACATAGTCAGTAATATCGAATCTTTTCATAAGAATTAATTCCCTTGAAACAAAGTTCGACCTATGGTAGTGCTAAATATTTGGTCTTACATTACACCACTCTATCATCGGACCTTCTAGATTTTCTCTTAGCTGACTACCTGACCAACTTATATTTTGTCCGATCTAGATCACTATTATTTCCCAGAAAACACTGTGCCGCAGTAAGGACGACATTTTACTTTATTATATCATTTAAAATTTCATACAGCGAAATTCTTTGGAATATGGTGTAATGATCTGTAATTCATCACCAGTTTCTTCAATATCTGCCACAATCTTGCCACTGAATGCACCTGAACAAACGGCGATTTGGTAAACGAACAGCAACAACAAAATACACTTTTCAACCATTTTAATTACATAAATTCAAATTGATCAAGAAAAATATATCTGACTTCTTATACTCGTATTTTCGAATTGATATCAACCATAATCTAAAACAGTAAATAGAATAAAACCTGAGTAAACATGTTTCTGTGTTTCTTAATTATTTATTTTTAATTTTCTTATAATACTTAATACATCTAGCAAAGTTCAAAGACAATTGGCAATTTAATATATTAACTTCGAGCATTTAATTAAAAATTCCATTCTTGATGCGATTCCAAAAATTGTTAGAATATTTTTGAAAAACTCCAATAGTAGCAACTATTGGTTTTTAAGTAGGTACATTGCAAACATGAACATGAAAATTGATTTCTTCAAAAATTTTAAAACTAGATATTTATGTATATATTTAAATTGGCAAATATAGCATAATCAACTGAATATATTTTTTTATTTGTTTCTTGCTTCTAAAACAAATAAATTCCGGTGAAAGTCCATTAAGAGAAAAACGCATTCGAATCGCAAGATGCACTTATCGATTTTTCACAGTGTTAATCATTGTCCGGTTATTTGGACTCTTGCCCAGGAATAGGCAACGATTCAATTTCCTCGACCAAATTTGATTTTGTTGAAGCATAAGAAAGGCGATATCCCGCAAAGCATTAAAAGAGGCTACAATGAGAGAGAAGTCTGGAAACAATTACTTCTTCATTGTAACGGCCGAATCATGACACTGCGTATGGATGCTGCAGGGATGGACCGCAACGAATCAATTCTATCAGGTCACGTCTTCAATCATCCATGTGCCGCAGAATGACCGGATATATTTACAAAATCAGTATGATTGGTTTGGCGCTTCAAAAATATACTCGAACGGCACCTTGGCCCAAAACTGAGGGTATAGACTCATTGACTGCACGCGCTGCCACATTAACCACTGCAAGATGCTGGTTGCAGTTGGTGCGAGTGGGCAATTTGCATCGAGCTGTTGGGCTTTCTTCAAATTAAAACCACTTTTGATTTCATAAGGTGCGCATACCTCTTGGTTGACCACAAGCCTCGGATTACTAAATCCCGCGAGTCGGCGCGATGCAACTTCAACTGAGCGCTGCAGACCAGCTGGCCAGGAATCGAATGCGTCGGGGCTGGGCAACACGCTGTGCATCGGTGGATTTCCTGCTTAGTTTCTTGGCTAGCGAATTATTTCCAGCGTTAGTCCGTCTTCTAAATGCGCAAGTTAAGTAGATCCTCGGCTGGAGCGCTCCACTCGCTGGACGAGCTTTGCTCCGCGCACGCCTCGCTCATTTTCGTGAGACTTTTCCGCGTGGAAAAGGCCTTGAAGTCATAAATTTAAAATTCATTGCTTTATCATGCTGAGGCCATCTGATGTGTTACGTTTGGGTAACGAATGGCTTTTCTCTAAGCTCAAGCCATGTGGCACTGGCCGATATTAAATAAGGACCGGAATGGCCGTGTGAACGGCTGCCAGGAACTCTATTTCATCCATTTCGAAAATGTATGCTATCCCCTCAAGCATGTAATATTTTGCCACTAATAAGAACACAATTTCCTGTCCGTTTCAAACTCAGTCAATTTTCACAATTATTTATTACTAGCTATTTGGCCCACTCTTACCGATAATAGAGCTCTAACGCAGTTTGCAATATCAGCTAGACAACCAGTTATTAAAATTACTGGTTGCTGTTTGAATTTCGTAGCTAAATAATTTATTAAAAATAGTTGCCAATAAACGCCGATTTCCAATCATTCCCAAAAAATAAAAGGATAAGATCCAACACTGTGCGTTGTATGGAAATTGAGTTTGGCCCCAAATCTTATTTATTACCTACTCAAATTAAGGTGTTTATTTTAGCTATTTTAACCATACATATAGCTATTAGAATTGAAACACTAAAAAGTACAAAATTATTATTATTATCTAGTAGTGTACATCTAATCACAATACGATGCATGACTAACTAAGAGTATGCTCTTTCTCATTATGTACATTACAAAACCATTTTTAAAATTCTTCCAATGTAACTTCCTCAAAGAAAAAGTTATTACCATTCATTTTTTTTGCAAATTTTACATAAGTATTAAAGTATGTGTATTAAATTACTTTAGTAAAGCTTTCGAATTCGTCGGAATTTCTTAAAGAATTATGCGTTATACGTTGAGGTTACACTTTCGTCTCGTTAAACTACGCTTATTATTTTATAAAATCGGATAGTTGTATAATGAACCACCATTTCTTAAATATTTCGTACATTAAAACACTATCTTAGATAATATCTGATCTTTTCAAATCTATGAATTTATTTTACACTCTATATAAAATTGTTTAGTGTTAATATTTTCATTAGTGTGAAATGTTAATTAAGATCTCCTTAATCGATTTCAACCACCGGAATAAATAAATACCTTAGAATGAGCTCATATTAATATCTGGGGTTGTACAGATCTAAATCGATCTACCTGGTTAATTTGCCAATTTTCATATGGCCCTAAATCATAGCAATATTGTAGTTTAATAAATACCTCTGACCAGGCTATAAATATAAATGGCTGCAACACCTCAGCAACATATACGACGCACCAATTTGCCAGAATTCCGCACTAAAGACAATTAATAATCAGTGCTGCAACAGAAGCAGAGCCAGGAGCGCAATTTAATCAATTTCATGTCCATGTGCACTGTGCAATGTGCAGTGCTGCGGAATTCTTTTTATTTTTACCCAAAATTGCCGGGGAATTGATGTTAATTGAAATTATACGACCGCATGGTCTTGCGTGTAACTTCAACCCATCTAGTAGCATATATGTGTATATCTCCAATTTTAGTCAAATCAATTTGGATAATCCAAGAAATCCAGATGCTCACGAAGTAGAGGGAAGAGGTGAAATTCCGATTTATAAAATCATTTATATAAAATCCGCGCTCTCTGTAATTTGGTGTACCTGGCCATAACTCCAGGTAGATCAATCGCAACTCGGCGCATTGATCGGCGGTCAGTAACTGCATTTTAATTAGGCGCAACATAAAAAATGCCGGCACCGGAGCATTCGAAATATGGCAGAGATTCGAAGATGATGCAGTCAACTTCTTGGACGATGGATTCTTAAGAGTTTTTCGTAATGTCCACTGCCATCGTTTGGCGGGACACCGAGAAGGAGATGTGCGCGAAGAATGACATCGTCCGGGACATTGTATGGATATAAGAAAATGTTACAATCTGGCGCGCGAGATTGTGCCGCGACACGGCTCGAATGTGTCGTTGTCAACGTTTATTCCCATTTGAAATAGTAAATCATGTTTCTGTCAACCGATAAGTTTCCAGTTCAATAGGTTTTACGTGGAACGAAAGGGAGCTCATGGATGGCTCGGGGCCCCAATGTGCAATTGCTATCAGAAGTCAAAAGGTTTTCTATGTTTTCGGAGCAATTGCGACAGTTTTTTCTTGTCTGTTCTGGTTTGACTTGTGAAAGTTTGACGCAAGTGTTGAGAAGACAGACTTTTAGCTAAACTCATAAATAATAAAATTCAATTTCAAATTCAATTTCATAACTCTAAGTCCGCAAAAGTGAATTGATCAATATTTGTTGTGTTTATTGGTATAAGGCACTATTTTGTAATTTTAAAAGTTTTAAACAAGGAGTACCTATAAAAAAAATATCAAGTTCTTACAAAATAAACAAAAGACTTAAGCGGGAAACCTGACTTCTTACGATTTCTTTTACAACTTAAAATTCAATTCAAGTTAAAGCGCCTCAATGCTCGAAAAGTTTTATTTCAATTTCTGGTGTTTAAACTAAATATGATTCAATACTATGGAACTTTGGAATTTAGCTATTATTTATGAAGATACTAATATAAAGTAGAATAAAACATTTTTTTAATTTTCTTGTATGGTCAAAAGCCTGCAGAACTTTAAACTTTGCGGTATTTCGTCAGGCAGTTTCTGATTCAATTTTTTAAACTAAACACGACAACTAAAGCGTTCTCACAACGTCCGTATTATCTTAAATTGAAAACGTCTTTTCGATTGTCGGTTCGGTTTTATTTCAATTTCATGAAATAGAAATGACACTATACAAGCAGCTTTTGAATTGAAATCGATTGAACCGATCGCTCGTTCGTCGAAGCCAGTAGACGTTTCTGGTCATATTAACGAATTTAAATATAGATATTTTATAGTCAATATAGTCTTAGAAAATATTTAAATGATATCACTAAAACAACACCTACCAAATCGAATGAAAATCAATCAAGATGATCTATAAGACTAGGGCTAATAAAATTTTTATGATAACTGGGTAACAATAAATCGCAAGACTGTCAACTTGACTGGGACGAACGTGTCACTCATTTCCACTTGTGACTTGAGCAAGACTTTTCTGTGGCAATGGAGTTGGAGTGCATACAGAGCAGCCCTGAAAGTGCCCGGGATCACGTTTTCGCTCTACCTAAAGCCTCTTTACATCCGACACGGTTGGGCCTTTTGTCCCCACGGCCTCTTCGGTTTACTCACCACCATCTGTGGATGGCTCATTTGCGATTTGTTTTCTTTTAACTTTATTGTTTTTATCTCTATTCCTTCTTATAAGTAATTTTTCTGTCTTACTCAATTCATTGAAGCACCTAAACTAAAAGCGGAAAGACATTTAGCAAAACTCTTAACGAGACGATTGTGATATGGTGTACTGCGAGACGCGCCGAATGTTTCACAAAATATAGCGCGAAACTGATCTTGGTCTATTGGTGAAAATTTCTCACGCGCGCCAACCAGCCGTGACGTGCATACGGCAAAACAAGTGGTTACCTCGTGGTGACACATTAAATTGAGTAACTCTGATGCTAGAGGAATATGTGGACGGGTTCTGTTGTGAAGACGATCGATAATCAGTCGACGATAGACCAAGAGGGAAGGAAAAACTGGTACAGATTGTCTTTTGTGGCCGAGACATGACACGCTGAGAAGATCGCGATAGATCATTTCTGTACCGTTTAGACGAAGAAAAATTGACGGGAAGTCATCTGCTCTTTGATAGAAGGATGCCGAGTACTTTTGTCAGTCGTGATGGATACGCTCCAATTTTAGAGTAAGACATGAACCACTTACGAGTTTTGTATAGGAAAAAATTCATTAAAGCGCATAGGAGCTATGAGAGCTTGTATAAAGAGCAATCGTATCAAATCATAAATTAATTTGCCCTAAGAGACATTGTTATATAAGTATGGCTTTAATACTACCCCGAGTATTGTGCAACATTCTGTAGATATTAATTAGAGGTATTATATAAGATTTTAGGATGACAATTATCTTAAATATACTCATATTACTGAATCTGCAAATATGTAAAAACATTATAAACATAAACAGTAGAAATATACTTGGACGACAAACTCGATTTTCTGTTAGAATTTTTGGGGCTATACATATGTATTTACTAATAAATTCTATTCCAAATTGCGATTAGGAATCGAATTTTAAATAAAGATACAATTTTAAATTTTGGTTTGAATGTAATTTTAAGTTAGTTCTAATATGATAATTAAAACATGTACATATAGCATTCCATTTTTCATTACTTACAGATGATCCCCATGAGCTGCCCATTTGAGACGCTACTAAAAAATACTTACTCTACTTTTGCCGCAAACGTATACGCATTCGGTGGTTGTCGGTATTTAGCCATATTGACCAACTGGATCGACCTACCCACAACCAGTTGGCTTCATGATTGGCTCCGACGAGATGTCATCCACGAGTATGGACATAAGTGAAACCTTTCGTCCCGAGGACCTATCGAAAACGGATTTTTTCGACTTTGTTACTGCGCCTGATATGGGGATCGGTATAGGTGTTGGTGACCGGCCTCCTGGCTCGAGTGAAACAAACGGCCAAGGCGATCAACCTCTACAAGGGTATGACCAGGTAAGTGTAATTTTCCTATCAATTTAATTATAGTGAATAGAGTCAAAAATTGCTTAAATAAATATTTTTCACAATTTCTTTAACATGGTAAAGTCCAGATAATATTAATAATACTTAAAAAGCAGATCATATCGTTTAGTTGTTCCAAATTGAATCCAATGCACATATGTATCTATGTAAATAAAATTTTAATTTTAATAACACGCAGTAGAGCTCAAGCGTTTCTACACTTTGCCCTATTTAATCATTTATTGACACAATCTATCCAATTTTTTTGGTCCCCTATAAATCAATTAACCGCCCATTAAAATTGTAGCAATTTCGCCTTCTAATCGAGAGTCGTAGGAAATCGTCATAAATTCAAATCAACCTCGCTTGCTCAGAACAAGCACGAACTTCGCCCATCTCAGATTTCAGCTGCCAATAGGCGCACACCGGCTTCTTATAAGCGCAACAAATAAAATTAAATAAAGTTTAAACCTCACGCACGTTTTCGCAACATTTCTACATATAAAAGATAAAATTTGTTGGCGAACAAGAAAGTGGCTGACAGATACACGAATTCTTACTTAAGGGTTCTCTGTGAATATGTATTTGTTTTTCTGCTGTGCAAACTTTAAGAAGTTTTTTAAAACGGAATAAATTTTATGGTAAATTATTTTTTAACATTTAAACTATTCGCTTTTAGATACATAACTTATGGAAAAGGACCTTATAGTCCAGCGAAAACATAAACAAGGTGCAAAAATCTTTAGCCAGTTTTTAAAAGTTTCACTTTACTTTAGGAAAAGTTATTCATGTATTTTCGAAAGTCCATATAATGTTATTCTTTTGAAAAAAATATGAAAAAAATTAAAACCTAAATATGTTAATAAACGCAAAAAGTATGCAATTCAGTGATATACTTTAGTGACAAAATATGTTTAACAAATTTGACTCTTTTAATAACTTTCACACGACTTTAGCACAACCTTAATAGGTACATATATGTAATTTTCCAAAATACTACAAGTCATGCAAGGTATAACGGAAATTAACTTTGATATAATATTGATAATATTGGATTAAAAACGGCCTCTTTTTAGATTTAAAAGCAAAATTTGTCGCAAAAATACCATAAGTGCAGCTAAATTTCTAATGCCCCTTTAAAATCTTATCTAACCTCATTTTTGTACAGTCCTTTGCGCATCTTCACTTCTCCTAATTGTAGAGTGATTTGATACCCGGCTCGTAGTAGGTGAAACCAGGAAATTAAAGTTGTTCTACAGCAGCAACGCATAACCGCTGGCGGACAACATATGCGAGGGATATTACCGCGAACCGGTACAAGGGAAAAGAGCGCGGCGTTAACAAATTGCAGGGTGATTTAGTTGATTCCATCAGCGGTGAAATATGGCTGATAATCAGCGTATTAAGGAAAACCAGTAAATCAATGTCCCACCGGCATCAAAAGCTCGAAACAATGGCATTTTCGAAACGAGTTTCGATGTCGGCGGAGCTCTCGTACTTCATCATCATTACCATGGTCAAGTCCACATAATTGACACCATCTAACGGACAGCCGGGCGCACCGTAGCCCGCCATGATCGCCCATTATCCGGAGATCAATTACTGATTTACCTGGCGAATTGGTATCGTGCCCACGATCCGATCCGCGCTCGATCCAACTGACCAGTGTGTGTTCGATTTGAATGACATCTTCCAAGAAAGTCGGGATGCATCTTTCAGGGTCGTACGTTTGACCCTTTGTACACCAGCGCGGCGTGAGTGGCCCACGGTGTTGGCGTAATAATCACTTCGGGTATCTTCCTTTCCACCCAATTTGCGATTAACAGTTTAATTCAGTCGCGCAAATGAACCTCTCCCGATCGATGATCGCACAACGCTCAACGAGACGAGTCCCTTCGCCGAGGTCTTGGTCTCTTGCGCGCGCGATTTATGGGCGAGCAAACACGTTTTGACGCGAACATGACACGCGCAAAGAGCTCATTTCAACGATGGGCTACAGCGCACAGCTTCTTTCACAGAGGCGTGCGCAAAAACGCCAAAACAACGAATCGCCTTTGGCTGTTGATTTTTTCTCAGCCGCTGCAGCCGCCGCACGCCGCAATTGTCTGACTGCACCGGTGGTGGTGTTCGCGATTTCCGCGGGTATATTCGAATCGATGCATATTTGAGAGATGGAAACGGCAAAGCGAATTGACAGCTGAATGAGAATATTTCAATTTCTTGCGGGTCTTACAGGTCTCCAAAGTTGGTGCAACCTCTTGCGCGCGACCGTTCCTGGATCCAGGCACGACACGCCTGATCCGCAGCAAAAGTATAGGCTGGGTTTTTGTGGAATCAGTCTAATGGTAGCCTAATGTTGACATGATTTCTTGTCAACTTGTCAAATTTGCGCTTCTCAAGCTGACCATACATCGCAGACTGCTCACGATCGCGGCCGCCAGCGGGCAGGGACGCCGTCGACATGCGATAGTGTCGACACCGCGAAACTGATCAGTCTGAATTAGCCCGAACCGCATTAAGATCAGATCCACTTATTAATATTTATTAGACCGATCCAGCTCTCTGGCGAGGGACATGTCACGTTGTGCAACGTTTGCCGGCTGGGGCGAAGTCTTATCCAGGGCAATGCAGTGATTTACGAGCTCCAAGTCAAACGGCAAAATTATTGGATTTTAACGATCCAAAAGTATTTCATGCGTGCGAGCCGTGATTGTCCTGATTATATAAAACGAAGTCTCGACTATTCGAGGAATTTTGATTTGATTGGATACTATCGGACGAGAAAGGAGCCCCATTGCATGTTATTTTGGACTAGTTGACCTGTACCCGGCATTAACTGGGTATATGTATCTAAAGGGCGATTCAGTTTCGGTTTACGTATGAAAGTAAGTATTTTTTAGTCCAAATTAAAAAAGTAATAATAATACTTTTTGAATAAATTACAAATTCTACCACTGATTATATCCTTCTTACTTTGCAAGATGTCAATCTGAAAATAAAAATACAAATACTACTTTTTCACTTATTGTAATAGTTTATTACATGGTATATATGTACATAGCTATATATCAGGCCTGTAGCCGAAAGATTAAAAAGAAGTTAAAAGGAAGGGAACTTTTTAAGACTGTTTTTCTTTCGCTTTTAAGTTAAGTTTCAATGTTAAATGCTCCTTAAACTGTGTCGTCTAAAATAGTAATAGTAAATATTTAAAGACTACTGTTCATTAAAATTTTTAGTAGCCATTACTACCTCAATAGGTGAGTCCATTGTTAGCATGAAGGCGGACACTTTGGTCTACCACTTGCACCCGGACGTTAGCGAAGCGGTTTTGAAGAAGGATGAAAGATTCAACTTGTGATCTACCGCCGTCAACAGTGAGGCACACGCAAGCACACGCTGACACGCCCCTGCAAAAGAATTCTGCGGTGGCGGCTCGTGCGGTGCACTACTTGCAGCAAATATTTACGACTCCGTTGAAAATGCAATTTTTATGAGTCCATTTGAATCACTTTGGGAACGCTTGCCGCGCTCGAAATGGTTTTGTTACGTGGGTGTCGGAACGCAAAGTGGGCCGAAGATACTTCTCTTCTGTCGAATTGACAAGTCGATCAATAAAAAAAAATGAATACATATAGGTATAACTGCTAAGTGCAGTGAACCAATACCCATATCTGGAAATCGATTTGATCAAAATTGAACCGCTGGCACGTCATGCCCCAAAAGAAATTTCTCACCTTTTTTCCCCGAGATTAATTCCTCCTGAATTGCGTGCCGAATCAGATATGTATTATAGAAAATCGTTAAGTAGTCCAGGAATCTTGAAAGATTTCCCTTCGGGGTATTTAATCTCCGACGAATCTTTATGCGGTATAACGTGGCGAATGAAGCACGTGCAAGGTAATATCATTTTGCTTTGTTGTTGAACGATCGGCGGCTATCGAAGAAACATCCGTTTTATTTAGTCATAGTAGCTCCTTCGGGTAGAGGAGACCCTCTACTCTGCATTGGCACTATTGAGCATTCATTGATTTATTGCATTCGATTAACTAGTTGCCATCGGCAATTATCAGCTTCCCTGTCGTTGTTGATGTTTCATAGTTTGTCACTAGACGTGGCAAAATGCAGCTGCTGCCTTGCCGTTTCCCCTCGGGCACCGGAGAGTTCGATCGAACGACCACTTCGCTGCATGCAAATAGATGTGAAAATATTAATTCAACGAAAACGGAAAGGGAAGCTCAATGCCGGTTTCCATAAATGTCGACGGATTTGATTGACGGTCAGAATGAAGTTTAGAACCAATCGATAAGATTTTGAGGCGATAAGGAGGGTAACGTGTCAATTATGTAATTTACCACAGAGCCTTTATCCAACTAGAGATTTTCTATAGGCAGATTAGTTAAAATACACCCAAAGACATTTGTTACTATACATTTTTTAAACTCCATATTTAAGCACTTATCCTATAATTACATAAATAATAATAAACTCCGAAACCCTTGAGATAATAAAATTTAAAAATATATTGTTTATTTATGTATGTTCTGACTGCTGCCAAAACACAATAAAAAAATAAAATTATAAAAAAAAATAAAAATAATTAAAAAATTAGGGTTCGGATATACTTAGTCAGTTCAATTTATTTTAACCTTAAAACTTAAAACTATTCACAATGTCAATTCAAAATAAACTATATAATTCTTCATAAACTTTAAAACAAAACAGCAAATTGATAATTAAAATCAGAAAATATTTCAAAGTACAAAAAAAACAACAAGAAAGAAAAAGGGCTCAGTAATTCGTCAGTTCTATGACTACAGAATAGTGAGCGGTCGTTTTTCCCGAACACTAAGGAGTAGAACTAGTGAACGGTCGTTTTCCCGAACACTAAGGAGTAGGACTAGTGAACGGTCGTTTTCCCGAACACTAAGGTAGGAATAAGTGAACGGTCGTTTTCCCGAACACTAAGGTAGGAATAAGTGAACGGTCGTTTTCCCGAACACTAAGGTAGGAATAAGTGAGCGGTCGTTTCCCGAACACTTAAGGAAGGAATAAGTATACCACGGTCGGTTCCCGAGGAGATACTGACCTCTTGCAGGAGAATCAAGAAGTGATTTCCTTAGTCACTTTCGCTCCTTTTATACTAACATCCTTGTCTATTGCCATGGCAACACACTGCTCATGGCCTACTACCGTTTCAAAATTCAAAATGTGAAAGCAAATGCTTCGCCTACTTTACTTTCAAATGCTACTTTACAATTAGTAATTTAAATATTCATTCCCTGCTCTACAATTGTTAATTCTAATATATTTAAGAAAAATATGTTAAATTTAAATTTAAATTGGTTTGGAATGGATTCGAGTGGTCATCTGGTGGGAACTGTGGATCGGGAATTCAGGATCCAGTTTCCAGGGATGTGGGACTTCGAGTTGTCAGGTCAGGTGTCACTTCTTTGTTGTGGTGCAGTTGTCAAATGCTGATGGGATGGAATGCCGGCAGGGAATCAAAGGTAGCTTCTTTTTTGTTTACATCCTGTGAATTAAACTAAATCTTATTTATCCTCAGCCTATAACCTAGTTGGAGATCCAACATACTGCCCCCCTTGAAAGGCGAATAGAAGAAAAAATGCCTTTCAAGATGTCATTGTTTAGTTCGAAATTCCCTATTCAGATTTGGTTAGGCGATCTACATTATAAAAAAGATCATTCTTTAGGAATTAGGCACAATTTGTTAATTGGCCTTTTTAAACTACCATTCTTAGTTTTAATGGATGCTACTCTAGCTAATCCATCAGACCCATAATGCAATTCCAAAATACGGCCTAGCAACCATGAATTTGGAGGCAAATTATTTTCAGAGATAATGACTAAATCTCCTACTGTGGGATTCGTTTTTGTTATTTTCCATTTAGGTCGGTTTTGTAAATTACTAAGATACTCTTTATACCACTTTGACCAGAAGTGTTCATGTAGAAATTGGATGTAATTCCACCTAGTTAATGTAGTAGTTTTATATGTTTCAGCAGGTTCTGGCAATGTGTTAAGAGCAGATCCTATTAAAAAATGTCCAGGAGTTAGATACTCTAAGTCAGCGGGATCTTCAGTTACTGGAGAAAGAGGTCTTGAATTTAAACATGCCTCTATTTGACTTAAAAAAGTCGCGAACTCTTCAAAAGTCAAAGAAGTGTTTTTTAAAACTCGTTTGAGGTGGTGTTTAATGGATTTAACACCTGCCTCCCATAAGCCTCCAAAGTTGGGAGCATAAGGTGGGTTGAAATGCCATTGAATGCCGTCTGCTGCCATTTCATTTGCTAAAGTTTTATTAGCGTTTCTGAATGCCATAGAAATTTCCTTATCTGCTCCTACAAAATTTGTTCCACAATCTGAATACATATCAGTGCAGAGACCTCTTCTGCTTATAAAGCGCCTAAAAGCTGCTAAGAAAGCTGCTGTTGAAAGATCTGAGACTGGTTCGATATGTACTGCCTTTGTTGCCATACAAATAAAAAGGCATATATATGCTTTATAGCAACGATTACCTCGATGTTTAGACATTTTGACTGATATTGGGCCTGCATAATCGACGCCTGTGTGCTGAAATGGTCGAGTTAAGTTTACTCGACATGAAGGAAGATCTCCCATTAATTGATTATGCCGTGGTGCAGAATGTCGAAAACAAGTAATGCATTTACTTATAATGTTTCGCACTGTTTTCCTGCCTTGTGGTATCCAATATTGATTCCTGATAGTCGTTAAGACTAATTGAGTACCTCCATGTAAGGTCTTAATATGATAATAATTTATTATCAGTTTTGTTAAAACACTTTCTCTTGGCAATATTATGGGATGTTGTTTAGAAAATGATATCATTGCATGTCGCAATCGACCACCAATTCTTAAAAGACCTGTATCGTCTAAAAAGGGGTTTAAGGATAATATTGCGCTTTTTTTGTTCAAAGGTTGATTAGCCTTTATCTGCTCTAGCTCCTTTGAAAAATGTTTGTTTTGAGCTATCTTTATGAGTTTGTGTTTCGTGGTTGATATTTCATTTGTGGTTAGTAATCCTAGAGACCTGTACTCTTGTTTTTTCCTACAATTATTAATAAATCGGATACAATATGCTGTAACACGAATAAGTTTAGTGAATGAGGAATATCTCGATAGAAACTCTTCACTATTATTTTCAATATTGATGAAACAAAGTTTTTTATGTTCTATTTCATCCGTTGTTGGAGGAAATTTGGATTTGGGCCATTGGTCTGGTGGTTCTTGCAACCATTTTGGACCATGCCACCACAAATAATTGTTTACTAAAAGTGAGGGCTTGATACCTCTAGAGTTTAGATCTGCTGGGTTGTCACTAGATCGTACGTGACGCCAGGTATCTAAAGGAGTTAGTTCTTGAATTTCAGCAACCCGATTTGCGACATAAGTCTTGTATTTGTTGGGATGGTTGCGAATCCAAGTAAGTGCTATTGATGAATCTGTCCAAGCAAAGACAGGAACATCTTGAAAATTCATATCTTCCCTTATACGAGATATGAGTTTTGCTAATAATAGGGCTCCGTTTAACTCAAGTCGTGGGAGTGACACAGGTTTAACTGGTGCCACCTTTGATTTGGCCATCAATAAATTTACATGACATATTCCTTTATCGTTGATGACTCTCAGATATATTGCTGCTGAATATGCATGTATTGATGCATCTGAAAAACCATGTATTTGGTATTTCTGAGGATTTCCTGTGGTATGTAGCCAATGGGGTATTTTTATTTGACTAAGAACGTTAAGTTCTGACTTGAATTTTTGCCAAAGTGATTCTGATGTCGAAGGAATTGGTTCATCCCATGAACATCCGTGCAGCCATAATGTTTGCATCAGAATTTTAGCCGTTATTAGAATTGGCGATATCCAGCCATGTGGATCAAAAAATCTAGCTACCTCAGACAGTATTGAACGTTTTGTAGGAGAACATTCCTTGATTGGCTGATACTGCATTGTGAAGTAATCAGCACCAGGATACCAATGTATCCCTAAAGTTTTTACTGAGTCATCTCCGGAAAATCGTAAAGGGGGTTGAATTTCCCTTAAATCCTTCGGAATATTATTTAATATTTCCGAAGAATTAGTTACCCATTTTCTTAGAGTGAAGCCTCCTGATTTCAAAAGAGAGCAGAGTTCTGCTTGAATTTGTTGTGCTTCACTTGTATTATTTGCACCAGTCAAAAGATCATCTACATAGAAATCTTGAAGGAGTATTTTTGAAGCAATTGGGTAATTATCTGCCTCATCTTTGGCAAGTTGGTGCAAAGTTCTGATAGCTAAATAAGGAGCTGGGGTCATCCCAAATGTAACAGTTGTTAGCTTATAATCCCTTATTGCTTTTTTGGGATTATCTCTCCATACTACACGTTGGTAGTCTTGGTCACTAGGATGTATATTTATCATCCTGTACATTTTTTCTATATCGGCAGACATTGCTATACGATATTTACGCCACCTTAAAAGGATAGTATACAAGTCCGACTGAATAGTCGGTCCAGTATGAAGTTGTTCATTCAGACTTTTTCCGTTACTTGATTTAGCGGAAGCGTCGAACACCACACGAACTTTTGTGGTGGTACTTTCTTTTATCACAGCATGGTGTGGTAAGTAAAAGCTTTTGTATACTTTTTGTGCGTCAGCTGGCACCATATGTCCTAGCTCTATGTATTCGTTTATACAAACTTTGTACTGTTCGTATAACTGTGGTGATTTCAAGAGACTTTTCTCAAGACTATAGAACCTTTTAAGTGCTCTTGACCGAGATTCACCCAAATCTGGATTGGGTGTCTTAAATGGTAGTTTCACCTCGTAACTACCGGAAGTAGAACGTTTATGCGTTTGAGCATAATATTCTTCGCATTCCTTATCTGATGATTTTGGCCTTGCCTCAACTTTGATCTCCTCGTATTCCCAAAACCTTTTGAGAAGGTTATACAAATCTCCGTCTTGCGATTGTATGTTTGTCATGAATGTAGAAACCTTGAAGTCTTTGCCATGCTGCTGGGATGAAAGGTTACCAAACAGGATCCATCCTAAACTGCTGTTCTGAGCTATAGGTGTACCTGGTGGTCCCTTGCGCAATCCCTCCTGAATAATCTGTCCGTAGACATCTATTCCAAGAAGCAAGTCTATTTTACCTGGTTGGTAAAATAGTGGGTCAGCGAGTGGCAAACCTTTCAAATGGTCCCATTCTTTGATTGAGATCGTTGAGGGTGGAAGTATGCTTGTAATAGTTGGCACTATTAAAGCCGTTACCCTGGTTGGGTCACCTTGTTTGTTTTTAGGAAACATTTCAAATGCTGCTTGCGAGCGTACAATTGTTCCCTCACTATCTCCTAGACCTGTTACCTGTACAGACGTTTGTTTAGGCTTTAGTTGCAATCTTTGGGCTGCAGAACGTGTGATAAAGGATACTTGCGATCCTGAATCAATCAGAGCCCGAAACGTATAAGATGTGCCCGACTTGGCACGTATCTTAACTAATGACGTTGATAATAGCGCTGGGCTATTCTTACTAATATGACTTGCATAAAACGAGTGTACATTAGTTTCAGTTTCTTTAGACGTTGTCGAAGAGGAAAGATTCGGCGCTATTTGAACAGGTTTTTTTGCGCTAGTTGGCAACTGGTAAATTTTACCTTTATGGAGTAGTGAATGATGCTTTCCACCACACTGCCGACATCTGAACCTAATCGAGCATTGTTGTACCTTATGTTTTCTGGATAGACAATTAAAACATAAGCCCTTAGTTGTCACAATCTTAATCCTTTCATCCGTTTGATGTTTAAGGAATATTGGACATTGATTTATGTAATGGGAGTTACCACAGACAAGGCATGTATTGCTTGCTGTTGATACTTGGGTCATAGTACTCCGCTTAATTCTCATCTTGTTTGATGAGCCTGGTTTCTCCTCTACTAATGCTTCCAGTGTCCGGAATCTTTTTTCTAAGAATGTTTTAAAACGATCCAAGCCTGGTAATTGATTTAACGAACTTATTTCCTCTTCCCACATACGGTGTGTTTCCGACGGTAAACTTTGTGTTAATATATGTATTACAATAGGATCCCAATTCTCTATTGAAACACCTAGAGCCTTTAACTCAAACATGCACTCTGTGCTTTTGTCTAAGAGTGACTTGATGGACTTTGCTGACTCCGAATTCATTTTGACTATATTCGTTAATATCTTCAACTGATGATTAACGAGAACACGTTGGTTGTTATATCTATCCACAAGAACTTTCCAAGCATTTTCGTAACTTGCATTTGTTACTGGAAATTGACGCAACAGATGTTCAGCTTCCCCTGCAACGCTAGATTTTAGATAATGAAGCTTTTGAACTGGTTGTAATGTTGGATTCTTGTGGATAAGTGAACAAAAAAGATCATGAAATGATCTCCAAGACTCATATGAGCCTGAAAAGGTTGGAATTGAAATTCGGGGCAGTTTTAGTGCCAATGAATCTGCTTGTGCTGAACCACAAGCCAAGTTTCCAGTTTGTACGTTTGTTGGTTCAAATTCACTCAAAACATCTCGCAAAAGTCCCGCATATTCGAAATATTTGTCTTCGGTGTCCGAAAACAAATCCCCAGTGAAATATGGATATTTCTTCCTTTCTCTTGAAGTTAATGTACTTGCTATCTCGATGATCTGATCATGAGTAGCGGAAAAAGTGGCCCAACAGACTCGTATATCTGTTAGCCGTTCAGAAATAAGACCTCTAGTGTGGTCTGAAGGTTTTAAATCCTGATACTTTGTATATGTCCTAAGAATCTTCTCCGAAGCAATAATTTGCTTCTCTATGAGCTGTTGAAGAGACATTGTGAATTTATGAACTGACTATCCGGCTCGAAGGACCAATTTATGTTCTGACTGCTGCCAAAACACAATAAAAAAATAAAATTATAAAAAAAAATAAAAATAATTAAAAAATTAGGGTTCGGATATACTTAGTCAGTTCAATTTATTTTAACCTTAAAACTTAAAACTATTCACAATGTCAATTCAAAATAAACTATATAATTCTTCATAAACTTTAAAACAAAACAGCAAATTGATAATTAAAATCAGAAAATATTTCAAAGTACAAAAAAAACAACAAGAAAGAAAAAGGGCTCAGTAATTCGTCAGTTCTATGACTACAGAATAGTGAGCGGTCGTTTTTCCCGAACACTAAGGAGTAGAACTAGTGAACGGTCGTTTTCCCGAACACTAAGGAGTAGGACTAGTGAACGGTCGTTTTCCCGAACACTAAGGTAGGAATAAGTGAACGGTCGTTTTCCCGAACACTAAGGTAGGAATAAGTGAACGGTCGTTTTCCCGAACACTAAGGTAGGAATAAGTGAGCGGTCGTTTCCCGAACACTTAAGGAAGGAATAAGTATACCACGGTCGGTTCCCGAGGAGATACTGACCTCTTGCAGGAGAATCAAGAAGTGATTTCCTTAGTCACTTTCGCTCCTTTTATACTAACATCCTTGTCTATTGCCATGGCAACACACTGCTCATGGCCTACTACCGTTTCAAAATTCAAAATGTGAAAGCAAATGCTTCGCCTACTTTACTTTCAAATGCTACTTTACAATTAGTAATTTAAATATTCATTCCCTGCTCTACAATTGTTAATTCTAATATATTTAAGAAAAATATGTTAAATTTAAATTTAAATTGGTTTGGAATGGATTCGAGTGGTCATCTGGTGGGAACTGTGGATCGGGAATTCAGGATCCAGTTTCCAGGGATGTGGGACTTCGAGTTGTCAGGTCAGGTGTCACTTCTTTGTTGTGGTGCAGTTGTCAAATGCTGATGGGATGGAATGCCGGCAGGGAATCAAAGGTAGCTTCTTTTTTGTTTACATCCTGTGAATTAAACTAAATCTTATTTATCCTCAGCCTATAACCTAGTTGGAGATCCAACAATGTATATTTTTGAGCTTAGTTGATCTTCTTCTAATAATCAATAAAACGCAAGCTACGATACGCTACACAACGATAGACCACTTGTTATGATCCCTTTGCCAATATACAGCTATGGACATATAAATAGCACAAATTCATAAAAAAAACAAAATGGATCAATTTCTCAACATTTAATAACAAATATTTCATTTTTTATGGGGGCAACTTTTTACCCTAAATGTACACTACAATTTCAAGGAAAGACTTTACCGTTATTATTGCCATTCTTTTATGCAGTTCAGTTTTAGTTTGTTAGGAGAGCGTTTTGGCTGGACATTAAAATAGCACAAATTATAAAAGGCGATTGTTATTCGAATTTTGTAAGTGTTCCGGCCGGTCTGCTATAATTTTCTGACTGTATAGCAAGTTAGTTAACTTCAATATTAACATGGGTAGAGGAAAGCACTGTTCGGCGGAAAAAAAGAAAAATTATATATGACATGTACCGAAGTGGTAAAAAGCCTGCAGAAATAGCTGAAATATTGAAGTGTTCCAGGAAAATGGTCTACAAGGCCATTAATTTAGCAAAGGAGAATCCTGTTTATTTAATTAAGAATAAAAAACGAGTTCCGAAAGCACGAAAAACTACGCCTTCTATAGATAAAACTATAATTCGGAAGTGCAAAAGGGATCCATTCAAATCATCAAGGGAGATCTCAAATGAAATAAATGAAGAAAACGCATTAAATGTATCGGACAGATTAGTAAGACGACGATTAAATGAGGCTAAACTCTTTGGACGCATAAGCAGAAAAAACCGCTTCTATCGAAAAAGAATATTAAAAAACGATTGAACTTTGCTAGAAATCACAAGAATAAGGACCTCAAATTTTGGAAAAACGTGCTTTGGAGTGATGAAACCAAAATTAATCGAATCGGACCAGATGGTAGAACATATGTTCATCGTCCAAAAGGTCAAGCTTTAAATCCTAAATACACCCAGAAGACCATGAAGAACGGTGGGGGTAATATAATGATTTGGGGAGGTTTTTCATGGCATGGTGTAGGACCTCTTGTGAAAATATAAGGCAAAATGGATAAATTTCAGTATCTGGATATTATAAAAAATAAAATGGAACCATATGCGTTTGAGTTTATGCCAGTAAAGTGGACGTACATGCACGATAATGATCCAAAACATTCAGCTAGAATAATAAAAGATTGGTTATCAAACGAAAAAATCAATGTCTTGGATTGGCCAGCTCAAAGTCCTGATCTTAATCCGATAGAAAATCTTTGGAATGATGTTAAGATCAGGATTGGACAAAAATATTTTAAAAATACTGACGAACTGTGGAACGGTATAAAGGAAGCTTGGTATTCTATTCCGAAGGAAAGGTGTCAGAAGCTAGTTGAAAGTATGGGACGTAGGTGTCAAGCTGTAATCGAAAATTCTGGCTCCAGTACGAAATACTAACAAGGTAATGAGTTAAAAACATTTTAATTCTCAAATTGTAACGATTATTTGATTTAATTTCAGCATATCTCTTATTGTGCTATTTATATGTCCAATGCATTTTCGTTGATTTTACTATTTTTAAGTTCTTATGCTTCTTCTATGAATACAATGTAAAGTTTCTATATGGATTTAATTAATTAATAATAACCTTGTCAAATATAAAAAACGATATCTTTGGTTGCGCTATTTTTGTAAATTATATATGGAATTTAATTATTTAACCGTGTTTGTGCTATTTATATGTCCATGGCTGTAGGAGGTATGAGGTTTCAAATTCAGAATTGAGATAAATTTCCTTGTTTAGAAAAAAAACCGGAATTTCTGAACGGAAGTTTCCAAAAATGTTAAACATGAACTCTCATATCTCGACAACGCAGATATTTGCTGAGTTCAGAGTTATTGATTATAGCCTATTGGGGTGTATTCTTCGGCGCGCCAAATCTGTCCTGACTTGCATACATAGGTGTTGTGCTTCAGTTTCGAAAATTTCAAAAAATCCAATTTTTCAAAAATTGTCTCCAAAAATTCTGAAAAAATTTGAGAGTGTTCCTTGACTAATTTAAAGACATTTTTCTTCAAAAAAATTTTTTTCTAAAGTTTATAGTTTTTAAGAAAACGATAGATTAAGATTTTTAATTCTCGCCGCCATTTTGAACAAACGCGTCAATGAAATTTTCTGAAAAAAATTCCTCTTAATGTGCGAGTGCCATGATCACCTCTGATCATAGTAAAAAGTTGATACCTTTGCGGTATCATTGTGAAAAAATATGCGAAAAAAATTTTGTTTCGAAAATTTTCACGTTTTTCACGTTTTAATCGGCCATTTTTTTTTTCTCGGTGTCTAATCGAAATTTTGAGCTCAGATTCTGAAAGAGCATCAAATTTCGCATAGGAATAGAGATATTGCATTATTTTTTTCGTCCGATAACATAATAAATAAACACGTTGAAAAGTTAGTAAAAATTCTGATCACCTCGGCGTTAATGGGTTAAAGGATCTGCCTTGGGGTGACCAAGTTTCTCTCCCTCCATACAATAACCGTTTATTTTTGCTCGATATGCATTCGTTGCTTGCATAAAGGCCGAGCCTTTGCGGAGATTACATTGTGCACCAGGTTATGACTAATAATATTGACTAGCAATTTCTCAAGACTAAATTCATGTTAAGGGCTCACCCTCGAAGCTTTAGAAATCGTAATCTTCTTGACACCAAGGATAGCAGAACAAATAATGGTGTATTTGAACCTACTAATTTCATGTGCCTCGGAGTTAATAGAAATGCCGATCTATTTAATGTTAATATAGGTAAAAGTACACTTAAAAAACTGCCTTTCAAATTTCCTTAATCTCGGGTCAACTGTTTGATTTTCCACTTTCCAGTATAACTTGCCTGATCTATTTACATCTTTTTTATATAGCAATATAGCATGTTGTTGCGTGTTGTATATATTTTCTTTTTCTAACGAGAACCAAATGATGATACAGTCACATACACATGAGTCAATGCTGCTTGAGCTGGAACTAAACTGATGGTTCTATATTACAATACGACTAATTTACGCTTTTTTGTCTTTAAATTTGTTTTTGCTAACCGATCCATGCTTCATCCTCATCTCTCAAGTGCAGTCCTCCTCACACAGCTAACTTATCCCCTATTTGTAACCAAAACGCAGAGCCATGTAAGCTATCTAGGGCCGAAAATGTTTAATGAATTGTTCCAATCCTTTACGTCGATTTTGAGAAGAAGGAGCCTTTCCTATACGTTAAATCCGATCGGCCTGTATAATTATATATTATGTGGATTTGGCGAATCGCCCTATATTTTGAAATATCAGACATATTAAACGGATTACAAAAATAATTTCCAATTCAATTGCAGTTTTGGAGCTCTGACAAAGATCCTAATCGCCTCGAGTCGACAATATTTGAAGATCTCGACCGTTACTGCTGGCAACAACAGCAACAGCAACAACAGCAGCAACAACAGTCACAATCGCACCATTCCTCCGCAGCTGTGAACCCTTCGAACCCAGCGGGTGTCGTGAACCCGCAAACGACCGTCGTCGGCGGGATCGGGAACACCGATGGACAAATTTACACACTAACAGTATTAAACGGGAACGAGCCCTGGCTGAAACGAGACCCCGATGCCCCCATCGCGCCAACTCTCGACTTGGACAGTCTGCTGGGCAGTTTCCCCGGATATGTTAAGTCCGAATACGTCTACGAGGACAGCGGCGGGTACAACCCTACGAACAGCGCAAAAGACGACCTTACCCAACAGCAGCAAGGACAAAATCCTGGGGTCATCCCCGTGACAACAGTTGTTACCACAAACAGTACAAATTTAGCTCAGTTCCAGAACAACAACAACGACTGGCACATCGCGGACAACAACTCCACCGAGCAGGTCATTAACCACAAAATAGGTTCAGGTGATGCAAGGGCTCACTGACAGTTTTTACGTCTATTCCAGAGCTCGGCGGAGTCCTTACTGCGGAGTGCTTTACAAGGCAAGGGTTACTCAAAGGGGCTTCACCTCCAGAATGGGATTTCTCTCATACCAACGCCGACCGCTGTCAAGGACGAGGAATTGCGACGGGCTCTCTTCCCTACGGATCAGGTAGGGTTCAAACGTTTAGTAGCAAGTTCTAGTTCTAGAAAACCCAACTAGTATACCAATAAACAAATTTAATTCCTTTTTGTTGTCTATTCTATACCAAAATCATGCTAGAACAATACGAATCAAATATTTATGGGACAAATTGGGAGTTAGTAGAAGAAAATAGTATAAACTTTATTCCGAGTCCAAATAGATTCCGAAGCCGCAATATCCGCATTAAGAGATTTGTATCAATACAGAGCACACAGGGTTTTTCGAAATGTTGTTTTTATCCAAATCTTCTTCAGAATCCAAATAAAATAATTTATAAAACCTCCTTAGAGTGTCATTATTGGAAAAAAAACAAAATACAAATAAAACTTAGCACAACATCAGAATCATTTTTTTTTTCATAATTCATATATTTTCATAAAGTCGTTTTAATCATACGTATTAGTTGTATACCGGGTGTTTCTTTTAACCTGACATATCAAAATAACTCGAAAAAACGCATTATACAAAAAACTTGTCTAGACAAAAATCAATATCTCCATGGGGGACATCTCCCTGTCCTAAAATCGCCCCTCCCCCCCCCCCCCGCCCATGTGGGTGGGGAGGGGTAAACTTTTTAATTTCAAATGGGAACCGCAAAAAAGGTTCCGATAAAGTTGAATATCTCGCGAACTACACATGGGATCGAAAAAAGAAAAAATACGTGTCAAATATTTTTTGAAAAGCTATCCAATGGTACCAGACTCGATCCCGCACCTCCTTTCCTCGCTTCCCCCTCCAATTCCACCGGTAGGTGGTCTCTTCTTCTTCCCCAACTCCAGCGGTAGGTGGTCGAGTTTGGTACCATTGGATAGCTTTTCAAAAAACATTTGACACGTATTTTTTCTTTTTTGGATCTCATGTGTAGTTCGCGAAATATTCGATCTTTTCGCAACCTTTTTTGACAGACAACACACCCTCTCCCGCGTTCCCTGTACCGAATTGAAAAAAATGTTTCAGATAAAAGTTTCGCATTTTTCCCCGTAGAATCAGAATCCGCAATAAAAAATTGCGGTTCCCATTTGAAATTAAAAAGTTGATCCCTCCCCACCCACAAGGGGAGGGGGAAAAGGGCTAATTTTAGGACAAGCAGATGTCCCCCATGGAGATATTGATTTTTTATCTAGACAAATTTTTTGTATAATGCGTGTTTTTCGAGTTATTTTGATATGTCAGGTTAAATGAAGCACCCAGTATATGTACATATATGTAAAGATATTTGCCTCCAAACCGGAAATCTTAACCGTTATAAATATTTGATTATATTTGAAAATTTAATCAGACTCACATGCCTTTCTTGTACATTTTCAGGACTCTCTGTCGTTCGCTGACTCGACCCTTTCGACACCAATGTTTGATGATACCCAGAGCATAGTTCATTCGCCTACTTCGCACCAGCAATCACAAACAGTCCAGGCGGCGAGCAACTCAGCGACGACAAGTAGTAGTAGCTGCACAAGTAGTAACAATACCAGTCATAGTACAACAGCCGGCATCATAGTCGACGACATGTTCCTATCTCTAGAAACTGCCTTCACAGACGAGTTCGAGAAGATCAAGAGGATCGCAAGCGAAGTGCAGCAGTTCTGCACGAGCAGCGATTACCCGGAGGTGATCATGGAGGTGACGACCGCAATGCCCCAGCCACCGCAACAACCACTCCAGGTCCAACCCCCGCCACAGCCGCCACCGCCTCCCCAGCCCCTACAGCCAGAAGTCACAACAAGCAACCCAATGCCGACCTCGACAATAACGAAGACAACTGCCAAGAAGTACAAGCGCTCCTCCCTCAGCAGCAGTAACAATAATAACAATAACAATCTACCGAACAACAACACAAGCCCCACCCACTGCAACGGGCAGCGGAAGGAGAGGTCGCTCCACTACTGCTCGATATGCTCGAAAGGGTTCAAGGACAAATACTCGGTGAATGTCCACATCCGGACTCACACCGGGGAGAAACCCTTTGCCTGCTCTCTATGCGGGAAGAGCTTCCGGCAGAAGGCCCACCTAGCGAAACACTACCAAACCCACTTAGCCCAAAAGAGCAACAGCAACGTAGTGAAGAGTGGAAAACAGTCCTCGAGCAGTAGACCTCAATCTCAGTCAACAGCCCCCCAGAGGCAGGTCAGTCCGAACTCGAGTGGCCCCAGTTTACCGCCAGCAAATGGGCTGCTCGCCAACAGGTAGACGCCTCAAGCCACGCCCCAAAGCCAACTTAGGCTACACCCACTATAAAAAGTAAAGGCCTCTTTTTAAATAACTATTTATTCGCATCTTTTACACGGCGATTGGCGCGCAAAACTGCACAAAATTGTTCCTAGAAGGTCCTTCCAATCGATGGAATATAGGTGATGAAATTGTTGACGGAATGTGATCTTAAAACCATGGTGGGCTCAAGTATTACCCAAATGAAGAAAAAATAATAATAAAAAACCCTCGAAAATGCTCCAATGAGGCTTCGCGGGTAAGAAAAACTCAACAACGAAGCTCCTACGTGATAATCTAAATTTTAAAACTTAGAACCTCCTCCTGCGGGGCTTTATTAACACAATTTATATGTTTTCTTAAATTTTATACATATTATTATATATTTTTGTAAGACGCACCCTTGTCTGGTAAGTCGATGGCGAGGGGGGCACGGGCGGCTGGAGCGACCACTCGGCCATCCCCGCAACATTCCAATTCTTGCCATTTTGTAGAGAGCGTTTTAGTGACCCCTTGTACGTTGTTGTTGTAAGACTCCATTCTCATTGCTTAGATCTTAAGAATAATTTTATTGTCTATTTGTTTTTAAACGGCGGCTGAAAGACGTCGACCGTTTATTGTAAAGTTATTTATTTTAGCTATACCCCTGTATTGTACTCAGATTTTTTTAAGGAGCCCAGTTGTGCGGCTAATTCGAAGCAAAGGGCTTGATGGCAGTCAGCAATGTTATTCTTGTTTATGTGCTGATTTCACCAATTGCCCCAAAAATAGGTAGGCCCTGGCCGCTAATTTTTTATTTATTTCTTTTTTTTTTTTAAATCTCCAAAAGTAGGTCCGAAGAGCAGATTTTGACGACAGCCCGACCAAACTAGGGCTCATAACAGTGCCCCAGTTACCCCTAAGTGGACACAATAAAAAAAGACAACTGAAATAGGACAACGAAACAATAAATTTCTTTTATTCTCTGAAAATAACCAAGAAAAACTCAACAAAAGCCTTCAATTGGGCCAAGTTATCCCCATGAACTTCCGTAGGCTTAATTTAGCTGCTAGTGCGATGTACTTTGTTGCTATTTTTACAAAATACTATTACTGTTTACTGCCATTTTAAAGAAAAACTAATAATAAATCTCAAAATATTTTTTGTACTTTACGATTTATGTTTTATGCAAGTTGCAAGGGAACCTAGAAAAATAACTCGTAGCGAAAATTTGTTTTGTGAATAAACTCAAAGCCTCCTGCGGGGGTATGCGATGCTATGCGACATAATTAAACCCTACCAAGCGGCACGTGCGCAGCCTCTGAATACTCCCACAAAAAAATTAGAAATGCGCACAACCGAGCCGGTGAAGCTGCGTGCCTTTTACAATACTCAAGAAGGAGTGATGTTTTTTTTAATTATAAATATAATTTAGCTTTTAATTTTAGCGTTGTTTTTATTTTAAATTATTTTTCTTTTACAATGCTTAAGGAGTGTGTATAGGTACGGTTTCGAGACGAGATGCGGGAATCGAATAAATTCTCCTGGAGTAATTCTTGCCTGTATTATATGAAATGGCTGTTTTTACGTAACGTAAAGTTTAAAATAATATATATAAACGATTTCTGAAGAAACATTATCTTGTTGTCAGTTTAAATGCAGAGTGGTTTTTATACATATTTTTTTTTATTTGACGAATTTTATACGAGTGTTTCTCCCCATTTGTTTTATCTGTTTTTATTTTTATCATTTTGCTATTTTTATTGCATTTATTTATTAAGGAATATTTTGTAGAGATTATTTTAAATTAAACGCATTTTTTAAATGAGTAACTGTCTTTAACTTATAACGTCACAAATATATGTATGTATATCTAGAATTTTCCTCAATTTGGAATTGTACTTTTTCACCGAAAGACTTCAATGGCAACAAGGCAGAATTGTAATGTTTTGAGAAATAGAAAAGGTAAGAATTTTTTTAGCGCACACTGAATGTCATAGAACTGTATTTTCCTGAGACCACCTCGACTACTTATGATACAATATAAAGGTCTATATTCGGCTTGCTCCATCCGCAATATAATAAGAAATAAAAGTTTAAAACCAAAGACCCGACTATGCAAAAGCTCAAAACAAGCATAAGATATTATAGAGGTAGATAAACCTGACTCAATTCATTTTTTTTTTGTATTCTAAATTCCAGAATAAGAAAATTTTAATATCAACTAAATATATACACTTTCTGCGAGAAAGGTATTGTAAAAACCTTTATTGACACGTTTTTGCAAAAACAATTCTATATTATTATTCAATAATAGGGCTCGACTGGAATCCAAGAGAAAAAATTTACCTAAGCAATCGAGCAGTAAGCTATAATAGTAATTTGGATGAAAATAAAAATCTTTGAATATATTTAAAAAGTGGTTTTATTTAATCACCTCATTCATACATCTACTTAACCTCGATATCCTCAACAGGCTTAGAAGGCGGGTTCTTGTATTCTGTCTCGGGTGTGTCGTAGATCTTCTCATCCTTTGGTTTAGCTACGCTAACATTGTCTGGAAGTGGCTTCTTCGGGCCGCTCTTGTTGTTCACGTCCCAGTCAAGCATAATCTTTACCTTGATTCCGAGCACACCTTGTCGCAAGAGTACGTGCCTGGTGGCGGTCTCAACGTAATCATTGCAGGGATCACCGGAATGGATCATGAGTCCATCAACAAACTTCATCGACTTAGCACGCTGACCACGCAATTTTCCGGACACAACAACTTCACAGCCCTTGGCCCCAGATTCCATGATGAACCTCAAGACACCGTAGCATGCCCTTCGGACTGCAAGTCCTCCAGTCAGTTTGTACCGCAGCGATTCGGCCTGGGCGATGGCGCAGAGGCCGCGATTGGCGATTTTCTCGGCGTACAGCTCAATCTTGCCTGGCTCAAAGTTGAAACGTTTCTGTACCATGGCAGTCAATTCGCGAATTCGACGGCCCTTTTCACCCAAAACCTGCTGGGTCTTGGTGGCCATTATGATAATTTCCGTCCGAGCTGGGGTGACACGTACCTCTACGCCGGAGTACCCATCCTCAGCGAGCTCACGAGTCAAGAACTCGTTAAGTTCCGCCTTGAACATGCCATCGGCAACAAACTGTAAAGAAATTTTTGATGCTTTCAAAAAGTACACTCAAGCAACTTGTTTCGAGGTTAGGTTTTAATTGGAAATTAAGTGATTCTCTCCCTAAACATTGCACTAAACCACAAAATTCTTTATTCAAACACTTCCTACATTTATTGTCTACATGTCCAAATGATTTTTCCGCCATTTACCTTGCGTTTTTTCGAAATTGGTATGCTCATGTTTATTCCACAGTACTCGTACAGAACGTGGTTGAAAGGAAAGAAGGAGCTCTAATTTACCGACAAGATGGCACCCGAACTCGACATTCTCAGACAAAGGCCTTACCAGATCAGCGGTTCGGCCAAGTGTCTTGACAGTTTTACCTTGAATTCTGTATGTTTTGCGTTTTCATCCACAATACTTTGCAGCTAAAAACAATTTGTTTTAAATCCAGTGTGCTATTAATTCACTTTTCAGGGAAATTCTAATAAATAGGCTTAATTTTAACCTCATGCCGGTCAAAAAAAAATTCTAAGCAACTGTTCGAAAATTGATTCGCTGAAAAACCTAAACACTGCAATATCGGTAAACTTGCCAATTTAGGGAAGCCATATTTTATTCGGGTGTGTAATCTCTGTGCATCTGCTTTTGAGGAATTAACGCAAAATTGCCAAGAAAACGGGAAATAAAAAATGCCTGAAGAGAACGTTGGTAGAAAATTATCCGAATTACGTGTATGTGACTTAAAAGAAGAACTTGAAAAACGGAAATTAGAAGTGAGTGGAATTAAAACTGTGCTGGTTGAAAGGCTGCAGAAGGTGAGACGCCATTTTAGTTTTATTGAAATGTTTCAAGTCAAAAAGTGATATCAATTCACAGGCTATTGTTGACGAGGGCAACGATCCGGAGACATACTTATTTGGAGCACTTGATAAAAGAATGCCCCCGGCAAAGAAAACCCCGTCCAAAGTAAAAATTGATCCCGACACGAACAAAAAGTCTGAAAACGATGATGACAATAACGGGGTCGTAGTGGACGAAGTTGGCACGGTTGATAATGAGGTAATCAACCATTTATATTACGACGATAGTGCATTGATTTGTGCAGTTGGAGTGGGAAATATTTGAAATTTCCCCGTAACCTCGATAGAAACCCCGATAAAACCTGGGTTTTCGGGTTTTCATGAGAAGAAAACGTACTAAAACCTGGATCCAGTTCATTAAAAAAACGAAGCTAATATAGGGGTTAACTGCAATCACCGTCGCAGACTGACATGGAGTTGGTGGCAATCCTTACAAACTGCCCCCGGGTGAAGATTTTCCTTTTACAAACTGCCTATTCACTGAGAATTTCCCTTTTAATAATTGCCTATTGATTGAAAACTTTTTCTTTCCTTTTTCAAACGTCTCTGCATTCGTTCTTTACATCTGACAATGTTGAAATGCAGCCAACTTCAGACAGCGACAGCGATTGCAGTTTTACCAACGTACCAAAACCTGAATCCAGTTCATTAAACAAGCAATATGCCAAGAAAACTTTTTTAAAAACAAGCTTTTGATGCTCCATGTCACCATAATATTGCATTGTCACGCGATATACATATGCATGCAAAATTTCAACTCAATCTGAAACCGGGAAGTGAGTCCAATTTAACTTGCAAGATTTCATTACAGACACCGGGACAGGTGAAACTAAATAAAAGCTTGTAAAAAACGCAGGGTATAGTGGTCGCAAGTTCAACTTGTTAACTTCTCGTTAGGTGGCTCTATCTGTATCGTTTTGAAAATAACGAAACTAATTTTTGTTTAGATATAAAAGCCATCTGTTGGTCATCGTGAACTATTGCAACAGTCGATTTTAATTTGGTTTTTATGCTTGCCCAATTTGCATTTTTCAAAACAAATAATATCAATATGAAGAAAAAAGTGTTATGAAGTGGACTGTATGTATTGGGGTTGCATTATTTTCATTCGAATACCAGAATAAATTGCTATTAAGTTGCCTGCCTGGGGTATCTGCGGAGGAGCGAGAATGCTAGATTTTGGTCAAAATTTGATCTCGTTTTTTAAGTGAATTTTTAGCCAGGACCAGCAGTCCAGTTTCTATATGTCAGTGGTTTTAGCGCATTCAGCTAAATATTTATCTGGCATGGTCCAAGGAGATTCTAACATTTTCGTGTTTTTCGATTTGAGAACTGTTTCAAGCAGGAAAGAAAGAAAATCAAATGAAAATAACCCATCTCATGTTTTCGAAATAATATTATAAATATTAGTAGATAGGTACTTTTTCGTCTCATTTATGCCTTTTTTGTATAATAAAGCGCAAAAAACGAACAACGTACAAGCCAAATGACATTTTCTTAGTAATAAGTAAAAGCATATATTTTAACCCTAACACTACAAACTGGGGTAGATATCTTCCCTCAGGCAAACTGTGTTAAATGACGGTTTAACCTTTTTTCAGCACTTTTAGCTATTAAAAATCAATTTTTCACCAACTAAACCTTGATCAAATTGAATTTGCTTTTCACCACTCTCTTTGGAAAAAACAAAAAAATTCATGTACTTATGAGTCAGATTACTGCTTTCTGAACCATCTTACGAACAAGAAACCAGTGTGGTTTTTAGTTCTAGGGTTAATTTAAATATATGTATAAAATCCGTTAGAAGCAATCTAAATTAGCCAGAAAACGAAGCCTTCAATAAAATCTTTTATCTAAGTCTCGTATAATTAATTCTTAACTGCTTTTAGGGGAATATTTGCAATTACATGCCTAGAAACAAATGATTTAATTATTCCTACACTTTTTCCTGCTTTCGTGCTGCTTTTTCAATAAAAACAACCTAGCGATTGTGTTATCGAAACAAAGTAAATTTCCCAGATTACCGCGAATTGAGCCAGGAAATAAACAAAAAAACAAATAAATAAATAAGAAGGTAATGTGACTCGTTTCAGGACTTTGATGAGCACGTCGATTCGCAGAACAATGACACCAGCATGAATGACAATGAGGAATCAATCAACCTAACCATAGAAGAGGACGAGCAGAAGTTATTGCATGACCAGGTAAGTGTTGATATAAATCTAGAATAATTCGAAAAGGTTATAACAATTTGGCTGCTGTTGCAGGCACAAGACGAAAAGGACAAGAAGAAATGTGAGTATATAGCAGGTTTGCATTATATTTCAGCATTTTCCCGGTATTTAGCTTTAAGGAACTCAGGAACTTTTGTTTTTGAATAAAAAAAAATCTTAGATCAATTTAAATTTCTAAGTGTTCCTAGCTTAAATTCTTAATATGTGCAAAAATATCCCAGTGATGATAAAAATTTGAAGTGAAAAAAGTGAGGAACTGTGTCGCACAAAAGTGCAAATTGAATAGCTGTATGCGATGGATCTGATCTATCTACGGTCACCTTCTTCGAAATTGTGAATGTACGAAAAAAAATACTATTCGGAGCTGGCGCTGTGCGGTACAAACAATTTTAGTTCCCATCCCTTTAGGAAGTCTCCTCACATTATCAACTGCAGAAGCACGAATCCTTTCTGTTTCACCCTAAAACTTAACAAACAATTTCAACTCACCCAACAGCTGATAGTATTAAGAAGGAGCCAGAGAATAACCGAGGAGGAGCCGATGAGGACGAGGAAGAAGAGATCACTACCAAGAAAGACAACGTAGTTAAAAAGGAGAAGCAGGAAGATGATGCTAAGGAAACCAAGGAGGAGAAGACATCTGAGGAGAAGAAAAAGGAGGATAGGTTTGTTGCAATTTCAACACAATTTTATCATATTTCTGTTGCTAAGCCATATAACAAATAATTGTGAGAGTGCAATTCGCCAAAAATACAACATAATTGCAAAGAGCGAGGACATCTTAGTAACATACATTTTATTTTTCCAAACAAATCTTCCCGCAGCGATCAAAAGACAACAACTAAATCGGCGTTGATCAAGGATGAAAAAGGTAATTTTACTGAAAAAAATCAAAAAATTACACAAAAATCGTCTTTACGAGAAATGGTTGAGTTGCTTGAATTCGGTTTTTTCGCATATTTATTGTTCTTTATAATCGCTTTCTGATGGTTTTGGAATCTGAAACCACGATCTGCACTTTCGCTGCGCATGCACTTAAACGATTCGTCGAAAAATTCTGGCTTCTTAGGTGATCACAGAGACATTGTAACCAGAATGGTGTTCACCTTAAATGTCCTTTCGGCTAGTAGGGGAAACTAACTACGCACCGGAGGTTTAAAGCAAAGTCAACAAGTATGCTCGAAGCATCACACCTACAACGTTACCAATAGAGGATACAAAGATGCCACCTATCTTTCTTGAGAAGGGTTATCTTCAGTCTTTCCAGAGCCAGCTTTTGCAACTACCTGGATGATGAACTCCTAAACTATTGAGTACTCTTCATCACATGCAAATTTCGCAGCGTAGGTTGGTTGTGATGTAAAGATGGAAAAGGAATTTTAGCTTCCCTACAGAATTAGTGAACGGACTATCCAATGAGCATCATGTGTGCACCTAAAACAATTCTTTTGTTCCTGCCGCTCACAACAACAGGATTTCATCGTTACTATTTTTTTAAATTTAGGTCAGCCGTATTTTTGCACCTTAGCTGTTTGATGACTTCTAAAACACAGAAAGATCGTGAAACTTCTGATAGCAGCAATGATGTGGATCGTTACCTTTATCTAATTTTTCGATTCTTGTTCTGGCCCTGAAGACTGCAACTTCTTCATAAAGTTGATGTTGGTTCTAGACATTTCCTAATCCCTTTTAACTTGCTGGTACAAAGCGATGTAAGAAACGACGTTGCTAAGGTCTATTTTGTTCGTTCGCCCTTCACTCAAGCGTCAACCCATTTCCAGCACTGCTCATTAGAGAAAGGTACATCGCGGCGAAAGTGTTTCAGATTCCAAAAGCATCAAGGTGCTAACCAAACTAAATAGCAATATCATTTCGCAGCAATGAGTCTCATCAAGTTTTCTTTTTCTTAAAAAAGGATAACTAAATAAAAATTTCTCCTTTACATAAAATAAATAAAAAAAAAGCCTTGCCGTCCAAAAATTAAAAGCAAATTTTATTTGGCCCTGTGGAAATTGCAGAGAAATCAGCAGCTGCTGCTAAAGTGAAATCTTCATCAAGCAGAAATCTGTGGGTCTCTGGACTATCATCAATAACCCGCGCCAGTGATCTGAAGACAATATTCTCAAAATATGGCAAGGTGATTGGAGCAAAAGTTGTTACAAACACGAGGACACCTGGTACCCGCTGCTACGGATACGTGACGATGGCATCGTCGACGGACGCTTCCAGATGCATTGAGCACCTTCACCGCACTGAACTGCACGGTAGAATCATCTCGGTGGAGCGGACCAAGAACGAAATCGGGGGCAACACCGGCGGCACAGCATCAGTCACTATTAAAAAGGAGGAGAAGAAGAAATCGCCATCCAGAGACCGTGAACATCGCAATAATTTGAAATCTGAAGAAAAGGAGAAGCCGAAGGAAAAGGAAGAGCCATCCAATGACGGGGGCGGTGACACCAAAAAGCCTGAATCAACGGTGGTGGCGGCAGCACCAGTCGCTGAAAAGAGGAAAAGCCTATCTTCGCGTCGTGAGAGCAGAAAAAGATCGATTTCGTCTACTCGCAAGAGAACCAGCTCCAAATCGAAGGATCGTGAACGTGAGAAGGAACGTGAACGTGAGCGGGAACGAGAGAGGGAGAAATCACGTGAGCGACGCAGAGAACGTGAAGTGCTCTCATATCAGAAAATTCGGGAAGAACGAGAACGTCAGCGGTTGCGTGAAAAGGAACGTGAGCTTCGCGAGGAGGAAAGAAGGCGTCGCGTCATCCGAAGACGGCAGCAAGAAGAGGAAAAGAGGCTGGAGATGGAGCGGGAGAAGCTCCAACTAGAACGGGAGCGTCTCGAGCGAGAGAAGGCGGAACTGCTTCGATTGGAGCGAGAGCGACAGAAGCTGGAGAGGGAAAAAATCGAACTGGAGCGACTCGAGTTGAAGCGTCAGCAGATGAAGTATGCCTCCTAGAATTAATTTTTCTCATTTCACGATTTCTTTTAGATTTAAACAAATTTTTCGTTATTTTTTCGCTGTCCGCAAGATGGACATTCCAAAATTGATTTCCACAATTATATTTCTCTAAACGAGTTAGAATCCGGTTATAAAAATGATGATATTACGCCATTTATGCCCATTTTCCACACAGAGGGGAATTTTCCCTCCAAAGCACTTTACGTGGACAATTGGATCGGAAATTCACTCGCGAATATGCCTAGTGGTTCTTATGGCATTCGCATGAAACGTACAAATTATCTTGTCGCATATTTCCCAAATTTTGGCGAAAAATGAAATAAATTAAACATTTTCTTTTCTCCACAAACGAAATAGGATTATGCAGAGCTCAAGGATAGAGGAGCCTAAGCGTCCTATTAAAAGGGCTTCGGACGATCGATACACTGAGACCGAGAGAAAACGACCTGCAGGCTCTGAGCGAAGGTTTGAGCCTCCGCCACCGCCAAGATTTGATTCTTCGATATCCAGGTTGGCGCCACAGAAGTACATTTATTTACGATATCAAGAATTTTCCATTTGATTAAATTAGTTATGACAGGTCTTCGGAGAAGAAACGTGAGGACTATCCGACCAGTGGCTCAAAGCGAGATGATTACAATACCCATAATACCCATAACACCCACAACACTCACAATACTCATAACACTCATAAGCGCGACATTGAAGTGCCTCGACATTCATCTTCGAGCTACCACGGAAGCCGTGCAGATACTTCTAGTCATAAGTCAAACAGGTATCCGGAACCAGATCGCTCCGAACGCTCTGACCCGAGATCATCCAGCTTCAGGAGAAGCGACGATAGAGGAGATCCAAGGTAGAATTTTACACGAAGTTTAAGCATGTATAAAAATTTACTTTTCAGAAATACGAGTGGAAAACGCTATGGTGAAGTGTCGTCGTATTCGGAGAGACAGGGCGGAGGCAGTGGCTCAAGTTCACAGTGGCATGGTCACAATTCTGGACCGCCAGCAATTAAGTCATTCACAAACAATAGCATGCAGTCGAATAGCAATGTACCTAGCTGGCAAACGAAATCCTCCGACGATCACTGGAGGCCTGTTGAATCTTCGCAAGATCGCTATGATCGGACTTACAATGAACGATCTGGACCATATATTGAATCATCTCGACAAGGAGGAATGTTTATGGGGCGTCCTCAGGACAGGTATGGCGGACAGATGTCGCGTTACGAGAATGGAAAGTATTAGATTGCTTGAAGTACGCACCCGACCAACAAATGGTCAAAGAAGTTTTGTTTTCATTTTATGCCGTGATTCATCTACTCTTCTTCTACACTCATGTAGATTACCTGAATCTACATTTTGTTTTAAAGACTAAATATTTTAAGATTTCAAGCAATTTGTCTTGTTTTTTCTTTCCGTTATCCGAGTCCTAAAAAAATTAATTTAATGCAAAAACTTCAAGTTAATGTAGCGCATTCGGAATTGGGTCCGAAACTATGGTACTTAGTTTAGTTTTAGAAATTGGTCTTGATGATTGGTCTGATTCTGGTTGTTATTTTCATTTCAATAAACGAAAAAAATTTATTTGATCTATTGAGCCATTGAGGTTGCGAAAGTTTGGTTTCGATTATGTTACTTTTTCCCAACTTTTAAATGTCCTAGAAATGAAGAATGGTTGGTCTTATAAATTGGCATTTACATTTATTTTAGCAGTAAACCATTCATAGGTATGTATTGAATTTTAAAGGATGGGAATGTTTCCACGAAATTAAAAGTAATAACATACAACTGGTTGTTTAACTAGTTTAATATAGACCTGTTTTTAAACGTACAAGATCTGGGTTTTTACTTGAAGTTTGTCGAGAACTTTTTGTGGCATACAAAACGTTGGATTTATTGTTTCCAAATTCGGAAATCCAAGCAAGGATAGAGCACCTAGTCCAAATAGTGTGTGGAAGATGTCAGGCAGATTGCCTGTCCGATCACTGAAGCCGCCCGTCTCAGAGTCCTTAAAAAAATGTAATATAGAATTTTATTTCATAAAACGCCCGAGTCAATCTTAAATAACCAACCCACTTCTGACTATGGGCCTTTCTGCAGAAAACAGAGTAACGCCTTATCTTCCGCAGAAAGGCAGAAATTCTTACCTGACATGAGAGAATAAATATTTTCAGTTTATCGGAACTGATCCAGTGCAAGCGCCCCATCATGGTCAGAGAAGCTAGCACCCACCATGAGTAGCATACGTCTGGTAACTTCTCAGGCCGCCCGTTAAGACCACCACTGGGTAGTTGTCTTTCGCACAGCCACCACGCCAATTTCTCACAATCAAGCCTATGCAACTGGTTTGTAATGGACAAGAATCCAACGCAGCAATAAATTAGCCCAGCATGCGATTCGGCGTTTGGTTTAGAACCGAAACCTCCATCGGCGTTACAGCAAGACATGACAAAATCCACTGCTTTGGGAACATCAATAACATCCATTCGACTCTGAAAAAGTATCCTGTATTAGTCCTTTGCAACCGAAGGTTGGCGAAGAGTACAATTAGGGTCAGAATAGCAACTGCGCAGAAAGAGAATCTTGTGTCCACCTCGCCCCATTTGTCACCAAAGAAACTGCCGTCCGGTTGTTGCAATGATGCAACATAATTGGCCACAGCATCTAAATCAATTTCGTCCATGCAGTCGTACATGCACAAAATTTGTACTGCACTCAGGGTGTAAAGAATGTGCGGATCATGAAATTCACAGGCTGAAATCCCTCCACTCATTGGGCATTGGCACTTTTTGACAAAATCAATAATATAACTTCTATCCAGTCTGGGTAATTCTTGCATTAAATCCAACGCTGTAACGCCCCAATATATTCCAGACATCCGGAGAAATTCCGTCATACAGTACTCGTAATCGTTTTGATCATTCCCATGGTTTGCTATGTACTCGACGTGTTTTTCGAACAGCAGCTCCTTGGGTTCGTTGCTCACGTCCACGTCGTTGACGATAAAAGCCTGAGAAGTAGTGATGGATATTGTATTAAATACCATTTAGCAAAGAAACATTTTACTATCCTGTACCATCGCTAAAATCGAACTTGGATCAGCTGTAAACACTACGTGATATGTCTTTCTACCCACTGACATATAGAAATGGACTACTCGTCCCATACAAAATGCCTATCTCGAGATGGTGCACTTTCTCATTCCCTCTTGCTCACGCCATTAACGGATTTTGAGCAGTCAGCTGTGGGTTTGAATTATTGTCAAATGCATTTTTGGGGCATTTCTCCGTTTTTATTGCATAAATCCATCAAGTAATTACACCAAAAATTATTAAATAATTCCTTTTGTATCTTAAATCCCTTTAAAGGAATGCAAACATGAAATTACCTCTTTTTAAGATACAACTGGATTTTACACAATTTCTAAGTTTTCGGCAGAAATTATATAATTAAATTATGAAAATTAGTCTTTTAGTATCCCATATTGCAAATTCTTTTTATTTTACTGACAAAAATGGCACAAAAACGACAAAAAATCTGGGTAGCGTAGTGCGGCGAATTATTTCGAAATTAATTTTATTTATGCCCTTTTAATGTAACTAAATTAATTGGGGATTACAGCAAAAACACAAAAGTGCTCTAATTGTTACTTTTGAGTTCTTAAAACAGTTGTTTAGCAATATAAATAGCATATTTAGAAGAGAGCATTTCGACGTTTTGCTGAGAGTTTTTCAATGAAAAATGTCTTATTCCACAAACTTTTCGCCGCGAAATAATTTAAGATTTGATGCTACTTTTAGGGGAATCAGATTTAAGCGTGCAGGTTACAAGTAAAAATAAATATAATTTTTAAATTTACCCCCTTTTGAAGTCCCCTATCTCGCCTAATGCGAAAGAAATAGACAGATATATGCCTTCTATATCTGAACTCTCCTTAGGTGAGAACTGTCAAAAGGGTGCACCATTTGAGACAGCAAATCGAGTAGTCCATTTCTATATGTCAGTGTTTCTACCATATCGTGACACCTCTGTCAGAATTCGGCTGACATTTCAGGGTTTAGTATTGCCATCTTCAACTATTGATTGATATGCAATCACGATCCATATAATTTATTCAGTAGTGTCATTACACACACAGTCCACATTCATCATGGGTGTGTTTCTTTATTCATTCGGAATATTCGGAACGCTCAATAAGCGTTTCTTTATTCGTTTAAAGTATGCCGAACATTCCGTTCCGCGTTTCTTTATTACTGCGGAATACTTGGAACGTATTCTTTTTGATCCGCCTCAGGAGGTGGAAAAAAAGGAATATTCTCTTGTGACCTGTCAAAAGAGCAAAACGGAACTGAACTGAACTACATGAGCTGCGATGAAACAAAATACTTGTAAATAAATGTTGGGATAAAAAAGATTTCCTTTTCAATCCCTTTTGCTTTATTTATTATATTTTAGCCGAAACAGGACCCTAGCCCTCTCAGCCGTCCCATTGCATTGGCCAGACAATTGTCATGAATGCCCCTATGGGATGGGTTCCATGCAATCGTGGCCAAATCCAGCCTCTCAGCAATTTCAAGGATTTTCGACACCAAGATATGCATGTAGCTATCATGAGTGTTCTTCCTTAAGGTTATGCACCTATTCAGACTTTTAGTGATGATCAGTGACTGCTAAAACAAATAAATGTCAAAATCGTATTCCACGTCGTTTCTTTATTCATTCTGTACTGTATATTCCGTGAAAATTCCATTCGTTCTCTTCCTCCCATGGAATGAATAAAGAAACACACCCCATATAGCACTGGAGGAAGATAACGCCTACGACAGTATGGTCAATTTGGCAGTACTGGCCTGCAAAGTAATGTACTTAACCAAGATGTGACACTCTCTATACTAGCACAAAGCTCTCACCCAAATGCAATTCCGAAAACGAGATCAAAAAAAAATTTTGCCTTAGTGCAGGGCAGTAAAGAACTACTGCCTGGCATCCTTATGTAAATTCCAATAAGAGCGAACGAGAGAAGAATAGGCAGCCTCAAAATGCTCACCTACGGCGCTTACACTGTAAGCAATAAATGCGAGCGTTTTTTTTACACGCGTTTTTAAACGGCTCTTAGTGACAACTGTGAGCGTGCGTGCTTGGTTTAGTGCTCGCCCCTTCTAATGTTCCAGGTATAGGGATGGACTGGAATTGAAGAAGGAGAAGAGGCATAGCACACACATTTGCCTTAAATACGGATCCGGTTTGTTTACATTTTTTCATTCTGCAGTTTTAGGCGTTGAGCGACAACTGTGTGCGAGCGTGGCGAAAAGTACGCCGGTGGCAAAACTTCTATATTACAAGCCATGAAGTGGCCTTTTGCATGTGTGCGTAAGTGGTCTGACAGTTCGAGATATTTACATTTAGTCTTATGGACGATGGATGAAATATGCTGGAAAAATTGGATTTAATCGGGTTTTTTGGCTACTAGAGACCTACAAGTCTTAAGAAATTAAAACCATAGGGGCTTTTACTGTATATAGGACAAAAACATTAATGAATTTCCGCCGAAAAAACAGGAAATTTTCGATTTTTGGGTTCGGTTCAGAGCCAATTCATTCTCCTGCCGTACATTTGTTAGTGGTCCGGCGCCCGACTTTTCTGTTGTGTTATGGTTAAACTCGAAAATTTCACATTCTTTGTTCGAAAAGGTGATTAAAAGTGTTATTAATTACAAGGAGAACTTCTTTAAGTAACCTTGAGTGAAAATCATTTTTGGATAAAAGCTATAGTTTGGAAGCTGCCGCGAATTTTTTTCAACTTTTGCGTTTTCGCCCATAAGACTCAATGGAATTTTTTTAAACTGTCAGACCACTTTGCCCTATAGATGTGTGCGTGCGCCGGACCACTTCATGGCTTGTAATATAGAAGGTTTTGCCGGTGGGCTTGAATTTTTTCGCCTTTTTTTATCCCTTTCCTACACGTAACTTCCTTATAACTATCTAAATCTGAAGTTCTTTCGACTGACGGTACCAAGGTCGAATTTTTAAAAGAAAAAATTTCGCGAGTGTCACATCTTGTTATAGCTAATCTTTGCTGTCAAGTGACAGCAAAAGGAAAAGTCAACAACAAAAAAGATAACGCCTAGTTAGTGGTGACTGTGGTGCGCGGACCGATCTGCGCAGCTAATTCCTTGTTTCAGCGTAGGCGCGGCGATTTTGTGGTCCTGTCTGGTTCTAATTTGATTTGTTCTAAAATAAAATTTATAAAACTCAAGCGCAAACGAGAGGAAAAATTGCACTAATGCAGTGATTCACGTAAAGAGCTGCCGCTTTTTCTTTTTATATGGCAGTGTACCTGATATCAACCATTCTCAGAACAATTTATATTTCCACACATTTAAAACGAGGTTTCATGAACACGTTATATTCAAGGACGAGTAATAAAATTTGCTGTTGGTAAGTAAAGTTTTCAAATAAAACATAAATTGCTTCTATCAATTGGGCTACTTTGTTTATTTAAACATTTATTTTGACCTTTGGACACCTTGTGCGGTTTCCGGGGATCCCCCAAGTAAAAAGCTTTATTGCCATGGGAGTCAGAGGTTTGCACTCTTTTGTTTTTCGAACTGTTGACGGCGGCTGCAGTAATGTGAATCTAAAACTAGAAGCGCAAAAGATGAAAGGGTGAGTGTTTGAAATGTTTTCAATTATGGCAGTATCACTAAATTTAATACCAAACCAACGGTAAGCAATCTGTTACTTATTTGATTTAAAAAAAATTTTAAGAGTTTAGTATAAGTTGTGAAAAGATTTCCATAAAAATTAAATATTTATGGGGTTTTAATATTTTATATAAAAACTTCAAAACGAAAGTTTGCAAATTCAATATGACGAATTTTCCACCTTTTCAATAGTTTGATAATTGATGATTTGATGAGAAAATCTATTAGAATTGGTTTGTTGATTATCTTAACCCCTTGACGCCCTTGGCTACATACAAATGTATACGTTAAGTTTTTATGAATTAAGGCTATTCTAAATGGGGAAAAATTAAAATCTGTTAAAAAACTACATATTCTATACTACATATTCTATACTACTATATTCTATACTACTATATTTCAATAATAAAATCAAAAATTTTTTAGTATGGCAGCATGGATAGCATTTTATTCTACTTGATATTGACTATTTTCAGAATATTTTAAAGTTGCATCTGATAAGCACAGGGATTCTTTTCAGTTTTTTCGAAAATTATCGTAAATTTTTGATAAATAAAATATCCAGTGTTATAAAATGTTAGTTTTAATGATTGCTTTATTTTAAAAACATAATTTGTAAAATAACGCTTTTAATTTTTTACTAATAGTACCTTTCTGTCAAATTTGTGAACTCATTTTCTTTTCTTAGACTAATTGCTTTTCCAAATTGTCTTACTTATTGAGTAGCTGTCGGTAAAACATAGGTATAAAGAAGTAATCAAATAAAACATGAGACCACATTTTTCACATGTAAAACATTTGTCCCTGAAGAGATTAATATTGTGCAACTATTTAGATGTGTGACAAAATGATTAAGTAAGCGATAATTTCTATCGCAGCTACGCAGTTAACCTAAAGCTTTAATGTCCTCGCATAATGTAACGATACAATAGCAAATGCAAAAAGCAAAGATTAATAGGTTTAACAAAATGATTTTTCGATTATGGTTGTATATCACATATTCACTCCACTCCAACACCCTAATATTGAATGAAGTATCAAACTTGAACATTTGAGAAGTCTTTATTTAAATAGTATTTAAAATAAATATGGTGAAAGCGGGTTACTCAGCTAGAAATTCACAATTATTTGTTATTGCAATATTTCTATCTCTTCGCAGGAGCAATCCCATCCTTATAGTGGACCTATTTTCGTTTCATCATTACGTGTGCACTAATGAATATGAAAACATCTTAGGAGGACGTTTTAATAAATTTAATTTAAGGATGGAGGACAGCCTTAATTCTTTAAAATCAATGGGATACAAATTGATATTCTTTGCAGACGGTGCAATGCAGCCTGAAAAAATGGCGGCTGCTCTGAAGCGAAGGGAGGAGGAATATTCGCGCGGAATTAAAGTTCTGTATTACATTGATCAGGGCTTAGATTTAACCAAAAATCTTCCAAAAAAAGAGATTCCATCCCATAAGGCATATTTTGAGAACCTGATTCAAATTGCTGAGAAATGCGGAGAAGTGCACGTATCAGTGCTGAATGAATGCGACCAGGAAATAGTGCATTTAGCAAACACAAAAAAAGCATTAGCAATAATTTCATCTGATACCGATTTTATAATATTCGATGGTTCTTGGCGATTATGGAGCAATTTGAATTTTGTCAATAATACGGCCGTGGAGTATAATAAAAGCAGAATTCAAGAATGCCTGAAACTATCTTGTTGGCAAATGAAACTTTTTGCGAGTTTGGCAGGGAATGATTTCGTAAGCGATGAGCTTCTACAAGTAAATAAGTTAAACTGTAATTAAATAATGGGTCATTTATAAAATTTTATTTCCTTAGAACTTTAATTGTAAGCAAAATTATAAATGGCAGTTTTATAACATCGCTGAAAAAGTAAGGGTAACCTATCCGCGAAACAAAAATCTAGAATCCTTAGCTAAGGATATTTTCGAACCAGAAAATTATGAACAAGGATTAAGAGCTCTTCAAAAAAGCATCAATTTCTACTCTCTAGTAAAACATAATTTGCATTTTGAAATTTAGGTAACTAATTAAAATTTTCTATATAGGATGGAATGGAGATAACCTACTCTGACAATTTTCAAGAACAGGTGGCTCAAAGGTCTCGATTCATTTATGCTATATTGTATAGAGATGAAATTATTATGCCTTGCACTTATTGTGATCTTACTCAAATTAATTACTTCGATCTCTATAAACCCCTTCTCTGCCGTCTGATGGGAGTCTTATTTGCGAGCAGCGAAAAGGTAAACACGAGGAAAATTTTCTACTTCAGACTAAACGGGCGATTCAAAGCTGAACCGCTTCATGCGACATTTCCTCCAGGTCAAGGTAAATAACTATTAATACTATATATATATATGTACATATGTATATGAAAACCAAATATAATTGTCTTGTCCAAAATTCGTTTCCAGATAAAATTTAATCATGTATTAATTAAAATTAAAAAAAATAAATGAACTCGGGTACCGTAGCCCACATGATGTAGCGCTTTTAACTATATTAAGGAAGTGAATTTGCTACGGATCGGTAGTTGCTAAATTCTGCTCTTTCTCAGAGTTGGTCTGGACTACTTCCAACTTTTCGATGCTCAAGTACACTGTTAATTTGTCCTGCTCTATATGTATCATTAAGAATCAAAAAATTAATAAGTTTTAACAGAAAAACCTTTCAAGATTAAACGGGTTTTCAAATATTACAATTTTTTTTTAAATTTATGATATGTATGCGAATTGTTGCTTAATTGTGAAGTTTTCCTTTATCGACTTAAAAAAACCGCTCGTTTTTTCACAATTTTTGTAGAATATCTTCTCCCCGCGACAATTTGGTCTTTCATTATTTATATTTGAATATATTTACAGACGAAGTTCCTCAGTTAGAAAACCTCCTACTGACCCCCTATGGAGAAGACAAGACTTTAGATACTATCAGATGGGAGCTCTTGTGTTTCATAATTTCACCTAACAAATTGAAACCAAACCAAATTCGTTCTATCCCTGGCAATAATCGGGCAACATACTTAACACTTTTTTACCTCGTCAAGGTATAGTAAATATCAGCAACAAATTGATCTCAATTACTAAGAATTTCTAATTCCTAGGCGAATCTTATTCGGGTAGACGAGGCGGATTGTATTTTATTTTCTTGTAATGTCGAACGACTGCCAAACTTGCAAGATAAATTTAGTCTTGAAGCCGTGAAGACGATTGATGGTCGCGACGCACGAGTTGTGTTTTTATTTGAGCGAATGATGTACGAAGTGCCGGCTTGTTTTAGTGCTGTTGGTCTACAGCAATTCGCTGGTTTGATAACATTCGATGGATTATATTTTCATAATTTGCGGAAATTTTGGCACAGATTGGACAGTGATCTATTAAAATCAATTCAAACAAAACTCCAGCCATTCAGGATCTATGCGTAAGATTTCTCATGCGTTGTGAATATTTTCTTTGTTAAAAGTTTACATACGATTGAACTTGATTTTCGATTTATATTCTTTGTTACACTTTTAATATAAGATAAAATATGTAATTAAATTATATTATAACACATTATTTTTGTCCAGGGTAGCTTCAATTCTATTGTTGTTATTGTTGTGTTTTGTGTTATTACACTTCTGAATTTTTGAGAACTAAAAAGAACCTGGGGCAGTCCAATTATTTGATTTCTCATCGAACAGAAAACAATGGCAACTGTCAGTTACCTTGAAAAATAATTTTAAAATGTCATTTTCTTACTCCTGCTCCTGACTAGGACCAAGTTCGGAACTGGTCAATAGGTTGCAAAATACTTTTTCAGCAGACTCAAATGTCAGATTCTTTCAGCTGAACTTTTAATAATGTCCGGCATACGGAATATGTATTCGAAGAGTCGTGAGTTTTGCTGTCTTTATAAATTAGGTCTAACTGAAGAATAGGTGTTTCGTTGTATTTACGGTGAAATTGTGCAGGAAACTTCCTATTCGACGTAAAACAGTAGGAGGAAATATAATTCGGTGGCGCTCGGCCATTTATTCGAATATATTTTTGTATATTCCACTTTTAATTTCTGAAATTTTTTGAAATTTCAAGTGGAATATTTCGCCTCCATAATTGATTTTTACCTGCACAATTTCACCGATATATACCTATTGCACCCTGCACTACACTAGTTTTCACTTAAATCACTTGAAAATCACTTAAATACCTTTAAAAAAACCGCACGCAAAATAAACCGAAATTCAATTTTCAATTCAATTTATTGCGACTATTATGGTACAATGTTGGATAACAAATGGTAGAACTATGATAAACTTCAAGGGAGCAGATTTACAATAAGTAACCTATCTAACAATGTGCGGCGTTAGGTGCCATTTACCGTTGACAGAAGATGTCAAAGCTGTAGTCTGTTTATGTGTTTGCGCAGGGAACACAGTTGCAACATGTTTATGTATCATTGTACAGAACTTACAACTAGTTAACACTTAAAACTAAAAAATAGATAAAAATAAAAATAAAAATAAAAACTATAAACTAAATAGTCTGAGTTTTTAGAACTGAAGAGGAATGATACAATGTACAATATAAATGATAATGGCTTAAGATAACCTATGTATGAGCACCTTAAGAGTTGCCAGGTTGGAAGAACAGCGAGTTATGATTTTATAATAGTATGACGGGAAGAGTATAAGTTGCCCTTCAGCCTCTATGATTATTCTTGTTTGTTTTCATATAGAATTGAGGGATAAATTGGATTGGATCGCAGTAGAGTGCTGTGTACGAGTCCGGATGTAGGAAATTGATTGGTGAAAGATAATAATTCTCTAGGATGGAGGATTTGATGTTGCGGTCGTATAGATCTTTCAGGAGAGTGTTTGGATGAGATTTTAGTTTTTCCAAGTCATTATGCATTAGGCGGGTGAGATGGCAGACTAAGGGTTGAATTTTGGCCGCGGAATATATCTCAGCATTAGAGTAATGTTTCTTAAGGTGACTTCTGAAACATTTGTTTGTACATACCCTTAAGATTTTCCTTTCAAAGATAAGAAGCTGGTTCATTAAGGTGGGTGATAAAGTGGCCCAGCATGGGAACGCATATGTTAGAATAGGTCTTATGAGTTGTTTGTAGAGCAAAATAAACCGACATCGCGTAAACAAACCGCCATATTACTTGCAAAACAACCGATCTGTCACTCCGTTTTCCGCCATTCCACTTTGACTGCGTCCGTTAAGTTATAATTTTACTTATCCACTGAAATACAATTTGTGGATGTGAAATCAAAATATTTTTCGTACGAATGTAAAAAATTAGAATAATATTGACTAAATATTTTCCTTTTACAAAATGTCTATTGACTAAGTATTCCCCTTTTACAAAATGTCTATTGACTAAATATTTTCCTTTTACAAAATGTCTATTGACTAAGTATTTCCCTTTTACAAAATGTCTATTGACTAAATATTTTCCTTTTACAAAATGTCTATTGACTAAGTATTTCCCTTTTACAAAATGTATATTGACTAAGTATTTTCCTTTTACAAAATGTCTATTGACTAAGTATTTCCCTTTTACAAACGAATTTAATATTTATTTACGTAAATATACAGAAATATTTAAATATTATTCTAATTTTTAACATTTGTACGAAAAATATTTTGATTTTACATCCACAAATTGTATTTCAGTGGATAAGTAAAATTATAACTTAACGGACGCAGTCAAAGTGGAATGGCGGAAAACGGAGTGACAGATCGGTTGTTTTGCAAGTAATATGGCGGTTTGTTTACGCGATGTCGGTTTATTTTGCGTGCGGTTTTTTAAAGGTATTTAAGTGATTTTCAAGTGATTTAAGTGAAAACTAGTGTAGTGCAGGGTGCAATAGGTATATATCGGTGAAATTGTGCAGGTAAAAATCAATTATAGAGGCGAAATATTCCACTTGAAATTTCAAAAAATTTCAGAAATTAAAAGTGGAATATACAGAAATATATTCGAATAAATCGCCGAGCGCCACCGAATTATATTTCCTCCTACTGTTTTACGTCGAATAGGAAGTTACCTGCACAATTTTACCGTAAATACAACGAAACACCTGTTCTTCAGAAGTTCCCACTAGTTCGACTAGTTCACTTTTCTAGTGATTCTAGTACAATTTTTTGCATGAAACAGTTAAAGCACACATGCCTGGCAGCACTTTTGTTTTGCCGCTGTCAGATCAAACTTATTGTTTTGTCGGGTGGTATCGCATTTGATAAAATAAAAGGTCCATTGGACTTCAAATTCTATACTTTAAGATATCATTGTACTTTTGGCTGAGGGCGAAGTGTCTTCAAAAAAATATTATTATCAAATTTAAGCGAAAATTGCGGATAAAATTTGCGAAACAAATAAATATGCCAAAGGACCGAGTGGGCGAGTGTATGGAAGCTGATGGATGTGTAGGTGCAGGTCTCGTGTGGTCGTTCTCCCCCCTTGGATTTTACCGCAAGCTGGTTCCACAGTTCGTCATGCAGCTAACGGAGGAATTTGGTGAAAGGCAGGTACGACGCCAGCGACTGAAGGTGTGAATCGAGTCGGCTGTGTTTGCAAACAAAGTTCATTAAATTTTTCGTTTTGAAATCGTCAGTTTAATCGAAATTCTCAAACTACCTTTTAAATTGTGGTCATTTCTCGAAGCCGACAAAATCTAGGTCAGTTGAACCATTTTCAGGCGCCATTAGGACAGGTGTTCTGTTTAGAAGAAAAAATCTAGGTGATGTCTGTGCCTCCGATTTGATGAACGGTAGTTTCCAGCGCTGGCCGAAGAGCGCTCCGATGGAGTGAGTGACAGCGGCTCTGCGCGGCCACCACACAGAGGCGAGGCGAGGCACCAGTGAGGCAGCCAGTGCGACCCCGCAGACAGAATCCATCGTCGACTTCTAACAGTTAGCAGTTGCCTTACCAGTTCAGGTGGGTAATTTATGCACCATAAATTCCAGTCATCAATACAAAACTAGTTGACTTCAGTAAATCGAGGCGTTAGCAGCTTTCGTTAGAGAGGGCTGACGTAACGTGTTTCATGTTTTCGTTCATATTTTAGTGGGCACGGTCTCCGATTGCAAAAATTCAGTGAGTTTGACGCCAGAATTAAGAATTAATCGATTCCAACAGAGTTATAATATGCCAGACAGAATGGAGGAAAATCTATCGAGGCTGATAAATGGGCTACCATTGGAGGAGATCACCGTCCACTTGTGCGACTTTACACTCGAGGAGCAGAATCTAGCCACTGAGGCGCAGGGAATTCAACCCACAGCTACATCCGATTTTATTCCAACCGTTGGGCGCACCGTGACCTATATTGTGGCCTGTGTTTTTGTGAATGACAAAAACGAGGTTTTAATGATGCAAGAAGCTAAGCAGTCCTGTGCTGGAAAATGGTACCTACCAGCTGGACGGATGGAACCGGGTGAATCTATTTGTGAATCGGCCGTACGGGAGGTGTACGAGGAAACGGGTCTTAATGCAGAAATAACCACTTTACTCGCTCTAGAAGCAGCTGGAGGCTCTTGGTTCAGGTTCGTTTTGACAGGAAATATAATTGGTGGAGAACTCAAAACACCGGCCCGAGCAGATAAGGAATCCCTTCAGGCTAAGTGGATTGGCGATATAAACGAGCTCAGTTTAAGGGCACACGATATTGTCTCCTTAATTGACATAGCAAGAAGCTATAAAAATCGTGGACCAAATCCCTGGCACGAGAAAATTCTTCCAGCGAAACAAACTCATCAAAAGAACTATTTGCGAGTAATCGTTGCAATCAGGAAGCGTACGACCAACAGCCTTCACGTTCTCTTAAGCGAAAAGAATGTTTACCACTTCCCCACAGTTGAAATTCATCCAGCACGTAGCCTCCACTCTACACTCCGCAAATTCATGATTGAGTTGTTTGGCGCTGAATTGCCACAGCACCGGCCGCACGGTGTTCTTTCCATCGAGCACAATCCGTCGAGTGCTGCCCTTGCCTCCTCAACTGATGGAATTTGCATTACGCTCCTCGTTGTCTTCAGGCCTCCGCTTGAAGAAGTTAGCCTGATTGGGAAGTGCGTTTGGCATGAGCTCACCGGTAGTCTTGGGGAACAGTTAACCAAAATCATATTGACGAAAAACTCAACTTTCCCGCTCCATGTTATCCGATAAAAAAATAAAATAAAAAGGAGATGGAAAAAATGCCGGATCGCGCAGTAATCGAACCTCGGAGCAATGGATATCTGAGTACAGTCTGTATATAGTGTCTGTAGGCTAGGTATTAACTGACGATGCAGCAGCGCCTGTTTATATTATTTATTTTTTACCCCATGCGCCTTATGCTATTCAATTGTTACTCTGTGGAACTGGTTGATGCTACAATAAAACTATATTTTATACAACGCAGGCCTTTTCCATTTTAATTCATCCTTGAATATGTATTCCATTTGAGTTTTGTACTATTTCAGAAAAGATTTTTTGTTAAGTTCTACAGGGTGAGTATGATTCTTGAGTTTTTACATATCAAATGAACACAAGGTAGCTATACATATGTACTTCCAAATGAGAGTTTCAGTGAGTATATCGAAATTAAAAAGTTGATGTGGTTTTATAAGTACCTACAACGTCGATTTTTTAAAAATAATTCATGCACACATCTTTAATTTGCAAAAAAGTTTTAAAAATCCAAAAACTGAAGAAACTAAAGACAAGTAGTCTGCCATATACAGCATTTAAATTTAGATTGCTTAAAAGTTAGGTTTTATAGGAGTATCGTTCAAGAGAACGCTTCTCAAATTTAAGAATACTGTTTTTCATAAATCAAGCATACCAACGCCGAAAGTTTGATTTGTTGCCCTTTTTTATTCCCGTGTAAAAATGTGGTAGTTTGTTTCATTAGTGAACAATATGCTATTATGTAAGTGGGTTGTACTTTAGGAGTAATAATAACAATAAAAAACCTATAAATGTTTTACTCGATGTATATTAATAAAAATCAAACGCACAAATACGAAATGAAATTAAAAATTGGAATGACCGCTGACGGTGTAAAACAATAAATTCAACAACTTTAACCTAAAACACATTTGTAGGTTTGAATTAAACGCTTAGACATTTTAATTATAAAAGCTAAACAAAAAAAAAACAATGAAAGAATTAAAAAAATATGAAGCTTGTAGTTGATCATGATGACTATTTCAAGTCATAAAAATTAAAAAAAAAAAACATCGAAAAATAGCAGCTTAGCTGCTGTTATTTGTTTCTGGAGAAGAAAAATAGTTTATTTTAGCTGATCGGCTACTTAGCACCAAAATGCTAAAAAGGAATCAAACAAGTTTTATGTATATTCTTGCAGATCGGCTGGTTATTTTTTTCCTTCTATTAATTTGTTAAAAAGATCCATAAAGGAGTCATATATCATAAATGTTATGGCAACGTCCAGACATACTCGACTAAGACGAGGAATGGTTCCTTTGTAGAATGCGGCGGGTCCTTCGTTTTTCCAAATTTTTATGGCACAATCAACTGTGTTTTTGTACTTTGATGCTTCAAGACCTTGCATTCTCGTTTTTACAACATCGAGGGGCGTGTTTCCAAAAACAGATGCGGCACCAGCCACAGCACCAAAAGCTCCAACCATAATTTTGGGAACAGGCTTGTTATAATCGTCACCCTTGTACAAATCTTTTAAACTCTCCATTACGAAAAATCTTATTGCCTGATTGGATCCCTGTTTTAGTACTGTTGCGGTCACTCCTTTATAAATACCCGTTAGTCCTGCAGAAGGACAAATACAATTTTAAAAAGTACAATAAAAATATCAAAAATTTATTAGACATGCACCTTCAAGTTTAATAATTGTTCGAACGCCGTGAAAAAATCCCTTGAATTTCGGATTGGCACTTCGTTGGTCGTTGATGAATTTCACTTTAATTGTTTCCATTGGTGTTACAGCTAAAATAGCTTCGCATACACCAGCTCCTAGACCTGCTAATAATTTTCCCGATGTGCTTAATTGTCCATTTTCATTGACAAGATTGGATTTCAGCATCTCAAAAGCACCAAATCTGCGGAAGATATGAAAATTATTAATCTAGTTATGTTAACTCACTTATCACAAATTAGCTTCTCTATCCCTAAGCTCAGAGAAAGGCAATATAAATACCTCGCAGAAGGAATATAACACTTAATTCAAATGCTACTATGACCTACCTAGCTGCTGATTTTGGTATGCTTCCATATAAGAGCACACTAAGTCCGCGGTAGAGTCCAAAGAAACCATTTGTTTTTACGGTTTTCTTAACGCAGTCTATGATGCCATTGTATTTTTTTGCTCCTCCTATGTAAAACGTAAATAATATAAAGTTTTTAGTAAATCAATCAAATTAAAAAATATCTAAGGAATTTGGAATTTGGTATTATAGTGGAATCTACAGCAACAGATTTATTTTAATTACCAATGAAAAAGAAAATATTTAATGAGCGACAATATTTCAACATATGTACAATATTTCATTAATTTTTTTTCTTCAGAAAAAAAGCTAGACCTTTTGGCTAGAAGGGTGCCCGTATTTGCGTTATTGAAGGTTTTTAAAAACTTCATTTCTATAAAGATTTGGTAGCTGCAATGAAAATTGTTTCTGTTTTAAGATAGCAGTCCTTCTTGTTTTCATCGATGCATATCTATCATCAGTAATAACTCAAAGCCTAGGATAAGGCTTATCACCGGCTGCCTAAGCAACGAATTGTACGTGAACAGTGGTTGAACTCTTAGCGATAATAATAGCCAGATTGATTACAAATGTAGAAGTGTGCTGAATGTGACTAAAATAAGCAATAAGCCAAAATAAACGGAACAGTTTGTTTCGTTTCGTTGAACCATACTAAATTTATTTAGGCTTGAGGAGTACAATTTTTATATTATAGTATAAATTTTAATTGATTTACTTACCTTTTTCATCTAGTTGCAACTGAGTTTTCACATATTCGGTGGGGAATGTTATAAGAATTTCTATGCCGCCAGTAATACCACCGGCGACAATTCCTTTTAGTCCTCTTGATTGTCCACCTGCACCGGCAGCTGCTCCAGAATGCTGCATCCATGGCCGCAGGCCGAATGGATTTAAAAAGTTTGTGCCGTTTCTTCTAGCTGGATCCATTTTTATTCAAAATTTATTTACTTAAGTAGGAACGTTTAATATCTGAAAAATTATAAAACAGAGAGAATAGTTTTCCCACAAAAAATTGGTTGTATTCAAACTATTGTTGCTTACTTAATCAGAATGAAGATTAAGCTTGAAATTTTTCTTGTAACATGTATGTTGTTGCCGGATCTGGCAAACGGCCCGATTTGCCCCCGCCTACACTTCACACTTTACGCGATTTTTTAATGTTGCTCGTCCTGAGACCTTCTGACGTTCTCTGAGCCGGACGAGCTCAAAAAAATGCTGGCGTTTTGATCCAGAACGCCTAGCCAATCTTTTCAGTGTAGTTACGGCTTGGCGTTCTTGCCAAAGACGCCGCGATTGTGAGGACCAACCGCCAGTCCTTATATTTGCGCGGTTAAAATCCGAAGTGTAAAGTGTAAGCGTAGGGAAATATTGTAACAATATTTAAGACAACAATTCAAGTAAGCAAGCAAACAATTTTGGTTTTTAAGAAAGGGTTGTAGGTTTTTTCAGTTTTCCATTTTACGATTATTTTTTACAAATGAGCGCGAAACCTTAAAATTGGTGAGAGAAATTTCTTAAATTAATTTAAATGGTTTAAAAAAGGAAAAGAGAACCTCTTTGCACAATTTTATAGGACAGGTAAAGTAAGTATGTTGAAACACTTCTTGACTTGACTATTTACAGTGATAATCACATTAATAAAAAAAAAAAAAAGCGGCCAAGTGCGAGTCGGACTCGCCCATGAAAGGTTCCGTAGCAGCGATTTATGACGTATTAAAAAAAAAAACTATTTACTAGATCTCGTTCAAACCAATTTTCGGTGGAAGTTTGCATGGTAATGTACATCATATATTTTTTTTAGTTTTATCATTCTCTTATTTTAGAAGTTACAGGGGGGGGGGACACACATTTTACCACTTTGGAAGTGTCTCTCGCGCAAACTATTCAGTTTAGAAAAAAATGATATTAGAAACCTCAATATCATTTTTGAATACCTATCCATAGATACCCCACACGTATGGGTTTGATGAAAAAAAATTTTTGAGTTTCAGTTCTAAGTATGGGGGACCCCCAAAAAAAATTTTTTTTTTCTATTTTTGTGTGAAAATCTTAATGCGGTTCACAGAATACATCTACTTACCAAGTTTCAACAATATAGTTCTTATAGTTTCGGAAAAAAGTGGCTGTGACATACGGACGGACAGACAGACAGACATGACGAATCCATAAGGGTTCCGTTTTTTGCCATTTGGCTACGGAACCCTAAAAAACATGCTATTCCCATTAACTAAATCATATGTATCTCTTAATAAAAATAATAACACGTGAAACCAATTTTAATTCTGCAGATAACTTTATTTTCGGGAATGTTGTGATAAAATACAGAAGAAAAATATGGCAAAATCTCGACATCTTCAACTATAACTTAAGAAACAGTTCGTTTTCCGATAATGTACCTTGATATGAGGTTCAAAGAAAACAATGCAAATTATTTTTTGAAGTTCAGTTTCTGCTTGATATTAATGCGGAAGAGTGATTAAACAATTGGGCGCAGTCTGGTGACCGTATCTCACCTGTCGCCTAGTCTGGTGAAAAAACACATGTACGGTTCACGAGACTAGCGGGCAAATGAACGAACTTTCATATCTGTGCACCTTTTGTTTTCAAGATTAGATACAGTGATCTGAAGACGAGTGCGACGATTTTTATAAATATAAATCAGCGCAGAGAAAGTAAGTTAATATTTTTGCAAACTCCGCAAAGCGTATTCGACTCTTGAAGACTTTGGCTCATCAAACCCAAACGATATTTAGGAAGGAAATCTTGCGAAAAACTCAACATTTTCTATTAAGTTCCTTCGGTAAAAGACCGATTAAGCAATAATAGAATCCCCATCGATTATTCTCAGGTAAAACGGAAATTTTCTTAAGAATTTTCGCAAAAAAGTTATCACTAGGTCACTAATGCTTTACAAGAAAACACTCTTTAAGGATATTTACGATTTGTTCTATTTTAAATACGAATATGCCATTCGTAAATGAAGCATTTCCAAGCAACGTCAAAAAGGCAATATTGTCTAGATTTTTTTTTTTAATAAAATTTTGCTTCTACACAACTAAATTATTCATAAGTTCAAAGGTCTTTTCGAAAAATCGGTGAAGTACAGACTGTTACTTTCCCTTCTTAAGCCACAGAAAAAAACATTCGAACAAGCAAAAATCCAGTGATCAGCACTATAAAAGTTTATTCAGCACTTGCAGTCATCTAAAAAATCACCGATCACTTAGTTAATTATGACCGTGAACTCAAATGCTAACTTCAGCTTGGAACCATGAGCTACTCAGTACTCAGCCAGGTGCTAAATATGCCTCCACAGTTCGTTTATAAAATAAACGTTCGAAAAATTCCAAAAGAGAGTTCGTTTAAAGGAAGCCGGTATCACACTGAAAGCGGTTATGCAATTAACCAGCTTAAAACATAACAGATTAATCATGCCACTTACTTACAAGATGGTCAGATTGTTACGTCACTTCTCCTGAGAACTATTTGACCTTCGTTACTATCATTAACATAGAAACACGAGACAGAAAACCCCGATCTTGGCGAAATTTCACTTTTTTGTACACTCACCTAAAAACAATTCGAAAAAGAGTGCGGGATCACAGCATGAAACGACCAGACCATCTATTTGGGCTATTTTATGATTTGTATCTAGAAAGCGTGCTTCGGAGAAAAATGTTTAAGACTTCAGCGTAACTCTCCCACTGCGACCGAAATATCGCCCGATGCTAATCATTCGCTTGCTCGACCCAATCCAAGATCAACTGCAGGAAGTCAGCTGCTAACTGAGGGCATAAAATTTATATAGCACCCGCTGACCCGAAGCTACAAGTAGCATGCTTTTTTGTCTTTTAATGAGTTTTGGCGAGGGAAAAAGAAAATTCCATAATAAGTGGACTTTCGCGATTATCATCATCGATCGTTCATGTAGTTAGCCGAGCGCTGCCAGGCCAGAAATTTTGTAAAATGTCTGCAGGCAAGTAATAACAGTTTGTGGATCTTTCTGATTGAAAAAATCGTTATCTTTTGAGTTAATGTAAAAATTTATGACGATCATGCGTGATTGCAACTCTTGTTGTTTATGAAAATATAATCTCGAATTTATTTAATCCATTTGACAAAAATAACAATTTGCAATATTTCTTAGAGTATCTAGTGATATTTCGGTCTTTGTTGTGTCAGAGCTTAGCTTAATATGTCTTTTTGTGTTGTAAAAGCGATACAGTTTTAATCGGTTTTTATAATTTGGTCTTTATAACGGTCAATTTCCACATTTAGTGTGGAGCTCGAAACAAATATTTTACTAAATTAATACGAGCATCTACATAGAGCATGGTTTTAGGAATGGAATGTAACTTTCCTTTTCAAGATCTGTCTCTAATACTTACTGCATGCGGATGCGATATGGAAAAATATGAAAGTTTATTAAAGTAATTGCTCTTGTACATATTTGCGGATTGAATAAATAAAACTGAAGAGCTTAAATTGAAAAGGATTTTAAATGAAATGTTTCTGTTAATAGAGTATCTAAAAATATTAGTATTTAAGAAGATTTTGAGATAAAAATTAAAAATTTTAATATATAATATGATACTGAAATTTTAAATACGTTGTATTGAATAGAGTATAGCTTTGTTCCAAACCATATCTTAAGGACATATACATATGTACATATGTATATCGTAAGCTACGAAAAAAGTCTTTAATTTCTCTGCCTGGCGTTGTTTGGATGACCGCTAATTTTAAAACTTTTTGCTTCTTTATTAATTTAGTACAAACTTTTACAATTAAAAAAATTTAATAAATTCGACAATACGTAAGTATTTTTAAGAGGAATGGGGCAATTGTTTATTTTTTTTTCTTTTATATACTTCCTTAGAAAGTTTACAATTCAAAGAAGATACATTGGATTTGGATTCTTGTCTAATATTACTCGGGAGTTCATGAAATAGTTTCAAACTTTTAAACATAATGGACTTTTGAGAGCTATTTAAATTGTATTTTTCTAAAATCGTACATTCTTCTAAAAGAATAACCATCATCAAACCAATTTAGTCTCAACTAAAATCAATATAATTTTATAATACATCAAAATCTCAATACTCACAACCTTTCGTTTAAGTTTAAGGTGTTTCATTTTGTGGGCTTTGGGGCTAAATCCATCAACTGCGCCTCAACAAAACAAAAAAAAAAAATAGAAGGGAGAATAAACCGTAGTTCAAATTAGAAAACCGCAAAAATGATCTAAGGCGTTTCCAGTTAACTTTGGTTTGAGGGCCCCATTCTTAACTATCCACCCACAACGCCCTCGTCGATTATTTTTAATTAACATGGTTACGAATTACGCCCCATTGCGGTCCTTCAATTTCGATGGCTTACCCCAGTTGGTGGATTTCCTCCCCCATTTTTATTTAATCGGAATGTACCTCGACTTGGCACTTAAATAACAACTTTAATTGCAAATAACTTTCCTCGTAAACCACATAAAATTGAAATAAAAAACAAAAACTTTAATCGTCGTATCCCGCAGATAAAGTGTCAACAAAATTATGACAATTACTTTTGTTGTTGTTTTTTTATTCCCCGTTGTTCCAGTCTCTCTTCTAGGGGATGGGGAAAATGGGACACCAAACATTAAAGGGGGCGATGAATCGTCCCGAAAGGTTTGAAGCTTGGTATTTTGCGATTGTCAGATAGGGTTGCAACGAGTCCCCATTAGACCGTTCAAAATGCGGTTTGGGTCCAGTCTAACAATTGCGCGAAACCTAAAAGGAATAATTCAGTGAACGATATTTTTATTGTTTTAAGCTATATATTTTCAAAATTAACGTTCCACATACAAAATTCAAAATATTTAATTATTTTAAATAAGAGACTCTGAAAACCTAAATATACAATATAAATGTTCATGAAAAATCCTGGGCCCATTTTTAGCAATCATAAAACTTGATTAAAGTTGAATCAGTATCAAGTAACAAAAAAGTATAACATTAAAATTTGTTCCAATAATTATAACTTTTCCTCTGAAATGATAGTTACGCTGAAAATTGTATTTCTCTATTAATATGAAGAATTTGAAGATTGAGGAAAATAATAAAAAACAGTATCAGACTTTTAAAACAACTTTATTCATCGTAAAGAATAAAAAATATATCAAACATTTTAAAATGTCAATTGTAGAACTTATTTAAAATCGATCCTAATTTCTATCATCATTATGGACTTAGTTTAAAAAAACCTAGTTATAGATCCTAACGAAAACATTTCCGAATGATATTATATAGTAGATACTGCACGCCAAAGTTTCACTTCTCGCAAGACACTTGTAAACATATTTAGCCTAGGTAGCAATTAGTGGTAGTTCTTAAAGATACAACACAGTACTATGGCCGGTGAAGTTTTTTTTAAATTATTTTTTAAATAAGATATTTACATGGCATTTCTAGAAAACTTAAGTATCGACAAAATAAGATAAATTTTTTTTTATTTAACATTGTTAAAGACAATTCATAGAGAATACTTATGCTTTCCATTGGATTCTTATATATCTAGTGGTGTGCATTTTATAAAATGACTACAAAATGAGCTGTCGTACATCTTCTTTAACACACATTGAGTCCTTCAGCCGATTTAAAAGTTTTAAGTTTTTATCAAACTCCATCGCAATTTATGTAAGTAGGAAAAGAAAGGGATGAAATAGTTAAAAGATGGTGGTAAACATTGTGGACGTCAGTGACGGGTATGACAAAAGAAATGCCCAAAAGCTAATATTAATTTTATTTATTGTATAGTGTTCGTACCATAATAATAATTACAGTAGATAGCAGATGGGGAAAAATCCCCTATAGTGTGACCTGCAGTAAAACTAATATAGTTAAAGAGATTCTGGATGCAAAATACTGAGTTTTATTGACATTGGTCTCATGTCATCCTTACCCAAACAATGGGGATTTATAGACAAGTTCAATGAGGCAAGATATTAAAGAATTTCCTAGATATATATATTTTTTGTTTTCTTAAAAGTATACTCATAGGAATGCATTTCGTGCATTCTTTATATTTTCAAAGGTCTAATAGGCGTTGTGTGCCACAATCAACAATGCAGAGAAGCAAACGTATTTACTTTATTTATTTTTTATTAAAAGGATCATCAGTACCTTGGAAGCCACATTTATCTTAAAACACGGACAATTAAATTTAAACAATTTCCGACCGCGATAAAACATAGAAAAGATAGTAAAAAAATAAAGCCATAAGGTTTATAGGAACTAATAATGAAAACCGGCTCTGAAATTGTTGTTACAAAAAATCTAATGGCTTTTGAATTCAGGAATAAGCTCCATGGGCTGAATTATGTGCGAAAAACATTCGTCTTAAATGAAAATTTTGATCCATTCATTCTACAATGTATCGCACAAAATCTTATCTCCCCAATTTAACTTTAGATTGTCGCGTCCATGATAACCAGAAAATTTACCTTCATGCTTGAAACACAACATACAAATAACCGTAGCTCCCATCTCTATTCTAATTATCTTTTCAACGTTTAAAATTCTTTCTGCCGCGCGCCGTGGCAATCACATTTCACTGAAACCATTTTACTATACGTTGGAGCTCACTTATTACCTATAATTTCTTATCGTCAAAAACAAATAATTTAATAGTCTTCATAAATATTTTTTCTTCTTTTTCGTTTTTTCTATAAAAAGTTTTTAATTGTAAAAATTGAGTTATCTAGCTGAACTTACGTCGAAATGCACCTTTTACTGTAGACGGTGCCCAAAATCTGAGAGTTGTTTATGCGTCACATAGCCGCAAATGTTTTCGTTGATTCCAGCTTCTTTGCACTTTGAATCTGTATTCATTGTATTAGCTGCTGGGATTATGGGCTTACCAAAAGCGTCTAAACTTGTGTAGCCGCTGAAAACTTGCTCCGGGAGCTGCTGGAATATCGATTTTAATGAATTTAGTTATATAAATAAAAACTTAAAACTATAAAATGAATGAGACAGTGAAAACTAAAATCCATTTAATTGTAATTACCTTCTGTGGTTGCACATATCCATTAATAATTATAGGACTAACAACAGTGGACGCTATTTTCTTATCGCTTCTCTGCACATTTGGTGATTCAGCTGGAGAACCATTCGAACTATTGCTCATATCGCTAAGTTCAACAGAATCGCTCTGAGCACTATGTTCATCCTCTTTCATAGGATCAGACAAGTCGTAGCTATCACTTTTATCCGAGCAGTTGATTCCATGCAAGTACCCAGAGTCGTTACCACTACCAGCAAGCAGGTGATGATTTTCATTCTTAAATATAGACTCATCGCTTCGCATGATTTCATGATTAGTTATCATATTATCGATGCCTTTATGGATTTCTTGATCAAGATCTGTAAGTCCTGGTGGTAGTACCACATCGATGTTCTTCATGCGTTTGTATTTCTGACCACAGAAGTAAAACACTACCAAACTGACGAACGAAACGAGAACTCCAAATATTAAGAGTATCTTCCGCTTGGAATCATCCTCATAGTTGCAAAGGTAAGATAGCATTTGTTTGGGTTCCCCTCGCAAAAATACATGTTTTCCACTGTAGAGTGTTACCATTTTTTCTAGCTGAGGATCGTCTTCCAGGCATTTGAAGCCAAGAATATCATCAGTGTACTCCTCGAGAGGTCTTTGATAAAAGTGTGAATTTGAAGGATTATCTCTTTCTTGCCGGTTATGCCTAACATGATTTTCCTGATGCTTAAGATGTGGGCCCTCGATGCCAACTAGATCAATTTCGGCATGAGAATGCCTCTTAAATATCGGCGACACACGAGTCATTATGATATCTGTATGCCTTTCTAAATCAATGTACTTATCCGCATCACCTATATCTCGCTTTGTAATTATATGATAATCTCCCTGGGACTTATCAGCGGCATTTACGGCACGAACAGAGAATTGGAACCAATGCGAGGTATCTAAACATGCAGGAAGTCTTACACGACATTTTGTGCCATTTACTTTTGAAATCACATTTACTTCGGGTTTGTTATCTTTTAGACGCGTCGATAGTACCTCGTAGAAGTCTAGCCTACCAGCGGGTCTTTCGGGAGGCTCCCAAGTGAATGTCAATTCAGAAGTATCAGTCGTATGAATTATTTTTCCTACTACACCAGGTTCTACAACGAAAGGTACGGGGAAAATATTAAATTGAATACTTAAAAGTAGTTAGGTTTTAATGAAGGCGATAATTTACGATAATTTTTTAAAGTTCGCTGACACTGAATATATTATTATTATAATTAGGAAATTTTATCTGCCTTCCGGGAAAATTTATATATAGGGACTGCCGAAATTCCAAAATACTTCTTATACTTTTTAATTGAAAAACTTACCTCCTATTAACGTTTTAAAGTGAATAATATTGCTGGAATTCGAGTCCTCATTAGTTCTTGCTACAACAGAAACGATATAATCGTGGTAGCTGTTCAACTCTCTGAGAGTGTACTTTATATATGTACTATTATCCCCCTCAAGCTGTACCTTTTTGCCATTATACCTACACGCAATTCTAATAATTATAAGTGGTTAATCCAATATAAAACTGGCAGAACTTACGTAATTTCATAATGCCTCAAATCTCCGTTCATCGATTCAGGAATAGTCCACATTAGGTCAACAGAGCTATTCGTCAAATTCATGTAGGTTAAATTTCTCGGGGGAGTAGGTGCTGCAGAAATCATCCATTAGATTTAAACAAAATATGAAAATCAGTGCAATAATTTTACCTGCTTCGAGAGTTGTTTGCTGCTTAAAATCACTTGGGGGACCTTGCTTTTCTGCAGAATACATAAACATGACAAATTTGTACGTAGTCCGAGGTTTTAGATCAGAAACTGTAAATTCAGTTGCATTCTTTGGAATCGTTATATTTCTCCTAGCAGCATCTTCTACACATTGGGGATTTGCAGAAGGTTTCTGAATTGGGCAGTAAGTAAGATGGTATCCCTCCAGGATGGAAGTGTAGACACACTCAAGGTCTACTTTCCATTGAATATTTATTGAATTTGGACCAATGGGCGTTAGGATAAGTTCCATTTTTCCAAAATCTTTAAAAAATGCAGCATGATAATATAGCACATTCCGTTCCTAAAGAATTATACTCACCGCTAGTTTTTAGTGCAGTACACTTAGCCCAAACCATGCCCGAACTAAATCCTCTATAGTTTGCAGCAACCGCAAAATTCATAGTTGAACTTCCCTCTTGTGGATGTGTTATGTTTGTTTCGTTTTCGCTGACGTGCTTGAAATCAGTCGAATTCTGGAATTGATTAATTTATTCCGACTTTTGTCTTTTCATTATTTAATGACCGTCATACCTGGCACTGATCGGACGATTCAATCTTAGACTCGCACCAGAACACTGTGTAATTAATCAAACCGTCTTTATTTTTAGGAGCTTCCCAAGATAAGCTGTATTTTTTCTTATGATAGACTTTTCGTAACTGCTGAGGTTTATTATTCTCTTTACGTCCTTTCAAAACTCGTATAATATTTCCCCATTCCGATTGACCTTCACGGTTTTTACTTCTGATGACGAATTCGTACGAGTCATTCAAATTAATCAGTTTTGAATCAAATTTGGCTGATATAAGGCTTATTTCTGTCGCATTTATGTTTACAATTTGTCCATTTTGTCTAACCTCCGTGATCGCATAGTGAAAGTCGGGACCATTATATTTATATCGTGGAATTTCCTTCCAATAAAGATAAAGATTGCCGCTCAAATCAATATGAAAGCCGCCGTTGTCAGTTCTTGGTGGTTCATCTGGCTTCTTAGCACTGGTTTGGAAGGTTGTATTGTACATATCACTCCACATAGTTCCGTCGTTTTTAGCTGTTCTCACTTTAACACGTACTCGCAAGTCATACCTGAGAAAAATTCAAGCAGTTTGTTTTTCAATAAAACAACAGACAAATATTACGCAAATGTTTTGGTTTAATTTTGCGGAGTTGACCTATTAAATACATTCAGACTATTTTGTGATATCGAACCTTAATATTTTTATACAATTAATAAAATAAGGTAAAATTATTAATATTTGAAGCCAGAAAATTCCATTTTTTGTTATAGATCAATTTGGTTTTGAACGCTGCTAAAGAGGTAATCTAGCATCTAAGCGAAATTTTATAAAACCGATTGAGTATATTGATTGTTTCTGCTAATAGACCAAAGACACAGTTAAATTGGTACTATACGTGCTTATGTCAAACGTTTTATTACTTACCACGTATAGGCATAATTAAGATTAGAGAAAGTCACACTGAAAGCAGTAGCGTTCACCTTTTCAATATTTCTCTCATTCATACCAATTTTCCTCCAATGACGTGGATCATACTCCGATACCATCCATGCCTCATACAGCAGACCTATCGTGATGAATATATTTATTAACAAAGAACTATTCAATTTATTTATAATATCCTCACCTTTTTCCACATACAACGAATACTTTAAAACTTGCCACTCAAACGTTACACTATTCGGTGTAACACCCGTTTTAGTTAGTTCTGGCTTATGGGGAATTACTGTAGAAATAAGAAAGTAATCAAAGAATTTTAACATTTACAAGTGTCAAATATTGTCATTTTTCTACTCACCACTATCGTAATGATTTATCGTAAACTCTTGTGTTAAATTGCCATAAGTATTCTTGGATGTGAGACGAAACCGATATCTTTCATGAACTTGTCTATAATAAGAGTCGCTAATGTTGCAGGAATAAACGCCGTTCTTTACTTTAAGGGAGCAGTTATAATCCTGAAAATCCGGCATTTTCACTAATCTTCGTCCAATCTTCATCTTATTTTTGTTAGTAATTTTATTTGTGTTATATAATGTGTTAGTTGTGGAAACGTGCAATCATGCAGTAACGTAAATACGAACCAAAAAGAAAATAATACGAGAAAACAAAAGTTAGTTACAACTGCTACATAAAAAATACATTAGTTAACTAAGCTCTTCAGTAAAGTATAAAATAACAAAATTAAAAACATGTGTTAGAACTATCATTAAAAAACCTACATCACCTCACCTGCTGATAAATGGTATAACTTAAATTATAGGTTGTCTTCACGTAATTTTTTGGCCCTGTAAAATTGCACACGAAATAATCGTAGTCATAAGATCTGCAGTCAAAGTCCGTCACAGGCTCTGGGGCTGTGCCTGTTAAAATTCAACATTATAAAATTAAAATTCAATATCATCAACAAAGGAAGACGAGTGTATAACTCACCGACAATTACCCTACTTATATCAACCCCGTCCTTGCCATCCTCCATGCACACATATCGCGTTTCCATTTTCGGTGCATTTTTAATTGTGAAAATTATGGCCGTTTCATTGTAAATCTGTAATATTAAAAATAATAAATTCGTAATTTGAAAATGATCGTAAAATATCTTGAATACTTACAGTAATGCTATCTCGTGGAACTTCTGTTTTATTTGTTTCGTAGTAAAAGGAAATGTTTGAACTATTTTTGCCTTTCTCATTAGTCCAGCACATAATGCTTATTTCATCTCCAACATGCCTCTCAATTGTGCCTGGAGGATATATACCTGTTTCAAATAAAAATCAGATTACAAAACGTTTTAATTTTTAGATAATAAATAAAATTATTCGTCAATCGAACTTTAATTATCTACTCTAATTTGTTCATGTGCCTAGTGTTAGGCAAAATTTGGGGAAAACCTCTTTTGTAGAACTTTGGTATTATTAGGCTTATCATTTTATTTTTAAAATTTTACTGCACTTATCTTAAACGAAAGAGAATTGTGTGGGTAAAGCAAAACGTAACCAAATTGTAAGCACACTAAACTATCAAAACTGCATTTCACAATAAAAAAATAAAATAATTAAAACATTAGTAAACAAATAGCTTCATTAAAATCAGAAGAATACAAAATGTATAATTAATTACTTATGCTCTTTAACTTACCTCTTTCACCGTGTGCAACTTTGGCTAATGTTGCTAAGTACAGTAACGTCCATATTACACAAATTGTTAGGAACTTTATGCTGAAAATAAAAAGGGGCAATTAATAGTGTGCTAAAACCGAAACGAGCCTTTTATCTCTCTCAACAGAGTTCTTTTCAACAATAATTAATGGAAATAATATGGATTAACTACTGACTGTAATCGAAATATAAGAAACGCGAATCAACCTTTAAAAATTATGGACTTATAAACAACTTCAAAATTACACACCTTGAAATGGTCTTCATTTAATTTAAATTCGCTACAATGACCTTATTTTGTTATATTTTTCCCCACCCTTGCAAACGTAAAGTTTCTTTTAGGACGAACAGAAGTACTATCACTTTATCGTTTTGTTAGTGTACTACTAATTAAATTCGCAGTCCCAGACTTAAGTACTACCATTCAAACTCGGGGATTTACAATAATCTACTAATGCTTTTAGAAGTAATTTCTGAATTGTTTACTACTGATAAGCCCTGCCGAGAAAAAGCCCATTCACATCGCGATTTTAAAAAGAATTTTATTTTCAGGGTATTTTACTTAATAAATATTTCTAACAGGTCACGGGTCAAGAATCAATTTGGGTTCTGTTTCATGAATTGAATTTTTTATTAACAATCTCGATAATTAATTCGTAGAAAATTGAGAACAATTTTGAAACGGAAGTACCATCTTCGTTGCCTAAATTGAAAGATATTTAATTGCGCAAAACATGATCTTATCTACTTGTACGCAACACCAGTTAAGCAACTAGTCACAAAAAAAGTTTATCTGAAGATGAAGAATTCTGCGTTATCGTCGCCTTTTATGTTCTAATGTAGATGAGATGATGCCTTCATAAAGCCTCTCTAAGAATCGCTTTCCGTTGTGAAATATGCGCCGATTATATTCAACCGCAGTTACTTCGAATTCAAGGTGTAAATAAGAATTACCAAGAAAAAATATTTCCAAGGGACATGGCAAAGTAAAATCCAAGAAAATCGGACAGACTGCTAATTATTTCACTATACATACCTCTAATGTTGCAAAGACGCTATTAAAGCTCTTACCAAAAGTTTTGTGCGAATTACCTTGTAATTTTTTGGTATAGAATTTTGTTTGTGAATATGTATTTCTAAACTTTTATAGTTAGAACTAACCAATGAAATTCCACTTTTAAAATTACAATTGCCGTCTGTAGTAGGAAAGGAGGCAAAAATAATGGAAAAAAATCCACCTCTTGTTTTCGAAATATTCATAAAAATAATGTCCAATTTACCATTTATATTTTCCTTTTGCAAAATATTTCTATTGACTGAGGATTTTCCTTATGCAAAAGGCAGTAAATATGTCGTAATTATTAGTTCAAACGCATTTCCTTATTGTTTTTGTTTTAAAAAAATACCATTCTAGAATCGAAAAACCTCGGATATAATAGACGTACCTTTCGGCGATCATTTTGCGCCTATCTAACATTCAAACTATAAAAGTATTAGGAAAAAAACTACTCAATTAGAATAAAAAAATGTCTATTTGAAAGTTCTAATTGATTGCGAATTTTATCTTGGAAATGCTTTATTATGCATATCTTAATATGACTGACTTAAATATAACTCGAATACCCAAGAAAAGGTAGAGTTTGTTGCAGATAGCAATAAAAAATACGTATTTACATACATAACATGATAAAAACTACGTCCCAGCTCAGAGATATGTACATGTGTTATAAAATCTACGTACTTTTTACTACCATTTAGAATTTTATGGATTAGTTTAGGTATTATTAACAGAAATAAAACACTTACTTATATGTACATATTTGAAATTTAGAACGGACAACGTGAAATTCTTTGAACAGAGGAGCAAAGAATTGGCAAATTATTTTTATAGAATCTTGTCTGTAGATTACGAATTTTTAAGGCAAAATGCTCAATAGTCTCCCGTTTGCGACAAAAATAGGGTGAGAAGTACAAAAGACAAAATATTTCAACTACATATGTACAAACATATTTATGAAAAATCATAACAAAAGAACGGATTGACCCAGGAGCTTACATCAAATGATAGCTGAAATTATAAGCTAAGTACATAGTATATCGACTTTTCTTTGAGTCCTAAACACAGGATTAAAACTATTTTTGAAAAAAAAAAATCGTTGTTTTAGTATTTCCCGTCCTTTTTTTTCTTTTTGGTATGAAAACTGCTTAAATATTTAATTGAGTTCGCTAACCTAAACTTTGTCTACGCTTGTAACGCATTCTACCTACCTTTAAACTGCATTTGCAGAGCAGTCTTCGTTTATTTATTTAACTTATTCAAATGAAGAAACAATTCATAAGCTAGGGGAATAAATATTGTAGTTTTGATAAGAGCATAAAAAATACCCTGGGAAGGAATTGAGATTTATAGTTACATCCGCCTGGGCAAGTTTCACAGAATTGTTTACATATTTCTAAGTGCATTCAAGGATACCGGAGTTGGCAGAAAGCGATTATTATTAAATTACAATTCCAAGAATAGGAGGCATCATGCTATACTTACGAGCTGCACTGGGAAAAGTAATCCATTGCCAGAGCAGAAGAGTCAGTCCGCACTTTCTTTTGAACGAAACCCACCACTCTCAGAAGGTATTTTATTTTTGTGTCAATTTGCGTCAATTATTCGCCAGAACGCATATTATTTACCCGGCAAAACTGTATAACCATATCGCCGTAATCTACTGATCTTCCTCTAGCACACAACACTGTTCGCCAGCTACATAAAAAAACATTGAAATTAGCGTGAAAAACTCCCCGTCTTTTATATCTTCTAGTTGCGGCTCGTTCGCGCTCCGTATGTCTTTGGCTGGTTTTCGTCGTTTTTGTTGGCTTTCCAAGAAAATCAGTTGGCCAAATGCACCATTGTGCAGTCTGCCCCTTGCTAAATCGTTGAATGCATCAGCTTCTACGTACAATTTTCACACAATTGAACAATCAATAAGAAAAACAACTAATAACCCGATGGATTTTTGTTCCAATCCAAGATCAATCTTATAAAATAAAAAAAAGCAATGTATGAAAAAAAAAACGCTGAACTGTCTTTTCCGAGAATTCGCGCTGGTTCCAGGAATTGTTGTTCCAAGCGACGGAATTTTGGCGTGAATTCTGCACGTTAAAATCTTCTTAAACGATCTATAAGAAGCTTTAATTCATTAACCAATGTGTGGATCTTTAATAATCTTTGATTATACGACAATCACTCGCGGATTTTTAATCGTTTGACGCACCACATCCCACAAATCCACTGTGCACAGTAGTAAAAATACTTGTGTCTTCTTCTTCTTGTTTATAAGATATGTGCTTACATTTAAGCTGTCATTGTTGTTGGGAAGTTAATTTTCCTTTGAGTTTTTATTTCATTACAGAACCACAAATCGGTAGTATTTTTAAATCTCTTTTAAAGTGAATGCAAACGAATCGACCAATTAATTTACAAAAGTATTTTAAACAAAAGGTAATATTTCGAGAAGCTAAGAAGCAACAGATGATTTTACAATGGTAACACTCTCATCTGTTGTGCATCCCACGCAGAAAAATGAACAGTCCGATGAACAAAACAAATATTCGGTAATATTTTATAGGCAAGAGGGACGAGGGACGAGCGGCAGCTTTTGTCGTTGTCGGCCTGCGATGGAAGGAGAAAAGGATGGTCAGAGTGGACTGAAGTGAGTGCCACAGTTCACCAGTCGTCGAAGCGGTGACGTTCGTCAGTTGTGTTTTCGTTATGTCGCGATCGCTTGCGTAACAATTCCGGCGAATTTTAACACTTCTGTCTGCCGTTTGGCGAGTACCAAAATTGTGGTGCCGGCCAATAAATTGGTAAGTACGGTTCTGGTGGCCGTGGTAGCGGTATCGTGGCGAATTCACTTTCCTTCCTGCTTCAAAGTATCTTTCGGAGTTTTCGCAGCTTTTCGGTGTGGAATCCACAGGCAGAATCACAACACAACAGCGGAAAAGTGCCATTCTTTACCCAACCCTGTTCGAAACGGATATGACGTTTTGGAAAAAGTTGTAACAGCAGAAGACGTTTTGAGTGGATAAAAAGAAGTATTTAATTTTTTCTGTGCAGTTTTTTAAATCGTGTCGTACAAGAGAAGTTTCCTCGTAATAATAAAATGATGGGAAGACCATTTTTTGCGCTGTTCCCCCAGCCCTTGAAAGAGGACGACGAAATCGTTATCAAAGGGAAAGTGAAAGATGATGCAAAAGAGTGAGTATCCACCGGTTTTAACTGGTTTATTTTATTAATTGGCTGCGCCTTTGTGGCTTTTGTTTCGGGTGTAATTTATTGCGTGAAACTGTGCCCCGAACGCATACCAAAAATTGAATCGATTGCCCCAGTTATCGCGGGCTTGATAGGCGCTCGTATCTCGGCAATTAAAATGACCCCTTGCTTGATTTACTTTACTGCCCAAATTCCGCAAACAAATTAATCTCTGTATCGAAGCGTGGCACATAATATTTTTGTTCAATAACCTACTTAGAAAAATCGCGAGCTATAAGGCGCCTGGTTAATTAATAAAAAATAAAAAAAAAACACAAACTATTCATAGAAAACATTTATTTTGTCTAACAAACAACAGATTTGGCTTATATCGAACCCATATGCTCATATCTGGTCAAAATCTTAGTAGCGTCTACTAGGACTAAACCTACCTAGGCAGGTCCTCAATCCTTCTCCCAGGCCTCCTCACGGGCTTGAAGTATAAAATTCCATAACATAAGAGAAATTAATCGATAAATACCCTGTTAGACTGTTACTAGCCTGGCCGCCTCGTTACCGTAGGGCACAGGGCCTGGTGGGCTACTCGCTGCACGCCTCCGCATTGCAATTAAGACGCCTCGGCTCGGTTGAGTGAGTTTTGGCGCAAATTGGCTCCGAGTCAAATGGGAGCACGAAAGGCGACGGCAATTTGCCGGTGTATCGCGTGAAATCAATGAGGGCCTTGATAACAGTTCTGGACATTTATCAAGGCAGGGTCTATAAAGCTGACACAAATATTTGATATGTTTAAGACCAAAGAAAACAAGTTAAAATTTTTACAACCGCAAGGTAAAGTATCATGGATTGTCATTTTAAAAATTGGAATAACCTCGCCAACTTTTGGAATTTTTGGATACTTAGGTGAAAAATCATAAAAATATATAATGTACCAAAATAAAATTACATATTTAATTTATTTTTGTAGCCTTTTTACAACTATCTTAATTTTAACCTGATGTTTTGAATACGATGCTCTTTGAGGCTTTTTTAATTTTAATTAATTTTATTTAAATCAGTTGGCAGTAGACGATTATAAAGGAATTACTACATGTTGCTCTAATTATGGTAAACATCTCCCGAAAAATTTATTTATTCAGTCTCAATTCCTCATAAGGTAGTAAGAGGTCATCGTTTTTTAATAGGTCGGCACACTACCGGAGACCTGGAGTCTGACTGAACTGAATGAAATCGTTCACTATTAATAGCAACAGCCAAAAACTGGTTAGAGCAGCTTAAATCGCCGTCGCCACCGCTGTTGATGTAAATTTTGCCATTCCAAATTAGATTGCCGGCTTGTGTTTAAGACGTGATTTAAAAGAGTTCCACGTCCAAGCAATTCTCCTTGGAGCTCGTTCTGCGACAGTCTAGTAAATTAATGGCGATCATAAAATTCACACATTGGGAAAATGAAACATAGCTCCATGCCTGGAGAACAATTCAAAGGAATGCGAGGGGTGTGACTAAGTGTGTACAAAAATTTGGCAAAAAGCTTGTCTTATATCAATTGCTATGAAATCATCGACACTTTGTTATCAATTGTTTACATAGTAACACACCGACTGTTTTCTGTATCCAGCTCGAATATTGCCAAACTAAACAAGCCACGAGGCTCCGCACCAAGCGACTGTCTCTCTGTTGGGTTACAAATTTAGAATTTAGAAATTCAGAAATTCTTGTTGGACTGCCAACAAAACGTCTTGTTACGGTTCTTCACGGTCTTGATACTTAGGTGATCATTGCAGTTTACAATTAGGGATTTCTAAAATATCTTAAGTTGTCCCGCCGGGTTTAAATCTATTTTTTAAGCAGATTAGGCGGATGCAGGTGTGAAACTTACAGTGGGAGTTTCCAAGTAATGCATTCTGAATATCAACAAATTGCAGAGTCTCGGAATCAATTCAACTTGCGGATGTACTTAGTAATTACTCATTGCAATTTGTAGTTATACGGCAAGAAGTTTTATCTTATGAGTACTTTCCAGGGACACTAGGTTGATTCAAACCAAATTCTTGTGGACATGCGCTCATAATAATTAATCACAAGGTTCAAGAACTTGAAGCATTTGTTCAAATCGATCATCAAATAAGCGAACTCGATAAGCTTATGATTGGTTTTCTCAATAACTTTGACTCAGCAGCGGAAGACTGCTTTTTACCAGCTTTAATCGGATTTGGGGTTATACCTCAGGTAGAGATCCGTATCGTGTTCGTACTATTTGGAGGTCAAGGCACAAGTCTGGATAGTATTTGATTTAAAGTTGTGATATGCGCTTACTAGAGTCGCGCCTCGTTGCAAGATTTTTTTACATCTTGTTATAAGCATTCAATTGCGCTTATTTTATTAAATGAATTTGCGCATGATCACAAGATGCACTCAATTAAGATAGCCCACTATAGTGACTCTTATAAAATCACGCGTTATGTCGTTAATATGATTTCCTTTAAAATTTAAGTTACTGGTATTATTTTATTTTGTTAAATCAATTAATTTAAAAAGGGTTCACAAGCGGGGTTTTACTCTTAATTTCGCAAATACACGGTAAGATAATTCCATCAATTCTTGCGGGTTGGTCGTAGTTTTTTATTTACATACATATTTTATTTATTACCAACCATAAAGCAAAAGGGTTTGGGCATCGACTTGCTTGATACTCATATGGATGAGAAACCGTAAATTAATAAAATAATTAATATTGATTCTTCACATGCTGTATAAACTTTAAAGAATCTAATATTTTTATGTGTGCGATAATTTTGAAGTAATTAAATAAAAAAAAAGATTACGAGTGTGCACATTTAATTCAACTCTTAAGATGTACAAACATTCATATATGTATGTAGATAAGGTTAAAAGTTTATCTTGATTTAATTGAATTGTTCACTTTTGAAGCTTAGGTCACGTTTATGTTTATCAAATTGGGTGTGTGATGTACCTTGATTAGTGACGTTTTATAAAATAAGGAACAGACGAATTAAGTTAGAGGAAGTTACATATATATTCAATATACCTACAGGATGTCAGAGAATAGCCAATTATAATATTAGGAAAACCAACTTCATTTAAAGGACTGAGTCTTTCTGTTTTTCTGCGGCAATAATGAGTTGCATTTAAATTGTTCGAAAAGCTTAACAAATAGTTTTTGTAGAGCCCAAGTAAAATCGGGTAAAATTAGCAAAATATGATGAATGCAAATTAAAATGACTACTCGGGACGAGGGAATAAATTAAAAGCTTTTAACCTCCTCAGACCTGAATACTTTCTAGAGCATGAATGAAGGAATTAAATGATAAGTGTTTAACATATTGTGACCATAATCGAAAATAATTCGAATAAAAATATCTTGGACAAAATACTGCAAGGGTGTGTGGTATCATAATATTTTGATTTCCGTATCCGTGCAAACCTAACACATTTTACTAATCTTTGAAATATCTATAATTAAACTATTACTTGTTTTCCTAAATTTACAGATTCTCCATAAATTTCACGCAGGAAGTTTCATCACAACCATCGAACATTGCGTACCACTTCAAACTATTATTCGACGAGAATAAAATCGTCGAGAATTCGAAAAGCGACTGCATGTGGAACAGCGAAAATAAATTTCAGAACGAATGGATAAATGGACCAGGTGGTTCCAGCTGCGACCCCATTGAGCCAATAATTATTCCATATTTACTTTTAGGCGAAAATTTCGGATTGGCATTTAAATTCAAAATTTCACAAATCCTCATATATTCCATAGAAGACGATGACGAAGACAGTAGGAACTTAGTAAGCCTATTTGATCATCGTCTGGATTTTCAAAACATTCAAACAATCCAGGCTTGGGGCGATGTTGATAAAATAACTGAATTATCGTTCCGGTACTCGTAAACTGCCCTTTCTTATATAAAAATGCGTTGCCTTTTATTTTAACACAAGCAGGAAAAACCAAAGATATAAAGATATAACCGAAGTGACCTTCTGATACGAGCGATTATATTATTTTAGTGGCATTTAAGCACTAAGCGCACGCTACCAGCTTTAGTTAGTAAGAGTAGAGCTAATATTTGTGGTTGTGAGTTCTAAGCATTAAGCCTATATATTACGAATTTTTGTTTGCGTATTTACATAAAAACGAGCTCTGGGGTGGTAACATATAGCTTATTGTTTCCATCCTTACAACATTTTATAACATAACTTATAACGCGTAGTTAAGATATAAACGGTAATTTCATATTAGAACAATCAAGATCAAGCTACCTGAAACATTGTTTTGCTGACGACTTTTTCTTTTTTTTTTTAAATTATAATAATAACGAGGAAGTTTAAAAGTTATCGAGCTAAGGTCTGAGAGTCTATTCTTTTTGGTTATATAACTTCGGATAGCTGAGTCACGCGCAAATTAGAGCTCAAGGTTATTCAAATATTGAAACTCAGAATGGAGCTCGGCGTCCTCTTCCTGCGGGCTTGCAAGTGATAATCTTTTCAGTATTTTCGTTTCAGGCGATACACGATAGACTTCTACTTGCAACTATTCCATATTGTTAATATTAGGATGTATTTAATTATTTATTGCAGCGTTCTACCGATTGTATTTATACATAGTCTTTTCATTAGTTGTATGTAAACTTAACATCTTATGTATAATGAATAATAAATGCAATATAAAAATTAAGAATTTATTTATCTGTGTTTTTTTTCATAATATACTCAGCTCACTCCTATTTCTGTCTAGACCTACCAACGTTTCCCATTTATTTCAGAAAAAAAAAACTTTTAAATTAAAAACTTTAAAAATTTTTTGTAAAGATCTTGTCGCATAATAAAGTTTTTTTCAAAAGGAAACACTCAACGATATGACGGCAACTTGAAATCGAAGAATTATGTTAAGTTTAAGTTGAATGCAATCAGTATCGAAAATACTAATTGTACATACACATGCACAATTTCTACATACACTATTAATTGCCGATTATACCGAAATATTGTATATAGTCAATATAGTGCTGCAATCTTTAAATAAAATGAATTGGAGGAAATAAAATTGGCACCTTACCTTAATAGGGGATATACGTCTTAAATTTTTTTCAGATGCAGCTTCTTTAAATTGACCCTTCGAATTTTTCTTTTACTTACCTTAAGTCTTGTTGCTTTTCTTGCCGTTGAATATAAAATTTGTTTAAATATTAAGGACTGAACAGGAAAATCAAATGACAAAGTATCTTTAATAAAATGTTTTCCATTAAAATTTATTCTTAAATAAAATCGCCTTTGACTCTTTTATACATTCTAAAAGTAGGTAAAGAATGCTAGCTATTAAGATACACAAATTTATCATATTTCCTTTTTTTTGTAGATTTTATTAACTTTTGTTTTCCCTTCTGTCGACATTGTTATAAATTAATTTTTGTCAAATAGAAATTTCTCTAGATAAATACAAAAAATACAGGTATTCTCATATGAAATAAATTCAAGGATACATCTAAAAAATCTATGTTACCACTATAATAGAGATAATGAAAAAAAAAATGGCAAATTCCACGAACCCGCCTCTAGACTGTTCTACTTATAATTGTAACGGCTAATACTTTAGTAGCGCGCTTTGTTTCTTTTCTTTGAAAAAAACATAATTCATATTAGCGACTTAATGTGGTGCTGCATCTATTCTTTAAGTATTTTTTATAAATAATTTTTATTATTTAAAACAGACGGTTGGGTTTAAGTATTGGTGTTCAGAAGGTGGATAGATAGCACTGTGCTCTTGCTCGGTAGACGCTTTTCTTAATTTAAAGTTGTTCATGATCTTCAGCAATAAAATACAATGTGCCTATAGCTTAAAATGTGACGCATTAGAAGAACAAAGCAGTCTTTTAAAAAATTAGCTTTACTTGTCTAGTTGATATTTAATTATTTCTTTTCGCCTTCTAATCTTTTGACAAAACTATGGAACTATACAAACTATTGCTCCTACCTAAAAATAGCGTGCAACTGGAATTTATTAAATTTTTGCAAGTTTTCGAACAAAGGGTTTATAATTTTTCAGGCGTAATTGTAGTCCACCCATTACATATTCCTTTGAAACTTAAAAATTATATACGGGGCGGAGCATAAAAAGAAAGCAATAAATGTAACCTTAATTTCATTTTGAAAGACCTGCCTTGCTTATGTTTTTCCAATTATTACTTCGCCTCCTGTGATATATGTAGTACAAAGAAACATAGTTAATTAAAATACATTTTACGAGTTAGCTTTAAGGAGTTTACACTTTTCATATTTGGAATAATAGAAATAATTTCTTTAATGTAATTATACATAATATTTTATCATCTACCGATTGTTTCGAGAGAGACAATTTCATACTTGTAAATATTTACAATCTTTTAATACATGAAGCTAACACGAGAATCTAAAAAGTGATGAGCTAACAAAAAATTTAAAACATGCACCCACTTGTGTGTGTATGTCGACGAGTAAACATTTTGTATTAAATCGTACAAATTTTTGCTTAATTTTACTGAATTGTACTATGGATTATAAATTGCTTAGATCCATTGGTTTGATGTCGGCATTTCACTGATTGTGAAGAAAAGATAAATGATTGGAGTTGAATACTTATTCAACATTTGCAATAAAAAACATAGGTCGAAGTATTTCTTTAAATCATTAGAGTTAATTTTAAAGGTGTTTAATAGCTGAATTATATTAAATAATTTTTCGAAACCCAACTTCAGCTATATATTTTCAAATTATACAGCAATAAACTTATTTGTTGTTTTAAATTTAAACAAATTAGTTCTACATATACTCTCGTTTACTCCGCACTTTCTTCCTTCTATTCCTCTTGTTTTTAGGTACAAGATAACTCTTAAATAAAATTTTTATGGCACAGAAGTTTTGTCTAAAAGTTGCAGAGAGAAATTCATGTAATCACCAAACACAATTAAACCCACCCGCCTTACACCAAAAAACGCCTAAGCTACGTTGGCTTTTTTAAAATACAAAAACACTAAATATAAAACCGCGAAGTGTTCGCTTATTTAAACTGCCCTCAGTGTGCAGCCGTAGACACGCACTGGTAGCACAGCTCCTTAAGAAGACAACAAACTGTCTCGGATATCTGTCCTCTAGCTTTGGTATGAGAAATGCGCGAAATATTTTCAGCTAAGCTTTTGTCCGCTCTGTGTGAATGTGTTTGGGTGCGTGGGAGATTCTTTAGAAGAATTAAGGTTTTATATTTACACCAAATTTACAAGTTGCGTCTGTGTCTCGCCAGCGTTTTGCCCCAGTGACCTAATTAAATACGCTTATATACTAAAAGAAATTAGATGATAAACTAACGAAATGGTCTGAAAAAGTCGTATGAACTTTCCTCCAGGGTATGTGATCCTATAAGGTGCTACTTAAATTTACACTTAATGTGTTTTACTTATTTTCTAGCTTGATGTGCCCCATCAGCCCGTCGGTGGTCATGAATTGCGCCGAATTAATCGAGACAAGATTCGCTAGGCTTTGTGGCAAGTTCAGCACGGCTGTGTCGTGCGTTCCCAGCGTCTTGAGTACTGTCGTGGTCGTCTGCTGCTGGTGGTCCGGTGCCTGACTTATGGATATAGTGCTCGTACCATCCGAGGACGTTACAACTGGCGATGATATTTGTAATTGCATCAGCTGCGGTTGCTGTTGTGACTGTTGTTGTTGTTGGGTTTGCTGATTAATCTGAGTGGTAATTTGATCATTGCTGACCGTTATATTTTCAGCACCATCGTCGTTCTTTTCCGCCTGTTCAAAAATTAAAAATATATTCATCGTAAGCCTTTTGGTCTACATTTTGCTTATTGGTTTAAAAAATAAGCCAATTTGACACCAACCCGCACAAACTGAAATCTTTTTAAGGTATAAAAAGGAGTTTCAAGGCAGGGGAATGGCTAAAATGTACATTTTTTCATTGAACGGACTCACTGTTTTAAGAGGAAAGAAAACAGTTTTTATAGGTAAAAAAAACATTTAAGTTTAGAGCTTTTGTTCTTTATATGAAAAATCAATTCTTAAACTACTTTTGCCACTTACCTTAATTTTAGAAGCTGTGATCTGCCCGTTTTTCTCATGCATCAGCTTGTGCTGAATATAGTACATTTTTACGACAAAACTCTTGTTGCAAATTTCGCACACAAATTGAGCATTCCCACTCTCAGTGTGAGTCCTGCAACATAGAACAATATACAATTTCAGTTAGAGCCCAGAGTACACATAAATCGCATACCTTTTGTGTTTGTTGAGGTTGTCCTTGCGTGAAAAAAGCTTCTGGCAAAGATCACAGCTGAACATCTTCTTACCCGTGTGGGAAACGATATGCCTCATGAGGTGCTCCTTTCGGCTAAAGGCTTTATCACAGCCGGGTTCGGTGCATTTGAAAGGTCTCAATCCAGCATGCAGCTTCATGTGCTGTGCAAGGTGTTCTTTTTTCTTGAAGCCCCTCCCACAAGTGGAGCACTCCAGGAGTGGAAGATTCTCACATTTTACCACCGTGCTAGCAATCGAGGTTGGTACAGTCTTAATCTGCTGTTGCTGTTGCACAGTTTGTTGCTGCTGTTGTTGCTGAATTTGGGGTTTGACCTGCTGTTGGGTCAAAACTTTAGCTACAGCAGAATTCTCCATTTTTATTTTCATGCTCTGTGGTGTAATTCTCTGCACAGTTATTGCACTCGTGTTCTGTTGGCTCTTCTGCGTCTGTAGCTGGGTTGTTGCCACCGACGTGGGTATTGTGGTAATCTGCAACTTTGGCATTGTAGTAGAAGTTGCAGTCGTGATCTGCTGCGGCACCTGCTGAATTGTTATTCCGCCCGTTTGATGATGACTCTGCAGAGCGTTTCCGGCGGTCGTCGTAAAAATGATCTCTTGTTCATTTGTCGACGTAGATGCATCGATCCCACCAGCGGTAAGTATCTGATTCTGGTTATTCTGATCCTGCTGGTAACTTTGCGTTGTTGATATCGTTTGAGAAGGGGCAAGGGATAACGTTGCAGGAATTGATGTGGGTGTTAAATGCACGATTGGTTGCCCGTCCACTGTAGCTATTTGGGGCTGTAACTAAAAGGTTAATGAGATATCGATCGCAGAACCCCAAGAATCGCCATTACCTTCATCTGCAGGGAATAGGTCGTCGGCAGAACCAAGTTTTTCGTGTCTATGTGGGCAACAATCTGCTGATCGGTGTTGCAATCTTTTATTGTAATTGGTAGGAAACATTTATTCGATGATAAAAATTTTACGTCCTGTAAGGATACTGTTTTCGCATTTTGATGCTGCTGCTGCTGGGCGGTTGCGACTGCTGTCGTCTGGATTATGGGTGCTGTTTGCTTCTGTTGATTCGGGGATGTAATGACTATGTTGTACTTCGGTTTCTTCACTTTTGGCGCCTCTGAAGAAGTTATAGTGATCGGTGCCTGTACTTGAGGAGTCTGCTGCTGCTGCTGTTGAGGGTTTTCTTTCTTTTTTGAGATTGGAGTCACTTTGATATTCGGTTTCATTTTTAAAAACTCCGCCAGTGAGCTGTTTGATAGAGATACATTATGGAGGTGCTCTGTTACGAGGACCAAAAATTTCAAGATAATGGCCTTTCTCAGTGGGAAAATAACCGTAAGGACTTAAGAAATTAAGAATTCTATGATACGTTCTAGTCAGAAAAAATATTTCATTCAAGAACTTGACCTTGTTCGAAAATTTTATATTTCGATATAGCGAATTCGTAGCTAATATTGCACATTTTCCAATCGGGCTTTAATTTTGCTTAGATTCAACCCCCACCATATTCAATCTACATATATTAAAAGCACTAATGCAGGATTCGTTAAACAGGGTAAAGATTTACTGAAGATCTCTTAACTTCTCTAAATCAAACAATTTCTTCAGAATTACTTTTTTTCGTCCCCTTTTGGAAAACCGATATTCGCAATTGAGTCTTTTGCCTATGCTAGTATAAATACAATAATACATGAAAAAACCATATGTGCACTGAATGCCAGCAATAAGTGAGCATAAGCTGATATAAGCATAGTATTGATACTTTGGTTTCTACCATAGTATCCAATACGCAAACGCCCTGTTATTTTTGTTTCACAAGCATGTTAAGTACTTTGTCATAAGTTTTGCATTACTTCTTCATTAATGTAAAAAGCCAGCGTCTATCTAAAATCAATGGATTGTGATTAGTATGCAGAACCCAGAATGCAGATTATGAGTTAGACAAAGGCGGAAATAGTAACCTTATGTGAATCAGCTGTACGGAAATCCTGGCTCATTGCGTTAGTGCTATCGGAAAAGAAAAAGTTCCTAAATTAGCCAACCTTTTTATTTTTAACTTAAATGCTGAGAGAAAACATTTCTCTTAACCTTTTTAGATAGCTGTAAAGTTTTTTTTATTAGATGGTATTTATTTATTATGGATTTTTCTATCCAGGGTTTTCATGTAGCAATAAAACCCACTTCCTTAGAGAGGAAACAATCTATTAAAATTTAAAGGATATGGCCGTAGGGCTGCTCGGACTAGGCATACTTACTTATGTTTAGCCTGTTTTTCAGCTTGTTGTGCACTTAGTGTGGTCGTCGTATCTTCGACCTTGTATTCCACTTGCCCGGTTTTGACCGCTTTTCCATCCAGCGTCACGGTATATTGGGGAATAATATTCGTCCTCGTCTCAGTGGTATTTGTGATATCATCATTTTGCTGTGAAATGAAGCAATTAAGTCATTTCCTCCTCCCTGCACTGTTCGCTGATTTACCTGGATCCCCACGGCCTGGATAATTGTACTCAAGAAGTCGGAACCGTGAGACGTGATCGCAGCTGCATTCTGTGGGGACGCCTCCTTAATAATATTTGTTGATATTGTTGTGAATTTAGGTGTTGCGTCCTTAATATACACTTTTCCCCCGTTCTGCAACGTTGAATTAAGACACCCCTCGAGCATCGTCTGGGAGTTGATGCAGTTGTTCCGAAACTCGACGATATTTTCCACTTGCTGCAAACAATTCCCGCATAGTATCTTCGGTAGTTTGTCCTTCTCGTCGACCTGAAACGTATGTAGATTGTACAAAAGTTGCAAGACCATATCGAAACCAAAGGGCAGCCTACCACAATCGGTAAACATTCTGAAATTTTCTGGTACAAGTTCTTCTTTTTGCCCTCGGCTGAGAAGATGTGAATTTTGGATCCGCTGCTGGTCGTGCACAGCCGGCACAGGTCGTAATAATTTACACTGCGATACCCAGACATATTGCACTCTGGTCGGGCACCTCCGCACTGCCTTCAGAATTAGGCGCACTCCCGCCGAAGTTCACAATTATTTCGTAGCAACACTTCTGGCCGCCAAAATTATTGCCACAATTTTCGTAATACCTGCACCATCCATCGAACAGTTTGTGGTCACTACGCAGCCACTTAATTGAATATTACGCGAAAGCGAGTTATTCGATCGCCTGGGCAGTTTTGAGCACGCTAATTCCGCCTTTTTGGCCAAACATTTCCGTAAACAGCGAGTAATTTGACAGAACCCATTCGGCAGGGGACGATTTGCAACTACCGCAGCGTCTCAGAGAGCACCGATTGTGTCAAATTAACTACTAATCACTAATTGAGCGAAATGTTTGTAATTTTCGATCAAATATAAACAAATTATGCAACATAAACCCTTTTGTGACGCTCAATGTTTTTCTGTGCAATCAATTGACATTCGCTATCATTTCGGAACTCCTCTTTGGAGCGATTCTTTTACAGCGGTCTCTTTGAGTGGGTCGCTTTCTGGATTGCCGGTAATTTGCACCAGATGGAGTTACGTGGATGTTTAAGCGACCATTTTGGTGGTCCGCATCGGAAGTAGTATTGCCACTGACTGAATTTCCGTTTTCAGCTGCTTTATTTTATGTTTCTTAGAGGCAATTTAGTTCAATCGACGTAATCATTACATAAATCTTCCTAAAATATTCCCAATGTGCTAACATTAAAACCGTTGAGACGTTCAAATAATAAGAAATAAAATGAGCCCCGAATAATCGAAAAAAGTCGCAACATTACATAACTTATATTTATATATGTATATACATACATATATCATATATGGTATGTTCATACGTACATCTGTAATCGCGTTCGCCAAAATGGCTCTAACGATTTCGATAAAATTTGCAATATTGGGGTTTTCGTGGGCGATTAATTAATCTAACTGTGTCTCATTTCTGGGAAATCTCGTTTTCTCTGGATTGTAAAATTTTAAAGCAATATGCGATTTCCACCAAATTGATACTTGAGGATTTTTGGGATAGCTGATTTGAAATCGATTGCCAGAATTTACGAATTCAAGACGGCGGACTGTTAAATTTTGAAGTTTATGCGATATCCACCAAGATTGAACGAAAAATTTTAAAGTATATACGATTTTCAGAGAAATTGCACCTTCTCATCGTTATTTTCAGCTTACACTAGGTACAATACAGTTTTAGAAGAAAATGTTAAAAAATGTTAAAATTATTTGCAAGCTGAAACAAGATTTGATAAAATTCAGCATCAAATTAATTTAATAGTTTAGAGATACAACATCATAAAATATTCAATAGAAGAATGTGGAAAGTCTGTCGCCGATTGTCGAGTGCAAGCAAAGTCCACTAGAGCTACGTACGATTTTAGTGGAAGCGCAGCTAGTCCTTCTTTAAATATCTTAAATATCAATCTATTTGCAGCGACAGTCATTAGCACTGCACTAAACTGGCGTTTCAACGCTAATTATAATAATTAACACGACTGATACGCATAGCCGCAAGCGCTTTTGACTATTTACTTCTTCAAAGTCAAAAAAATTGTATGTTGGCGCAGGGCCAAGAGCACTTCCGTCGTACCCGTTTGGGCGACCTAGACTTCCATCGCGTACGTTAGTCATGCATATAAGCCCGCCTCCCCATCTATTGCAGTGGATCGCTAAATAATTAATGTCTCTGCGCTGTCGTACAGCACAAATCACTTCACTTTAATGTGGTGAGCATGCTGCTACAATGCAGATTGGCAACCTGCCTTTAGAGGATTCTACGGGAAAGATTTCTGTGAAGCATCTGAGGGTCACCCAACGGACTGTATATTGTATATTAAATATAATATACATATGATGAAAGGATACGCTCTAAGCCTGGAAACGAACATTTACCCCTCTTTGTCTCGTGGGGCGCCTAGTAATCGTATCAAATGAAAGTAAACACACTGAATGAATCTGGGAGACATGGCATACCATGTTTTCCCATATAAATTTAAAAATAGCCCCTGAATATTTTCCTCGTGGAGCAAGGTGGCTGTCGCTGATCTCCGTTAGTGATGCGAAAATCTTTCGCGATCCATGAAGAAATTGTAGAGAGGAAAACAGTCTAGTACTGTACGCGGGCACGTAAATTGTTTGCCTACCCGTTGTGTGCGGGAAGTGATGAGATTCAATTTACTTAATTATACTCGAAATTAATCGCAGTAGTTTGCCACAATTAATTGCCAAAGTACTTAACTAGTCCAGCTGGAAAATGATTTACGTTGAGGTCGACGAGGTGCCCGATGAAGGTGCGTGTGCCGTGTCGGATGCCCCTGAAATTCTCAGCGTGATTAAATAAACTTATGCTTTTCATAAAGAAATGTTCGAATAAATATTCGTTTTTACCCCAATCTAATCATAGCGGAGTTTTGTGTGCTATTAAAATACAAAAGAACCGCGGACAAGGTCATAGGTTTTTACGAGTATAGTTATAATTAATTCAAATAATTGAGAGTGGTTGCTATTGCGCTCTTTAAATATCCTCAATTTATTTAAAAAGTAATAGTAGTAAATTTGATTTGATTTATCACTTACATTATTTTTAACTGAAAAAATTAGAAAAAATTGACATTTTCAGTATTTTATTTGTTCTCTAAAAAATAAAATAGGCAAACAGTTTTAGTTAAACAATGACATTTATGTTTTCTTAGAACTTGATAAGGACATTCTCTTTCGAGACGTTACTATCAAGCATGACGTTGAGCCAACAACCGATTATGAACTTCTTAAGGAGGAACTTGGAAGGTTAGTTGATTTCTTTTTCGTTGGTAAAGAATTAATACACAAGATCACATCGAAACATGACCATTTATTTTCGAATATGTACACTATCTTATACATATGTATCGAGTTTGAATTAATATATCTATTTGTATTCAGAATTCTTCTTGCGAACGAAGATAAATAATCTTTTATTCGAATTTGATAGATAATTTTTCGGTTATGTTTTTCTTCGCAATTTTGATTTCAATTTAAAGATAAAAACGATCTGCTTCTAAAATTTTAATTCCATTTCTATCAGAGGTACTTTCGGTACTGTGTACTTATGTCGGGAAAAATCGAGTGGAATTGAGTTTGCAGCAAAGTACGTTAAATGTGCCCGCAAAGAAGATCGTCGAAATATGGAGCGTGAGATCGACATAATGCGACGGCTGCACCATCCTCGTATAATTCAGCTATACGATGCATTCGACGATGGAAAAACAATTTGCGTAATATTAGAACTGTAAGTGCATGTTTTTTACTTTTTTCAAACACACAAATACGAGTGTGCTGCAACCGAAGACGTAGAACTACATATGTAGGTACGCTATTATTTATTTTATACTTAAGTATATATCACATAATTAATAAGTTTTAATTACCGCCAAGAAAGACAAATGTAGTTCTACGTCAAAATACTCTTTTGTGCTAAATTGAGTAGACATAAAAGAAAACCTCAAATTATGGTTTAAAATATTGTATTATGAAGAGTATACTATATTTCTTGTTTTTCATTTTAAGGATCTTGGGCGGAGAACTTTTTGAGCGAGTTATAGACGATGAGTTTGTTCTGACCGAAAAGGCGTGTACTTCGTTTATGAGGCAAATATGTGATGGAGTCGGTTACATCCACAATCAATGTGTGATTCACTTGGATCTGAAGGTATAATGAATTTTCATACTTTCCTCATGTGTTTAAAAAATTAAATGAAAATTTTGCAGCCAGAGAATATACTGTGTCTTACCAAGACGGGTACACGTATAAAAATTATTGACTTTGGCATGGCTCGGACGTATGATCCATCTAAAAAATTACAGGTGGATTTTCTCCTTGTGTTGTTTCCACTAATAATAATAAATATTTTTTAAAGTTCATATGCTAATCAAGTTCAGTTAGACCAAAGATTGTATATATATTTTTCCAATTTATAAATACTTAGTTCTAACAATTTAACTTTAAAAAAAAATTATTTTTACCAGGTTCTCTTCGGCACCCCTGAATTTACAGCTCCAGAGGTCGTAAACTTTGACCAGATTGCATTTTACACAGATATGTGGAGTTTGGGGGTTATTTGTTATCTTTTGTAAGTATAATATTTTGTCTTACTCGGTGATTTAAAAATTATTAACCATAATTCCTACAAATAATTCTTTAAGACTCTCAGGGTTTTCCCCTTTTGTGGGCGATAGTGATTTGGAGACAATGACCAACGTTACTTTGGGGAAGTACGATTTTGATGACGAGGCCTTTGAAAATATTTCCGATGAAGCCAAAGACTTTATCAAGAGTCTACTAATTATGGATGGCAAGTACGTAGACCGCATAGCTACATATAATCAAAATGGGACAGTGGGTTTGTCTGCAGTGGGCATTTTAATGTTATTATGGGCATGAATTTCCAGAGCATTAAAGTTTCCATTCATATTAAAGTCATGTGGACGTATTAAAATTGTACCTTTTTTTATTTTAAGAAAAAGACTTACAGCGGCCCAAGCACTACAGCATCCGTGGCTGAAAAAATCCGCACAGACAACTGAGCTCGCTGGAACGAAGACAAAACTTAAGCGATACGTTATCCGCAAAAGATGGATTAAGGCTGTTAATACAATAGTAGCACTGCAAAGAATGGGTGCTAAATTCGATTGGAGTTTAGTTTAAACTGTGTTGTTCCGTTTAATAAAGATTGTTTTTTCATTATGATTTTATAACTTATACATAACCAGGGATAGATAGCTTTCACGAGATAATATATTTTCTTTTAAGAAATATAATTTTCTTTATTATTTGAATGAATTGTGAAAAAGCCACTGCTTCGTGATAGGTAGATAGAATATAGTGATGATTCAATTCAGTGACTTTTTTAAACTAAATTAACCAATAAATTGCACCAATAAATTTTCAGATATCGGTTGAATTGGAGTGAAGAAGTAAAAACAACTGCTCAATACAAGGTTAGCTGGGAGGTTTTTATAAATGCTTTAACTTGAGCTTCTTAGGATTTGATATTCAACTGCAACAAATGATTTTAAAAAATCCCCCTAACCATAAAATCAAGAAAATTATCAGGATTTCCAATAACTTACAACAAATTAAAGTTTATTCGTATAAAATATATATCATAAATTTAGCACATTAAAGGTACATACAAACATAAATCTAAGAAGTTTTCTTTCTGTTCAACATTTCAACAATTTTATCCACGGCATCCTGTTCATTAAGAAGCTCCATAGCAGAGACAATCTCTTGTGTCTTTATTTTAGAAACCTGCACAAAAACAAAAATGCATGTAAACAAATTTAAAATTCATACACATTAAAATTATGTATACTTACATTTAAATAGTTCAACATCTTCCGCGATGGACTATCCTTTGTCTTCCATATATCAATGAATGCATCACATTTGAAAATGTTTGCCAGTTTCCGCCATTTGTTGTCTTTATCGAATATCTCTTTAAGCTGATCGATACATTCGTCATCTAGTATAGATCCTGATTTGTCATTGTCTTCCATGCTAAATTCATCGATTTGCAAGGGCCTATCATCCTCCTCATCGGAGCTCTCATCCGTATTTGATGTCTTTGGTGTAACTGCTATGTCCTGCAGGAAAAGCACAGTATTGAAAATTTTAATGAGAACTGAGCTATATCCATAATCGTATCATAAAGATATAGCTTACGCTATTTTCATAATAAGGACATCATCGTACCATTGGAATATCGTGGGAAGCACTGCTTCCACTGCTACTTGGTCCTGAAGTAGCCCCGTGCTCAAGGAGAAGTTGAACAACTGCTTTAGCTTCATTTCCCATTGAATATGCCAATCCAAGCGCCGTAAAACCGGATGTGTTCGGCTCATTAATATTCACATTTGTGTTTTCAAGCAAATACTGGACAATACTTTTCTCGTTCTGTAAAAAGTAAACAAAATTGAAGTCTCAACTGCTGAAGCCACAAAATAACCGTAAACAAACCTGTTCAACAGCTAAATGCAAGACATTATTGCCGTTCTTTGATATACTGATTTTTGTAGAAGCTTCACCAATTTCCAGCAGCTTTTTCACTAATGAAAGATTTGTTTTCCTAAAATGATGATGAATAAGTACATATGTTTTATTATATCTCACATTCAGAAGATTCTTACTTAACAGCAAGGTGAAGAGGGGTCAAGCCATCATCATTTGCCAAATCGATTTGAAGTGGCTGACTTTTTTTTGTGTAGTTGGTTTTGTCAATGATTTTTGAGGCGCACATAAGCATACCTTCTTCCACAGCGACGTGTAGAGCTGTGTTGCCATTGTGGTCCTGAATGTTTGGGTTTGTTCCTAGAAAGCATACATTTATAATTGCGACAAGAACACAGTGGCCATGTGTCACAACTTACCTAAATTAATCAACGGCCTAATATACTCCGGCCTGTCGAATACACAAGCTATGTGTAAACAGGTCTGCCTTTTTTCATTGAGGTGCTGAAGAACTTCGTAAATCTCCAACCTATCGATCAGTTGAAGAAGCTTTACCATCACGTTGTTGTCGCCTTCTCTTATTACGTCATGAAGGAGACTAAATTGAATTCAAGAAAGTCTTTCATTTGTAAAGGGCTTTTTCAATATTGAGTGGTAATATTATAAACAGCAAAAAACCGCCGAATAACACAATTACTAAAAATGATGTCCTCTTCTTTCCACTTATTACTTACTTGCAATTGTGCTGTGTCTTTGCTATTTGGAAAATATCCAAAATATCAGACCTCGCTTTTTGAGAATCCGACTTTCCACACCTTCTAACAGTAGAGCAAATTTTGTTAAAATACGAGTAATAGGTTGAATCCATTGATTCCTTATTTCCGTAGAACTGGCTGGATCTCATTATCGTTGAATCACCAATTTGTGGCTGTATTTGGGAACCAGCCATCTGTGCTTGCATTTGCAGTAACTCGGAGGAGTTATGATGTGCATTGAATTTTATTAACTTTTTCGAATTCAATTTCATTGATACTTTAGGAGATGCACCATCTTTTTCCAGCTTCCCCCCACTGTCCATTTCCAAATAGGAGTTATCGAATAATTTAAACAATTCTATAATAGGTAATTGCGTTAGAATAAATAAGAGGATTTTTAGCGCAAAAACTCACCATCTGAATTCTCTAAAACTTTTTGATCAAGATTGCCTAAAAATTCATCGATAACATCACTTTTATTTGGAAATCCTTGCGAATTGCTGGCCTGAGGGCTGTTTTTAATAACAGACATAACGGTTTCCGGAATATTTCCTGAGCTTAATCCTGAAGAATTTGTTCGAGCCCTTTTCCTTGATGTTGTAAATTCTCTGGGCTTATATCGGAAAGGAACTGGTTCACTAACATCACCATCTGTTGGTCTAAAGAGCTGAATTAGTACATCCACCTAATAAAAATCAAAATTGTAATTCCAAAAAATTACAAAATAAAATTAATCGAGCTTACATGCTTGTCTATATCCTTATTCTTATAGGGCGGAGTTCGTAACGCAATCGCATACTGGTGGTGGACATCAGCCTCAGAAAATATGCCCCATTCATGCCAACCCACATCGCCATCCTCGTCCAGCTCAAAGAACTTTACTTTTATATTTTCTTTACAAATTGAAGAAAAATTAGATTAACTATATTCTCAATAAAGACATATTCAAATTTATTTACTTTTTCCAACTTTTTCTACAAGAAGTATTAAATCGTCTCCACCAGCAGCACTGCTTACGGCTGCACTAAGGCGAGAAATTTTAAGCTCACCCGTTAAAGCACTTTCTGAAAAAATACTTATGTTAGCACCAGAATATCACCCTTAATTATAATGAGAAACTTACTCATATTGTTTATACATCTAGAGAACACTGGTCCACACAAGTACGACCAGGATTCGTCCGGGTTGATTGCATATGCAGTAAATGCCAGGCGAACTTGATTTAAGTTCATTGCCTTTGCCTCTTTCTCTGCTCTTACTTTAATCTACGAGAAGATACAAAATAAATATATTATTTGGGTTCTGTACCTATAACAAACTGAAGTGACATATTTGAAATCCTGAACGCACTTTATATAGCTGAGTTGCTTTTTAACTCTTGTAATAAGCAATTTAGCAAATCTTGCCTGAACCTTTTTTATTATACAGTAATGATCTAATAATGTAATCTTAACCCAATTTTTGCGGCTTAATTTCATGAACAGTTTCGTGGTTTCAGCGAATATTTTCATACTATAGACTTACAGTGCTTTCTTCAAGTGGTGTGAGCGGACGTCCCTCTTCAAACTGCTTTTCCCGAATTTTCTTAGCTACTAACTCCTCAATGATATGCTTTTTTGCAGTGTGAATTATGCCCATTCCTTGAAAACTATAGAAACAGATTTATATAGTTCAAAAAAATAATCTCCAAAATATAATCAATTAATACTCACACCGCCCTATATCCGTCCTCTTTCGATACCCTCAGATCGTGCGGGTCACAAACATCAATGTCGTTGTGCCGAACCACCAATTTATGGGAATGCGGCGATGGCCCCAATGTATCGCCGGTTTGATAAAGACTGCACCGGATAACAGCCCTTCCCTCATATCCTCTCAACTCAACTGTTGGAAAAGTTTTCTTTGACTTTCCGTTAGATGAACCCATCAAAGAACCATGTGTTCCGTGCATTTCAGACTTGTAACGAAAACGAAACTTTTCCACGGGTTCCTCCAGGATAACTAGCTTGGGTCCCTCTCCCGTCACCATTGCTGAAGGCGTCAAATAAAGTTTAGGTAAATTTAAATTAATTAAGAAAGTCTAACTTACATTGATTGAAAAACATGTTCCTTTGAAAGCCAATTTGTCCAGTTGGTTCTTCTGAAAAGGTTGCAATACGTCTTAATCTTCTATCCTGCGATATCTTAGAAGACTTACCAAACTGGTAAAGGTTAAACATGTTATTTCTGCTGCCATCACTCGTTTGTGACATCGGGGAACCCATCATCCTAGAGCTAGTGGATGATGATCCTGGCGATGGAGCGTCTGAATAACCACTGTCTGAAAATAACAGAAAGATTACTTATTTAGGGTTTTGATATGAAATGAATTACTCCTTTTATGTGGAACCTTACTCTGGAAGACACGGTATGAGACGAGTAACGCAATTCAACTTTAAGAAACGAGTTCTGTTTCCCAGATTAAAGCCCATGTTATAGCTAGTTGGTATTTTTTCGATCGTGGAATTGTAATACGGACAAGCTTATTCCTCTTTGTTAACTACGTTTCGCAAATAAGCTACAAAATTTCAATATTATAGCAAGGTCATGAAGCAAAACAAGCAGAAAACATTGAATTCCAATAATTTCGAAAATGTTGTTTTAAAACTAAATTGGAATGCCTCCGCATTTGCCAGATTGATTTTTCTACTAAAACTCTTTTATTTGCTGTGGGAAATAACCTACCCTATAGTACGAAATTCTGAATTCCCAGAAACTATCCTACTTAGAGCTAATATTCAGATTGGTAGCGCTTTTGTGTCATGACTGACCTAGACTCAGTGCCAATAAAGTGGATTTAACACCTTTCTCTGCATTCAACAATTTCCTTGATGAAATCAATTTCTGGTAAATTTTGGAGGGACATTTCTAAGATTGGGATAGAACGGTAGAACTAATATCCAAATTAAAATTGTTTTGCGTGACATGAAGTCGCGCACACTCAGTTTGAAAATACTTCGTGGGGGAATACCCAATTTGCCTTTTATTACGTCAGTAAATCGGTAACCCTTAAGAGCAATTGGATCTACTGGGACCACACAATTCCAAAACAATTGTGCAAGTAAGCAACACAAAAGGAGATGTTTCACAGATTCACTACACTAAACAACCCAATCGCACTATCTTATCTAATCGCCTGGAAAAATTGGCAAATTAAATCGCAGGGATCGAATTTTAAAAGCTTGCTTCGCAAAAAGTAAAGTACTATTTACTGGCCACCTGAGATTTTTGGAGGCCCAGATAAAGTTTCCAAATCAGCTGACACTGCCAAAGAGCCAGATGAATCTGATGTTTTACGAATTGTTCAGACTCGGACAATTACCATAGTACACTTGATTTTCTTGGGTATCCAAATTCAGCAGCTCAATTGTGGACATCATTTTGCTGGCTCTGATTTCCCAGCCTTGTCACGGTTTTTCCTGTAAAATCTGACGACGATGAACTGCTTATTGGACAGGCTCCACAAAACTTCACTAAAGCCGACGAACTAAAATAATAATATTGTAGCGGTCACTCGCGGTTCTTCTAACCAAAACGACCATAAATTCTCGAGTTCAACTTTCTTGTTCAACTGCGGAAAACGAAGTGTCGGAAGAGTTGCCCCAAGTGGCCTATCGTCCCCTTACCCATTTCCAAGTGACAAAGATCTCTGGATAGCCGTGATTGCAGCGGACAACAACACAAATATTCGCGGTTTTTCCCCGAGGTGCTCCACAGAACAGAAGGCGACACTTTCCCTGCTTCTCCCTCCTTCGCGATCGTCCGGGGGCTGGCTTGATTGGGTCCCACAGTCAACAGTTGGTCCGAATCGCAATCGTGGAGTCTTCGGGCCACAAAACTTGTTCTTTTTGCGCTGTTAAGTGACTACCCTTCGCAAACGACGTGACGTGACGCTTAGCTCACATGATGACAGGCGGCAGCCGCGGTTTTTCCCCGAACTTTTTATAGCCACTCAGTGTACACACACTGCGGCCAGTGTATGTGAATGTGAATGCGCCCCTGCTTGTGTGGGTATGGACTGATTCACAATTTTGTGAAATTCTTTCAAAGCTTTAACGGGTTAATAATTGCTAATAGTAATTCGCGGGGATTCCTCACAATCAAGCTCCCCACACCCAACCCGCGGAGGTGTTATTAAATCGCGGTTCTTTCTGGGATTCCTGCGTAAAAAGCAACAAATTCGTTGCTTCTCTTTAACGCCACTGTGTAAGGGAACACTTTTAACAGGAATTTGCCTATTTTAATATTTCCCGTCCCACCTGGCGGTCGAAGCGTTATCTAGCAACCACAATAAAACTGATACAAGCGAATTAAAAAACAGCATTTATTTTGGGAAAATATTATTTTCCGTAGAAAAGATTAAAACGAGTTTCTCATTTGGGATTCCTCGAAAAGTTAAATCTGTTTATTTTGTTTCACTCGTAATCTGTTTTTGCTCCATTGAATTTGGAATTTCACAAATTCGTTAGACTTTGTGGTAGGTAAGGGTGGAGGACTGTTGATTAAATTTTGGGAGAATCCTCTACATTCCAAACTAAAATTAAATCCTCTAAAACTATTTTTTTTAACTAATTACATAAAATAAAAAAATCGATAAAATATTAAAATCTTAAACTTGATGGCTATTTTTATGAACCTGATTGTTTAACGGAACATTTGACGCCTTTAAAACACCAGTCCTTCGAATCTTGCGGCACCCTTTTCCTGAGAAAAGCGCTAAGACGAAAAAATGTTCATTAGAAATGGTTATTTTTTTGAAGAATTATTCAATTTCGTACAAATTAATCCACCCTTTTTACTGGGAATGCGGAAGTCCTCCTACAACACTGTTCGAAAATGAATGCATACTAAAATTCAAGCAATGTAACCGTATTACCTTATATCGAGATTGCTTTTGGAATTGAAAAAAAATATTAATATTAACGAAACCCCATAATAATTACGTAATACTACTCGATTTGGCCGAAATTCTTAATTTATTGTATGCTGCTTAATGCCTAGATAAACTTTTGGAAGTGTTATTTATTCATTAACTGATTTAAAATAATGTTTAACGTTGAATTTTATGTAATATAATATAATTTCTCATAGAAATTAAAGTTATACATAATCCGTAATCGATATCAGACTTCTCGCGATAAATGAAGACAAGTTTTGGGAATTCTCCAGAGGCCGTGTAATATTATGCATTAATGGAAAAAGCAGTACCGGGAACATTAAACTACAGTCGACCGCACTCTATTAAAGTTTTTCTATCACCCGTTCACCTCCCAATTCTGTAGAATATTTCACGACGCATTAGATAGAAAAAAAAAATTTAAAGTATATTTCTAAAAACACATAAAACTCTTCTTGGAGCCTCTGAGGTTTTGAAACATTTAAAATATGTGGAAATAAAATTCTTTGACTACTAATAGTTTTTTTATTATATTTTTGCCTTTCCCCTGGAACAATTATTTCAAATTTTTGTATCTTTTGGGCTTCTCCGAAGCTATAGATAAATAAATAAATAAATAAACCAAATGGCTTGTACAATAATTTTAAGCCCTATTATGAAAATCGAAACGGGTTTTTCTTGCCTTTGTAGCTAAATTACACAAAATGGTTTTTTTTTTTTAATGTTTTTAATGTTTGCGTACAATTCAACTCTATAAAAGTAGAAATGAGACAATTTGTTTCGTTTTTCGTAATAGGTTATTTAATCTCGGTAGTTGGATATGTTCAACGGGTCGTTTTATTTAATAGGATTCCCTGTGTTATTAGGCACCAGAAATTACAAGGGAAAAATAAATACAATCACAAAATCGTCTTCTTTCTTAATTCTATTTTTCTAAACAACATTATGCCTTTTGTCACATACTCCAATCCATTAAAAGATATACAGTACAGACACAGTAGAGTATTCTAAAAGAATTTTTTGAGATCTCGTGATTGCTCTCCTTCACATGCTAAAAGATCAGCTCGTGATTTGTACAAGGTTAAAACTCTATTGGGGATGAGATGAATGCAGTTCATTCGCAGAACAAGATATTTCTACCTACGAAGAATAATTGATACTAATGGAGTATCGTGCAAATTTTAAAGAATTAAATTCTTAAGAAATAAAGTTGAATTGTATCCTACATGCAAAAATATGTGCGCTGTAGTGCGCTTTTATTGCAGCACTTATCTTGCTCGATAGGCTTCCTTATTTACAAAAGTCATTAGCTAAATTTGTGTAGCCCGGGAAAGGACCCAATTCTTAAAGATTTTAATTTTACCTAGAAATTACTTAGCATGCGTGGATTCTCGTCCGGGCAACACGAAATAAATTGTACTTAGTAAAGATGCACCGACATGACCCCGCCTACTTGATTGAAGTTGATTTGTTTATCTTTTTAGTTGTCGGTGGATTGATCTTCGGCCGGAAGATTTTCTCCGGCGGCCGCTTCCCCCGAACTGTCTTGATCTTCTGGAGCAGTTTCTCACTCGATGTAATTTTTGGAGTAAAGGGGTTCGGCAGCATTTTATGACTGTCAGTCTTGGGGAGCGCATTAGTGAGCTTTACAGATTTACTTCCTTTATTAGAGGGACAGTCAATCTTCGATTTTGCCTTTTTCTCAGACTTTTTTGGACCGTTTTGACGAGGAGGGATAGTGTCAACAAAATTCGTCTCTTTTTCAGTTTGAGTGGCATGCGTCGTTCCAGGACAGGGAGTTTTTAATATCCTTGCTTGTCTAGGTGCGTCCGACGGTTGAAAATTGCTGTCGATGGCCAATCGTTTGAGCTCGGGTGCTTCGAGCATCCGTTCTTTAATGTCGAAATCAATTGAAGAAGGTTGCAACTTTTGCTTTTTATGCTGAGGAGTACTTCCTTTTTCGAAGTTGGAGCGTTCTTCACTGCTCTTAGACGGACCACCCATCTTTAATCTCTGGATAAAGCTTGATTCCTCATTATTAGCTACATTATTCCTGTTTACCACATCATTTCTTGTGCTCGGTGGCGGATTTGGGATGAATTCTACCTCACTTGAAGGTGTCCCGCTGCTTCCGTTTATCATGTAAACCATTGACGTGTTTGTACCGCCTTCAGAACTTGCCCCAAAGCTATTCTGCATGTTCACACTGTGGTTGCCGGATGAGTTTGTATTGTTCGAGTGATTCAGCTGAGTCTGAGTCTCCGCAGGGCTATTTCCAACTATCTCCAGATTTTCTGTAATATCTGAGAGTCTGTCGGTTTCGGTGGCTTCACTTTTCACTACGAAGGGTATAACAGGAATGTGCCTCGAGCCAGCATGCTGGTGTGTGGGTATAGGCGTGGCAACAAAAGTGCCTCGCGTAGTTGCCCGGATGGTACTCACTGTGGGGGCGACGTTATAGTGGCTGGATGAGATCCCATTCTCAATAAAATATTGGCGGAGCTTGGTATCGTTTTCCACGGCCTGTCTTTTGAAGTTGTAGGCCACATTCAATTGGACGATACAAAGATCACACAGAAGTCGGGGTAGATCGTCGTTTTCGTCTATCTGAAATCGGATGTAATACGTTAAAGATACAGCTTTATTATGGATAAGACTACTTATTTAATTGTAATTCATTACTGTACTACAGACATGAAATCATTACTTATATTACTTAATTGTGGCAATTTTAATCAATTCGTCTTTAATACAATTTCAAACTTTCAAGACCAACGAAGTTCATTCCGAACACAGAAGATATAGTATTTTTGGTTGCATTGTTAGCTGAAATTTTATTAATAATTTTGTGTACACACAGCATAAATTCTAGTTTATTAAAGTAAACGAATTCAAATTCTTTAATGGAATTCTCGCTGAATGCCCGTTACTGAAACTTAATTTTGAAATGGAACACAAAACTATAAGGTGAACGAAGAGCTTTGCGAATTATTGTCAATTTTGTGCAAAAAGCAAATGTTCCTCTCAAGGCGCACTGAAAATAATTTCGATCTCGATTTGCGTACGCACAACCGCGATGACCCTGACCAGAATCTACCCCAACAGGTGTTCGGTTGAACAAGAATTTCTCGCCGATTCCAGCGAAGTCTGCGCCCCGCTTATTATGTAAACAATCGTGTGTAAAAGCGTTCGGCGCGTTCTTATTTTGGAGAAAGGACCTTGCTTACTTTCATCATAGTCACATATCGCAATTTCTCGAGCAGCCTGTCGAGCGGAGATGTCGAGGTGCTGCAGGTGACCGATGGGGCTGCGATGGGGTGCCCATCACCTGCCGCTGTTGCCCCAAGCGTTGACGAATCTGTCAAGTTCCGAGGGAAAATATCGCGCGAACCTTCCGCCATGCAAACGCGACAAATTCTCGTGTAGTTCCTTTGCATTTTGAGGACCCTACGAATTTCGATGGGCTGTCAAAACGTAAAGCGTTTAAATCTTTGAATTTTGGCAATTAAATTCAACCGAAACGATAATGTCAATTTCTAAAGCCACCCGTCCAAAACAACGAGAATTCCGCGGCGACCGCTGCCCCTACACCAAAAACGAAACGAGAGCAATTTATAGCCAAATAGCTTAATCGGAATTTTTTGAAGTAACGGAGCTTTTAGAGGAGAAATTCGAGTAGACTGATTAGTAGTGCCATGTGAAAAAAGTGATGACGTTATATCTAATATTAAGTAAATTTCAATTGCAAATGCACAGCTCCATAACGAATAAATTATACTACCCGTTTCTATAAAAATATTTAATCCTCCTGCAGCTAATTGACCGTAATCTAAATCATGAGAAACAGTCTCGCCTAATGTTATTACCACACTTAAAAAATGTGCTCGAAAAAATAAAATAAATTCGGAACATCTTCTGAGCGACAGCAGCACCCCATCTGCCGGTTTCGTGAAGTCCTTTTGCTGCACAGTTTGTTTTGGCTAATTTACTTCGCAAGTTTATCTCGCTGTTTTTTGTGAAATAAATACATTTTTGCCTGTGGAAATACTGTAAATTGTACGATTAACTGTAATGGAAGGTAAGCAATTGAGTTATTTCATTGTATCGATTGCACAAAGCCCACCGGAAATTATTGCTGAGATAATGGAAGTTTGGTTATGTCCGTCATTTGTCAAATGGCTTAAATATCTCGAAACGAATTTTAATTTTCACACGAAAGGGGCGGGTTGGAAGTTCTTTGCTTGCTAATCAGATGCGTGTGGTCGAAATGTCTTAACAGCTGTACTTTTTGCATATAATACTTTCACGATGATTTGAGTGAGAGTAGTTCTGCTGACTCCCTTTATTTTTTCGCTTCTAAAAATCGCACCATTGCCTAGCTTCGGGGCTAAAAGGTCTCAACCCCTTCCCTATGAAACTGATTCAGAATTGTTATACGAAAAATAAAAAATATAATAGAGCCGAGTTTATGTGATGTTTCCATGAATTGGGTGTTTTTGGAGCTTACTTTCCCCACAAATACCTCAATTTGGTTAAAGAGGCTCGCAGAGGGCTTAAATTGAAGCGAATGCTAACCCTTTTGTATTATCGTGCAAAGCATTCACGTGCACCGCCTTGAAAAATTTCGGTTCAGCCCTAACAGATCACTTTTTAAAGGCCTTTCACAACAAAGTGGGACCAGCTGCGGATGCAGCGGTCAAAGTTCATTCTGTTGTGAGAAAGTAAGCACTTGCATGGCGCATTCTTAGCGCATTGATTGTTTAGAGGTAGACCTTTAGCAGTAGTTTACTAAAATAAAATGCTATATTCAGAATCCAGGTAGGTTTTTAGTCTGTTAATACACCAGTAGAATCGACAGAAATTACGCAGCGGTACCGCTGCTACAGTAAGCTTTTGAAACTGTGGTGGGTGTGATCTAAATTCTTGTAAATGTAACTAATTGTAAGTTAGAAGCTTCGCTAATTGGAGTAGAAATTTAGACAAAATCATTAATGAAAGAGTTGCCATGAGGAAAAAATAGATTGCTAAAAGAAAAAACTAAGAGAAAATTAAAAATATACAGCCATGGACATATAAATAGCACAAACACGGTTAAATAATTAAATTCCATATATAATTTACAAAAATAGCGCAACCAAAGATATCGTTTTTTATATTTGACAAGGTTATTATTAATTAACTAAATCCATATAGAAACTTTACATTGTATTCATAGAAGAAGCATAAGAACTTAAAAATAGTAAAATCAACGAAAATGCATTGGACATATAAATAGCACAATAAGAGATATGCTGAAATTAAATCAAATAATCGTTACAATTTGAGAATTAAAATGTTTTTAACTCATTACCTTGTTAGTATTTCGTACTGGAGCCAGAATTTTCGATTACAGCTTGACACCTACGTCCCATACTTTCAACTAGCTTCTGACACCTTTCCTTCGGAATAGAATACCAAGCTTCCTTTATACCGTTCCACAGTTCGTCAGTATTTTTAAAATATTTTTGTCCAATCCTGATCTTAACATCATTCCAAAGATTTTCTATCGGATTAAGATCAGGACTTTGAGCTGGCCAATCCAAGACATTGATTTTTTCGTTTGATAACCAATCTTTTATTATTCTAGCTGAATGTTTTGGATCATTATCGTGCATGTACGTCCACTTTACTGGCATAAACTCAAACGCATATGGTTCCATTTTATTTTTTATAATATCCAGATACTGAAATTTATCCATTTTGCCTTTTATTTTCACAAGAGGTCCTACACCATGCCATGAAAAACCTCCCCAAATCATTATATTACCCCCACCGTTCTTCATGGTCTTCTGGGTGTATTTAGGATTTAAAGCTTGACCTTTTGGACGATGAACATATGTTCTACCATCTGGTCCGATTCGATTAATTTTGGTTTCATCACTCCAAAGCACGTTTTTCCAAAATTTGAGGTCCTTATTCTTGTGATTTCTAGCAAAGTTCAATCGTTTTTTAATATTCTTTTTCGATAGAAGCGGTTTTTTCTGCTTATGCGTCCAAAGAGTTTAGCCTCATTTAATCGTCGTCTTACTAATCTGTCCGATACATTTAATGCGTTTTCTTCATTTATTTCATTTGAGATCTCCCTTGATGATTTGAATGGATCCCTTTTGCACTTCCGAATTATAGTTTTATCTATAGAAGGCGTAGTTTTTCGTGCTTTCGGAACTCGTTTTTTATTCTTAATTAAATAAACAGGATTCTCCTTTGCTAAATTAATGGCCTTGTAGACCATTTTCCTGGAACACTTCAATATTTCAGCTATTTCTGCAGGCTTTTTACCACTTCGGTACATGTCATATATAATTTTTCTTTTTTTCCGCCGAACAGTGCTTTCCTCTACCCATGTTAATATTGAAGTTAACTAACTTGCTATACAGTCAGAAAATTATAGCAGACCGGCCGGAACACTTACAAAATTCGAATAACAATCGCCTTTTATAATTTGTGCTATTTTAATGTCCAGCCAAAACGCTCTCCTAACAAACTAAAACTGAACTGCATAAAAGAATGGCAATAATAACGGTAAAGTCTTTCCTTGAAATTGTAGTGTACATTTAGGGTAAAAAGTTGCCCCCATAAAAAATGAAATATTTGTTATTAAATGTTGAGAAATTGATCCATTTTGTTTTTTTTATGAATTTGTGCTATTTATATGTCCATAGCTGTAATTTAATTAGACTTAAAACTAGATATATGCTTATATATAGGATTGATACTGAAGGTGTATGTAGTGGAAAGAAACAATTCGCTTTCATAGAGTATATTTTGTACGGCACAATTTACAAACTACTCAGTATGTAATTACATTTTAGCAAAACAAGCTTGTTATTCCTCATTAGTATCACCAGAACTGCGTGAAAGAATTTTACTGTTAAAAGATACACATTTTCAAAAATTGTGTATGGATGCTAATTCAGCAGTTCTTGTATAGTTGAATTTTGCAGTTGGCTAGAAAACAGAAATCGTTTAAACGCTTGACCCAGTTTACTTAATTCCTACACAGGTTTCGTTATTTTAAAAACGCTGGTAACTATTTTTTATTCAAACAGCTGTTTTTTCACGCTGTAACGTATACAATAAAAACGAAAGGGTAATATTGGTGCCCTGCGGCATCCTTTAAAAGAAAAGAAGTTGCATAGAATTTACGTAAATCAAAGCATGGCTATTTAGTGTCGATGACACTGATATTTTTTATTTAGAGCACTCACAATCTAGTTTGCTGTATAAAAGTACAGTGAAATAGATGAAAGTCTAAGCTTTTTTTAGTATATTGTATATATGTGTATTAAACCTATTTTCTTATAAATTTGCTCTAGAATTCGAAAAAATTCAGGAAACGCATAATTTTTTTCAAGAGTAAGTTATCTGGGTACTTGAGTAAGATTTCGTACCTATTGTTATTCTCATAATCGAAAAGTTTATTTAAATAAATTTAAGTTTTAAGATTTTTTTATTTATAATAAAAGTAAAACTTAAATGGAATTTTATTTTGCCTATTATTATTATATATTATTTTTCTTTGTCCTATTAAAAAAAAATATTATAGGAATTAAAATATTGTCGATCTATTTCTACAATGCGAAGGAAACAAGAGTAGACTACGCTAGATTATTGTAAAACGTTGCTCAATTTAAAACGTATAGTTTACAAAGAAAATAAGTATGGGAACTAAATCATTTAAAAAAAACCTATTTTTCTTTTAAACCAGTTCTTTGAAGCAAATTTCCCAGCTCTGTACAGGTTGCCATTGCATAAAATTGAATCACTTCTTTGAATAATGTGTGTAGTTAAACATAATCCCTCCACAGCTTGCCGAAATATCAATGTTTACAATATTTTAGTATTTTTTCTGTGCAGTTCACCAGTTTGTTTTTGCCAATTCTAAATATTTGATTGATTTTTCCTGGTATCAATGGCTAAAGCAGATAATTCACACACATCGCATGCTGTCTTTTTTAATTCCAATAAGCGAAAAACAGGTTAAAGCCTCGGCTAATTTCTCTCCAAAACTGCCTGTGAATTGATCCTAAATAGTGGCCAAGTTACAATCAGCAGTTTTCTTATTTACTGTACTTTGAAAAAATATATGGAATTTTGTGAACCACTTTTACCACTGTTCTCCACCAAATCGTAGTCAGGACAATTGTTGGAGATTAGCTAAGGCTTGATCCAGGTGATCGAGTAAATTCTGGGTGTGTTTCTTTATTCATTACGGAATATTCGATACAATAAACGTTTCTTTATTCATCCAAAGCATTCTACGTTTCTTTATTACTACGGAATATTCCGAACGTATTCATTCTTTGATCTGTCTCAAGAAGTCGATTAAAAAGAATATTCTTGCGTCAGCTGTCAAAAGGCCTGAAATTCATGTACAAAAAATTAAAGACCACAATAGAAGATTGAAAACTGTCACAAAAATTGGGATGCTCCCAACGATCTTGATAAATTATTTTAAGTAAATGTCAAAACCATATTTCAAGTCTACTTCTTTATTTGCTCCATTCCGCATTTTCCGTAAAAATTCCATTCGTTTTTTCCTTTCTATGGAATAAATAAAGAAACACAACGTTTTTTTTTAAATGAAAACTGGGACACTTTGGGAAGGGATATAAAAAAATTGTGAAAGAGTGTGTAATTAATATTGATTATTAATATTGTTAGTAAAAAGCTCTTTAGGTGCATAAACAGTTTGAAGTTATTATACCTAACCCTACAGTTAATTCTTAAAATATATCAGTACAAGTAAGCTTAATAACGTCTATGAGAACTGACAAAGATCGTCTAGGCTATAAACGAATGTAAATTCATATATTGCTCCACTTTCTAATGATGGGATTATCAACAAAAAATGTCTCTTACTCCCTTGTAGATTCGGTCAGTCCTCTGAAAGAAAACGATGGATGGATGGAGAAAGAATTGGAGTTTTGGGGGTTTTCTGAAGAATTTACAAAATGCGACTTAACTGAAGTCCTGCAAAAATGTTCGCAGGATCCGCAAGGGTAAGTACACCACCTGATTTTATAGTTACTTATTTTTAGAGATTGCCGAATCCAGTGCGACAGACAGTCGGCTCCATTTAAGAATTTCTCCTCATTAAATCAATGTGCTTTTGCATAATATCACGAAGCGGTTCGCAATGGGTACGCGCGCGCTTAAACCGAAGCAAAGAAAAAAAAAGAAGGAAATTTGCTAACAAAAATCGCAACAGTTTTCATTTGGTTATCCCCATGGATCTTGGAGATTGTCTGCAGTAGAATCTATTTTCGTAACATTTCTCGCGCAAAGACGATGTTTTTATAGAACACTTGATAATGTGCGTGCGTTTAAAATAACACACTAGACTAAACAGAGAGGCTGACCACAAAAAAAAAAAAAAAGGAATAAAATAAAAGAAAACGGGGAAAAAAGTTAATCGCTAGTAGTGGAAACATGTTGGTTTTGAGAAAATTCGTCTCGTCAAAAATTAAATGCGGTAACGGACTAAATTATTTTGTTTTTTAAATGGCATTAAATGTTGTGTACTACTACTATATTTAATTTTCGAAATACGCACCTATTTCCAGATACATATTACAAAACTTTTATTTAGAGTTACACGTTACTGCATCTTTTTTATTTTTTATTAATTCTTTTCATTCCTTAATCAAAGGTAAGTAAATTATTTTTCCTAGTTATACATTTAATTTCATTCCTTATTTTATTATCTTTTAGCATGTTAGGTTGTTGCTTTTCGCATTCTGATTAAAACAATCAAGAGAAATTTTTCCTTTATGATTCTGGTATTTAATATAAAATGTTTCAATGTTTTATTGGTTCATTATGTTCTCATGTTTAAGGATTTGTTGGAAGCAAATGGACTGAAACATACAAATTTTATGATCTTTGCATAGTAGGTATTTAAAATTTAAATTTAAAATGAGATTTAATGAATGTGCGTTTTAATATTTGACCCTATTGTGAATATCGTTATTTCTGCGATAAAAAGACCTCACCAAAGCCCTTTTTGACTAAAATAAAATCCTTAATACTAGAATTCTCACAAATCAAATTATTTTGACGTTCAGTCGACATATTTTAATCACATTGATCGAAAAATTAAGAAACTACCAAATGCCCGCGATTTTGTTCGTGTTGCATTAATTTTAATACTTTAATTAATTACCTATCACCTAAATTGAGTTCTCCATAGTATAGAAGGACGGAGCACAATTCAAAATAACTAATATTAAGTAAAAAATCGAACAAAACTAAGTACGCTCTAGAGCTGGTAGCCGGAAAACGACAAATTTTTCCTTTTAAGATTGCTACTGTACTGGAAAGCAATGTCAGATAAATTGTTTTCAGTAATACTCTTTATGCTGATTTTCTAAACGCTCAAGTGAGACCACGTTTGAATTTATTATTACCCCAGAAATAAAAAGTCTTGTAACGTTCCGCCCAGAAATATTATCTAACCTGCTTTGATCTTCCAAGTATTTTGTCCACTGTGCGAAATTCCGTTTGTGTATTTGTTGGGAAATGCGAAAGTGTCTTTTTGAAATGGCAAAATTTTTAACTATGTTTCACATGTTGAGGAATGATACCTATGCTTTCTAAACTTTGACGGTATTTAACGAACTTTCGGAACACTACTTTATTTATTCACAACTTCATTTCTCCAATAAACATAAAAATACAACATTCATAATACATAATCTGTTTGCGGCAGGTGATACAGTGAATAAAATAGGTCGACATTTTTGCAAACTTGAAATGCAAGCTATAAGTGAAAAAGGTAGATCAATCCAAAATATGCACAACCACTTTAAGTAGGTATCGTCAAGAAAATCATTTCCCTAAACAAGAAGAAGCCTCTCTTTAGAACCTTTTTCAGTCATTAACATCTGCAAGGTATTATAAGAATCGGCAGATGTTCAAGTACATTTTCCCAAAAGTGCGTCGGAAAGGAAGCACACCTTAAATACTCCAAAAATAGGAAGGCTCACGGCGCAAACGCGCACGAGACGAGGGTGAATCTTCTTTATGTTTCCGTAAAATTTGACTTAAATATTTCGGTGAACTAAAGTGACGCCAGCAGTGAAAGAAAAAAGGACGCCTATAAACCAGGTGAAATCCTTACTTTAGAAGTAATCATATACCTGTTATAACTGAGCGAGGAGTTTGTCTGCTTCTTTTCATATTCTCAAAAGTTAATGATTTATCTCTGTAGAAGTAGAGAGATTATTGTCATATCTGTTTCAAACACGAGAAAAAAAATCAATGAATTTATAATGCGTGCCGTAGCAGAATTGTTGCACCGGTCTGTCGGTTCTTCTTCCGCGAGCACAGTAGTTTTTTGCCCTTTGATTTCGAAAAAAATTGACTGAAAAGAAGAAAAAGTATTACTCCCCATAACACCTGTCGACTTAATTCTGCCTTGGCTCGTGTTATTAAATATTCCCATCCTCTCCTCGATTGGGTACTGAAAACGTTAATTGGGTGCAGCTCCGGAGGCTCATTCAAATTAGGTCAAGTTATCCTGGGCAGGTATTATAAGTAATTACAATTTTTTTTTAGTAAGATGGCTGATTGTGGCATTAAATTGTCTTACTTGAACCACCAGTCTTTTTCTGTATAGGGAAAGAATTATTTTCACAGTAGCCAAAGTTTTTCGATTCCAATTAAGTTGATAAATCCGAATAAGGGTTGATAGTGGAATTTTTTAATATATCTGACATGTTACTTATTCGGATTTGTGATCCCCTTTCTGTGCCTAAAATGAGAACACTTTTTCAGACACGTGATGTCTTGTTCTGACCAAAATTGATAACATCGTATCATATAATAAATAAGTATAATTATTAAATCCTTTGATTTTATTAAATAGTAAATGTAGTAATGTCCAGCGGTTTGCGCAAAATTCGCTGAAACTACTTTTGGTCACGACGCATGAGAAAAGCTATCATCGAAAGTGGCACACACAATCGTCGCTCAATTCATAAGGCAAGGGGTTAATTAAATGTTAGATTAATTTCGATTGATTATTATGCTAGTGCCGGTTAAAAATTATCTCGTGAATAACTATAGTTTAATTAAGGATAATTTTATTCATAGTTACATAATTAACTTTCTAACTAATACGAAACAGTTTAATTTACTGTCTACAAAGCTCCTTAAACTGACCTGCATCATGAAATGGCACATTACACCATTGGTTCGGTTTCCTCCCCAAACCATTCTTAACCAGGTTAATCCTGATTATGTCCAGCGATTCCTTCTAGTTGAATTATACATCTGCCCGATGCCATGTCGTCAACACGATCATTGCCAATCTTTCCAAAATTGTGAAAAATCAAATACTGTCGGCGGATATATATATTGTTTTTCTTCCTTTTTGTATTCTTTTGAAGAACGTTGACGGCAGAAAGAATAATCGCTTAAAAGATTTCCGCAGCTGCCTGTGTGCCACGATCTACATATGCGTATGTCCTCCATTTCGGCACGCCAGCAGGAGCAGCAGCAGACTAACCATTTGTAAGGGCTCGTGCTCGGGCAGGTGTTAATGTCGCGTCGCATCGAGTCAGACACTTTTTGCCTTCAATTCTAAGGGAGGAAAAATTTTGTTGTTTTCAAAAAAATGAACATTTGCTTCCCCGGCTCATAAGAAGATCCAGAAGATACCACGTCTTCAGTACCTTCTCTGACCCTGCCTTGCATATTTGTTTGGGGCGCGCCTTAAGGATTTGAGAAATGAAGTCCTGGCTAAGTAAGGTATTCAGTCAGCCAGCCCTATATTTTACCCGCAAGGAAGAGGTCTTTAGCTTCAGGAAAAGTATTTTGTCATTTGCTGCTCAGTTGTTCATTGAGTAGAAATTTATCAGCGGCAACTGGAGCACCAGGTGCAACGAAAAAACATCTTTGACTTTGCCTCCCTTTGACTGTATGCAGACGATTAAGACGAATACGATGTCGAGAACGAAACCAAGATGTGTCGCAAAATTTTACCTGGAAGCTTAAAAACATCTGGTTTAGCATCATTTGTCTAAGATATGGTTCTTCGAATTTAGAACTGATTTTATCCTTGACCTCGGACCTAATTATGGCAGGTTTTTTCAGGTAGACATAGGTAATATTTATTTGCAGCTGACGCAGATTGAAGGCACCAGGCGGTAGTAATTGTTTTTTAGGGTCTGGCTGTAAATCATTGGGTTTTTTGACATAAGTGTGAATGAGATTTGATTTTGAAAATTAAATGTCCATGGTCCATGCATAGAAAGTATAGTAGAATATTAATTTTTTAAAATAAAACCCTTGTATTTATTTTTTTTTGTTCGTTTTTTATTTAGAGACTATATATTAGGACTATAAAGCTGAAATTTGATACACGTACATGCGTATATGTAGATATCGGCTAAGATATCACACTGAAAGCAATTTCGGAAAGATTTGAAAAAATCTTGAATACTAGCACATCTTCACATGTTTTTGACATAGTTTTTTTTGTTGCTATTAAATGTAGTACAACAATTTATGAAGAAGCTCTTTTATTAATTTTTTTTGTGTGTTTTGACATTTTTTAATACGAACTAAATAATAGTGAACTAATTTGAATTGGTTCATACGGGTTTGATTAAAAGTGTTTTTATGAAAGGTTTAGCGAAATGATACTTTAGATTTAAAATGAAAAGAAAATATTTCAGATTGAATTGGCACTACAGTAAAACATATAACTAATTTGAATAAAAATGGCTTTGAACGAAGAAATCTAAATATTTTTATTGAATGTCAGTATAAACGGGCTAATAGTTAATAATACGTCCTTGAAGTTATTGAGAACAGTTTGCAGCAAACCACACACATTTGAAGACAGTGGAAGGAAAATATATAATAATAATAATAGATTTATTCTTTCGCACATCTCATCTTAGTGCTGGAAACATTGGAAATACTATGAATACCTACTGTAGCCTTATGAGTACTTTGAAATGAAAATTTTAGTATAGATAGAAGTAATAGAATATAATTTTCGGACGTTTAATTGAATTTGTGAATCTGTGGATGGGATAAATAAATTTGTGTTTGGATGAAATTCATTTGCGTTGTTTGATCAATCTTGTGGTACCTACGTTTGAACTGTTTGGTCTTCTTCTACTCTGCTCTTATTAACCTTATGTCGTTTGACTTCCCCAAAAGGAGAGATGACAATGTCGTAACTACTTGCGTGGGACAATTATAACTTATCACCAACTCTCATCGAACTAATTACGTTTTTTATAGGCGGGTTTAATCAATGCAGCGCCTTCCAAGTTCTAAATTTTAGTCAATATTTTTCATCGCCATGAACATTAGGAGAAATGACTAAATTATGTTCATATTTGCAAGAATTTCCTAGAAAATTGGAGTTTTCTAATGACCAAAAATTGAAATTAAGCTGCGCGCGCATCACATAGCCTTGGTGAATAAAATTGTTTGATGAACCGCGCCTGCGCTTCCTCCCCTTTCCTTTTGGCCCCTCCTCGGCGCAGAGTACAACAGGAATGGCATCAAAAACACGATAAAGAAAACAGTCCAAGGAAAAGAAGACGATCATTACAACAAGAAGGTAAGAACAACAATATTCTCGGCGTCCACATATTAAAGAAACGAGAGAGATCCGAAGGGAAAGGAATGCCAAAAAGATGAGCAAAAAACAGTTATGCTCGATGTCGATTCAGGCGCTGCGGGAAGGGAAGGGTTAGACGAAAGGTGGAAAACGCCAAACTTGTAAACATACACGAGTTCGTCTTACGACTTCGCGCTAAAAACTTAAAACTGATAAACATTCACGCTAGAAGGGGACGACGCGACGGACCAAAGACGGAGAGAGCCCGAAATAAGGGCAAAAAGGCTCCGCTACGACCATGTTGGTAGCCGCAGAGACCATCGTCTGCATTGTTTTGACGGCGCAGAAGGTTAAAGAACCCTTCCCAGAAGATCCTTGAGACCAGCGCAAAAATTTTTTTGCACAGTCCAGGGGTGATCCACCTTTCGGGCCGCATACTCGGCACATGGTGTGTGATTTTGAACCGAATCAAATGCGCTCTGCGGACGTCTTCGTATTTAATTTTTTGTTTGTTTCCTTTTATATTTCTTATTTTATGTTTGCGAATAGGCCATTTAGTTTTTGGCGTTCCTTATGCAAATCGGTTGCTTGACTAGAGGTGCAGGTTCCACAGACACAGCGCGCGGGGTCTGCGGCCTGTGCGCATCCCTGCGCCGGGAGTGTCGCGTCTGGCTGGCAAGTTGTACTACAATGCCACGGCGGGGTCGCACAGTCCGTGAACCGTCGCGGCGCGCAGAAAAATTCCCACCGCGTGTAGCGCAGCGCGCTGCCCTTTCATCTTCATAGTTGGCGAGAGGACGAGGAAGTGTATTTGTTTGTAGCGATGATTAAAGGAGGTTCAATGAATGGACGAGCCATTTTATTATTCTCGGTAAATCGAAGGACCATCTTCTACGAAGGCGACGGCGGCGGTGGCTATTAGTGGGGCCCCTAATGTCTTCTTTCTAGCTGCAGCTCTGATGGCTCCTGCAGGCGGTGGGCTGTGCAGTCGTTGAGTGGTTCGCTTCGCCCGTTGGGTTTGTTTTTCGCTTCACACAGTGTGCACCAACGGAACTAGCCTAGCCTAGCCCTACGAGGACGGCTCATGACAAGTGGTGGCTGTATGGGGCCTGAAAAGCATACCAAACGGACTCTGCGATCGTCAAGATCGTAAATGCGCGTAATTCAAACTGCATCGTTACGTAGTGTATGCGATGCGACTATGGAAGAGTGCGTATGGATGTGTGATTTGTTGACAGAAAGTCAACTTATTCTCAGAGCGCAGGAAACTTTCTTTTTATTTTTATATATATACATACGAGTATGTCGCATTTTCCTTTTTCCCCATGCTCTGAAACAAAAATGGGAGCAAGTTTACACTATCTAAGCCGAACCGATCGGGATGAAATTGAGCAGGGAGGTAAATATGGCCTCAAATGGGAAGAATATGCAAAAATTTTTCCGCGATTAACAATAGTTTTCGAGAAAATTAACTTTTTAATTTCGGAAACGTCACTTGCCCGTGACGCAAATTTTTGCAATTTTTCCCATCTCGCCTGCTCTATTTCATCACCGCACACTAAAAACACCTTTTAAACACTTCCCCTATCAATATATTCACTGCATTTTACATTTTGTTTAGTTTGTTTAAAAATTCGGTTATATCGCGACTCCATCACAAAACGAAAAAAAAACTGCCATCTTTGCATTTGACACTTCTCATTTCAACTCCTAGGGTGAGTTCACATTACCAACCATTAAATGTTCGCTAATTTTTAATTCATTGATATTTTGTTTCACCCCCGGAGAAGATTTTAATTAATAATTGTCCATTTATGAGGGAGGGGGAGGGTGGAGACATTTTTAATAATTATTTATAAAAAAGAATTTGTTTTTACTGAGTAACTTTAATATACATTTAATTGTGTATTTAACATATAGATAAGGAGCGCAAATAAGAATTCATAAGAACTCGCATACCTAATTTCACGCACATACACACGCATATATACACACACATATACACATATATATACACATATATACACACACATACAGACAGACACACACACACACAAACGCGCGCGCGTTTGTGTGCGTGTGTGTCTGTCTGTATGTGTGTGTATATATGTGTATATATATGTGTATATGTGTGTGTATATATGCGTGTGTATGTGCGTGAAATTAGGTATGCGAGTTCTTATGAATTCTTATTTGCGCTCCTTATCTATATGTTAAATACACAATTAAATGTATATTAAAGTTACTCAGTAAAAACAAATTCTTTTTTATAAATAATTATTAAAAATGTCTCCACCCTCCCCCTCCCTCATAAATGGACAATTATTAATTAAAATCTTCTCCGGGGGTGAAACAAAATATCAATGAATTAAAAATTAGCGAACATTTAATGGTTGGTAATGTGAACTCACCCTAGGAGTTGAAATGAGAAGTGTCAAATGCAAAGATGGCAGTTTTTTTTTCGTTTTGTGATGGAGTCGCGATATAACCGAATTTTTAAACAAACTAAACAAAATGTAAAATGCAGTGAATATATTGATAGGGGAAGTGTTTAAAAGGTGTTTTTAGTGTGCGGTGATGAAATAGAGCAGGCGAGATGGGAAAAATTGCAAAAATTTGCGTCACGGGCAAGTGACGTTTCCGAAATTAAAAAGTTAATTTTCTCGAAAACTATTGTTAATCGCGGAAAAATTTTTGCATATTCTTCCCATTTGAGGCCATATTTACCTCCCTGCTCAATTTCATCCCGATCGGTTCGGCTTAGATAGTGTAAACTCTACCCCAAAAATGTTAAAAACGTGAAAACGGCCACTGCGAGGGGACGAGAGCAGAGAATTAGTTGTCGCCGCCGTCAACGTCGCGCCCGCTGAAGTCGGACAACAACCGCGCCAGCGTACTCCTCACAAGCTCTGGAATGTTGTTTATGGGCGATCGCAACGGAAATTGATGACTTTACTCCAAAGACGCGCTCCAAACAACACTGCGTAGGTCATTCATTTCTAGGGCGGTGGGAAATAGTGCACACACTCCCCGGGTTAGTCATAAAATCAAAATGTTTTTGATTAGCTCGAATTATTGCTGCAGAGCATGAGAGGCTGAATGAATTGGGTTGGACTGTCGGTTTTTTTATTTTTTTTTATTTTTTTTTTTCAATTATATTTTTGTGTGCCCCTTCTTAATCTGTCTAATCCTTAATTTTGGCGCGGTTCTAAGAAGACCATTAGATCCTGAGTAGTTTGCTTTCGGGAAACGGAAATGACCTTCCTCGATCCCAATGGTCTTACTACGCTGATATATTTTTTTTTTGAATAGCCAACTTTCTAGAATCTTGATATTAACAATTTCGCGCTGCAATTAGCTGCTTTAAAACGTTGCTATTAAAATTATTTGTTGAGCTAATTTATAGCTTAATGAAAGAATACTGGACGAAAAATGTACCCGTGTGGAACGTCGTAATTTGAACTTAAAAACACTGTAGGGTAAAAAGAAAGTAAATAGGAAACTTTGGAATTTCAATAATGTTTTTATTTTCTCAAAAGCTATAAATTGTGAAAAAGCTCCAAGTTTATAAACTTTATCGAAAAAGCTGGAAAAACTGTTTGAATGGCAGCACTAAATGTAATTTAAAATATTTTTGAATTGGCGCGCACCAATTAGTCAGGGTGATAAGAGAACTCATGAATGAAATTTTCGATGAATACTGATCCAGCTGCACATATGCCGCCTCCACACTTGTTTTGCTAGCAGGAATGAGCGTAGAAGAAAAACATACACTTTCCAATCAAACAAAACTCATTGAAAAAAAAGACAAAGTAGATACGGACAAGTCGCACATAGACCTCCTAATCGTGAGCATGCCCAAGTCTATGAGCAGAGTTCTGCTGGTTATTCTATTTCTGCGAGAATACCTCACGGACTGCATCACCTAGGATGGTCCTTTGCCGGAAGCGCTTATAATCTAATGAGTATATTACTGCAATGGTAGATGGATGTTGGACGGGTGGACGTACTCCATACACGGTGAGTGGTATCGTCTTCATATTATCATCGCAACGCAAGCAGTTAACGAAATGGATTTTTCTTCTTCACATCGCGCTCTGCTGTAAGGCAGTCTATTGAACTCTATCTGGGTATTGTTTGCCCTCGACCGTCGTCCCGCCTCGCTGCCTACCCTTTCTCCTATTCAACTTGTACTGATAGTGTGTTCGACGTCTTCGCGGGCCCTCTTCTCTGTCTCCTAAGTAAAAATGTAAGCACATGATGCGATATCATTGACACGGGGCTCACATTCATTCAGTTGAGGTTTGACGCGTTTGGACGAAATTTAAAAAAAAATTTTACAGTATATAAAATTGAAATGAAAACGGAAAAAAAACATAGAAAACATATCAAAGAAGAAGATGTGTTAAGAAAACACTTCTGCAAACATGTATAGGAATGCGACACTTCTTCGATGTGTATAAATAAAATTATGAATGAATCCAGATTTCGGATTATCTCTGAATTTGTTATATAAACTTCCGTCGTGACAGATTATCTTCAGCCGCGTTAATTCCTCTGCTGGCCTAGCCTTCTTAATTTTTTTTTTCTGCTGTCTTCGAACTGTTTACACTTTCTTATCAGCTTCTGTCCTCGGTGCGGCCTGCAGCTTTTAAAGCACATCAAAAACGCAATTTTTTATACCTAACAATGGAATCGAAGGTGTTATTATATGGTTATAGGGGGTATGCCGTATGTCATATCATATCATCGAAAAGATAGCTCTTAGTTCTCAAGCGGGTTGCTGAATTTGGGCTCTTTACTATTTATTCTAACGCAGAATAAACATTATTTTACTTTTATTCTTATCGACTCGTAGGTGTTTTTCAATTCATTTTTGAAATATTGACCTAATAAAAGATTGTATATTTGAATTTGGAGTAGACTCTGTATATCTTTTACTACTGTTTTAATCGGCTTGCATAGATTTATCGTTTCTAAAGTAGGACCCTATGATGAATATATACATCTTATAAAAAAGTAAGTTAAAAACGCGTTTGTTGTATCATATGGGCTTAAAGGCCACGAATGCGCCCCTCATCAGGTTCAACATTTCATCAATGCACCCTAAGCCCCTATCATAAATAAATAAATAAAAACGCGTTTGTATGATGCTGATGCGCAATTCAGCGTAGTAGTCGTTGAAGCTAAATTGTGCATGTGCATCTTGCAATTGGTCTAATGAGAGTTATGTAAAATGTGTTTCATACATTCTGAGCAAAGACAAAATCATAATTAATGATAATTTCAATCAGAATATCACCCACCTCAAGAGTACCTATTCCATTTAAATTATTTTTTGGGAAATTAGTAATAAGCCTGACTCAATTTTTATCATAGTTTATTTAACTTAAAATTCAAGTTTTAAATCTTTCGGTTAACAATTTAGGAAATGAATTTATACAATCGCCCGATACAGGATTCTATGGCAGGTCTGGCAATACTGTAGCATACCAAATATTTTCCAAAAAAGACAAATAAATTCCATTGATCAATTCTGAGAAAAATGTCGTGAATGAGGTAGAAATCTGAAGAAGCGCTGAGCCGCTGGGCTTGTGCTCATCAATTCGGTCTTTCGTTTGGGTTTCCCACCGTCCAATTTTTAATATTCCATTCACCTGTGCTCCCAATAATATCCGACGGGTGAAAAACAGAAAAACACAGCCTTTGCGGACCAGAGGCATCAGCAGCACTATACATTGTTGTGTGCCTGTCGGCGAGAAGACGAGGAAGCAAAAACAAAACGAAGTAAATAATAATAGCTGTGGGTCCCGCGCTGAATCGGATGATTGCGCCAAACTCGAGAAACTTTAAAAATTCCGCTCGGTGGCCAAAGTAGAGGTAACTGATCTCAGAACTGAAACGGACTATGACGCATTCTAGGTCAAAATCAGTCTGCATTCTTCAGGCAGTGACACCACTACTTGCGTCCAAAAAAAATGAGGGGGGGGGGGGGGGGGTCCTCCTCGTACTGCGCTGTTCGGGCACGGCATTTTAAAATGTGTGCATAAAAAAGTCTTAGGCGCATCGTTGCTGCTGCGCGACTGCGACGACGGGCGATCGCGTCGCGCCGCCTGACCGTTGCCTGCTCCCCAAGTACCAGTCCCAAGCCCAGGCCGCTTGCATTCCTACAGAAAAAGTTGTTTGTTTTGATCCAAACTGAATTCGTGCGCAGCTTTCTCCTTTTCGAGCAATTTCTCTTTCTCTCGAATGTGGCGGGCGTTGTGGGTTATCGCGGTCCAGCTAATAAGCATAAGACTCCCGCGATAACGGCAGAATTTTATCTTTACGGTTTGGCCCATCGCTCACAACGCGTCCATCACGTCCCACAGGGCAAGGAGCTCGAGAGTGGGAATTCACCTGATCTTCACAAATATCAGGAATTTCTTGGCGCTTGGCGATCGCTTGTACCTCGATACCTGCCCCAACAGCCATCCTTTCTCTCTGGTCGTGATGTGATGAGTATACAAAAACACAAAGCACATAATCGGACCAAAGGCATTTAGCCGGGTTCGTGTGCTCTTTTTGGGGTGTTTTTTTCTCTTCTTTCTTAATATTTATTTTATTTTTTCCATCGAAAGGCATTTTCTTGCAAGACCGTTCCAAGAAGAGTCGGCTACATCAAAAATGTTGAGCGATTAATGGCTGAGTCTGGTTTGTGCGATAGGTACCTATACTCGAAGCACTCCTCAGTCCTCGATCTCTGTTCACCGTTTTCCCGCATGCCGGAGTTGGACAAGTGAACCTTTCCTATCTTTTGTACGGGGCTCAAGAGTGCGGCCTGCGGAGTACCGGCCAGCCACCACTCAGCCAAGCTAGCCTCAGCCAACTATCCAGTCCGTCGTCCGCCCAACCAGGCCAAAATAGCCTCAATATTCAGTATTCCAGGGCCTCTAGAGGAAACGAAAACAACGTACAGTCTCACAAACAAGTTGCCTGCCGCAAGTCAAAAGGACATACCGTGCTACGGCGTCGATCGACTTGGTGGGTACCCTGTGCGCAGATATCACGCCGCCCTGAGAGGTTATGTTTTTTTTTCTCTTTTTTTTTCTTTTCTTTTTTCTTTTATTGCTCATACAGATCGAGAAGTTTTTCCAGGAATCAGGGTTACTGCCTTATTTTTTATCCTGCTCCTGAAAATGGCGCTGTGCACACAGACGGTGGCCAGAGCACAGTGCATTTTTGTTTTTAATCGGAATGCCCTCTGATAGGCGGCGTGCATGCTGTATGCTGCACACACTCGCCACCGACAATTTGATTCTTATTTGCAAACATATATTTTCATTTTGGCGTTTTTTTTATTTATTTTTTTTTTTATATTTTGTTTTGCGGCGGCAGTTGTGAATACTTACATACTTTGTTCAGGCAAAATATCTTTCATTACTTAGACTGAAAAATGAATGTTCTCCTTGGAAATGCCGTGTGAGGCGGTAATTTTAACGATGAGGTTCGAAAATAATCTAAAATGACTAAAGGCAATCTTGTTCCTTGGAAATAATAACAAAAGTTTATTATTCCTGTGACATTCTATTTGGGATTTTAAGATGGCATTTATAGTATATTAGTTATGCGGGGCCAATTGCCAAAGGTATTTTTGAGAATATACACCCAAGACGTATTTTGGACGTTCAAATATTAAATTGGCCCTAAAATTGTTTTAGGAAAACTAGGATTGGACATTTTAGCCGTCTAGCGGTGGTTTCGGGGTTCGGAGGTGGAAGCAGACAGGTCTGTAGTGTTCAATATCTTCAAAAATGGCGACACTTCCTGTCAAAAGGACATGACCTGCGGCATCTTCAAGTTCATCCTTTAAACGTTCAAGTGAGCCCTGGCAAGGTTCAAAAAGCCCAAGTACAACAAAGTTACATGTATGCGAACATTGTTCCTTTTTCGGTAAAAAAAAATTGGCGGCTTTTTTTTTTTGCCGAGTGTATGTCGAGCAAATCCAAATTTTATTGAGACAATGCTTTTGTTGTAATGCCAATAATATTTAATTGTGGCCCGCAGATTTCTTTTGGTCCAAGATTTTCCTTGAAATTCAATACTGTGTAGATTTTAAAATGTAGCAATGAAGAATTTTTTTTTTATTTTTATGAAATAATAATAATAGTCTTGTCCTTTGTTGAATTGTTAATGTTTCTTAATTTTGATTTCATTTTAGGTTATTAAAGGTTCCTTATAAAGACTGCATACTTACCGAGCTGAAATCAAATTTTTAGGGTATTTCCCGCATGAATTCAGCTGGAAAGAAAGATGCTCTGTCACTTTAATCCTAACTTTGGTGGGTAAACGGTCCCCTAGTTTGACTATTTTTATGTAAGTCTCGAAATAAATTGTCCCAATTTAAGAAGGAAAGCAAAAATATACGGACAAAGGGGGACAAAAATCGCCTCTGCGCGCCCTCCGAGTGTTGTGTCTCATAACGAGAAATTACGTGAAAGGGAAGATTGAGGAAGCATCACGCCCGAACCGACACTTCAGAACTTTCACTCTTGTACGTATTTCTTCTTTTTGTTTTCGTTGTAAAAGAAGTAAATTCCCAGTTGTGCCTTAATCACATTTTTCCAGCATTCTTGGGGAAACTTTAGGAATGGTCTTAAAAGTAACTGATCCCGAAAAAGTATAAACGAAAATAGATCATGGTGCGGCTCAGAAGTAGAAATTGTCCGCTACAAAAATAGCAGTTGTTGTCTGAAGGCGGTAGGCTAGGGGAGGAGGAAAGGCGGGCAGGCAGTGATCCGTGCACGGGTACCTTTTTCTACTTGGACCCGAGGAAAGGTCCCCTCTGCGTGCACGTCCGTACGTGAAACCGGAAGTTAATTCATGTAAGACAGCTGCGCCTGCTTATCAAGCCATCGTGCCCCGATTGCAAAGGGAACGAAAATTTGATACCGCTCACTAAAGCTGTTTGCCATATTTTGAGCTTCTACAGGATGTAGGCCATACTTTGTTCCCGATTATTATTAGTATTCTTAACATACAAAGCCAAACCATTAGACAAAATAAAAGTTAGTCTCATGGAAACACATAAGTTGATTATGGGACATACCCATTCGGCTTTCCTTTTATATTTAAAAAATTATCCGCAGATTTAGTTGTTTTCATTGAAGATCAGATTTGTCATTGCATATAGAACTGACAATACGATATAATGTTAATGTTTATAATTATTGGTACAATGTTTTAGCCAAAAGTGGATACTTTCAGTGAAATTTTATTTTCATGTAAATCTGTTTCACCCCACTCGTATAGTTATCATAAGTATACTATTTAATTAGACTTCTGAAAGGCTTAGGTCCGAGTTCACCAAAAAAATTCTAATCGGGCATTATGAAATCGTCTGTTAAAATTAATATAGATGTTAAAGTTTCTGACTTTCCATAAGGAAAATTAAAAAGCCGTTACTAAATCAATTATCAAGTGAATTAATCTCATTAAATTAATTTTTCGTTCACTCATTAACAGAGAGTCAATTCGCACATGCGTGCAATGTGAATCTAGCACCCAATGCTTCATGACAACGTGCAATATTATAAAAATTAACTTGTGTTTTTTTAAGCTCGTTCTCTGTTACGGGGAATTTAATAAATTGCCGACCAAGTGATGCTAGTGTCGCCGTAACTCTATGAAAAATCCTATGAAAAAGATTTGCTTGTGCTAAAATAATCTCCCGTTGTTACTTGCCGTGAACCAGTGGCATAACACCTCAACGTCAAAAGAAGTTGGACGTGAAATTGAATTTTTTCTGTAAAACACAAATTTTATTTTGGGTCCTATCGGCATCCGATTTATACTTTTCTTACTGGTCTAATGGATATTCAAGTTTGTCGTCAATTAATGCGAATACATCCAATGTAGACTCTTTCGATACTCGAAACCTCGTCCTAAAATCTACATTTTCTTCAAAATAGTGGCGCCGTTCTTTTTGTAAATTTTAGGTCTAAATCCTCTAACGTATCCAAAACATTCTAATTTCCGAAAATAAAATTATAGCAAGCTTCCATTTTTAGTTTTGACAACAATAACAGGCCGTTAATAGTTTAACGAATGCTCTGATTGGGAATTGAATTTAATGCCTGATTATCGAATTTAATCGCCCGTTAGCACCTGGTGAAACGCTCGTTAGCCTTAACAGGCCGTTAACGATTTTAAACAGGACATTTAACAGAGTACGGTGAGATCGGCCCTTAGCCTTTTTCGGCGTATTCGTTAAAACAAAGTGAACCCGTTTTAAAATAATCGTTAGGATGTCTATTGGTGAGTAATAGAAACACGAAGGCTTTATATCATTCCATTGGATCCTTCTGGAGATATTAATTTTTAACTGCATATCCCATCGAAACTTGTTTATTGCTTAGATAAGCTAACTTACAAATCAAGTTTCGCTTAAATCCGATCAATAGTAGCTTTTTTTTTGTAAACTGCTGACAATAATGTCCACGTTATAATTTTAAAAATACTTTTCATAGGCAGCAGTATCTACATATTGAAATTAAGCAAACCTTTGAAACCACTTTTTAATTATTACGTAAATAACATTTTCTTAAGATTGGATAGCAATTTTGACTATCTATCGGTAATTGTTTTAGTTGGAATGCAAAATGCACGCAACTCAGATTGCAGTTTAAAAGTTTACTTTGAAAGTTATTTTGTAAAATTTTAATTTAAACAATGCTGACTTAAGTATATAAATTAAGTATATGAATTAAATATAAGATAATATAAGATAAAGAATGTGTGTGATTGAAATGCAACTTTTGTTGACATTACATATTAGTGAGAACTATGGCCTAGTGCCATATAGTCATAGTCATAGGATGTGTTTTCATGAACAGGGTTGAGTATGGTTTGAGTTTTCGATGAGTTTTGAAGCACTGAGGTTAACCGTGCTCGTTTCCATGTACCTGGGTTAGTTTGAGTGCTCTTGGTTTGATATATTCGCATCTCATTGAAGTTAATAGAAATATTTGTGTTTAAAAATGGATTTAGCAACGAAAATTATTATATATCGTACGGTGTATAAAAACAAAACTCAATTTTTAACACAGAAGTAAGCAACCTACCAATACATTTGCATAACTCAGCTAAATCCGGCCTCTTTCGTTGAGTTTAGCTGGGTTTAACGAAACTTAACTCAACTTTGGTTTCCATGAGATTTCAACTCGGGCTAACCCTGAGTTAACTCTGCATGGAAACATGGTAATAACAATCTAAAAACACTAATATTGCACTGGTATCTTCCAAAGAAAAGAAAGATAGATCCGACAGTTTTGTGTTAAAAGACTGCGGATATTCGTTCTAAATCAATAACTAAAATCATCTCTTAAAATAAAATCAAAATATTGAAATATTTTGCATCGGCTGTGTTTGCCTGCCATATTGTTTGATGTGTGTTTATATATCGTGAATGTTGATTATTTTAACGTTTTGCTTGTAAAAAAATCAAACTGATTTTTTTAATCATCGGAGTCACTTATAAAGTTGTAGTGTAAATACGATGTGCATCACATCTGACAGTTGTTGTTGCAAAGTGGTTGATTATTTCATCAGTGATTTTTACAACCCGAAAAATTATTTTGCTTGAACAAAGTGACGAAAAATCGTATGAGTGCATCCGTCAGTCCTGAATTTCGTAACTTTACTTAATATCTTGGAATCACATTTTATGATTGGTCTAATGATTGAATACCATATGCTTGAACTTGTAGAGGATATTTTATTTCCTACTGGAATTTAATACTTGAGTGATTTTATTCTTTCAAAATTACGGACTTCAATTGCGTCTTACTTTAAAAATATAAAGGCAACCAATTTTCGATGTTGACTCCAATTCCTCAGAGACAGAACAGGAAGATTATATACTGGTTCTAGTTTTCTTGAACTACTATATCAAGGTACAAGTTTAGGTTATTTTGTCAAAATGTAGAAGTTCCTTTTTGATTGAGAGAGTTTTACTAATTGGTGAATGGAATCATTTGCTGAATTTAACAGTGAAAAAATGCTAGTATCCAGTTTTGATTGCTGGCGGCCGCAGGAATATTCACAAGATACAATGCAGTGGAGGTTGCCATTTTGCAGAGCTCTTCTATGCCGACAACTGAGAAGAACATATTTTTGCGAAAGCACCACCAACATCATCATGAGCAGCATCCCGATCCCATATTCTCCTTGTTTTCTTTGTTTGTTGCATTCTTTCGGTTTTTGTTGATTGTTTTCGCTACGAGGGCAGAGGAATGTGCGCTTATCGCGCGGACTCTACGGGAACATCAAAAGTAGCTGTTGCGTGCCTGCGGCGGTTCTAGAATGCCGCCGATCAACCGAAGATGCGAAGGGAAAATAATTCATAGAATAGAATAGAGGCAATGCAGAAGGGATCACGGTATAGCAGTTGAGTCGAGTCGAGTCGAGTCGGCCATAGCGCGACAACTACACCTACTGACGGAGCGCAGGCGCACAGGTAACAACAACAAGAGCGGCCGTTCCGGCCCGTCCGCTAAAAATATTCTTTCTATCGTACGCGTGAACCACCACGTGTTTTTCTCCCAAGTTCAATGTCCTGGTGGAATTTGAGCGGTCGAGACAATCCACCGCCCGGTCACAGGGCCGGACGGGATCTCCAGAAGCGTTCTCTTCCTTTCCGGTGGTGATATATGGCCGTCGGCATGGGCGAGAGCAGTGTCACATCTCCAAACCGACTGTCGACGGTTGCTCTGCCACTCGACAATCGCGCCAGCCTACCTTACCGCCTAATGCCCCTATCTAGCAGAGGCTGCTTAATGACACAAACGGAGGAATTTACCTCAAGATCAGCTCACCCAGTTTCCAAGAATTTTTTCCTTTTATTATCTCAGCTCAATCCTATTGTGGATGGAAAATTCTTGTAAGTGTAATGTGACGAGTTCTTTGAAAAAAATTCGAGATCTTCTCTCTTCTCCAACTGGCCTGCCGACCTTCTTGTGTTTTTATTTCTACAATTTTTGAAATTTCCCGATTCGCATGAGAGTTGGAAAAAATTACTGCGCTCACTGGGGGTCATTGCAGTCGGATTGGCTGTATGAAGGACAACACCTCTGAAAGGATCCCTGCTGAAGAGTGTTAGTACAAGTTAATCGTTCCCCGAATTCAATTTTTTTGTACCTTCAGTAAAAGAAAATTGAAAAAAAACATTGTGAAAAAGAGAGGAAGGGAAAGGTGGCCTTAGACGGAATTTATTGCGGATACAGTACGTTTGTTCTTTTTAACAATTTTCCGATACCCATTTCATAAATATTAAATTGGACGAAGTATTCACTTTATATTTGTTCTCAAACACTATTGAGCTACTTCTGTTCTGGAAATTATGTTTTAAAGACATAAAGTTATTTTCAAATATATATAATATATTTCCAATTGATTCTGTAACGTTATATGCGATGTGTTTCTTTATTCATTCCATGGAAGGTAAAAAACAAATGAAATTCTTATGGAATGTATGATATGGAACAAAAAAAGAAATGATTAAAGATTTGGAATAAGATAAATGATATTTATTTAATAACCATTTATCCATATCGTTGGAAGTATCTCAATTTTTGCCAAAGTTCCCACTTTACTCTTATGGTCTCTAATTATTTTTCACATAAATTACAGGCATTTTGACAGCAGGGCATAAGGATATTCCTTTTATTCTACTTCTTGAGACAGCTCAAAAAGAATACGTTCGGAATATTCTGCAGTAATAAAGAAACGCGGAACGGAAGGTTTGGAATACTTTAGATTAGATTTTATTAAAGAAATGCTTATTATTAATGTCTAGAGAAAGACATCCACGAAGAAGATTAAGAAAGGAAAAGTTATTTGAAATGATTTCCATTTAGTTCTAAGCAATTTGAAAAGAAATATTTAATAGTTCTTGTTTTAAATAATAACATAACCTCATAGAAACCTTATTTCCAAATCATAAATCAAGAAATTTCAATAATTCAAACCACTCTAAAAGACATCAAGTGTATCTTTCGAGGATTATTCTAATTTCTTTTTCAATCTTAATGTCTTAGATTTAATTGGAACTGGTTTATTAACGAAATAATTAAAGAGATGCATTAATTAAATAACGAAATAATTAGAGCAATTAAAGCTCTGAAGTTGCTACATTTGAAATTATCCCCCTTTTAAGAGTTTGTCGTCGTCCAATGGGCGCCTTAATGATGACTGTGATACTTATTTTTCTATCTTTATGTTCTGAACTGCATTGTGACTCAATTGCAGGGTTTCATTCCGAAAAGCTTAGATCTTGTAGAGGAAGTCCCTCCCACAAACTTTTACTTTTCTCATACAATTCAAAGTTTTTCCTCTGTTGGGTGTTTATTGCTTTAAATGAATTGGAGGGAGAAATTGTTAAACAATATTTATTTAGCATCTAATCATTGCAAATTTTTCTTTAATGCATGTCAATGAAAGTTAAACGAACAGCTAGATTTGTATAGTTCGATATCTCATTTTTTTGCTTCGTAAGAATATCCTCAAAGTTGTTAAAGTTCGATTCGCTGGGGCCGCGCTACTGCATTCCATTCCACTTCATGCAAATAACTCCGAAAGCCGCTGCACTACGCGGCTACGCTGGCGGCCCGACCAGGTTTCTCCGCTTATTTACGTTCAATTCCGTCGTCGTCCTTGTCGCCGCTGCCGTCGCATCATCGTTGCTGCAGCTGTGTGCAAGTGTACGCATCATCGCATCCGCGGTGCCGTGGTGGTGGTGCATTGTGTGCATGCAGCGTGCATCGACGCGGCGCAGCGAGTGCATTGAATCCTCCGAAGGCGGGGTACCGAGCCACACAGGCGGATGGGGCTGACGCGGCGCGGCCTGTCGATGTATGAAAGAGGTCTTGTTTTGTGTGGAATGCCGTGCTCGTACAACTTTCATGAGAAAATTTCCATTTTTTGTTTTTGTCGTTTGTTTCCGACGACGTCGAGGTTGATGAGGATGATGGTGCCGAGGCCGACGGTGGTGGCGCGGCGGCGACGGCAACGACGACGAGTAAAAAGCATGTGGCCGCGTCATACCGTGTGTGACACTAAAGTTGTTTACAGATTTCACGCGGTCCGCCTACATGGTGCGTGATACGAGGACGCTTAATCAGCGGCTTTTTCTGCTTTGGGCTTCTTTACCGCCCGAATAACTCCTTCGGCCTCAGTTTACTTTTCCGCCTCAACGCGTTGCGTTTATCAACTGCATTCGATAGCTTCGAGCTGTCGAAAAAATAAATTACGCGCGCAATTTCGAAAAATTTCCCTCAAACGGTTTCCAAAAAATGTCGAGCGATTTCCGTTTCATCATCGTTACCGCCGTCACCGTCGTCGTCGCAGGGCTTCGTGCGCATATAATTACAGCGATGTGTACAAATTTTACAACATCAAGTGTAAATTCCTCTCATATTTTTATGAATGGTACCAAGCTAATTCATAACGGTAAAACATTAGTGGTAGTAACGTTGGAATTTGTGCCCAGACTCGGCACCGGATTTGTCGGTGTTGGGCATGGCCATCTATTGACGTTCACCGACGCCTATTGCTGCTGGAGTGCTTGCAGCAGCAGTTGTGCCTCTTTCTATCGGCGCTGCCTGCACTGCACGCCACTCTATAACTTTTGGTATAGTGCAAGAAAGCTAGTGGGGCGAGTGAACTCAACCGCCCGCGGGTACCTCGCCCAAGAGAATTCATAGTGAATTGCTGCACGGCCCAAAGTGATGCAAATGAACTCAACAGCACCTACGCACTGCAGAGGATGTGAATTCACCTAGACTGGAAAGCTCGGACGCGCCCTTTCGTGGCGATTTGAATCTCATGATCATCGACATACTGCTAAAAATTGGTACCATTTTCATTCATTTTATTTTTTCGATGTAAACAAATTCTTACCTTTAGTGGATTTCTTTTCGGTAACATTCGACTCGGATCTAAGAAACTTCTTACAGGATTTCATTAAATAAGAATCACTTGTGCTTCGAGCAGAGTTGTAACGTCCATTTTGTTTTTTTTTGCTCTTAAATGACCCTTCTTCCATTTTCATTTCAACTGTCAGTCTGTAATCAGCTCCCTTATCGTATAAAGCAAGCTTTTGACATTTGATTAATGTCAATTTCAAAATGGTGCCAACGATTTATGATCCCAATGCCTAACTATTATATATATAGAGGGCTAAGGTAAACGAGCGTGTTCTCTTCTTAGTGAAGTAAGTTATATAAGCATTCTCGGTTGACTCAATAGACAATGTATTTCAAATTCATTTAATTTTCAAATTGTATCTACAAAAACGAGTGGTAGAATGGAGAAACTGAAACATCCCAGTCTGAGTTTTTATATCTCATTTGTGTTAGCCATCTATTATCTGGTTCAATAACGTGACGCAAGAATGCGTAGTGTGTAATTATTTAAAGAAAATTTTTCACTGTATCGTTGTCTTGAAATTAGTTGTTTTTTTAATTTTCTCTCGGCAGAAGGAGTCACAATAGTGACTTTTTCGGTCACGGCAACTGGGCCATATTGACCAAGGTCTTGAAATTGAAGTGTTACTTATCGTTATTTGACGGATTTTCGTTAACTTTTTCAGATATTCAAAGATTGTGTTTTTAAAATAAAAAACCACTTTCGTTTTTAAACTGCCTAGAATATTACCTATACATTATTATCAGCATTAAGAGATGGCAATATCAGCTAATTAATACAACAGATTTCAATTTGTGCACAATTGTCCCTTAATATTTAAATATTGATAAGATGACAATTCATCTGGGATACAGTTTGTCTTGGTAACCCCCTGTTAAATACACAATTCAGCAATATGTCCTTCCAAGAATTGTGAGACGAGTTATCAAACCTTGTCTTACTATTAAGCAAGAAGTTTTGATTATTTCATGTTTTGTAGAGCAATTTTGAAATTGTAGCCTTTGATTGTTTTTCAAAGAAAAATGCATTTATCTTTTCGATAACAACAAGCAAATCATTTTTAACACAGAAAATAAAAAATATTTATGGAATTATGTTTAATTTTTAGTTGTATTAAAGCATATTTTCGAAGATCAATTCGTGTCGATAAAACAATTTCATAATCTTGCCGAGAACCATAATTAATTACAGATTTTATGATGTGTATATACTATTATGCAACGGATGCTTTGAAATACCCAAAGGATTTTTCATCATGTGATGAATTTAGGGGCACGCCCATAAGGTCGTTTAATAACATAATTGTGGGCGTTTTCGTTTTTATACTACCGAACATATTGCAAGAGACAATGGAGGATTACTATGAACCGACACCAAAATGTGGATTTGCTTTCAAGCTTATTCGAATTCATTGGTATCTCCCAATTATAAAACATAAAGCTATAATTGCTAATAACGTAAGTGCATTAAGTATAAAAATTCATTTAACCATTTTTATAAATTAATTTGCTCTTAACTGAAGACGACCCGGAAACTCAATGCAACGCAGTATTTCAAATTAGTGTTACAAATAGCCTATCGTGCTTCATGGTTCGTCTCCGCTCGTATCATATACAACCCATTCTCCCTGTTGCTTGATACGTCGAGATGTAAACGAAATAAGAAATTTGTGGCACTGAAATCACACGCTAAACTAACACTTGTTTTTTTGGTGTAATAATTATTAAATCGTATTTATAGATTAGATTTCAGAAATGGGAGGTAAATTACACTGAGAAGAATTTCTATGAATTTTGTGGCATTAAAATGGTCATGATATCAATAATTTTTGCAATATACTGAAAAGACTCTTAAATTCAGGCATCCCGCGATAGATGATAGAATATACATAGTTTTACAGTTTTGGCATCATCTGTAAAATGTAATGTAAGTCGAGTTTCCTTAATTAAAACATAAAAGTATAGATGTTTAGATTTATGTTACCGGAAGAAAATGTCCAATGTTTCCGCTGTAATATTGAAATTTTTCAGCTGATAAGGAAAACGTTATATTAACATTGAAAAATAGTAATCTAAAAATTATTAGATTTATCTATTTATTCATTTACTGTTTTTTACCACCCAGTTACCCCCCTTTCCGATGCATCCTCTTTAGAAAGTTGATTTATAGTGGCTGGGATTGAACTTGGGAACTCCGAAGTGGCGGTTTGCTGCTCTAGCCCTGAGCTATCCGAAGCCATCAACACACGCACGGTTTTACAGTTAATAAGTAACCGCGTCTTTACCTTTTCTCTGTATAATTTGTGTATTGTTCGAGATTTCCCTTCGCTTATACTTCACACTTCGAATTTCAATCACGCGGATATGTAAATGTTTCTTAGTTCTAATGAAAGTGTTGCCATTATTAATGCAAAGGTCATAGATTGAAATCATTTTACATTAAATCGATGGCATTAAGGATTTCATGAAGCATGTTTCATATACACGGAATGAAAGCAGCTTACTTTAAAGAAGTTGACATTTCTTTAAGTAAAAGGAAAATCTACTTCAATTTTATGAATTATTATTTTAAAGCTTAGGCTGTGTGCCAAACCAGACTTTTCTTTTCAAAAGTCGACTATTCAACGAAAAGCATGCTGGCGAGTAGAATTTTCAAATAACAAATCAGTACTTTTCCTTATAGAAGGCTAAGGCATATCGCATATTTGATTATCCTATTTTGCATGCAATTTTTAGTTTTCCCTCTTCCCCTTTATATATTTTAAATACATAGTTTATTAGTATTTGAAGAAATAAAATTATAACTTCGATACCTTCTTCGTCCATTTCCCGATTTAATATCAAATATGCTAATTAATATCAAAGTGTGCTTATACGTCGATACAAAGATCACTTGAAAAGACTCTCCTTGTTTGGCACAGGCAAATTAATCTAGTATATTTTGAACGAACTTTTGAAAAGAAAAGTCTGGTTTGGCACACAGCCTTAGAAAATATTTCTTAAATATTTTATGAAATGTCTGTCATTAGAGTTTTAAGAGTGCACTTATATTTTTAATGAAAAGACTTATCATAGTTCTTATAAACTCCTTTTAGGGAATATAATATATTTCATAAAAACCAAAAAATTTTCTTTATGTTAATGAAAATAACTCGATTTTAAACGCAAAGAAAAACTTTCTTTGGCTTTAAGACACAAATGTTTCTCAGTGAGTAATAGATTAATAATTTTGAAGTGTAATTATGGGCCTGTCCGAATCCAAGTCTTCGTCTCGTTATTACAGTTTATGACGTCAGCAAACAAGCTGATCTAGTATTCCAATTAAGATGAAGACAAAGTTAACCCGTTCGAGTTCGTTTGCTTAACTCGATATTTGATATTTTAAATCAAAGTAAACAAAAAATGCACAATTGGACAGTATTCAAGGAATGCTCCTGCAATTTTTCTCATTCCGTCTCACGAAGTCAACCCAGGCCCTGACTTGCTCATTAAGCTAAGCAATCTAAACTGTTATACTACGTAGCTAAGCTCACAGCATAGTCATGAATTCGGACAGAGCTTAGCTCGGCGTGACGTCATAAACTGTCATCACAAGACGAAGACTTGGATTCGGACAGGCCCTATAGTTTAATATTTTTTTAAATACATTAAGTATTATATTCTATTTCTGCAGAATATGGTTAACTGTTAATCTGACGCGGATATTTTTATTTCGTAAATAAAATTCAAAAATGGTCAATCGGACGATAAAACATTAATGGAAATATCATACTATAGAAAATGTTATCCTCTACCTACAATATTACGTAACCACTTTTACGGCACACTTAATGAGTAACTTGCAAAAACCTTAAGTAGATGTACCATCATTGGTTCAATTTTGACCGTCAGTGTATATAATAACAATTCTTAAATTATTAATATAACATTTATGCAATTTTGGAGGTTTTTTTTGCTGAATTATCAAGAAACGGAATAGCTGAATCGAGCAATAAAAGTATTAGCGCTGAATGCAACAACTATAGTTACTTTTGAACGAGTTAATTAAATGTGGATATTTTATTTTAACACCTACTTTATTGCAAAAGACATTCAGCGCAGTGTAATATTAGTTAATTTTATAAAACTTAGTTTTTAAATTGGATTTCGGATATAAAACCTTTTGTAATGCAGCGTTTTCTTAAGAAAATTTGTTCTTTTTGGGGTTTTAACGAAATTGTAAAAGCCTGAAGCAGATAAACTCTTAAATGGTGGTTGAACTATAACATACCTTATCAGCTACAAGAATTAATTTACCCAAAATCTCTTCAATATGACTTAGCGAACCATTTAGAAATGTGTTAATAAGGTAAAGTCTAGGTTTTAAGTTAAAAATATAGTCTTACTTTTTTGGATATTATTTATTCAGCTATCAGTGCAGTTATATAGTTAATTATGCTTTAGCACGTTAATTCAATATTTGTAATATTCGTTCGTCAAGTGTTAAGACCTGTTTTCTTCCAATTGGCTTTCTTGCTATCAGAAAATCAATAACTGTAAAGTAAAAAAAGCGTTTCACTTTGTTTATTGGTATTGTAATGCAACGATTGGTATGAGTCCCAAATGTTTATCTCAACTCAAGATTTTAGTTGATTGCTTGCCTTTAGAAGCAACTTCAGAATGTAGCTCACTGATTTTTAGTATGGCATAGATTTTTTTATATGTATATTAACTCCGATTTCAATATATATATGTATGTTGTAAGTGAAGAGTTCCTTCATATTCATCTCAAAATATGTAAAATATTAAAATTAATTTTAATTCTAGATGGTTTCAGAATGTTTGGCTATTTATTTTTAATGCCTTCAAGAGGAGGGATGTGTAAAATAGATTTTATTAAGTTTTTGTGGATTCAAAATAACATTTTTTATACCAATTGAGAGCTTCTTGAGCAGAATTTTATATACTTTGGAATAGAATTCGACTCACTGTTCGAAGATTACATTCGATTCCTTTAGTAGATATGTACCAAATTCTCGAAATCGACTTCAGCAATATGAAGTTTTGCAAATTATCTCGAAATCGAGTTTTTACGCCAACGCTGGTCCTTCTTTATAACAGCTAACCTTGTAGGATTTCGTAATTTTATTATAATTTTACTGAATATCTATCTTCTTTGGGGCATGTTAAATATTTCTATCATAGTTATTTCTGTATGCAATCTGCGTATTATTTTGGAAGTTAATACAAAGATGTTTGTTGTGCTGCCATTAAAAAACGCAATAAGTACATCGTGCGCCATTTTGGTAATCAATTGTTTTTATTCAATTGCATTTCCTTTAATATTTTCCATATTTCTCTGGAATTACAAGTTTTGGAAACTTGGAATGGAATTAGTATCTACATTTTGGAAAATAAGAAATTGTTAAACTAAACAATAATTAAAAATATCCTACGTGTCACGCCCATACCGGGCCTTACACCTACATAAGTGAAATCGGATTCAAATGCTGATAAACAAATCGTGCAAATAGGACCACTGGGGAAGAAACAAAACCGCGATTCGCAAATCCCGAAGCGATAATAATAGAAAAACAAAAGATCATCGTCTCAACTGTGTTTTCCCGATGATCGTGAATGGTGCCGCTAACGTCGCCGTGATGCCGTTGCTGCGGCGGCTGCTACTCGTTGTTGTTGCTTCTGCTGCCTATGGAGCTGGTCGATGCGCGCGGCGGTGCGACAGCGATTCACCAGAATTTCTCTTCTGTATGATGACATTGAGAAACGTGGAATTTTTCGCCGACTGAGCCGCCATTTTTACGGGATTTTGTTTAAAACCAATATTTCGCGGAATTCTGTGCGCTAAATGCGCTATTTGTTGCTGTTGATTTAAGATGATATTAGGAGACACCTAGGGATGTCGCATTTGTTTGGGTGAATTAACTGTAACACACAAGAAGAGACAAAATGGCGGGAAATTTTTCTCATCGTCAAATATTTGTTCCTAGAAATTTATTTTCGTGGGAGTTTTGGTTTTTTTTTTTTAAGACAAGAAATAACGCTAGTCCCTGACCCATGTAATAATAAATTTTAAAGGAAATGGACTGCGTAAAACGATACAGACAGTCCTTGCCGTAAGAGTTGCACGGCGAGCCGCTTTGAAGTGTTACGGTGTCTGGGACAACAAAAGGGAACAAAAATTGAAAGGATTTTGTCCTTCCAAGGAAACTCATCCCTTGGCTCTGCCAAGGGTTTCCTCTTCTTTGGTGTTCTGCTCGCCCTTATCCTGCTACTGCAGGCAATTGGGCAAGGACCTTAATACTCACGGGAAAGTTGCTCAAGGGAAAGTGTGAGGTCAGAAAAGACACACTCGAATGAATTGTAAACGGAGGCGCCTATTATAAGGACTAATTGGAGATTTTCGCGTTAGTTGCAGCGAATTTGCGCAGATGAAAATACCTTTCACGACTATTTGGGAATTTCTGATACACACTGAATTCTTTTAAAAAGTTTAAAACCCCTAGAAAGGACTTTTACGCTTCGTACGGGCGCAATTGAGCGTGTTTTCCGCTTCCTTCGCAGAACGACGTTTCCTTCATGTTATTTTGTAGGCGGTGCACTCTCCTGTCGAGCTCAAAACCAATCAACTAGCAAGATCAAGTGTTTGTCTCGTTCCCTCATTAAATTACACATTCCATCATACTGGCGGCTCGGGAAAATTCTATGCAAGTGTGCGTAAGCTGATGCACACATGAAGTACCCTCTACCACATTCACAATGGCTTTAATTTGTGTTCGATTTCTTCTGGATCGGATTCCCAGTAGGAAATCTGAGAACTGATGATTGCATGAGCAAAGATTTCTTCTATGAAAAGGACGAAATGGAAATAGATGACAAAATAAGGAATAGGAATGCAAAATGCGAGGCATTCATTTCTTTTTTCCATTTTGCTGAGAACAAAATAAAGTTGGTTAATTTGACCGAAAAAATTGTTAAAATAGCACACCATACACATTGGCAAGGGTAGATCGATGGTAGAGCTACGCGCTCGCCAATTCGGAGGTCCAAGGTTCAAATCTAGCCGCAGTCGGATCAACTTTAAAAAGGCAGAGATGGCAGACCGCGAACGCGCGAGTTCTCTCGCAGTCCGAATCCACTTTTTTTAATGCATTATATACTCAATTCCCAGTAATCAGAATAGTAGTCTTTATACCTTACTTCCTATGACATCGCAATGTTAAAGTAATCGATTTTGCCTTGCAGAAAGGAAGGTGTTTTACATTCCAGGTATATAGTACGGCATTGATTCCGTAAGATATACATTTCCTACTGGGTTTAATCTGCACGACCGTAGTGTTCGCGCCCACTAATACCAATAGAGCGCGGCGAGACGCCAGGGCTCTGTGTGCGAGCCAAAAAGTTTGAGCAGCTTTCATTCTCGCGAAATGCACGGTCCGCTGTGTATTTCGCGAAAATTGGAAAGGAACCTATAGTTTTGCTCCAGAGTGTTGCCGTGATTTAATTCAATTTATAAAAAAGCACGCTTTATCGCTTTTATTGCCTGTTTTTTCTTATTTTTTTTTTATCCGCGACCAGTATTGCTGGTGTCAGTCCAACCACCTTTCAAATCGACTTGTAATGGAAAGCGTGATTTTTAGTATTGTCATTCACCAAAATGGCCACCCTCTGCCCTCGTTGGCAGTTTGTTATAAGGGGGGGAAACGGTCGAAAATTCTTAGTTTAGCCTGATGGCCACTGTCAATATCAGCGCCACCAGTACCAGTGGCCCTGAATGATTGCTTTGGGGCCTATCGTCAGCAGCGTGCTTTTCTGTCTGACATGCGATATGAAATTCAGAAGATTTTCACGCATCCAGACTTCTTTCTTTGCGAAATAGCATCGAACTTGCGGTGTCTTCTTATTTTAGACTTTCTCGCTCGGTCGATATGAAATCAGAGAGCTATTTTTAAAAGCGCCGTCTACGTCGGCGGTTCGCTTTGCGGCCTGGCCCGGTCGGCCATTTCCCTCTAATTTTGGTGTAAGATGCGAGTTTGTCCATTAAGCTTACACCGCTTCTTGTGGTGGAGTCCCCCTTGTGATACAGTCATCAGAAAATCATTGGTACACTAGTGCCATTAGTAACCGTAGCTGGCAGCCGCCACCGCTGTTGCCGATCGTATCACGAGTCTGTCACGTCAGCGACAAAGTTATCACACCCTTTTTCGGCGCGGCATTTGTTACTAAGGCGGCGGAATAAGCGCATTTGGGGAGCTCATTACCATCGGTCGGTACGGTAGTAGCAGAGCAGGCGACGACCACGGTCAGGCTGGGCCGGCAGCGGTTGTGGCGACGTTATCGTCATCATGAACGCGCCGGCATGAGACGATCTGAGTGAAAAATCGAAATGGGCTCTTGGACCGGAAGTGTTTAGCTCAAAAGTTCATTCATAAAATATTATTTCGGTGGGCGACGACCGCCTAGCCATTGAGAGTTGCGCCGTTATCGCCATCCAAATATCGATTCCATTCCATCGACGGATTAATTCTTTAAACAAATAGAAACTGTTCCCCTTTAAATGAATGGAGTAGAAGAGGCTGACTGGAGCGGATCCGCAACTGGCCGTCTCGTTCCAGCCTATACCGTCTGCTGACATTCATATTCTCGCGCGCTCGACGTTTGCTACGGAATTCATTATTGAATGGAAACGTATGCCCCACAGTGTGGTGCACTTACGCTAAGTGTATTTTTATATTCGCCCTGCCGCGGTGTGTCTGTGGCGTGGCGTGGAGATTCGTTCACTCAGGCGCTGCTACGTCGAATAGCGATGCGAAGACTGCCGCGCAAGAATTGACGAACGTACGGCTGTATGCGACAGCACTGCCAAAGTATGCGACGAAATGAGGCAGTTGAAATTTGTAGGGGTGCCCGATGAGAAATTCCTTGATGGAATATTTTTTTTAGGGAACTCGTCGCTTAAGTGGCTTATGGGGAAGGAAATGGGCCTTTCCTTTGATGTTTTCCAATTGTAGCCAAGAATGGCGGTTCCAATGGTTTAAATTTATAATGGACTTTTGGATTGCAGGCTTGTTGGGGGTCGGCTGCTAGGATGTAGGACGCATTAAGCTGGAATGTGCGATGATTCATGAAGTTCACAGCTTGTGGCGGCTTTCCGTTGTAAGACAGTTACATTCTATAGAACAAATGTGTAGTAGGCTTTTCAATCTTACTTTTTTGTAGTTTTTGAATCATCGATTTAAGCACTTTTCCGATGAATGTTTTTCCCAGAAAATATTATGACTCCTGGAGCCCAACTGGCCAAGCGTTTCAAAAAAGAAATCATCTCATTCGAAATACCCAGAAAATAGTAATAATAAAGACAAGTAGGAAATGCCGAAACAATATCAGGATAGGCAGAGTTCATTTTTACAATCCTGAGATTTAAGAAATAATGGCTGCTCAATAAATTTTCATACCAAATATGGAGCCTTCATAATCTGTTTGTAAATGTTAACAGTTTCATTTGTCTAATGTTCCTCGCAATATAAACCACTCCACAAATGCTGTCAAGCTTTTATATGTATATCTTATATTTTAAACATATGATTTACCGTTTCTTGACTGTCTCATCTTCATAATATTTAATTTAGACGAAAAAGTGCTAAAATTGTAATCTCCAAAATTAATAAATTGGGATTTTGTTGTGCCGAAATCGTGCATTACTTTATATAAAATCCGTCAACGTCTAGTTTTTAGTCATAATTCTCACACAGAATTGTTTTTACTTCAATTAAATAAGCTGTATTTAACATCGGTTTAGCTTCAAATTGTTCATTTCAGGAAGATTAATTAACTTAAAATTTAGTTAAAAGAACTTCTTAAAGAGACAAAAGTTACATTATTAAAAATGGAATATATGGATAAACAAATCATGTCGGAGTATAATTTCTTACAAATTCTGCAGTTTGGATAAAAGCTAGAATTAACTTTGTTCTTAGTTCGATAAATCTGTTAACTGGGTCACCATTTTTGGAAGTAACCAACTAATCCTTTACGGAAGTGAAGCTAATTTTTATAAGATGCTCGTAGTTCGTAGGTTAGAGAGTTTTACTTCCTCCTAAGTCTTCATATCCGAATTTTAAATTATATTGATTGAGAAGACAACGTATCCACTACGTATCGAGCATATCGTCCTGTAGAATTATGTTTTCTATTCCACGCGTCGCCGATATGAAAAAATGCGAGTGCATGTTCGAATTGAGTTTACCAGTATAGCTTCGTATAGTGCTCATCTTATTAGAATTTGGCTTGTTAACATCTTTTATACTCTTATCCGGCGGTTACACGCGTCTGTAGAGCTGACGGTAAGTACTGACCTCAAAATGTCAAATTTGCTGTCAGCGATTGCGTTGTTTTTGATCAACTGACTGTCAGTTCATTTGAGAAATGTCGTCGACCAGTGCAGATAGGTACTGCGGTGGCATCTTTGCTGATTCTGAAGATTTTAGAGGAAATTAAAAAGGACGAGAAAAGATTACTGACATTTCCTCCCAAAACACAATTATGCATGAAAAACAAGAAATTATTTTCTTTTAATGACAAATTTAATTTTAAAAAAATTTGACACTTCGGCTTTCGCCATTTTTCCATCAGGAAAAAGCGCCGGTGACAGCCAACCGACTAGTCAGCGAAAAAATCTAGTCAGAAGGGGTTTACACCACAGTTGGTGTCAGTGTCAGCTCTACAAACGCGTATAACCCCCGGTTTAGGACCGATTCGTCCAACTATGGCTTTATATAAGAACCAGTGGGACCCGTGCGAAATTTCGCACACACATACTTGTTTTCGCATCCACTAAAAATGTTGGCCCCTTGGGTGATTTTTGTCCTTCAATCGCAAATTTGAAGCAAATAGCGCATTTTAATGCTAAGTAACTATGCGATGTCAGAAGCGGAAATGAAAACGCATCATTTGGTGTTTGGTTTATTGAGTTTGGTGAAGTATTAGTGGAGAAAAAGGAATGTTGACAGTAGAAATAATATATATGATAACTAATCTCAGAATATATCTCCTAACTAAATTTTAATCTTGATATAATTTGTTGCATTCGTCCAGACTATTTTAATACTCGAGTAGTAACCGCTGGTTTACAGGCAGCTGTCAAATTTCAATCCAATCAAATATGTATTTTGTTTTGACGTTATTCTGTTCGGTCGATATATTTCGTGTGTGAATTGTTGATTAGTTATATTATATTAATGATGAGAAATGAAAACGAGAAACGAAAGTGTAGTGCTAATTGGCTACCTTCCGAAAAGAATTTATTGTTGGGACTTGTTAGCTAGATTTGTGCATTTGTGTTTGTTTCGTCACTTTCCTGATTTTCTTTCTATTCATTTGTTTCACAATCCTTACTGATTCGATATGTACTAAAAAATATGTTCGATTTTGGACAACAGAAACAAAGTTAATGTTTTAGTTAATCGAAACCTCACTGTACAATCATGATCGTTATAACTTTCGAAATAATTGCTCCTTTCCTTGATCACTCTTGGACGTCATCGAGAAGAATCACGCGCGCTACGTCGTTTAATCCGAAAATAAGGGCGTTTATACCGTCAGAATCGGCAGAATAGTGTTATACTCCGGTTTAGGTAACGTATTCCTGGATGAGCAGTTGGTAGAACGTAAAATCGGTTTACTCTAGAATATTTTCCTAATTATTCTTGGTATTAGACTTAAAACAGTTTGGTCGAGTCAGCCCTTAGTTGGCTAATATTTTACCAATTTGTTATACATTATGTATCAAAAGGGAATTCATGGTAATTTTCGAAGAAACTGGTATATCATTTCTGATTCCGTATTAGTCATATATAATACTTACGTATTTTATTTTATTTTATTTTATTTACGTGTATACCATTTTTGAGAATTTTTTGTTTGAATCCTTTGCCAATGTTGGCAAACCAACTACAATTTCATTTTGAGGTTCATTAATTCCTGTTATATCGGTATGTTCCTGACCAGCCAAGCTAGGCGCCACTATTAGGGAAGATTCATCTGGTCTCACAGGACTCCAATCTGAGAAGTTTTTCTCCAATGTTTCAAGGGATGCTCGGAAAAAATGCCGGGCTCGTTCTGTTTACGAAAGCCGGCCTTTTGTCTCAGTCACTTCCATCGGTGGCCCGTGTGCCGTAATTTTTGAAAATATTCGGTTATTGACAAGCATGTGCATTTTTCTTATCCACCATTTGCTTTTTTTTTCGTTTACACGAGCACACACTGCTAAATGGCTACAAAAATTCTCTGGGAGCGCACTCATACTTAAGGACGTAAATTCTGCCTGACATGTGATGTGGCAATACTAGGGAGTACTTTCTCAATTAAAAGTCTTCAGTTTTATAAGTGTGTGGCAAGATGGATGGGTGGTGTCGTGGTGTTGGTAACGTGAGCTACACGCACGCCATGATGATATCACTGAAGTTAACGTAGATTGCCGTTGGGACGCGATGCGTGGCGAAATTTGTCGTTTGGTTGAGCGTGTTGGTGGGCTTAATGTATGACAAATGGCAAAGATAGAAGGCTGTGTGTTTGTCGCGCGGAATAGTGTTGTGTTTGTATGTATTCTATGCGCAAAAGATAGCGAATGAGTATGAGAAGAGACGGGAGAAGTCAGTTTGACTTGGTGCGTTCTTCTTAGCGGTGGGAATACGGTGGCGACGGCGGGATTTTTCGCTTTTTTTCTTTTTTTTTTATATAGTTAAAAAAAATGTATATATATATTTTCTAATTGCCTTTTTGCAACTATTATTGGATTTTGTTTGAAGTGAAATTGCGCGAAAATCGCTTTTAATAGTGCCCTAATTGAAATTCTTGGTAATTACCTGGGGGCCGCAAGCAACGGCTTAGCTGCGCGGCTGCGACTACTGCTGCTGCGGCAAGATAGCGGCGACACTCGGCAGTAGCACCGCTTGGATTTCTCGCTTCCCTTGCCCGAAAAAAATATGTTTATTGGATTAATGCTTCGTCGCCCGGTTGCGATCATGATGGAATTTATGAAAAGAAACGAAGTGGAAATTCTTGGTGCGTATGCGTTATGTTCTTGTTGGAATTTTTCCTATTTTCCCCCCAAAGAGTTCACACATCAAGCGATTTTACGAGTTCTCCATTTTTTTTTTCCTTTTTTTTATTTAATTTTTTTTTTTTTAATTCGAGTGAGTTCACTGTTCTTGCCGAATGAAAACGCCTTGTATGTGAGAGGATATCGGTGGCTCTGCGTGCTGTAGTGCTGCGTCTCCTTAGGTTTTGACTGCGGGGCGGATTCGGGCATGAAGACAAGACGCCTCGACTCGGTCATCACCATCGCGCTGTGGTCGCGGGGCTTCAAACTCGACCTCGGTACGGATTAAAATCTTTTTGAAGAAATTCGCTTCAATGAATTTTTTTTTTTTTTTAATTAAAGTGGTACGTCCGCCCGATCATTTTCCGTGGGTATACTTGCTATTTGGGTGTGAAACATGGTTGGTTGGTTGTTTACACGACCGCCATTTTGTTACATATATAATACGGCATTTTAATACACTCATAGATTATTGTCCTACTATTTCCTTCTTGACTTGTTCCTTTGCTCCTGTTATTGTAAATGAAGAAAAACGAAAATTATTAAAATTTACCGCCCTTTCTAATCCTTGGAATATGTTTTTTTTTGTTTTTGTGCGAAATGCACAAACCCTCGAAGCTGCACGCATTTTCTTTTCCGTCCTATCTCCATTTGGAGGAAGTGGGAAGTGCTACCACCGCCCGAAGAAGCCTGCAATATCAATAAACGGAAAATGCAGTTTCTGCCTGGGGTTGCCTTATGGATGATTTTTGTGGAATATCTTGGAACTATGATTACAACTAGGTGCAGAGTTCCTGAAATCAATGTTTTAAAACTTCCGGTGAAGTGTTGTGTCATTTTTATAGGAGGTTATGTTTGACACCAAAGAAGTTTGGCAAGTGGTTCGCATGAATGACCGTAACGGAACTGTTGTGACTACGGTACCTTACCTCTTATACTGATTGAAAGTGATACTTGCAATGAATTTTTTTTTTTTTATAGTTATGTGACATCTTCAAATCTAATTTTTCATAAAAAAGGCGCAATTGCTAACTGAAATGGCAACAAAAGAAAAGTTGAGTGACTATTTTCAGCTTTTTCGCAGCTGTAAAGTGAGAAATTTGTGTGCCACAGAAACGCCACTCACGAAAAAAAAGCCATCCGAAGACGCAATTCTAAGAATTTTCTGTGCTTTGCTGTTTTTTTTTTTAATTTCATTTTTTCCTTTTTTTTGTTTTCTATTTGGCCGAATATTTCCTCGTACAACGTACGAGACAACGCATACGGGCGTAGTACAAAGAGGCAGAGTGGTTTTTCTCTCGGACAACGCACACCTTGGCAATTGGAGTAGAAAAAAGTGTAAAAAAAATAAAAAATAAAAAGAAGGAAAGAGCCGGAATAATTCTTGTTATTTGTATGATGCTCATTTGCTAAATAGAGATGGGTAGATGAAAATGCTCCGATGCTTGGCGTTCTCGAATCTGCGTCACACGAAAAGAGTCTTCCACTTTACACAGAGACCCGGTGTGACGGCAACTGAACTCAGACTGTAAATGGAAGGGTCTTCCTCCTGGTGCGATCGGCCCCCTATCCATTAAGGGGTCGTTCGTACGGCTGTCCCGCTCCCGTAGCCGAAACATCGCTCGTGTGGCTTTATAGATGTGGGGTGTGTTCGGACGCATTTATGACTATATATATTTGCTACCCTCGTGGATGTGTGCGAGAGATGATTTAGTATGAGTGTCGTTTGTTAAATTCCGTTGTGTGTGTTATGAGCATTATATTTTTTTTGCGGCGGCAAATTTCTTCGTTTGATATGCCTCACTTTTTTTTTTTATTTGATACACGTAAAAATTAAATTAGGACTCCCCTTCGTGTTGTTCGCCGCTTCGTTTTTGGTCTATCGCGCTGGTGGGTGTATGAGTTGCACGTGTGTGCGGATGCGGTGTGGAGTCAAGCGAAGGGAAGGAAAAACGTATTGAGCATGAACCGGAAGTACTATCTCCTGGAAAAAGCACATGTTAACAACTTCCAGCAGGGGTGACTGCGTATTTTTTGGCGTTTTTCCGTTTCAAAATCTTCGCGGTGTTATCAACCGGATGCCTGCCAGTGTGTCATCACCTTTGACACTCTTTGGGGGAATCTCCTAAAAATACTCTCAGGTCTAATTAAAATAAAAAATAATTGCTACAAACAAGGAGTATAATTCACAAGAAATATTTCTTATTTTATTATAAGACTCGAGTTTAGTGTGTGTTTTGAATCGATCATTGCCCTTACTAAGCCAAGTGAGCGTCCCCATACCAATTTAAATACTGTCAATGTGGTGTATTCTTTCAGTGCATGTATGTATGGCAGCACTGTCACGTACAGTAGCAGCGGCTCATCGCATTTTTCCTTCCCTCGGCCGAGTGCTTTTCTTGCTTAGCGGTCTTCTTTACCATAAGAACGGCAATGCTGCTATTTTTCTGCTTTTATTTTATGTCGCGTTCTTAAATTTAAAAAAGAATATTCAAACAAAACGATTTATGTAAATATATAGCAAATAATTTCGGCTATTTCGAAGCAAGAATGTGTAAATAATTTCAATTGTAACGGAGTGCGAGTTTCAATCAGACGTTTAGACTTTTTAATTTCCGCAATCCTCTTAGAAATGCAAACTAGTAATAATACATATTTTAATTCTCAGGCACGAAATTTTAGAAAATAAAAGAACCATGTTCCCCAGAAAATTTAATTTCTTTATTTTTATCAAGAAAGGAATATCATAATATAAAAACATAAAAAAATAAAAATTATGGCCAAAAAAAACTTTGGAACAAATATACAATAGCGTCACCATTCGGATTTCAATGAAATTGAGCAGATGCCTTCCGTTTCCAAAACGGATGGATCTGAAGGAATTTTTGTGAGGTCGGCTATAGTTTCCGAAATATAGTTTTAATTTTGATAAAATGTGAATAAAGAAGCCATTTTCCACTGCAAAATATCTTTATTTTTGCAAAATTCCACTTAAATATGTTGAATTTCCCTAATTTCCCGCTTTTCGCGCACAGACAAGCACGCACTTGTGGTGTATATCATATTTTTAAAATAAATTTCTGTTTACCGGATATTTTTGTTTCAACCCAAATGTCATTCGGATTCGGAAGATTTTTGTTTATATATATATATATATGTATATATAAAATAAAAAGATTTTGCGGTGAAAATGGTAACTTCTTAATTTTGACCCCGAAACTATAGCCGACCTCTTTTAGGGCAAACGGAAGGCATCTGTTCAATTTCATTGAAATCCGAGGAGTGATGCTGTTGTACATTTAAATCAAAACTTTCGTTTGCAGCAGCTCATGAACCTGTACTCAGATACTAACATATCGAAATATTTTGAGGTGGTTCAAAATATATCCAATTATGCATATTTACGCGTCAAAAAGGTGGGACGATTTTAATACTGCCGGCACTCAAAATGTTAAATCAATTTTTAAAGCGTTACGGCCCGAATAATCACTCATTTTGCAGTCTCAGCACAGATAAAATATAAATGATCAGTCATATCTGTCACATCTGAGGAGTTATCATTAAGCGTACGATTATTCAGAATTATCGTGTATCGAGCTTCAAGAGCAAAATGTTCTGACCTTTATATAAAAAGCCTATGAAAGGTTTTTAATTGAAAAGATAAAACAGAACATCCAAAGAATGCCAAACGGAGAAGATTCTTTTTCTTGGGAAAAAGCGCGCCAACGGTGCATTTGACGCAATTTCACACTATTCGATCATGTGGAACGATCGTTGTTGAATGAATCAAGAGATAACTATGGAACCGAAGAGAGAGAGTTTGTTGGGTTCAACAATGACCCTCTACTCTAGGAACAGAGGATTAAAGTCATTTCACTGTAAACGAATCACATTCCATATGTTTAGTTTATTTAAATTACATTCTTTATTGTGTTGCTGCGCGACTTTCTTCCTGATTTTTATGAACTTTAACTCCAGGTTGTACCTAGGATTCTATACCAATCGATTCCTTTGGGTGTGTTGAGCAAACTTTTCACCCTTCGGCGTCAAAATTTTTTGAAGGTGCTCTCATTTAAGTCCCTATAGATCCTCGTACCTTTCTAAGGACATCTCACTTTTAAGGATCCGTTTCCAAATGTAGGAGCTATAAAGGTTTAAATCCAAAATTTAACAGAATATAGAAAACTTTCAAGAAAACGGTTAAGAAACCGCAATTTATTAATGGAAATGTTGATAAATTTTTAAATCTTGGTGTTTCCTTACAATAATGTAAAAGAATTTAAGGGGACATCACTGGTAAAAAGGAAAAATATTTGTTTTCCTGGAATAATGGAACAAATATTTTCTTTAGGATTCTTTTAATACTGGTTTTTTTTTTCTTTTCAGCAAATTACTATGTGTGGAGACTTTAGTCTACGTCTGTTGGCAAATAAAATTTTATATAAATGAATTAATTTTAATTAATTAAGTTCGATTATTACAAAGCGTATAGTACTAAATAGTTTTCTTTTTTTGTTACAGAATATCGTCATTCTATAATAAAATATTGCGTGATCGAGACTTGGATGAGCTATTACCCCACATAAAGGAAATTAAAGAGTTAATGCACTATACAGCTAGTCATAATGGTAAGTTTTATATTAGAATACTATTCATTCATACATGTAACATATGTTAATGTTTATGAAAGTGTTGGAAACGTGGACGGGGCGAAGAGAAAAAAGGCGCAACTTTTCAAATAATATCATAATTTATTAGAATCGAATACAGGGAGATTCTTAGAAAGTAATGGGTTTTTAAAGGGCCAAAGGATTTACTGTTATTATTTTCGCAGTGCCATCTATTGGATTTATTTCCCACAACACTTCTGGGATAATCAGTAGGTCAGAAAACGGAAGATATTTTAAATTATTCAGTTAATTTACAGTGTATATCATAATATGTAATGACGTCTACTGTGTAAGCATCTTAAACATCGTAAATGTTGTGGAATAATTTATATAATTAGCATCCCATGGATTTCGCTTTTTCTCATTCTCTGTTAATTAGGATTGCAAACTAAACTATCGTATGAAAAAAGATTTACTGCGTCCTCAAGACATTTAACCATCACAAGATGTCGTCAATCCTAGTTAGAATAAAGAAATGAACAGTGGCGTAGTCGTCTAACGGCATAATCTGAAGAAGCTTCCCGCACGTGTTGCGCACTGTCGTATAAGTGGAGACGATCATCGACACAGCCGTACAATTAGCTTCGTCTATTATGCTCGCTGACGTCATCGTCGACATTTCTTAGATTATTATGTTTCGTGAACGCCTCGGAATTCCATTGCATTGCAGCAACTGGTCGTTGGATAAATACGCCACAGCTCTGCTGGCTGGCATTACTTTTAGATTTTATTGGTTAGCAAAAGCTGATTGGTTTTCCCTATAACAGCTGCCGTTTATCAGTATTTTTAACGTCTTCCCGTTTGTCCTTCAACTGATGATCGTCTATCAAGTAGCTGCCTTGGTTTTGTACACTTATAGAAATCAATCGACAATTTACCGACGAAATTGAAGACGCTCGCATTTATATTTTTTATGCGACGGTGACTTTTTTTCTTCGTCTGTCTACATAGATGTCTGAGCTTTTGGCGCGAAATTCAGCAAAAACTTGGCACCGCTGCCAACTTAATGGGGAGAATAAAAATATATCAGTGCACACACCAAACCAATCAAAGAGCCACTATGAGGCTCTGAAATGGATGGAGTGCTACTGCTCTTCTGATGTACTTTCGAATTTCTAGACGGCCGACGACAACGACTACCGGGGCGGACGAAGACATCGTCTGCTCAGCTCCCCGGGCGCGGCGACAATCAAAAATCTCATGGCGGTCAACGTGTGCCAGCGTTCAAATTTTATTAATCGTCTTTCTCGAGACACAAACCTCAGTGACGACGACGACGACCGACAAAAGCCTGTTGTTGTATTCTTTATGCATTTCTTGGTTTTTCGCTTGTGTGTCCAAAATTTTCTCTGCAGAATGCGAGATACCTTTATTGCTTCTTCTGTGAGATACTTAAATTTTCATTCCTTTCCTTCTATCCCTATCGTCTCCCTATTTACTAGGCATGTATTTCGCGCTATTTGCTTATAATTGGGGCCCATATAACGTTTAACAAAAGTGTTGAAAGGTTGATTGTTATTCCTTAGACGGGAAGACATTCATTCGTTGCTCTCTTTCAGTTCACCCAGTTCACCCAGTTCAATTTTGGTCAAATTGAAAGTTGTTGCTAACTTCATTTTGAATTTATTGTCGTTTTAATGATTCATAGTGCAGTATGTGAGAGAGCGGATCTAGCTTAAGATTTCGCCTAAATTAGGTATAGTATAGAATTTGTCATTTCTACCTTATTCAAGGTTATGTACAATTTGCATTAATTAGACCTAATAATTATGGATGTGTTCCTTTCGTCTCTCCAAAACAAAAGGATATTGCATAGATTTAAAATTTTCTTAAATTTCCATCAAATTAAGAGGACTTTTTTTTCTATTTTTAAGTTAAAAATTGGTTTGCGTTTTGACCCAGGACCAAGTATGAATTATAAACGAAGGCAAGTTTGTTACAGTACCTATTTTTAACGGACTGAATTTACTACTTTGTTTTTAATATGTTCCTAATCAGGATCCTGATACTACTTAGCATTTTTAACGGTATTTAGTCTGGATATCCTATTTTTGTTCATACTCAAACCTAAATACCAAAATCTCTCTTTTATAGGTTATCAGAGTCGGGACCTACTTGTTGCTGTGTTACGTTTAGTGGCATGCCTTTCAAACTCCTTAAAAGGTCCTGATATATTCTAAGGGCAAGAACATAACGAGAAGGTTATGGTCGTGGTTTAGGTGACTATTCAGCTGACTGAGAGAAAAAAAGTAAGTATAATAAGTGGGGAAACGCATAGCGCGGCAGCTGTCGAATCAGCTTTAGGTTTAGCTGACTATGGGGTTAAGCTCAATACAAATCATTTTGTTTTCCTCAGTGAGCTAGTCAGGTCAGGTTGAACAGTCACCTAAACCGCGACCGTAACCTGCGCATGCGTTATGTTCTTCCCCTAAGGATTTCCTAAGGTTAATTCTTCTGAATTTCACGTATAATAAATTATAGTTTAACAAGAGTTTAATTTCAATTAAGATGAAATTTGATTTATATATATGTACATACATATTTATTTGTTAAGGGTGGGGAGGGGATAACCTTGGTCTTAATTGAAGTTATGTACATTTTAATTATTTGTACTGGATTTTTGATATGCAACGCGTCAGAAACAGGCAGCAGCCGTGAAAGATAACACGGCGCAATGCTCTGGCGTTGCACGGAACTGGTTTGAGGCGAGTACCCCCACATGTCTGCTGCAGCAGCGGTGCAGCGTCAGCAGCAGCAGCAGTAATCGCCGTGCAATGTTTACGTCGGGAATATTTACAAAGCATCCAGTTTATGCGGAATGCCGAAGTGTTGGAGGGAAGCACGCCTCGGTCGGGCTCTGGCTCTGGATCGGGCATTTGGCTCGCTTGCTTTACGGTTTTCGTTTCGTTCGAGCGCAACTGTGCTCCAACAGAGCCCCACAACACACCTTTCCCCGGCGCGCGGAGCGCTAGAGTGCAGCTCTCGTGCAGTGTCACTTGGGGATCACACGGGGTGTGTTCTTGCTGCTGCTGTTGTTTGTGGTGCATCGGCAAGAGGAGAACTCCACGGCAGCAGTTTTGGGGCTGTGGCGTGTCGTGTCTCGTAGTATTCCTGTTCGTCGGACAAATACTACGATTCGAAGCCGGGTGCAGAGTGTGCGTGGGGAGCATGTATATATCCCCCATTGAATAATTGTTTTTGCCTCTACGCCGTAAAGAAAGAGACACGACGTTTTGTAGGCCGTGGCGTCGTGCGATGCGGTTCTCAGACGCTCCTTTCTTGCCTGTGGGGAAGATGAAGAAGGCAACAAGAATACGATGCCCAACGACGGGAACGACGTGAACGAACGGAACGGACCCGTTGACTCAACCGATCGACCAAACAACCTTTTCAGTGTAGCCGTAGGATCTGCTTTAATTGCATATAACTTTCCGTGGGGAAGTTTGCCTCCTTGGGACGTCTCGGAGGCAGCAGAGCTCTGGTCCCGTACTCCTCTGATTCAACTCCCGTTAATCTTCCCCTTGAGAAAATCAATAACTGGTCATTTTTTTTTCTTTCCTTCTGATTACCTTGTAGTAAGACTGGTGGTAGCGGTGGTGTAGTTAGTTTCGTTGAAAGCCTCTATCTCGATAACAATTGGATTTTACGCTGTGTGTGGGGTCATAGTGCGCTATGTTTTTGTGAATGGCTACGGCCGGGGTTATTACCACCGACGTTTTCTGCTGCTGCTCTTGGGTTTGCCTTTGCTGGGTTTTTATTGTTTCGTATAGGGCAATTAGATGGAAGGCACAAGTCTTTAACGCTTTGGCTTTTATAATATGCATTTTTAGTTGCATATTCAAAGAAAATCTTTCACATGGTGCTGCTAATGAAAGAATATCTCTCCCCCTTGAAACATTTAACTTGCCCCACCCTTCTAGCACCCACTTCTCGGTCGTTAAATTGCGTGTTACTGTGAATGTAAGCAGTACTATTTCAGACGACCTAAAATAGATGACTAATGGCTATTGGAACGTGGGCTTAAAAACTATTTTGCATACTGTGAGAAAGTTATATAGTGGCCCGGCAGCAGCACATGTACATATGTCACTGCGAGTTTTATGTAAACTTTAAATAATATAATTATTAATTAATATAATAGTAATAATAAATTATTTAATACATCTACGTGTAAATAATTAATTGCATTATTGCTTAGATATCTTATTATTCATTGTAACTAGAACAGTTTGTAATTTTACCACAATCACAATGATATTATAGGTAGACGTTAAGAATCTTTGAATGTAGGTCATTCTTAAACTCTTTTATCCCTTCGGTTTGTCAAATAAGGTCTGTAAACAAGAAGTAATATTTAGTCTTGGATTAGTCCTCTAAAACATTTTCGAACTTTGAATTCCAAAGTCCCATTTATTACCAGGAATTTTATCAGACGCTCGTGATTTAAGCTTTGAACTCAAATGAATCATCTGTTTTAGTTGCAACACCAAGATGAGCTTCACATAATTTCCTTGAGAAAGCACACACGGCCTTTGGTCACAGTTTTCTGTATATTGACCGTTTTCAATCTTTAGAAAGTGTCTAAGGGTCATTCATTGGCCGTGTGTTTGTATGCCAGCAGTGCACTGCTCGAAAGGATTGCAAGCAAGCCGTACGTAGCACATACATATATTTGCTCCTCGTTCTTAACACGAGCAGAAATGTCGCATGCACTTGACTCTGAACGATTTCCCAGTGCATATATACGACGAAAATGCTATAACGTTTCCCTCCTGCCGTCTGTGCCGCCAGAATTCCCAGTGGCGCGTATCGAAAGCAGCAGACAATAAGAGGAAAAAAATGTGCTGAGGAATTCGCACAAACATTTTTATTGAATAACGGTCAATGAATGTGTTTTTAATTTTCTGCTTTTTTCCTCTCATTCATTTCGCCGATTAAAAAAATTTCGCGTTTGACCTCTTCTGCGGCATCAGTCGTTGTCGGTTGGAGTCGTCGTTGGCGATGTTGGGTCCAGTGTATAGTTTGCTTGCTGCCAGCGGAGTCGCGGAGGATGCAGTCCCATAAAAGCAGCATCAGTCGCAACGCAACAGCAGCCGCAGCAGTTGTCGGGTCGGGGCAATCCCAATCATCAGTCAGTCAATCAGTGGCGGAGTTCCGCTGTTGTGTTGCGCTTCCAGGAGAAGTTGTGAATGAACGCGAACCAGAGAGCACACCCGACTGATCGGTACGGTAGACCGAACGCACTCTCGGATGAGGAGGCCCCGCAATTTTTTTTTTATTGTATTCTTTTTTTTTTTTTACTCCACTACGGGCAGGCGAAGTTTGTAGGCCGTCGTCGTCATCACCGCCACCGCATGTGTTGTGTACTGATTGTGCTGCATTTTAATTCACATTTTCATCAGAAAGAATTTTATGCGATGTCATTTCCATCTTTCGTCACGTCACTGGAATGACTAAAATTTAATCGGTATTGCAGGTTTGCTGTAGCTTGTTGCAGGGCGCCGTTCTGCATTATCGTTTTTATATTCCGTGCGATGGGAGCGTCAGCTTTGTGCTAGATGACGTCAATCCCGTTTTAAAAAAACCAAAGCTTCGCTCACCTCACCTATTCTCCTGTGATGGTCAATGTTACCTGACCGATTGCTTTATTTTGTCTGTTTGCGGTAGTGCCACTGTCCGTCGCTGGTGGTGCAATAGTCACACGAAGCGGCTTTTGGCCTAGTTTGGTATGCAAACATTTTGCGCTGTGTGTCACTGCCGTCGCCGTGCGCTAATTTTTACGTTCCCCCCGCGCGCACGAATGGCTATGTTTCGAGTATGCAGACAACCTTTCAAGTCCGTTGCTAGAGTGGGTTGGAAAATATGTCGTAAAGTTACCTACATCTAGGCTGCTTCTAAGAATATAATGGCCTCCAAGAAGGTATGACAAATTTTATACTTTTTTAGAACAAATGCGAAAATGTACGCCTGTTTAGTAAATAGGACGCAATCTATAGTACGTAGTTAAAGCGGTTTGGGGCTACGCGAGAGATAGATAACATAAAGTGTGATCCCACTTCAAGCACAAATTCCATTTCTAGTCTCGGTTTTTGTCGTTATCATTGCGCCCGCCGTAGCCGCCGCCGTTGTTCTCGTTTCCCAAACACACTGGGAGTGTGGTGGGGCCGCCATAGTATTTCAATGTGACGCAATTGGAATTTCAGCAGTAATAAAAGCGCGCTTTGTTGCTGCTTTTATTGTCCCCACCAACCCCCTAATGATATGTATTGCCTATGTCGGGACACATGATTATTTTGCAGCGACTGTCCTAGATGCGTTTTGTTGATTTTACTCAGTTTCGTGTTCTCACTGCTAATTGAGTGCTTGCGGCTGATTTTTATATTTTCTATGATATGTATTATATATATATATATATATATATATATATATATATATATATATATATAGTTTTTTGTTTCTCAATTTCGTTTGACCCCTAATAGAACTTTTTTTTTATAACTGCACGAGCAAGATGATTTTCAGAAGGATCTTTTTAATTCAGAATTTATCAACGAACTTTGTCCGATTTTTTCTTATGAACCTTCAGATTTAACGATTCTTACACACTTGTATTATTTTGCTCTGCACATGTTCTATATCACTTCAATTTTATTGTACCACTGATTTTCTCTATTTAAATTTTCTAAAATTATTATAAACCTAAGGTCCACATTATTTCGTTTGTATATTTAAACTGTGCTAAAAGTATACAGTGCTCCGCAAGAAAGGATGGGTTAACCTAGTTTAAAGCAATATCCAATAAGCAGATAAATTTGTGTCCTAAAAAGGAGAAGAATTGAGAATTGATCGTTATAGCATAAGCTGATTTTTAAAAGGAAAACACATTAATTCAGCACTTGCTGACGGTGATACATTCATTAAAAATTGCTTGCGGTGTTGAGGCTTTTCGAAAGCTCATGAGTCAGTAGCGTTTCACGTAATAACGACGTAAGTGATTCATATCACAATTCGTCTGCATAATATGTGTTCTCGGAAAAATCAAGATCGATACAATTCAGCAGGGATGTTTTAAATCTATTTAAAGGAAAAAACTGGGAAAGTTTTCTTTGACGAGACTTTTTCGTAACTATGTACGTCGTTTTGAAATTAATTTTCCTAACATATATAATTATAATATACTTATATTTTAATTCGTAATATGTATATTAAAAATTTGCCTACGAAATTTAATGATGGTCAACTTTTTTTTTTCTAAAACAGTCTTGAAACAGTGCAAGTGGAATAGAGATGATGGTTAAAAGAGATTCGTATATAAAGTATTTTAAAATAAAACACGTCATTGGCAGTATTAAAAGCGAATTAAAATACATATATAAGATAAAATTGGACTAGAGAGATCTAAACCGTTTATCCAACCTGCTTTTAAAGAAGAAACGAGTTAAGAATAGATTTTTAAAAATAAATTAACCTTATGCACTACTATCCCTGTCAAGTGATATGCTGTCTTCTAAATAATTGTACGTTAGTGAATCTCTCTGATAGGTAAGAAAAGGGCAAACTAGATTTTCTCGAATCGCGAGGGTTGAACCATTCCGCCCCATTTAGAAATTGTGTAGTCATTGGTTTAAAATATGAGGAAGTCCTAACAGCTTTACTGACACAAAACGCCAATCGTATTTTAGAAGTCTTTCTCTTCCATAAATTTAGTCAATGTGCAATAAAACCAATTGTAAGACGGTTCTCAGCATCACTATGACCTTTCGTGATGGTGATTTTTTCAATTTATTATCGTGTTGGTAGGGCTACCGAAGCCATCGAAGGGGTAGAAACCTAACGATTACGATATGATTACATACATACAGTACACCACAGGCTTGGTTTTGTGGCAGTTGGTAGAATCAATCAGAAAAAGTACTTGTTGAATGTTCGAAACGAATTTTCCTTACTCCCCTCAACGTTGTTGTGAGTCACGCGCCCTTTGGAGAGGGGAAACATTTTATTCTTCCACCAGTAAAGGGCTACATATTTTTCTCAGGCAAAATTGTTTTTGGGGTGTTGCGTTGACAGGAATCTGCTTCACATTTTATTTTTTATTTTTTCCTGCGTATACAAAACGAAATTGATTTGTAATTAAATAAAAGACAATGGCCCTCAAGTGAGTGCAACGCCACTTTGCGGACATTTTTGGTGTTATTTCCTGCACCTGCGCTATGGTCGCGTAATTTTCATGTAATGAAATATTTTGGGTGTGGGATTCATTCCTCTACCTCATCCCACAGTGGGAGAAATGTGACAAATGCTTTTTTATATATATATGTATCTTTTCCTCTTTGTACCGTTGCTTTTCGTAGTAGAATTCCTTCAATCTAGTAGGGCTCGTCAATAGAAATACAGTGGCGTACTTATAGTGTGCAGGTTGAATATTTGAATACTTTTGGGTTTCTTTGTAGATAGTAGGACTTTTGGATTATCTTAAGAAATACTTTTGATGTCTGGTAATTGTAGCTGTCAAGGAAATGAATACACTTTGTCTGCGGACTACACGCTCAACAGGATAACGATGCAGGATTGATCTGGTAACACTGTCCATATTGGAACTCGACTTATCAGCAACCACATTTGCCATTGCTTGTTACTCTTGTTTGTGGAACGAGAAAGCGGCGGTGGATGATAATACGTATGTGGAAAAGAGGGGACAGAGCTGCCCCTGATTAAGTATTTGTCCGTTTTCGCCAGGGTCTCCCATTTGCTCGTTTTTTGAAGAGGACCGTGGAAGGAATTTTCCGAATATCTTTCGAAAAGCCACTTTACATATGTTCTGTTCCTTTCGGTGGTGCAATTTGCGTTTGTCCTGTCAACAGTGGGCTTAAATTTTTCGGCTGGTGCCATGGGCACAGGCGTGTTGAGGGGAAAAGACACAAATATGAAAGGAGTGGGACTTGAACGAAAGATTGGTGAAGGACTAGAACGACGACTCGGACAGCGACTCGGTCGTTGCCGTTTTTGTCCTCGAAATTTTTGTTTCTTCTTCTCCCTGATGGTGCTTTCTTGCATTGGTCTTTTCGAAAAGAAGTTGGGTGTAGTGTGGTGAATTTTTACTCCTTGTCGTTGTGTTGTCTATATCCTCCACCTTTTCGGTAGATGGATTGATGTATTCTTTTCAATGCTTGTTGTTTTCTTCTTTTTACCCCCTCATGCACGCCCTTTTGTCTTGTTTGGTTTAACCAATTTTAAAGTAAAAATTGATTTTATTTGCGTATTTTTTCTTTAGTTGTTTCGATCCAATGTCACTACTTGTCTTGATATTTTTTTTTTTTTTTTTTGTACATCGGACTTAAAGTCCATTCCTATATTTTCGGCTGAGTTTGAGCTCTGTAGTTCCTTAAAATTATTTTTTCCCCGTTTTTGAGCACGCCTCTGTGCTAAAAGATTGTTGGGAGATTGTAGGGATATATTACTTTCTTGCGACGGTAGTGCCCTCCCGTACGCGGGTTGTTCTCCTTGTTGATGAGGGTGTGTGTGCGCGCTTTTGAAGAGCATTTAACTTTCCTCTTATTTGACTGCCTGATTCCTTTCTAGAAGTGTGCAATGTCCGGAATTTCGCCGGGGTATCCTTCAAAAAAATATTTACACTAAAAATATAAATAAGTAAATAAATAGTGGTGAGTGCGTGCTATCGTAATCCTCCAAGAATCCCTTTAGTTGAATTGGAACTTACAGAGGAACGGAACAGTGAACGGTATCTTTTTGCGTCTTTCCTGCTTTTTTCTTTATTGTAACTAATTTAATGGTGGACGTGACAATCTGGTCCTCCGGATGTGCGACAAGATTTGGCTCCTAAATTTCTTTTGCTAATTTGCTGTTTGGTGGATGCATGCGGAACCGTTTTCAAGGGGACTTTTCTGCCGTGCCGCTAGGCGGCGAGGTGATGTGTATTGCGGCAAAAGAAGCACCTGAAGACGAACGCTTTTGCTCCTTTTTTCGGTGTGCCGAACTCTTCCGTCGTGTGTTCCTTTTTAGTTCAATATATATACTACAGAGGGGGCCACAGTGTTATATATATTATATATATTTATTTGGGGGATGTGTGTAACGGTGTAGTATAACGGCATGTGTGGTGTGCTTTAGAGGGCGGTGGTCGCACAAATATAATCCATCGTTGTTGGCGGCGCGAAATTTTATCTGTAAATTAGGGTAAAAGCGGCAGACAGGCAACGGGAGGGAGAATAGAACGCAGTACAGGGCCACCCCAGCAAAAGGAGGGAATACGCGAAGTAAAATGAAATGTAAAAAAATAAGGTAAAACAAAAAATGTGGGGAAGTGAGTGCGGCGATGATAGGTGCTTTGGTGTGGATCGTCTTCGTTTCTACAATTTCGCGTTTTTTTCCCAGATTATCGGCGAAAAATCTCTAGTCGGGTTTTTATATATATGTATATTATTTATTTATTAATTTTTTTTTTCTATGCTCGAGCAAAGGAGCGGCACGAGGGCGACTATGTAATTTTGTACGCCAAAAAGTATAGTTTCGCGTATATACGTGCGTTTTGTGCTCCACGGATGTAATGAATGCAACAATTAGCTAAAAATGCTAGTATCATCCCTCTGAAATGGGCCAGTGGAGTGCGCTCGGGGGTGTCATGTCCCCAGAATGGATGAAGTCGCGGATGAATCCTCCTCGACTCCCGGGAAAACGCGCTGACTTTCTGCATCGCATAGAGATCCAAAATGTTTTATTTTGTCCTGTTTCCCGAAACTCACCGCCCACCCCCTTCTACAGCTACTGAGAAGGACTAAAGGCGAAGTTTAACAGTGTTGTGATATCCAAGGAAAAACTTGCCGTTTGATTTTGGGTGTGTCTTTTTTCCCTTTCCCTAACTCCTTTGGCGCTCTCATCGGCCAGCAGTAGTCGATGTAAATGTTTTAAACTAATTTTGCTTTGAATTTTTATTTTATTTTTATTTTATATATATTTATATACATTTATATATATATATTTTATTTCATTCTAGACTTGTACGTACGGGAGCCATTCCTTAATGAACTAAAGAGTATTATCGGTCGCGAAGATGTTGTTGCCGACCTCATCTTCGATACCCTTCTCATATACATCGAGGATCAGAACTTCGAGGTAAGTAGGTTTAAAATCGCTTCTTAAAATTAAAATTGTTTACTTATACACTCTTCAACATTATTTCAGCTGAGGGACAATGCGTTCCGATTTATGTTTGAATTCCTGGACAGTATCCGTAAAAATGTTGATTTTATCGAACGGAAAATACCGGCAGTGCTGCAATTTGTCAGAAGAAGCCGACGATATTGCACCAAGAAGTTATACTTGTTTGCTCACAAGGTATGTATAAAAAGATTATTATTATTCATAATTTGAAAAGAATTCTTAAACATTGTATGTACCCATAATTTTTGGCAGGAATGGGAAGTGTTTTGGCATCAAACTTGGCTGTTTTAGTTCACTTTTACAAACTCTATCACAGCCAGCTTTGATGAGCAATGCGTTTTCCACATTTCATCAAGTTACTAATAATAAGTATTTGTGATTACATTAAAGTAAAATGGTTGTACAAACTAAGCTGGAAGTTAGCATGGTATTGTTCGCATAACATCAGTATAACACCTTTTCTACTTTTGGTGAAACAAGCAGTGTATTTCTTTGTTTTTTGATAGTTGTGAAACACATCAATTTCTTACAGAGCTCACAAAAAGGTTGTGACGTGTATTTTTTGCAATCATATCACAGCCATTTTGATGAGCTCAGTAAGGAAAATTAGTACATCGTATCTGTGAGGAAATATATATATATATATATATATCATACATCTTTCTTTGACCACATCGTAAAAATGGTTGTGCCGTGTGTGCTTTCAATTCATATCACAGCCATTTTGACGAGTTTGGTTTTAGAAGTGAGCATCAATTGTGAGGAAATAGCTGATACTGTTTTTAGGATTGTGTTTCACCTCAGAGTGGTTGTGAATATGTTCCTATTTTTCATATCACAGCCAGCTTTGAGGAGCGATACGATTCTTTTAAAACACGAAACGTTTATAAAGTATTAAGGAGTAATTGTGTTTTCTTTGTTCAAATTTAAATTAAAAGACTTATTCTAACAGTTATTGAGTAAAAACGGTCAGAATATCGTTTGAAGATTGGTTGAACAAATCGAATTAAAATTAATTTTAAATTCAACATCTAACATCAAATTTAAATCAATTGTATAATTTTAAATTTAGCATTTAACATCAACAATTTTTAATACCAGTGTGTCAATAGTTGATTCTTATAACTCGATAATTATTAAAAAATTACCTTCCTTTTAAAACGTTTATAAATTTAGCAAAAGACGTCAATAGTAATATGAATCTCCATTAGAGCTACAACTAAATTGCTGTTTTTGGAAACCAGTCGTCATTTACGTTTCTTAATTGAAAAATTTATGCGAAAAATATAGCCAGAATATTCCATTTTCAGCCGGATGTATTCTGAAACCTTTAAAGTAAATTAGGTGTAAATGTTGATTATTTCGATGTAAGCCTATTGTGTGTAATGTGTTACTGTAAAATGAAGATTCAAACTCCAGTAATTTTTAATCTGAAAGAAACCTTATTTAAGACAACTTTTCACGGTTTTCCTGATCGAATCCCGTACATCTTTATAGTTTTTGAAATAAAGACCATTGGGATAAGAAACCCAGAGTAATATCATTATTTTGGAAGAGTAGTATAGTTTTCCAATTTGTTATTAAAAAATTACTGAAATTTCGACAAGTCTTACAGACAAACTCTAATGATTGGATTTACTGCGAGACTAGGGTAGACACCTCTATTGGGTGCTTTACTTAGGCTTATGATCATAAGGATCTAGGCAAATTCATTTTTATAATACATTCTTAAGGAGTTATACTCAAGTTTTCTTCATTCGAATTTTGCGTTTTATTCAATCACTGTATAATAAAACAAAAATTTCCGGGAATTTAATGTGATTAGGTCAAATGGAGGAGTTGCTTATCCGAGTCTCACAAAGTGGATGTGAAATGGATATACAGCTCATATCACAGCCAGCTTTGATGAGCTTGGATAACTAACAACAACAAGGCGCTCGTTGCCAACTTTTGGAAAAATGTTACCACCTACTATTCATATTATTAAGTAACAATAAATGAAAATGCTGACATTCTAAACTAAGAAAATCTCCCAAATAGTTGTTCAAGGTGCTGGCACATATGGCGTACTTAGTTGGGCCCAAAAAAACTGAGGAGCTAATTTTACAGCCATACCTTGAGTTCTGCATGTGGCCGTACAGGTACAGCATATTGTTCAGGCGAGTTAGTGTGATGATTTTTCCAACAATGTGCTACATCATGGGCACTGCCTATACTGAAGAGAAGCTCGTAAGTGTATAAAGTTTTTTGGGTCTATTTTGAATGTTCTAATGCAGGTCTTTTCCAGCTAGATCACTTTGCCAACCTGTGCAGGGATAAGTCTTGGATAGTACGAAACACAGCTGCCACATACATCGTACACGTGTCGCTCATGTGCACACCACAAGTGCGTAAGACAAGAATGGCTCAAATAATTCTCGATTTGGCTAAAGATAACAATAAGACGATCGTGACGACGGCCTTATTGGTAATTTAATTTTTACTCATTCTTGCGTTCTATCATTTATTTAGTAATTTTCCTGTCTTTGCAGGACTTGGGAAAATTCATTTCTACTTTGGCGGTACCCTGTATCACAGGCCTAGTTTATACAACAGGACGGAGCAATGAAATACATTTTCCTGATGCGTATTTGGAGGAACTGCATGTGATATCTCCCACAATGGATGTTTTTAGGTTCGTTACCTTACTTTAAATGTTTTTTTTAGCACTTAAGAAAAATCACTTATATTTTGCGGAATGTGCGAATCAAATCTCGTTGATATAATCGAAACTATTCATATTAGTAGAGGATAATAAGTTTTCTCCTTTATGAATTTCTAAAATCCGCTGTTATGTACAGTTTCAACGAATTCGGTTTGCAATTATTCGAAACCGTGTTTTTTTTTTTTTTTTTTTTGTTTTTTTTTTGTAGAATAACACTTACCGTTCAAGAAAAATATGCTAAGTTCCGACATTTGCAGACGATTTGCCAGCCCAGAACTCTTGGAAAACTACCAGTACTATGCAGACAAATATTCATTGCCAGGAGGATGCGCAAATAAAAAGATCACCACAGAATCCGCCGTGGAGACTCGACCAAAGTCTACTTTAGCACCACAACAAATATCAGAAAGGATAATCAGCACGAGAAATCGAATCTTCCGACACTCAGATGGCTTTAATTATTCCTTAGATAGCTTGGAATTCACGTCGACACAAAGTCTGTTCGATTTGAGTAAATCACTATCTGAACCAGTGCCTTATGCTAAGGATGGTGAAAATTCTTGGACTTTTACTTCAACAGATGCCGGCATGCAGGACAACTCCTCATCGGTTGTGGATTCAGATACTGTATCAGGAAGCATTGGTTATGATACAGATGAATTCACTGGAGGTAATCGATGGTTAGGTGGACCATCGGACTATATAATCTGTTTCAATGGTCGATACCGTCAGGCCCCCTGTTCTTCTTCATCCATGACCGGGGAATCTATCACTTCCATGTTTAATAAAATACAAGAAAGTATCAATCGTAGTGCTATTAATATCGATCTAGACACGATGAACGAAGATATTTGCACTGAAGATGAGGAAGATGATTTGCCAGAATTTAATTCCCATTGGTATTGGAACACAGCCACTTCGGACATACCACTCGATTTGGGTCTGATCGAGAAAAAGAGGGATAAAACTGAAGGCCGAGTACCTGAATACATGGCTATTTTCGAGGAGCATTACGCTCGTGAGATGCCTTTGAGCTACGAACAAAGTGTGGTACCGCCTGAGATTCTTAAGACTTTTTTCGCTTCCATTGCTTTTGAATGGAAGGATAATATGAAACTGGTGTGCGCCAGCAATATCCCAGCAATTGCCATAACACTCGGAAGGAGGTGAGTTTTTCTTTATCAATTAGAAATATGTATATGGGGCCTTTTGAAAGTACAAATTTTTACCGGGAAAGTAGATATCGGTCAAAATTTTAATTTTAATGCAGGGGTACGTACTATCGGCAAAATACAGTGCACTGATTATATCACGATTTTTCCATTTTGTGCAGCAATTGGCACATTCTGCGGCCGTTCTTTAGATGCCTTTGCGATGACATCGACTCAAAAGTGCCAAAGACGATAGCTTCCTACATCGCCGTGCTGGCCAACTTGCTCGGCAAGGAGATTGCCCGCAGAGATCTTGTGCCAGTATTCATTGATTTTTTCAAGAATCACGATGATGTTAAGAACGAAGCTATTCTCAATCTTGCCGATTTCATGAAGGTAAGCTGACTGACATAAATCGAATCTGGTTGCGTATTAACGATTTATGCTTTCAGGCGATCTGGTTTTACAAAGACGAGCTTTTTTTGAGGGTTTTAGTCACGCTGTATCAAGGCAACGAGGTTAACTGGCACATTATCAACGAGCTGGCTAAAAAAGTTTACAGACTTGTCCAAGCATGCAATTTCATAACGAACCTGGAAAGTTTTTTGTATGTAACTAGTTTCGCAGCACATCTTTTGGAGGACAAAATCAGCTTCAATAGGACTTTGGGATCTCACGTGGTGCGTTTATTTGGCTTTCTTTTTTTTGAAAATACATTTTTAATGTACGTCCATTCTTAGCTTGCTCAGACCCTTCGCGTCTGCCAACATAATGAAATGGAAGGTATATTGCAATTCCTAGAGACGGAATACGCAATGAGCGATAGTTTTAAGCGAAGACAAAGCTACGTTCACGTTCTGGTCAATGTAGGTATTCACGGCAGTACACCTAGATATTTGGTCCAATCTGACGATTTTTGTATTCCTAAGGGGAACAAAAACGGGGCACCACGAAAAGAGTTACTTCGAATAGTGCTGCCGATTGTTGAAAGACTATCTGTCGATCATATATCCAATGTGCGACTGGTAGTGGCTAGATATCTAGTAAAATCCATCGAGAGTGGTGGTAAGTATATCTTTCTATCTAGCAAGTCCAGTTTTAGTAGAAACATGGTTTTTTATATAATTTACGTAGAGGTGACATCAACTCTAAACAGCTCTGAGGTCAACATTGTCGTCCGGATGTTGAAGAGGCTAGGAAATGACGAGGACGGTGTAGTTAGGGATCTTATTAGCCAAATTACGGAATCGAAACTTTCCGAAGTATTTAATATTGCCGGTTACCTGGAGGATGAGGAGAGCCAAGCGGAACGGATTTCTTCACTTGCACAAGATGAGCATGTCGAAGCAAAGGAAGAGAGGGGCGAGGAGGTGCAGGCGCAGGATCAGAACCAGAAAAATGATGAGGTCAGCGCTGACCAATCAGTGGCTGATGAAAGGACTTCATCCACTGCCGTCGAAGAGCTCGCGATTAAGCTGAAGGACGCAATCGTTTTTGAGTCTCAGTTGTGAGATTGGGCGAGGGTATCCTCCGTCCCTCTTGCTGTTTCATTGGTGCTTTCGTAATTCAACCAAAAATGTGCGCGACCTCTTCAACGGTAGTGCGGAGACTGATTTCTCCGAACAAATTTCATGTTTCTTTCTAAGGACACCTGTTAGCTGGCTCCCCTTTGTTGATAGGATTGTTATACAAAATAAATGTACTGTTAGCGCGTAGTAAAAGTTTGTACCTTTACAAGGATTCGTTTTCTTTTTATTTCAATAATTTTATTCATTTTTTGGACACATGCTTGTGTTAAGGGCAATTTTTGGAGTTGGGGATATTCTCTACTTTGACTATTTTTTAAGAGAAAAGAGGTCCGAAAAGGATCCATTCAAAAACTATTGGTGGAAATTGCGAATACCAACATTTTGCGACTAAGGCGATCGTGAGAATCTTATAAGTTCCAATTCCCTTGGAAGCAACAGAATTCTTACAAGTCTGAACACAATCGATGCTCTTGTGGGAAAAAACTTCGAGCTTAGGCCAAACTCAGTCTGCGTTATGCGCTTAAAATCTGCATGAAAACTGCTTTTTTCAGTCGTCACGTCGGACTCGACGAGGAGGGAGCAAAGTACATATTGCATTTGTTGCATTTACGAATGTCCAACATTCATCACATTTTTTTTTAGATGGGGATTTGAATAATAAGCAATTGTCATTAAAACTATTAAGACCTTTTGAAGTCGATTTATTCATTTAATTATTCACAGACGATGCATGGTCGTTTTGTGGAAAGCAACTGCATCTCTTAATTATACAATTTTACTGAGATAGTTTGAATGCCTCAAGAGAAGAAAGTAAGAAAATTCATCTATGTTCAGCGCCACCAGCTGTGGTCTTGATTTTGTTCACCTTCCTTGTAGTTCTGACCGTTCTCCCGCTCGCGATCTGCTTCTGGCGGTCGGTACTTTGTCTCTTGCTCGTCTTCGTACTTAATCGCTGTTTGCTGGTAATCAATATTTTGAGGAGGATAGTCTGGATAATCTGTGAATGGTACAAACATTTATACAAATATCAGGTAAATTAAAAATTCCGGAAGAACTAAAGATATGTTTGAGCTTTATACTGCCAATTAAGAAAGGCTCTAATCTCACAGGCCCTGATAGCTCATCGGGATTAATTTCCGGCAGTTAATATCGCGAATATTGTTAGCACGCAACGGCTAGATTTGTGCGTTGAGTGGGATTACAATATTCAGGACACTATTGTAATATTAATAACTTGTAGAAATCCAATCGTTCGAAGTTAAAAAGCAAGTTAATTTTATCTTACCATCGATAGGCTCCTCTTTGATTTTGATTTCTCCTTCTCTAAACTCTGGTTTCCTCTCCTTCTTATCCCTATCCTTCTCGCGTTCCCTGTCGCGTTTCTCGCGCTTCTTCTCAGACCTATCGCGATCCCTAGACCTTGATCGCTTCTTCTTCTTCTCCTTTTCTCTTTCACGATCCCTATCGCGCCGCTCCCTCCTGTTGTCGAAATCGTCGTACTCTCTGTCACGACTTCTCCGCCTCTTTCTTTCTCGTGATCTGCTCCGGTGACGAGACCGTTCTCTTTCTCTGCGATCCCTCGATCGAGAAGGCGATCGCCGCCTTCCATCGAATCCTGCGGTAAAATAATATCACTTCAGGTAAGTATTGACCGAAATTAACGAGGATCTTTATGCCTAATCTCCATAGAATACCAAACCAACCAAAATATCTGCAGCTTTTTTATTTGCATTCCATATTCGTAACCTATCTTGCTCATTATTGGTCATAATGCGCTAGCTCTTTCCTTCGTGTGAGTTAACAGGTTTGTCGCCCCGTCACCCATATTTGGTTGACACCCAATAGCTGAATGCATGGCTAAATAAAATTGGGCGACGAACGTGTGTTAAACCATTTGGAGTTGCCATAGGAAATTCAGCGCATTTTCAGAACAAATGCAAGAGTTCACATGACAGACTTTGATTTGTCAGCAAGTCAGCCAAGTGGTGTTTTGGTTTCTTATGTAGATTAGGCATTATACTTACGGTCCCTTTCTCTATCCCGACGATCCCTGTCTTCCCGTTCTCGCTCCAAGCGATACCGCTCTCGCTCGCGCTCGTTATCTTCACGACCAGAATGTTTGATGTTAACGTCGTTGCCTCCTCGACGAGTTCCGCCTAACCCACCACCTGATTAAAAGAATCCACTTAGACATCAAGCACTGGTCGACCTAAATTCCATTCAAATTTTACTCACCTAATCGCCGCGGAAGCCAACCTTTTACCGTACGTGCTCTTTCTACATCGACCAGAACCCTCTTACCATCAATTTTTTTCCCATCGGCATGCTTATAGGCGGCTGAAAATTATTGTACACCGGCAATTATTAAGAGGCGTGAATGCAGGGAAACATTGCTTTTAATTTCTTTGCTCCTTCAAACGATGGAAGTATAACAATTAAACGAAATTGCTTTTTTGTGAGAGGAATTAGAATGAAAGCCACGCATTTTTGGGGTTTTAATATTTGTTGTAGGGAAAGGGGGCTATAAACATTATTTTATTAAAACTAGTGTCCGATAAGAGGCTAATTTAGCAGAATTTAGAGGATCTATTTTCGTTTTACTTTATGAAGTTTTAAATCAGTATTTAAAATAATTTAAACAGTACTAATTCCTTTGGCATTTTGATCCATTATTTAGCATTAAATTATTCAATCTTTTAAAATATATAAATGTCCGGAGAATTTGGATCCTGATAAGCCCTATAGCAAATTAATTAATTTCTGTACATCAAGGAGCTGGAAAAATACTCGTCCCAAAAGTAGAAGCTAAGTTATTATTTTCAGTCCACTATGGCGAAGACATAAATTCATATATTAATTTATTTTTACACCAAGACAGCCTAAATGGACGAAGAGATTTTGACAGCAAATAGAATGTTGATAGTTGCAAAAGAGACAGCGCACTCATAGCAAATATACTATGTAAAATTTTTTTGAGCTCGATCTGATCTAACCTTAACCTTTGGTCAGACACTAGTTTAAAGATAGGCACCTACTGTGATAACTGTTTTCTGGGGATAGGGCAAATAGCAAATACCTAAGCTAATTAGGGAATTAAGTAACAGCAGATTTTTGAACATGCCAGACATATTCTTTAGCAGTACCTGTTAATACAGTCATGTAAAACCCGTCGAGGGAAAAGGAAAAATATGAAATTAATTTTAGAACCATGAATAGGTTGCAATTTGTAGGAATCTGGAAAGAACTTGATCGCAACGTTGCGTTAAGCTTTTCATTAATATCTCATTTAATTTCATAAATTGCAATTATGATTTGGTGCCAGTAACAAAATGTTCATTTCAATTTCATTTAATTGTTATACTTAGCGGAAACCTGAACAATACTTTTCTTAACAAAGGACCCCCGAATATCTGTAATCCACCAGTTTCCGAATTGTGCTCATAATCCGTATTTGTTAACAAAATTTTCACTTAATTTGCGGTCAACTAGCCAACAGATAGAGCTCTAAAAAACACGAACAATTTCCTACGCTGTCCTTAATGCTCTCTTAAGTGTTAAGTTGTTGTTTATTAAATGAACAAATAAGGCATACCTACCCCGACACTACTTACGGGAGAGGCACGAACGGAATTCATTCGATCGAAACGAAAGTTTTCTCCGAATTTTGGTATATTTGGGGACTCACAGGACATTACCTGGTGCGCTCAATACTTACGTATATGCGCAGATTTTTTGTTAAATATTGTAAATGTGTTTGTTTTTTAAAGTTTTAATTAATTTTAACTTACTGATAAATGCTCGATTATTTAAAATGATACCCTTTTGTGTTTACCAATAAAAATTTCATTAAAGAAATACCTAAAAGTACTAAGTGTTCAAAAGAGGAAATTCCTCTGTACCACTTATCTTTACCACTTCAAACCTCCTCCGTAAATACTCAAAACCTTTTTATTTCTTCTTCAAATTGGAAAATCAAATTGTTGTATGTATGGTGGTTCTTACCAAACACATACAAACCTATGAATTGTTTAATCGATCAACAATTTTAGTTCAAAACAGCTTGATTATGTTTGTTTAAGGCAACAACAGATGATATGCAGATTTATCATTCTCTGTGGCAAGGTACTGTATTGAAAACAGAACAAAACGCGCATTAGTTAATGTCTCAATTTTGTGCAATGCTTAAATATTTTTATTTTTTCCTAGTGGCCAAAGAAAATTAAAAAAAAAATCCTGAGGCACTTTCAAAACGGGACAATGTTTCTTTGAATTAATTTTCTTTGTCCTAAAAAATTTCTCTTTTTTGCTTCGAATTTATTGAATATTTTTTTTTTCAAAATTCTTTGGGCAAGAACCGTACTTACAGTGCATGTCCCTTTCGTGTTCATACTCGATAAAAGCGTATCCTCTTGGTTTTCCGGTTTCTGAATCAGTTATCATTATTATCTGAAATTGAAAATAGTTATTAAAATATAAAGATTTGTTTATTGAGACCTGAATATTGAAGTAGTCAATAAATAACTTAAAGGTATTTCAAAAAAAGGGAATGATAAACTATGGGCGATTCTATTGTGAGTTCAGGACCAACATGCTACAGAGATAAATGAAACAGGAAAATCATAATTTGAATTGAGACCCTTAGAGAAGATATTTCACAGATCAGCAATGCTAGATAAAAAAGATTTCATAGTAGTAAAATAAACACCTGGAACTATTTGCTTAAAAATGTAATATGTTAACTTTAAATGCTAAAGGGGAAATTTCTTACCTTTTTGATAGGTCCATAGACTTCGAACTCTCTTCGAAGCTTCGACTCCGAGGTATCGTAATTCTGCAAGAAAAGTTGGAGAGCAACTGACACATAACCTGAAATTATTTACTCACAATTCTTGCAACGAACAGTGTCTTGAACGGATCCTCTGTGGCTTCCTTTATTTGCATGGGATCCCACATAGCAATTTCCCTCTCAAGTTTATAAGCAACTTGTTCGGCCTTTTCCCTGCGCCGTCTTTCCAGTCGCTCCTCTCGGGTCTCAACCCTTGTCGGGGGCGGAGTATCTTTTGGATCCTAACAAAAAAATCACAACCAAATTAACTTTACCTTCGGCTACCACAAATTAACAATAGTTCCTTACTTCGAACTCATCGAGAAAGTTTCCAACTCCCAAATATCCTCTAGATTTCTTCTCATGTGGCAATTTGTCTGGCGGCGGAAGGTAAGGGATTGGATCGCGAGGGGCGAATAACGCCAGCAAATTTGGCGGAAGATATTGAGTCATTGTTACTTATTTTACGGTAATCGATATACACTTCATATATCTTTTATCTTTCACTAACTTTAGCACGTTATGATTGAAAACAAAACACTTGCAGAGAAAATTTAATCAATGCGCAGCCATCTTAGCAAAAAACCATCAACAAGCCATCCGCCACTTTTATGGCACTACCTACCGCCACTATTTGACAGTTCAGCAAAATGGCTGAATCGCTGAATACTTTAAAAAAATAGATAATAATTACAGCGGTTCACAGTTATCCGATAAGTTTTCACTTTAGTGTACTTTTCATTTTATTTTATTTTTCATTTTGGAGTCAATAGCAGAATCTGTTGCTAAAAGCTCCCCAACCGAAGTGAAATGAAAAAACTGTCTACTGATTGAAGAAGATTTGCCTTTTATAAACTCCTACTTCCTTCTTTACATCTGATAATTTTGAAATGCAGCCTACTTCAGGCAGCGACAGATACTTCAGTTTTACTTTTATATTTTACCCGAAGTGTACCAGCCCCGAAGAAAGTTCTTTTTGTGGAAGGTTGAGCAGTTAGAATTTAATTTCAGTTTTGTAATTATCAAAAGTGTGATATTTAAGTAAACATAAGTACATGAAGATATATAAATGTTTTTCTTCTCTGTCTTTCAGGTAATGGTATATTTTCAGCTTTCTTTCTCATTATGTAGGTATTTTAATTTCATTTTGCAAATAGTATAATAAAAAGATAGTTTAATCGTTAACAAGTCGGAATGATTTATTTTATACAAATCACATCACTAATAGTACGTTACAAGCGATTGCAAAGACAAAAAACTTAAACAAACAAATTCTGAGACATGCTCATGTAAAAATATTATTTTTCTCCATTTCTAAGAATTTTAACAGTAATGAGTGCTCGTTCCCAGTATTAAGCTTCTTATTAGTCTTTGATTCTGTTTTAATAATAACTGTAGGTTCAGGTTGGCCAGCGTCAGGTGACCCTGCATTCACATTTAAAACAGGCTTTGCCTGTATTTTCTCATTTTTTACAACATCCACTGAATTTGAAGAATCCAAACAATTTGGCAAACTGGCTTCCCTCCGCCGCTTTATTTTAGCTACCTCCGGTTTAGGAGAAAACCACGAGTCAAGTTCGTCAATGCTGTGGCGTCGCTTTTCACCAAAAGCAATGTTTTCGAGCTCCTTATTTCTCAATTTTGGTATCTTTGAATGAAGATGCGGTTTGTTTAACTTTCTTTCCGTTTCAGGAAACTCAATTTCGTTCTTTTCCGACTCTGAGCTATCAAATTTTATGGTGGTTTTGATCGTTTCGGTTGATTCGTTTTGAACCAAAGCAGATTTTCGCAGTTCTTCAATAACTTCTTTCTCTTCTGCTGGAAGATTTTTCGAAAGAATAACATCACCGAATTCGTCTTCAAGAAGTTTGAGGACATTTTTCGGTGTTAAATCGTCCTTTTCAAGGAAGGTCTGTATTGTGTCCGATATTTCTTCGGGAGTGGACGGGGTTATAGATACGTGTCTCTTAATCTTCCTACCCTCTTCACTATTAAGTCGACTCATTGAAGGACTCGACTTTTCGTTGTCGTCTAAAGTAGCAATTTGCACCGCCAGCTTTTCTGGTTTATCTATTTTTTCCATCTTGACTACTGTATCTACTTTGATTTGAGGCACATACTTCTGTCCAGCAACTGATTTCTCGTCGTCTAATTCTGTTAGTAACTTTTCGGTTTCACTCTCCCCAGTCTTATAAATTTCCTGGTCCACTCTAGACACTTGTGGACTGAGCCCTTTTCTCTTTTCCGTTAATTTGCAGTTTGGAGATACTGCTCCGGATCCATCGTTGGCCTGGTTCGCATAATCTTCAGGAAGATATAGAGCCGATAGCGATAGACTGGTGGCCTGTTCAGCAATTTTGTCGACTAGATCTGGAGTAAGGTAGGATTGTGTGCTAAGACATCTTCTCAAAATTTTCTCACTATTCGACATATTAGTGGATACTGACTCAGGCCTTTCTGAAGGTTCACTTATAGTTGATGCCAACGACATCTTTTTGATATGCTTCATTTTTGGGGGTATCGGCGGAGGAGCTAATAGAGCGATGTCATCCGCTGGAATAGTCTCTGTTTCTGAAAAGGTTGAAGGTGATTTTTCGTCCTCTCCAGCAGCATGTACGAGTACCTCAGCGTTTTTAATTAGGCTGAAATCAAGAGTCTCACAGCCTTTCAATTTTTCTTTCGTAACATCTTTTAGGGATTGATCAAGACTAGACTCATGCTTCTCTTGGGACTTACTGTTGTCCAAATTCTTTTTATATTTCGTAAAATCCCTCTGTGGTTTTTTTGGAGCTTTCGGATCCAGTGAATGCAAACACTTATGCAGAGAATCCTCATCGTCACAAATATGTTTTAATTTCCTTTTAACTGGAACAATTACAGCTTCTTCGACTGGATCTTGTCCTTCGTAGTCCATACACTCCTTTTTGCATTGCCGCTCCATTGCGAAAATAAGATTCCCAGTTTCCTTATTGATCTGTCTCAACATTTCCTCACTCACTTCTGGATCTGATATTCTACACTTAATTTCAGTATCCACTTCATCTCTTGGATCTGTGTTTGTGCTATCAATTTCTTCGACCGGAGGGGTTTCCACGGTTGAAATCAACTCCATTACCGGACTCTTCTCCTCTGGTGCTAATGCATCAGCAATTTTTTCTCCAAAAAATTTATCTGATTTTCTATTACCGATGTGAGGTACTACTTTTGTTGGACTAGGAGGATTTTTGATAACCTCCGGTTCCTCTGTACCAATAACGGCCACAGAATGGACTTCACTTGAAGTTGAGGTATCCGAATATCCTTCTTCAGATTGAGTTGTATTTAATAATTGTTCAAGTTTCCTAGGCGCTTCGTTTTTCGGAGACATCGAGGGTCGCTTCTTTCGAGGGGGTGCAACGGGCGGACCATCAGTCACATCTGGCACTTTCAGTGTTGCACTTTCCCATCCATTTTGTCGTTGCTCGTTATCAAAGTTATTCATCTTTGGTTGCTGGCTTAGAGGCGGGGGTGATGTTTCAAAACTATAAGCAAAAAGTTGATAACGTTTTTATTTCATCACTAAAGTACTAGCAAAAAATGAAATTTAAATTAAGAAATTCATTTTTTTTTCTATTTCTTATACATACACTTGCTTGTCCCAAAAAGGTTTCTTTTTCACAATACTTTGTGGACATATCTGTAAGAAATTTTTGGAATTCACTTAATTTATAGTTTTAAGTATTTATAAATTTTATCTTATTTTACCTGTGCACATCGTCCAATTACACGATCTACGGGACTCATAGGACTATCATTTCGGCGTTTTTTGCATAAAACATTTCCCATCTGAAAAATATATATTCAGAGGGTTTTATTTCTCTGTAGTTTAAATTATATGTATTTAAACAGCTTGAAATTTGCTCACAAGTTTAATAATAATAAGCAATAAATTGTCTCAGACTTAAATTATTGGATTGGATTATTATATATATTATTTTTTTGACATTTCCCAATTTAATCCATATATATACAGAGTTTCTCAATTTAAATCATCATTATATCTGAACTTTATTCGCAAAGCTATATGTGTGCACCGTATTTAGCGGAAGTTCATTGAAAGTAGTGTAGCTAAGGTTCGTTTTGAAATGTTTTATTAATTCTCGTCTTCGGTCGTAAAAGCGAGGAATAATTACACTTTAGCAGAGTTTTACATCTTGTCTGAAGAGATGAGAAGAGCGTTTGAGTTGCTGTGAAAGATTTAGAAGCACGACTGGTTGTTGTGCAACATAAAATCCGACCCAACCGAGCCCCTTTGCACACAAAACTATTTTGTAAATTTTCTCAACTCTGAAATATTATTTAACCAGGTAGACTACGAGTTACCTGTTCGCCGATCGTATTAATGGCAGCATTCACCTGCACAATAGTGAATCAGGTATTTGATCTGGTGCGGTCTCAGTTTCAAACCGATCTCCTTGTTGCACACAATGAACTATGGCAATCACCTGATCGTAACATAACGACTTTTATAAACTTTCCTATTAAAACTGAATGAACGATTGTACGAAATAAAAAATGTGACAAAGAATAAGGTATAGCCTTACCTGCAAAACAACTGATCGTGAATAGGAGAATATAAATATATCGAGGGGGACAATTTTTTTCTTGAGATTACAAAGCATTAAAAAGTGAGGTCACACGGTCGGTCGAAAACAGACGGGCTAATCTGAAAAATTCCAGGCATTTTCCCTATTTACAAGCGATAAGGTGGTTCACAATTTTCTATGGATCGAGAATTTTACGGCAAATTTTTATTTAAATTCAATCTGAAACCACACGGTGCTCAGAGTTGGTTTCACCTATAATCATGAATTATTAATCAGCACCTTCGACAAAGCTAGCGGGATAGAGGTGGCATACAGAGCGGGCGGGTTTCATAATGCAAGTAGTTCTTGCCACTTGCGTCCACAGCTCCGAAGAGGTTATATCAAGCAATTAATGAACAAGTGGTAATTTTATAGCAAACTCTTAAAAGAGTTATATTTTCGTTTAGTTACTGCAGATCTTGGTTAAACGGCAAATAATTGCATTAGAAATTAACGATGCGAGCCTTGATTTTTTTTCAATGGGTCCGAGGTATGTAAATACTTTAATTTGCAAGTGGCAAAAGACTGGTTCTGGTAATTCTGTTTGTTGCTCAATACATCGCTCCAATTGTGACCGTATTTCGTCAATTAAGTTCAAACTTATTTATCAAACTCGCTGCTAAGGAGTAAATGTTGACAAATTGGATTATGAAGAGCGAGGAGGAAAATACCAGCTCATGGTCAACTGATTTGGATTTTAGAGCTATTTCTATCATAAAATTCAGTTTGTAGCCAAGGGGCTCCTGCCTGACCGTGCATTTTTCGTCATTCATTCTAAGATGGTTGTAGACTTCAGAACTTAAATCACATTTTTCAGGTATTTTAAGATGAGTTTGAATCTTTTGAAAAAATTCTAGATTTCGAATAAATTTATTGATTCTAAAAAATCATTTATTACATTCAAAAGCACAAAGTGTCTCTAATTGTCTTTTATTATAATTAGACGTACCCAGTGTAAGTAGAATTTCACTTCAACTCAATGCCGTTAAGGGATTAAATGATATCGAAAGCTACCTTCAATTAGAATTGTTGCGGATGAAATATGCATTTTTAGCAAAATAAGTTTTTGTCCGTAGCATCATAGTGTTCAAGTCTATTTTGTACGCTTCTTTTTTCCTCTTTCTTCTTTTTTTCTTACAATAATCCGTGATTCGCCTTATCAGGCCGTGAATGTAAACTCTTTTTTTTAAACACTACGTTTTTTGCGATAGTTAGGCATGTGAGAATAACTCTATACGCGAATTAAGTTCTTACATTCGCTTTCGCTTAACATTGCAAACGCAATTCCTCTTTTGTGCATTTAGCTATGGAAACTCAATTCTCAAATACTGTCATGTTTTTTTCAATCGAATTTGCAAAATTTGATTTAAATTTTCAAAGTTCGTTTTTTTTCCAAAATTTGAAAATACCTATACCTATTTAAAACATGAAACAATATTGCTATTCTATTTTATTAATGATTCCCAAATCCTGCCAAATGAGGAGTTCGTACATATATCTCTTATTCTCATGAAAAATTCTTTAGAAATTCAACTTTAAATGCAAAAATATGATTCCGTAATAATAATTTCTAGAGGCGATTTAAGATATTTTGAACACTGTAACTACATAACTTTGCTTAGATAATTTGTTCTTTTATTCGCGTTCGTACATGTGAACTAAGTAAAGGTTATTTGCTCCGTTCCATTTCTGTTTTATAGCGGATCTATTAACTTTACTCAAAATTAAATTGAGCAGAACCGTAAAAAATGAATTTTTGGGAACGTGCCTGAAGAAAAGGCGAATAAACTTTTAACGGCATAACTATGATTACCTAAGTAAAACACAAGGTCATTGAATAGATCAGTTTTTCATTTGACTGGAATTTTTAGGCATGCTTGAGTAAATAAGAGATACATTGATCACAGTCAACATGATCAGTTGAACTGTCATCTTTCAGCTCTCTTGAGGTAATATTGAAATTAAATTAGTCTCGGCAATTATAGCGCTGATTTCATTGTCTCCTCAGCGTGGTGATGCGCCTAAATAAATTTGGTAAACACAAAAATTTATCGCTGTGTTGTAGCGTAATTTTTCTTTAAACTGAATTATGTTTCCTGTTCCTTTTTAAAGGATTTATTAAAGAAGGAGGGTCAATGAGGCCGGTTTTCGGCCCCCTCTTTGTTACTTATTAATTAGTTAGAGTCAGGTGAAATTAATTTGATTTTCAAAAAATTTGCATTCGATGAAGAAAGCTTTTCAAAATGAGTTCATATTCCATAAGTATAATAAAAGAAATCATCATCTCGAAATAACTCACACAGAAAAATAAATGACTGCATTCATAATGGAAGAATATAATAATTATTAGAGAAACTACCGAAAGTTGCATTTCTACTCGCATCTTGCTTTCAATTTCTATCATCTTTTGGATCAAGATACCTCCTATGCCTTATATAACATTCGAAATTATTTACAGAGTCAACCAGAAATGCAGGTGATATCCAATTGGGAGACATCGATGCGTAATTATATTTATGGAGTCTCTCCATTTCTATTTGAATGAGCACAGATCGTCTGATTACCAAATATGCAAAATATTCAACTTCATCGACGACCACGACAACGACGCACGGCAGCAACGAAAACGACGCGAAAGCGCGGCGGCTGCCTCCAGAGCTTTTCAGCAGCATCTGACTCACTCAATATTATTTTATTATTAACAGCAACACTTCTATGGACGTAGGCAGCCAGAAAAATATTGAAACGGAGAAACTTGTACAGTGATCGTCCAGCCAGACAGAAGAGCGATCTCGTCTGAGGTAATCATTTTCACGTACCTTTAAGGTGCGTATAAATAGAAATTATCCAATTAATCCTGGCACATAGGAACAGGTTTCTGTTATAGGCGATGTAGGGTCACTGCAGCCCGAACATGGTATGCAAATGGTCAGATTTTTTCTTCTTAAAAAAAAAAAATATATATATGCACCAAACTAACGCATCCACAACCGCACAGCAACTAACGTTTTTAGCTTAAACTTAATCCTCGCAGGGTGTGAGGATATTAAACAAATTCGAGTTTCTCTCGCTGTTGTTTATTGTTGTTGTTGAAAAAAAATTTTCACCCGAGACGACGACATTCCCAGAGGTGTTCAACTCACGGAATGATCTTTCCGCGCAGTTTCCACTATTTCCAGACCGCTTGCGTTCTGATCACTGCGCTCGGGCTCCTCTCGAGAGATGGGGCTCTTTTGATTCGGACTCCGATCCGATCCGAGTAGTGGTGGCTGAATTGATTGGGAGCCCGGGGGAGCCCCGGTATCACAGCATGCGGGATGCAATTGAGGTGAATAAAGCTTTTTGGTGATCTTCAATTCAACTGCTAGCGATCATATACTACTTTTCAACTTTGAATAGATTTCTTATTTGGTAAAAATAGGGTGTTAACATTCGAAACAGTCTTGCCAGTCCAGTTGGGAATTCTATTTCGTGGCAGGTAAGTTAAGTGCTGATGGGTTTTTGCACCATCGGAATGGGAATATGCTAAATTAATGTTTATGAAACTCTATTTTGTATTCCTAAGTTCAATAAGAACATTAGGAGTATGGTATTGGAAGCGATTGAAGTAACTATTTATTGTTAACTAGAATGTAGATCATTTCTAGCAAATTATTCATCTCTACCCATATGAATGCACATAATTTTAAGTCACTTTTTTCTGTAAATGTCTTTCGTCTACTATTTATTTCGCTCATTCATGTTTACAGCCTAAGACTGATGTTTAAAAATTGCTACTTAATAATTTTGAATTATTATTAAAACAAGAATAATTAAGCTACTTAAAGTCCGTTAGATACAATTACTACTACTACCGGTTACATAACATAGATAGAAATACATAAAACTAAAACACTGTTGTCATGTATAGTAATTTGTAATTTTTAAGTTTTATACAAAACCATTCGGTATAACTATCTTCGAGGTTTTTCATTTTTGGCACCTCACTATTATACTTTCAGTCAAACCGAAAAGCATGACCGCCTCGCTCATTAAAACAAGTTATCATGTGGGATTTTTCACGTCATCTTGGAAAATTAATCAGTTTTAAGACATGTGCATAAATACTGGAATGTTAGAAACGTGCCTGCAACGATTACTTTACCTTCTTCAATTACTTAGTTTTGATTCCATCCAAATCGTGTCATTTAAATTAATTCATTTATATCTAATTAGTTAACAATACTGTTGCCACAATTTTATCGAATGAATTTAATCGAGCATCGGATCATTAATGCCTGAAAGTCGCACTAGCCCGGTTCAAACTAGATGGGGAAAAATAGTAAGTCGCCTTTAGTTCTCATAGTAGACGAATCTATTTACGTTTCGGGGAACGTTTGCAGAGCGAAAAAATACACTATGACTACTTCGGGAGGTAAATTTCGCGCACCTCAATAGCTCCTCTCATCTGGCCTCTAACTCTAAGTAGCAGCACCGCAGCTGATAAATTCACAGCAATAGCACACTATCACGCGAGGTATATTTTCCTCAAGATTTCCTCGCATTCGCATAGCTTTCGCGTACAGTGGCGGATTACGAAGGCACATTTTCACCAAATCGCCGAATTAATTTACCCACCTCAGTTTAACACGAAAGGTCCTTCGAGACATTTGTGCTTTAAGACGATAGAAACTGTTTGGCCAGGTGGGCTATTGTTCGCGGTATCCTTGCTCTGCCGGTGCTTTGACTTTTCTTCGCCGAAAAAATATATCGCTGATTTCATTTTTCTCATTTAATTTTTTTTTCCGCGCTAAATCGGGAGTGCTTATAATTGGTTGCATTGCGGTCAACTTTGGCCTTCCTCGTTTTATTTGCCATGACCAATTTTAATAGCATTTGCACTTGTAAGTACGCCGTTTCGATTGTTTTTTGAGTATAACATATGTATATACTTTTATTTAATAACCGATATATCACTAAACTCCTTTTTTTAACGGGCAGTTATAATTAGAAGTATACCTTACCATTCTTCCAAATTTCGTTTCCATTTGTTTCGTTTTAGTATCGTCGTTTATTTTTTCTCGATATAATAATATTTTTCTCGTTTCCGATCACTCGGTGGCAATTTTTTGGGTTAACTGAAGCTCGTAAAAGCAAATTTCTCCTTTATATTTGAATGCATTCAAGACTAAATTAAACCAGTGATCAAACCGTCTTTAAAAGTTTGCTGTGACTCAACCTGTCCGCCAGCGGAGAGAGGTTTTTGGATAAAAGTCGTCCCCCGAATGAAAAGAAGCTCTATTCACCGAACATTTTCTACTCTTAGTAGCATCTTTTGAGCGACCCGACGAAATATTTTTTTATTTTTGGAGATTTTTTTGTTTACAATAATCTCATATCCCTGAAGAAAACTAGATAATGACAAAAAGATTTGCGACAGAGGGGAGAATCGCACATTTTAAAATAATTTTATTTTTAGTTTGTGCGTCGTGGAGTAGGTACTTTGTATAAAATGTTTTCTTCCGTATACTAGGTAAAGTTCTGCTAATTGGTATTTTGGGGGAGTATCAATAAAGATTTTGATGTGTTTCTAAATTTATGTGATAGCTATTTGACAAAATTGCAGATTTTATCACACTCCGGCCTACACGCTTCGGATAAGCGGAGTGTGCAGTAAGGCTTTTATTTATGGAAACAGGGTGTTAGTTCATTAAAATCGCTATTTTTTCCTGGGTTTCATCATCAATTGTGTTGTGAGCATTAAAATAAATTATTTAAACTTGTGAGATATGAGAGAAAAATCAATGGACGTTTATCATCGATGCTCTTATTCAGTTCAATAATTTTGTCAGCGTCGTTTTTCCGTTGTCACCCATTTTAAAAAATAATTTCGATATGTTAGGAGGCCCATGCAAAATTGAACATTGAACCATTCATTTTTTTTTATTAATGCGGCGATTAACAGAATTAATAGTTAAGTATAATTATTTTCTGTGTGCCAAGGGCTACAATCGTTTTATTTATTTATTTCTCTTAATACAAGCTACATTTAAGTCTATCTCTTAAATTAACTAAATTAAATTAACTAAATAGTTTAAAATTATGACTATTCTTTAATCGTTCTTTTCACATTCGAACCCAAAAGTTAATGGGAGGGTTTAAAGTCGATAACTTTATCAGCTATATTTTAGGAACTATGTATGTGACCTAGGATGGTTGGGTTAGCTGTTTAAGCCTTAAATTTTAAAATTAAAAAAATTTTATGGAAATAAGTACGTCGGAGATTTCAGAATCGTCGATTTTAAATTCGCTATTAAATTTTAAATTTTGAAATGATTTTCAACCATACGAATATATCTTACAACAAATCCCTATATATTAATAAAAAAATACTGCGCAGAAATAGTTAATTGTGCATTTTTCATGCACAAAACTAAATTTCATAAAATTTTATGAATACTCATCATATTGATTTCTTAATATTTAAGATAAGTTCGTCATAAATCTTATTTTGCACGCTATTGGCATTGTGTTCACATGTAGACCAAATACACATCACATTTTCCTATTGATTTGCTATACAGTGTCCGTAAAAACAGTCGAGAAATTAGATAAATGTTCTATTTTCAGCCCAAGAGAAAACACTTTTTGTTCCAATTAAATTTATATTAGTAGAAATAGAAAATTAAGATATAGAAGTGCTGGACGCCCACTTTGTAAATGAAGGGGCCCAGTTTCCTTGCGCCCTTGTGCATTTTATTACTTCCTACAATAAACGTGAAGGGTAATATAAATCGTCTTGACCTTCGCAGTGCGGCAATATTTCTAAAACAGTTATTCTGGCACATGTAACAACGCAGTAAAACCAATTCACTAACTTCAAAAAAGTTATAATCCGGAAAACCCGGAAAAGGCGCGGAACTTTGGAAGTTATGAAAAACACATTAAGTTCTCACAAAGTTCGCAACACTAGCAAAAATAGCGAAATCGATAGAAAAGTTTTTCTTAAATAGGGTGCCATAAATTTAACCGATTTTACATGGCACTCGATTTTTTAACAGTCAGGATAAGCGGTAGGTGTAATTCAGGCGTGCATGCTATGCTCAGGTGAGTGTAACGTTCTTCCCACTGGCACTCAGTGGTACCTTTGCGTTTCCCATTGCCACCTGGCACACCCCAAATAGGCCCACATTAAAACAGTTACCTATACCAATCGATTGATTGCTTTTGTTCTGACATCTGATATCCTATAAGGCGTTACAACATTCCTCCAAGCTAATTTGTATGAAAATCTAAATTTAAAACGGAGAAAAGGTTTTTCAGTGAAGATAATCATGATATTATATGTTAAGTTCTAATATCTTTGTGGATAGGTGCACCTAAATAAACATTTTATCCATAAATATGTAAATTACTAAAGAAGAGAACTATGTAAACTAAACACCTCTACTTCTGTTTTCTCTTTAAAGAATATAAAAAATGCAACTTTGAACTCCGATTTTGAAAATTGATTCAAAGACAATAAATCGGTTTGTCCGACGCATATGTAGTCAAAAAAAGACATACATATTTAAGAACTTACTTAGAATAAATGTTGTCTTCATACATACATAATTATACTTACTTGGAATAAATTTATTGCATCCTTTTTTATCTAAACACTTAAAGAGAAGAAAGTACATTCTAAAAATTTGAAAATTGAGGAAACAAATAGGTAGGATTCAACCGAAACGTTATTACCAAGATTATATAATAAACAAAGGGATGGGTAAATTGTTCGTTCCTCAAAAAGGAGGGCAACTAACAGTTACAAAAAGCTGCAATAAAACAGGAGGGCTGCTTGAGTCAGTGAAAAGGTAGTTATCAAATCTCCTCCAACTCAAAATACCCATAACGTTCGATTCTGTTTGCAAACAAGTATCAAGTGAACGTGCAAATTTATCACATTAAACTTGTTATGACTGAAATAGCGAAAGTTAACGCCAATAATTTGCTTTCAGGAGGGGCGGATGAGTGTCATCATCATCGCCGCCGTTCAGCACCGCACCGCGCATTATGTGGAGGGAGAGCGAATAATCGCGTGACTCGTGGTGCGGCAGCTTCTTTCCAAGTTTTCTTTAAGAAATACACTAAAGCTTCACACTCCTTGACGTAACTTACCCGTGACATACAAAGTAGTAAGAATCAGGCGCCTTGCCAAGAAGTGTGTTGTTGAATGAGGTCAAGGAAAAAGGCCGCTTCCGGTCATGGAATTGGGCCAAACACGCAGGAGGGTGCGATTCAATCTGCCTGATGCGCGCCACCTGAAGGATGTGGCTCTGAAGGAACACGGCACAATGTCCTATGTGAACGGAACCTTAATAAGTCGGACATCTAGGGCAATACCAAAAAAAGAGTTAATCTCACCGGTCAATTCCCGGATTGTACCACAACTCCCTTACCAGTCTGGGCTGACTCCAAGACCAGTAACGGCGAGAGGGTCTGAAATTGGCTTTAGAGACCGGACTTTAATTCCTGCTAACATAAAATCCCACCGTTGTGTTCAAACATTTGTGGTGCCCTCGAAACCAGAGCGTTATACAGACGCCGCGAACTTACTAAAAGCCCGCCACATAGTCTTAGTATGTACCGCACCGAGCGTTGCAGCACGCCCCAAAATGGAAGACGAGATCATAAATGCCGACAGGTTTTCTCGTCTCAGAATCTTCGAAGACATTCTATTGCGCAAGCGGAAGACGCTCAAATTATCCGCACAAGCGGATGTTCGAAAAGCTCAACCGATTACAGAAAAGAGCTTTACACCAACTGTACCGGTCGGTTCCGTTTCGGACCGATTATTCTCAGCCGACCACAGCACCGGCGTAGTTAACGATCTTCTCCAAAGATGGAACCGCTTCCGCTACAGAGAGGAAACGAAGCTGAAGACTGTCTCGCAGGAGATCGCCGCCCGAAGAGATCCCCTCGAAACAGTTTCATTTCGAGATCGCATTAAGTCTGACGTGAGGAGGTCAGTTGCCCATTAGCTCCGGCACCTTGTGTATGCCATTTTTACCTTGTTGCCCCATTTCGTTGTTTTGGTTCCAGCCCGCTTTTCGTTGCGTGTTAAATCGCTAATTTTATTTTTTCCTGTGAATGAGCTAAACAATAAAATATGTATATCGATCGTCTTAACAATTTTGTGTGCTGATCGTGAACGAACTTTTTAAATAATTGGCTATAACGTTTGTATGGTGACGTCGAACGTTCGGTTTACAAGAGCCATTCTGTCGGTTGTGCATTTTATACAATTTTACAGGAATAAACAACAGCTAGACTCGAAAATCTGGTAAATTTCGGAAATTTTCTGCTTCTTTTTTCTTTCACCATTGGTTATTTATATTCGGAGATTTTTAGAAACCAGCAGCGAACCAATGTACCACCAATTGATTTAACGGAACATTGTCAAAGTTCGAGTTATTAAATTTTAACGGATGATATGGGTCGTTTTGTGTGGAGCAGTCGAACAGTTCATCTACTCTTATCCGAATTACATGTTCTATGTCTATGGAATCTATTCCGAAAACGATTTTCTTACTAATAGTTAAATAACATGTTGTAGTTCTATCTAAAGAAAAATAAAAAGAAACGTGACTGCCTCTATGCCAAATTCAGCTTAACATACTTTCGAGCCGAATTGTGCACACAAGCTGTTTTCTACTTCATACATGCTTATATACACATGTATGTATGTACATACATAATAATTGCAAGTTTCAATTTAAACCGCAGTGTCTGAAAATTAAATCCTTCGGAATCACAATATTTGATTTAACTTTAAAGTTCTCTGAAGGTTTTTCGAAATATTGAAAACATTGACCATTTTTTAAATTTCACCAAACCTGAAATGTAATTTAGCTGTGGAAAAAATTATTGTATCTTTTCACGAAAAATAATCATGACAAACGTGGCTTTAAAAATAAAATATAAATATTTCGATTATTTACCTATCTGATTCCAAGTAGCTCTCGCTTATATTATTTATTACATAATAAATTATGTATAACGCATGTTTAAAGATTTGGGTATAATTTTTTCTAGAGAAACTTCGCATAGAGAATAATAAGCAATGAAAATAAAAAATAGAAAAATTTGATTAAGTATGTAAGCACAGTACTTTGTCTTCAAAATGTGCGATCAAAAGAATGGAAGAAATATAATTCGAAATATTTATTTTCATCACCTTCAAAACTCTAAACAGTATCTTTCTTCATGCACGAAAAAATGAGAAAATTTTCCTAGAGAAGAAAAGGCAACTTTAATAAAATTTTTATGATTTTTATGTTTTTCAAATGATAACTGATATCTTAAGCTATAATACATTAAAAATACAAAAGGCCTTAAAACGTTTCGAAATAATACATTTCCAGAAACCAATTACTTCATTTTAAATAGCGAATAATGAACGTAAAGCAAGCGCACACTCATAGGAAACTTGTTGCCCAAGATGTTTAAAAAGATCTATTGAGATTTCGATTTTCTTAGACTAGGATTTAGGCTTTCATTCAAGCCAAGTTGCAAAGTTCTATGATGATGTTTAATTTGTTAATAATTATTCAAAAACAGTAATCGGTGTAATTGGTGATCGGTTTTTCGTATGCACCAGTTTGAAAAAAGTTGTTTTGAGAACAATGCAATTAAAAGTTAAACTTTGCGTATACGGCTATATTGACTACGCCACGCCGTATTAAAAGTTCACAGCCCAGTAATTTGTGCGGAGCAACTTGACATCCGCGGCTTTCATCGGATTTCAATGAAATTGAGCAGGTGCCTTCCCTTTGGCCTTAAACGGAAGGATCTGAAAGAATTTTGCGGGGCTGGCATTTATTTTCGGAAATTTTCAACTTTTAATTCAAAGTTCAAAGTTAAATATTTCCGCCGCAAAATAACTTTCCACCTGCACAATTTACATAAAATCCGATTAACCACTCACTCACTGCACATTTACGGTATCAATACTCACTTCACAACCGAACCGAACCGAACATTACACAAATTTTGTTTAAAAATTGTTCACGTCCCGGTATGTCACTTTTTTCCGGCCCGCCATGACATTTGAACTGTTATATTCACTTTTCAGATGGCTCCACTAACACACTGGGCCGCGTTCCATTAATTCTAAGATATTATAATGTAGGAATTCCAATAATATTACAATATTTGTTTAAATTTGTTAAATATTTATGAAATTATATATTAAATTTTTCATATTAATTAACATTGTTTTATGAAAACTATTTTCTCGCTAAATATTTAATAATTCGCTTATCCACTGAAATATATTATTTTTTCCTGTAAGCACGCATTTGTGTAGTATATCACATAAAAAATTGTTCGCCCAAGACAAATACGCATTTTAAGTCATCACATTTAAAAGTAATAATTTTTTTCGCACGGAGACAAGCACTCATTTGTGTAGTATATCACATAAAAAATTGTTCGCTCAAGACAAGTACGCATTTTAAGTCATCACATTTAAAAGTAATAATTTTTTTCGCGCGGAGACAAGCACGCATTTGTGTAGTATATCACATAAAAAATTGTTCGCCCCAGTCAAGTACGTATTTTGAGTCATCACATTTAAAAGTAATAATTTTTTTCGCGCGGAGACAAGCACGCATTTGTGTAGTATATCACATAAAAAAATTGTTCGCCCAAGACAAGTACGCATTTTAAGTCATCACATTTAAAAGTAATAATTTTTTCGCGCGGAGACAAGCACGCATTTGTGTAGTAATGTTAATTAATATGAAAAATTTAATATATAATTTCATAAATATTTAACAAATATTTAACAAAATTTAAACAAATATTATTATTGGAATTCCTACATTATAATATCTTAGAATTAATGGAACGCGGCCCAGTGTGTTAGTGGAGCCATCTGAAAAGTGAATATAACAGTTCAAATGTCATGGCGGGCCGGAAAAAAGTGACATACCGGGACGTGAAAAATTTTTAAACAAAATTTGTGTAATGTTCGGTTCGGTTCGGTTGTGAAGTGAGTATTGATACCGTAAATGTGCAGTGAGTGAGTGGTTAATCGTATTTTATGTAAATTGTGCAGGTGGAAAGTTATTTTGCGGCGGAAATATTCAACTTTGAACTTTGAATTAAAAGTTGAAAATTTCCGAAACTAAATGCCGGCCCCGCAAAATTCTTTCATATCCTTCCGTTTAAGGCCAAAGGGAAGGCACCTGCTCAATTTCATTGAAATCCGATGAAAGCCGCGGATGTCAAGTATAGCCATTTGTGCAATTACACTCACAAGTGCCCCTTTAAAAGCATTACCAATTATTTAATGCGCTGTTCAATAAGTAAACAAAAGAATTATTGTTACTTGAAAATAAATTAAACAACTTACTATTTTTATAAATTCTAATTTGTACGAAATGTTTGTAGAGCGAAAGCTGCCTCAATCTTATTCCAATTTTTAAATCTTATCATTTCACGGTGCTTTTGAATGCCTTAATTTGTGTGAAATGTTGTTGTTAAAATGTTTTAAAAAAAGAAATATCAATTATTTACCATCCATGCATTGTGTGCATTTTTTCTACTCAATGGTTTCAAGTGCAATTTATGGCTTTTACAACAAATTGCCATTATTTTAACCAATACATGTACACCACAGTGCTCCAACTTTAGAGCTAACAATCTCTGGATGAGATGTTTTATTTGATACCGGACATAAGCATCAAGTCCTCAGGGGGTTAGCTCGTCTCTGGATATTGAGCTTCGAATCGGTATCCAGATTGATCGCGACACAAGACAAAATGTCTCGTTGATTTCTCTGCATGGTGATGTCCTTTTTCTCAATAATCTCAATCTGACTTTTGTGACGACCTAAGCTTGCTTTTATTTCTTCTTTTCACAAATTACTTGGTTTGACCTAATTGATGCCACAACTTAATAAGATCTGAAGCTTTGTCCAATATGAAAGCGAGAAAACGAATTTTACATTTAAAGTCAGGCTTGAAATTTGCAACAGATCGTTAGTGAATTTACTAAAAATCTGTATCTATTGTTTTGTACAATATGACGTTTGATGGAGTTATTCTTTCTTAAGAACGTTAAGAATATAAAAAAAAGCAATATGTCTTCCTCTGGTTTTCTCCGCAGAATAATTGTTTCCTGACATTTAGCCCTAACATTAATTAGATCAGCAAAATAGCGCTCTTTTTTCGATTTCCCGCGATGGCGCGCGACCAACCTCATGATTTTTAAATTTATTACTTGTCTCCCCCACAGAGCGCGCTAACAACTTAAAAATTATCGAAGAATCAATTCTCACCTCACTTTTTTTTAAAAAAATGCGCTATTTCCCAACGTCACATACCAAAGAAAATGTAAACAAAATCCACCACACCGTATTAAGATGATCACTTGGATAAAATCAGACCATATGGCAGCCGCGAAATGTCTTTTCATTTTTCATCAGAAACACTTAATCTCGTGTCAGATGTTATAAAATTGCTCTTAAACCTATCGGAGCTAAACCGCAAATAAACCAACAAATTAGCTCCAAAGGAAAATTTTCAACAGCACCACAATTCATACAACGTAAAATTTTCAATTTTCTTTCTAAGCCCCATATAAATTGATCGTGGGCTAAATTCAACGACGACGGAAATTTTCCAGGAATACTGTCGAAACATTTTAACAATTTATCGTTTTAGAAAGACTTGTTTTTCTGATTTGTGTCGTTTTTGTCTTTTACTTTACTAATTAATCAGGATATGGTCATTTGACCAATTAGAAGATTGCATTAAAATGAGGGATAATAATAATGCGAGTGGCATTTAAAAATTGTTAAGTGGAGAGTAAACAGTAAACATAAGATTTGATGTTATTATTAATTTATTAAATTATTCTTTGATTTATTTACCTTCCAGTGACGATAGTTTCTGCCATGTTCCATTATTAATTTTAAATTATTCGTCGTAAAATTTCGTCGAAGAATGAGTATCATGACATGAAAATTATGATTTTTTGCAGCTTATTTGCAGCTTTTACTCAAAGCAATTTCAACAAGGACAATGTCTGAGTCTAATTTGTATATGCATAAGGAGGTGTGTCTTTCGTTTACCTTACGCATTACTGAACTTATGCATATTACTTCTGTTACAATTAATCAACCATTTACCCGGCATATGTTCAATTTGTTTTAGGAAAAATAGTTAAATTGTTTGTGATCTCACCTTGTACCCCAACTTTTTTTGTAGAATTTGCTGAGTGATTGAATTCAGTAGTTTTGAAAGAATTATTATTAAATGTTTAGTCGAGTTAGATTCTCGTTGGTTCGAATAGTTCTTTATTTCTGGTTCCTTGCTTCTCTAAACTAGGCTCTCAATTTTATTGCTCTTCTTGATGTTGTAGCCTTGAATTTAACCTCACAAAATAAAATTCTTAAATATAACAGAATCCGATCCAAACTACATACTTATATCTTCTACATATAGTAGAAAGAAAGTAGATGATTAAATCGGAACCCCCGGAAAAATTGTGTATACTATAAAATTTCATTGACTCATTAAATATAGGAAGCAAACAGACCTTTTTGTGCTGCAGAGGTCGACGGAGCCTTCAAAATTTGAATTGATGGCCTATAGAACGACGCCAACGGAATCCCAAACAAGACTTTAGTTTCTTTGGAATTGCTAATTACCCATGAAACGGGCCTAGAATAAGCAATTGAATTTGTCCGATGATATGAAGTCTCGTTTTATAGGCCCGAGTTGCTTGTCCAAAGCTAATTTCAGAAAATTGTTATTGACATTGGCTGCAGAGAGAACAAGATCACAATTTCCCTCTGTAATTTGAACGTAATAAAATAGGATTGCACAATTGAATCAACCGGGGTCGCAGACTGTTAAAATAATTTTCGCAGGGGCCAAAATTGTGGAAGCTGACTACTTTTGTATATATGCTGAATGCCCGCTGGGTGTTGAAATTAATGTTTGCCCGATTAGCACAAACAAATAAATTGGAATTTGAACATATTTATGAAAAATTTCGCAAATTTCGCAGTTTTAACTTGATCAAACCAAAAATAGACCCATGCAAAATTCCTAGGAGCCTCCGTGCCAATCGATCAGATCGGTTTGGATCTTATTTTGCAGTACCCACCGATTGCTTTATTCTATTTTTAGAATGTTCTTTGCACCTTTAACCCTCTTAAATGTGTGTACGATGTTTGTGGAAATATATTTTCCCTCCGGATATTAACATCTTAGTTGCAGTTTGAAAAAAACGCCCTGAAATAGTGACGCAGTCGTTGGTATCCCCATTAAAACATTTTCTTTCGTTCTTTTCGCAGTTGGAACCCTCCAAGCAAATCTATTTTTGAAGTACAGCATGCACGCACGGAGCGTTGTGGTGCTGAATATTGTGTTGTGGCGTCATGAGTTCGTTCTTTATTTGCGAAACACCTAGGCGGGCTGCTGACTGCATCCAATAACGAAACGATTTCAAAACAAATTTTTTATTACTTACTCCTCCTCAGAAGAAAGTTGACGATTTGAGTAATTATTCTTCTTTTATTTTTCCGTTTTTCCTATCAAAAAAAGTGAAAATGCGAAAATGTTTTAGTTACACGAAGATGCCATCAATTTTTTGGCACTATTTCGAACATAAATCTTTTGCTTATGGGCGACAGCAAAATCTTTCAAAGAGTGCAAGAGGGCATTCTTGTTAAGGCTTCGGACGTTCTTAATTCTGTAGAAGCTGACAGTCAAACAAATCGACTAACTTACTGTGAAAAATTGTTTCACTGAAATTCGTTTTCACTTAGGTGATTCATTCGGTGAAATTTATCCCCAGTTCAACAACCGCAAGCTCATGAGATTTTTTGAGAAGATAGGGCAAATTATAGGCCAAAATCTGTTGGAAGTGAGAACGCAGATGCAAACAGTGAACTTCTACAGGGAGGAATTGTTGAAAATTCATATACTGAACCCCTTTGCCATCGATTTTTTACTATTTGACTATTTTTTCCCAGACTTAAAATTGTCGCAAGATTTTGTCCGACGACCGACACCCAATATGTGTCCATTCAATTAAGTTCCTGTAGACGACAGACTATTGCGCAACGACCAACTGTCTATAGTTTGGCAATTGCAAAAAATATTTATGGCTTCGTTGACCCCAATTCATTTTTGAGAAGAAAAAATTTGAGGCGAAATGGGACAATAACTCAAACTGACAGTGAACCGGGCACACTTATAGATCTAAAGCAATTGTAAGATTTATGCGGTTTTTAACAAACGACCGCGATCTATTCGCGCGTACCCGCATTTCTCGGTTGTTGGCATACAAGGTAGATACCAAGGACAATGGCAGGTGTGGGAATAGACTCGATCGGCTTTGTTTTTTACCATTCACCGAAGAATTATAACTTTAAAGATCAACCGAGCAATTCATGCATTTTAAAAATAACCGATGTTCGCTTTAATTTGGCTCTCTTGAAAAACGGGCGGCGCGGCGCGTAGCTCTCTTGAATAATGCATCTTGTTTAACATACAAGCAAAAAAACATTTAATTTATTCGTTCCATTATTTAGAAACGATCTCTTATCAATACAGTTATATTTCTTCTTACAAGTTGTTTAAAAAAATATGTATAGAATGTTAGTCCGTGATCTGTCTGTATAGATACTTTTTGTTTTTTCTTATTTTGGATCACCTTTTGTTTGTATAGTTTGAATGTCGATCTTAACCTTAAATAACTCTTGAAGGTATGGTTCTTATTTATATTGCTTCACTTGCAGAATTTGGAAGAATTGAATTCAATAGCCGGCCACACACGGGACGGTTTTTGGCGTACAAGCACGCGTACAAACAAAAGATTGATCGTGTGTGGGCAACTTGGCGTACAAACTTAAAACCGTCCCAAAACCGTCCCAAATATTTCTCGCCTTTGATTTTTCCGTGGTTTTATTTTTTTATCATCTGTCAAGATGAATTGCTCCGACATTAGATTGTGGAGTCGCGATATCGTTCTTTAAATTTGTTATATCGCTTTAGGAATGAAAACCATCACCGTTTGTGGGCAAAATGGCGTACAAACAAAGTTTGTCATAAAGATTGTCACAAGTTTGTACGCCAAAAACCATCCCGTGTGTGGCCGGCTAATATGAAAGATTTAAAATTAAAGCAAAATTATTTTGATCTAGCAAAAGAAAACAGAATATTTCGATCCCTTATTTTTGACCCTTTTATCGTATAACCCAGTAACAAACAAATCTTTTATTATTTTACTCAAATAAGTTTTTATCTCATTTGCAGATTTGGCTGCTATAAAATGAGTCTCGAACGCGAGCCTTCTGTGACAACGCTTTTGAGAGCAGCGCGGGAGGCCGATGAACAGCTTCTGAAACTTATTCTTAAAAAGATCTTAATTGATGGAATATCAAAAGAAGCTTTAAATTCAACAGACAAAAGTGGAAGGGTAAGTGAAATCTGCAGCCAAAAACAATGTTGTTGCACTATCAGCTGAATTGTGATGCTTTAATAAATTCGACCTTAAAAATATCGTAAATAAGAAATAAAATTTAATGAAATCATCACAATAGGTTGTCTATTTACCTGTATATTTTCAATTATGGCAACAATATCCTCAAAGTCGCTTAGTTTTAATTTCTCTTGTTTGCATTACATTTTATTGATAACGATTTTATTGCATCCAATCTTACTATCTGTTATCATTTTTTACAGACTGCAATTTCTTATATTTGTTCGACAAATTTGACGAATTTTCTCGACGTATTACTACAAATTCCCGGAATTGACGTGAATAAACCTGACAATGAGGGAAACACACCATTACATTTTGCCGCTCAAGCTGGTAAGTATCCATTTCATTTTGGGGTTTAAAAGTTATTGTCTTAGCTTAAGGTATATTTCCAAACTGGATTCGCAATACTGTATTTATAGACATTTTTGGAAATGCGAACTTGTTTTATTTTAATAATTAATTTTTTTAAAGCTTTAAAAAATATTTGTAGGAATATGTAACTTACGTTTGAGCAATTACAAAACGCTGCTCGTTGAGCTGAGTTTAATCAAGTACAATGTTGCGAATTAAATTAAAATTCTTGAAATTATACAGATGTTAAATTTTTCCCTACATTCACCTAATTAGTTAAAATATTGTTAGGTCAAACAGATGCACTCAATATGTTGCTCACACGATGTCGAAATTTACAATTAGATGCCAAAAATTGCTTAGGATTTACACCGCTCATGAAAGCTGCCCTTCAGGGAAGGACGCGATGTGCGAAATTGCTACTATTTGCTGGTAGGTTTGCTATACAAATTAAATAAGAATTATTGTACAAATTGTAAATTGCAATTCCCAATTCATTTTGAAACTGCACCGTAGTTTGATTCCCCGTTACGTGTTACTTTTTATTGTCTATTGACAGGAGCTTCGCCAATGGAAACTGATTCTGGACGGGGACTTACAGCCGAACAATGGGCTAGATTTTGTGGAAGGTAGATACTTTGTAATATTAAGCTTCTAGAAAATATTTAATTGCATAGGAGGTTTTAAAAAATTCACAAAATTATATCTTTATATCTTCTAGAGAGTCATGTGCCGATATGCTAGATAATTGCACAAAAGCAAGAATGTTAGAGAAATCAAGCTCTCTTCGTGATACGAGCAATGTTCAATCAAAAATAACGCTAATTAGATCAAAAACGAATCCCTGTCACAGTGAAAGTTTTCGATCAAAATTCAAAAAATTCCTTCCCTTCGGATTTTCCATAAAGGACAAACAGAGCTCCAGGGAAGTTACAAAAAAGGAGCGTGTCAGCTACCTTTCAAGATCAACATTTTGTGGAAGCACTCCAACAATCTCGACAACCGGAAGGTCTCAACTATTGACAACATTTGTAAGGCCATTGGAGGTGCCAAAGTGAGTAAGGAAAATGTTTTTACTATTTTTGGGAGCTATTTTCCTGAGTTTGTTCCCTTTAGATTGGAGGTTACTCCTGCCAACAACCAACATTTGATCAAAAAATATGAGACAAAACTGGCGTCGCAGACAACTCGATCATCAGTTATTCGCTAACACCAAAAATGTATTATTAAGTTGAGCTGAAAAGCGATCCTGATAACGCTAGACTATCCAAATGAGGAGAGTATTTTTCTCACTGCAGAAGTTTCAAGATATCTTGTCTAGTGAAAAATCCGTAGAGCTGAGCTTTTATTATATATGTAGATTTAACGCAACGTCGGCATTTCGAAACTTCAATTATAAAAAATGATATAAGTAGAGAAAAAAATGGAAAAACACTCAAAATATTTTAATTCATTTTAATAAAAGATATGCCACAATGTGGTTCTGTTTACACATGTATGTAGATGGTTTTCTTCTCGCTCCTTTAATTAAATTCTTTGTATAATTTATTTTCCGCAGCATGTTGTGCAATTCAACTGTACAGAGTTTGTAAGAAACTTTTTAAACGGTTTTATTTAGCTTGACCCCGTATATTTGTTTGTTTCAAATCTTGCGACAGATCTTTCAACTACTTCTACTAAACCGATTCTTTATGAAACGTTGCACATATATTGAGTTCTCGTGACAATACAACATTATGACATTTAAACTTGGTAATGAGGGTCTGATGTTGGAGTTTCCAGTTTTTGGTACAGCTAATGATTTAAAATAAAACCGTCTAACTTAAAAGTTTGTTAAACTTTACTTATTATATATACATATATGTTTATATGAAAGCGCGTTATTACGCTATTCATTTAACGAATCGACGTCCACAGAAACTCACAAAACTTCATCAGAGGTGCCAAGATCAAGAAAAACAATTTGTATCATTCAATTCTTTAATAACTACGAGATGCAACCATAATTTTATAAAAATATACAATATATAAAAATATTATTTATTATATTATCATACTTTCTCACTTTATAAGTCGTCATTAAATTTTTTATTTCGCTGTCTACGTTTCGATTTAATCTTACTTAATACCTCATACGCTTGTTGAATGTCCATGAAACGTTCCTGGGCAGCACGTCGTTTTGTTTCATCCTTAACCTTGTCTGGATGATTTTCTTTAGATAACTTGCGCCAAGCAGCAGTGATTTCAGTTTGGGAAGCAGTTGCCGACAGGCCTAAAACCTTCATGCAAACTCTAATTAGTTTAACTTTCCTATAAAAAAAAATTTACATTACTAACCTGATAAGCGTTCTTTTCTCCATCCACGTCCATCGAATCAAACATAAGCTTCCATGTCTCGTACCATCCATTGTGCTGGGCGTAGACCCACATGTCGTAGAGGGACTGCTTAAAATCTTTCCAAAATGGGGATGAAAGGAAGTTGCGAACAGCTTCATGAACAGGAACCTCATCACCGTCGCTGTCTGTAATTTTTCCATTAAAGTAAAGATAGCCACCCCACAGAGAAAGGTACAGAGAAGCTGCTAAGGCTAAGTATAAAATTCGTCTCGTTGTACTGTGTCTTTTGGGTGGCTCCCTTCGCCAATTCTTTGAAAAAGTATCGAAAGCCAAAGCAGCGACAAAAACGGTTGCAGTCATCCAATACGTTTCATCATAAAGATAGTAACGAAGTGGGTAGACGATGTAAGCCAAAACCAGGCAGTGCCAAAATACTCCCTTCTCACGCCCAATATTTCCCACCAGCCACACACCTAAAATATAGTTTCATTATACCTTAAAATTGATACAATTTAATAACAACGCACCAAGTGATACAAAGAATGGAATGAGCCAATGAAGGAAGCCCCAATCGATCCCTCCAAACAGTTCTTCTGGTATTGCCATCTGAACCAGGCTACCGTAGAGATAACCAACGAGGATTTGTCCCATAAATCGTTTCGTTGAAAACGGCGGCTTCGGGTGCTTCTTTAATTTTCTCACAAACTTTTCAATGAACCGTGGATCTTCATTGGCATCTCGCACCATTTCTGGTATTTGAAATATTTCAGATATCCACCCTATGCCAAAGTAGCCACCCAGCGTGCACCACCAAACGAAGGCATGTCTATCTCGGTGGAGGTAGAGGTGATGCAGACCAAATATTCCTCCAAATAGCCACAGGAAATAGGTGACTAAAACGGACTTTTGTTTTGGTTGTGTCCGGTCCATATTTACTTTATTTTTAGTCTAGAAGAGAATCAAGAATTCTATAGATAAGTATTACTGGAAATACTTTAAAATTTCAAATATTCGGTTTAAATAAAATTGTTGTAAAAAATCCAACTTTGTAGCAAATTTTAGTAAAAACGTGAATAATTCAAGGTTTAGAACGCTGAAATCGTCACATTCAAATAATAGCATGTATTTAATTTAGCTCGTCATTGAAGAACACACATCGTCACCTAGCAATTAAGTTCGACTCAACAGCAATAGGTCGTGAAAAGAAAAAATGTAAACAGATCACCTGTGGGGCATCGCTGCTTGCAGCTAACATCTTAATGGCTCTATTTTAACGACAATTAACAGCGAATTTCACGAAAACACTTACTTAAAATACAAGAAGTCAGTGAAAACGATTCGCGATGCACTAATTTTTGACGCACCGTGACCCGAATCTTCAGTCCACCTGACAAAAAGCACCGTTATAAACACAGACGTCAGCAGCGCTCTTACCTGGCTGGAACAGCAACAGAGACGGAGCTGGTGTCAGATTCAGATCTTTATTCGACTTGTAGGAGCTGGTGTCATTCGCCGCTCGCTCGTAGCTCGGCTCGATTCCAGAGATTACGTGTTGGTTCTGTTAGCGCAGGCACTCCAGATTCTGACGGGGCTTCTTTCATTTGAGGAATTTTGACGGTGAGCTGCTGGCTCAAGCCTCAAGACATTCCTCCGGCGAAACCACTTCCCAACACTTCCTGATTCTTCCCTTCACTTCACTTCTGCAACGCTGCAAGAACGAATCACGGCAGACGGACGGCTGACGAAAAACAACAGGAGCCGCTGAAGAACTCAAGCACAGACACAGCCGATGGTCAGCGAGGTGACAGCAGAACCGGCGCTGGAACTGTTTTGTTGAGCTTCTATTTCAATGAATTTGTCTTTGGTTGGATTTTCTTTTCATCCGCCTACAGGCAATTTCAAGTTGATGTTACGTTTTCGGTAGAGACACACCAGCGGCTCTCAATCGGTTCTCGAAGAAATGAAAAAAGTCCTGAGTTTAAAAAATGTTTCCTTAAGTACATTAGAAATGCTGGCTTAAATTAGCATATTTGCATATTTATCCATTCCAGAGCCGAAGGAAGAATTTCTTCAATATGGGAACGGAACAAGCGGGGGGTGACGTGCGCGAATTCACGTCACGCCACTGTTCTATGGACAATTTCTTTCTTTCTAATATAATAGATAGTTGGGTTTTACGCGTTGCCTCAACAAATTTTACGTTTTTTACTAGTGCAATTTGTAAACCAAAAATCGGGGGCATCACAGAGAACTAATATTGGGGCAATATAATTTTAAATCCTCACATGTTTGGATGATTACTTTATTAAATATTGTAGATAACATTTGAATAATAAAGTAAAAGACTTGTTTAATTAATTAAAATTCATTTAATAAAAAAACATGATACAAAGTTTCATATAATATTTATTTAAAACTTTTTAAATTGCGATTATTTCTCCTCTGACAAAATAATTGGTGCTGTAGTATCTACGAGAACTAGCATACTATAAGAAAGAGGGTAAATCCCTTTTAGTTTCACATAACATCCTTTATCTAGTTGTTCCGTCGATGAGTATAGTCTTTAATGAGAAAACTTAAGTCTGCAGACATGTTATATGTATTACATACTTTTAATAGTCCAAGCAAATTAGAATACGCGTAAAACAAATGAAAAATATATTCGATCTTATATGTATACATAAATATAATTTGCCTAGACTAGGTATGTAGATTTTTTTTACTTACGCCAAAACGTCTACTGGTTCAAGCAATATTTCGGCTTTATACACTGATGTTAAAAAATTGGTAAAAGCTGTTGTACTATTCCAAGGTTCTTCACTCACATTCTTAAATATAAAAAATTAGTACCAGCGTTATAATATATCTAAATAATAATTAATAATATTACTAACATGGATCACACTATTGCGAGCAGAAGTTTCATCATTCGGCCCTTCGAAGGTGAACTCAGGAATTCCGTACCGAGTACCCCACATTGACATAAGATTGTCGTCCGTACTTATAACCGTATATGAATTACTACATTGAACACTCTACTAAAGAATATACATATACAAATCTTAATAAAAACGTGAACTCGCTCCCTACCGTGATGAATCTATTTTTTATTCCATTAACTACTGACGGTAGAACCTCAGTCTGACAATGACCTTAAAAAAATTGCTTCATAGTTTATTAATAATAGTATTAAGTCCAAGTTAATTTACCTAGTCCTCGCTGTCCTTCCGCATTGTTTCCCATGGTTATCACATACCCTCCTTCTATTAGGAATGCAGAGTGTTCTCCTCCTAAGGCGATTTGTATGACTTTTTTAGTTATTTTAACCTTTTTCTGAAATGAATTTAGTTCAATAAATTTTTTACAATAAACTTTAAAAGGCCTCACAAATTCAGATATTTTTTTCACTTTACTTCCAAATCCCAATTTATTGAAGTTGTTACTCCCGCATGCGTATACATCTCCATCTTCTGTTAAGATCGCAGAAGTGTCTGTGCCACAATAAAGTTTTTTAATTGTTCCAGAAATTTGTAATTTAAGAAGTTTTGCGGGTGTTCTTCTAAATTATTGAAACAATATTAAATCATGTGATTTTAAAACTTGATTCAAATCATACTTGGTAATTACTTGGTTTCCTAATCCCAAGGCACCAAGGTTACTAGTGCCCCATGAAAAAACGGAACCGTCCTGAGCAAGTGCTAAAACATGATGAGCTTTTGTTGTTATCTGTACAATTTTTATATTGTCGAAGTATTCTAGGGTACTTTAATTAGATGAACAATAAAAAAAAAAACAGCAAGCCTTATATTACCAATTATTTTTGGGGAATATGCAGAAAGTTCATTTCCAAGTCCAAGACAGCCTTTTGAATTATCTCCGCAAGTCAGAACGACTCCAAAGTTAGTCCAAAATATTGAGAAGCCTTCTCCTGCACAGGCTCTTAAATATTTTGTTAGAATTCATAAAAGAAGTATACAAAACAAGCATATTTCGGGGAAACTTATATTATAAAAAAATAAAATAATAACAATTGATCTTCGAACAGAAATTCAAAACAAAACTCAAATAAAAGCAATTACCCTTCTACATGATACTTGCTAATGCTCTCAATTCGATTAGGATAATGCTTCCAACCTTCCAAAGTACTCGAGCCCAGCTGACCTTTAATTCCTTCTCCCCATGAATAAGCTGAGCCATCTATAAATAAAATAAAATTAAGATTAATATACATACTATTCATAATGATAAAAAATGAAATATCTACCGTCATTAACTACGACGAAGTGAGACCCACTTGTCGAAACTTCCTTTATACTAGCAACAGCCGGAAGCTGGATAGGGTCCAAAGAAAAACTTCTTCCAAAGGCTTTAAGTTGGTATAGTACTGATCTAAAAACTATTAGTAAAAATATTTGTCTTTTAGTTTAATTTCTCTTGCCGTTGTTGCAGGCCTCCATCAGGAGTCGCAGTAACCGCCTCCATAAGCTGTTTTGTATACGTTTCTGCTTCGGCTGCTGAAGACGACGCTGTTGAGTAAGCAGAGGAGTCCCATTCGTGTTCGTAGGTATATCTTCAATTAGTAAAATGCAATGTTCATTTCATTTTAAATAAAACCGAAATTTGTAAGCAGTTATACCCTCTCTGTTTTCCTAAATTTCTATAAACCAAAGGAATCCAATATGATAATATTTCAGAAGCAGCTGGACGACGATTTGCATCCACCTAAGAAACGTTTTTAGTTTGAAAATAGTTTTAAATTTCTAAATACCTGAAGCATAATATTCAAAAGACTTCTTAATCCACTTGAGTAGCCCGCTGGCAAAGATGTATATTGCCCCTATAAGAGATAATAAATAAACAAATCTATAAGCTAAATCTTTGCATAATACCGCCATAATTTTAGATATCAATTCAGACAAATTTGATGCGGCGAAAGTTTTTCGCAAACAGCACATTTCTCCGAGAATACATCCAAGTGCCCAAATATCGCTCTTATTATCGTACTCCTTTCCTTCACACTAAAGGAGCGGTTATTAACGCAAAACTTTTAAATATATTAATTGAGTTCGTACCATTTCTGGACTAAAATAATACGGTGTTCCTAAAACAGTATGTGCGTGAATCTTTGTATTCAATATTTTTGATATCCCGAAATCACCAATTTTAACATAGCCTTGATTGTTTAAAAATACATTTGCTGTCTTTAAATCTCTGAAATTTAGTAAAAGAAAAATACTTTATATTCAAGAACAATCAATTTAAAATCTGTTTGCAAGCAGACTAATACACATTTTAATATTTTACCGATTTCTTACCTATGCAAAATATTCTCCGAATGCATATAATTAATTGCGCTTGTTGTCTGCTCGAAAATAGTTACTACATATCTTTCTGGAAAGTATTCGTGGTTAGTTCTCTTGGAAATCAATTGAGCAAGAGTGCCACCATCGGCGTACTCCATTTCAATAAGAAGAACATTTTCCTTAATAAAACTTCCAAGATAACTGAAGAAATAACTTTCTATTATTAAAAAGGATTATCTTTTTCAGAGTAATTGTACCTTATTATATTTGGATGGTGTAATTTAGAAAAAACTTCTACCTCATTCATAGCGAGTTCCCTTTCTGAAAGAGTCAGATCAACGAGGTTGATTTGTTTAAACACAACGAAAAATCCATCAACCCGGCGCTTATACAAAACAGCGGTGCCGAAGGATCCTGAAGAATTTTTAAAAACTAATTATAATCCAAAATTTCTTTCTTTAATAATTACTACTTGCCTTGACCAACAATTTTAATTCGTTGGTAGTTTCTGATTTCCAAATCGGCTATATTGCTAGCAACTTCAGCTTCAGCGTGTTGAGATATTTTTAACGTAAAAACGTCTCTTGTGGGCAGTTGAGGCTGGAAAGTGGCATTTTTTTTATTTATATCTGTTGCCACACCAATTTTCCTCGAAAATAATGGAACCGTGTTTGCTTTTTGCACCTCTGACATTTTTAGGTTTTTATAAACTATTTGTTGTGGACAGTTAAGCGTCAAGACAACTGAAAGGGTTTATTCGAATTTTAGGATTTCTGAGATATAAGTATTCAATAATACAATTAAAGAAACAAAATTTATAAAAATAGGTACTAAAAAAATTCGAACGAATGTTTAATGTTAGGTACTATAATTTTTAGTTCTATTTAAAAACGTTCTGATAAATTATTTGCTACTTCATCCTGTTGATTGGATATATCGTATATATAGTGGTAGTCAGAATAATAGGCACACCAACACAGGTTTAACAATTTGAATAACAAAAGCCGTCGTTTTGAACTATTACTATTATTTACAGCATATCTGGCATCAAATTCTTTACCTGGAGGATGACTAACGAAGGATCTACTATCAGAACTAAACATGTTTATCTTGCATTATAGAGGTTCAAAGGGCGGTTCCTAATATTTTCGTCACCACTGTTTGTGTGATACTTTAGAAAGCATTCATGGAAATATAAACTAACTAACTAGTTTTTATTTCTATGTAGACATTTTATAAATACATAAATACAACATCCAGAGAGACAATGTTTTTTCGTTATGATCGGTGATTTGATATCACGTAATTTTGTTTATCAACACGAAAAACTACTTGGAGCTTGAGTGATGAAACGAAAAAATTATGAATTTCTAATAATAAGTGTTTTATCTACTAGATTACTATTACTACTATACTTGTAACTTTATCAGCGGTGAACTACATACAAAAATTTTTTAAAATTAAAAGTATTTAAACGCTATTTAAGTTGTGTTCTATAGACATAATGGCCGTTAAATAATTTAAAAATGAAAAATTTTCTGAATACAGTTGAAGAAAAAGAAATTAAGCGGAAGAATGATTTCCTTCGATTCGATTCTCAATGGAAATTTCTTAAATTCACCAATTATTTTTCGGTAGGTATATCTTTTAAATATCTATATGCATACTTATAGTTAGATACATTTGTAGGTATGTGCAATATAAAGCGAAAGTATCTAAAGTCGAGTACAGGGTGTATCGTTTTCGTTCCTATCATCTGCACGCCTTTTTCATGAATAAACAAGAAAATTATGTTTTACATACATAAATCTAAATCGAAAGTGCATGTTGGGGTCTGGACAAATTGCGAGCATAAGTTCGGGTAGCACACGATTTTTTGGCTACAGGTGGCACGGCAGTCCCGCGAGTGCGCAGGCCCCCGACAGTGGGCTATCGATTTTTCATGTTTGTTGAATCATACAAGGGACTCATTCGAGTTTGCCTTCTCTCGGGACAAAACAGGATATTTTCCTTGCGTTGTCGAATAGAAAGAAAACCGCTTGAAATCGTTGTTCTTACCTAATTTGAAGGACTAAATAAGTTTTCGTTGAGTAGCCGCGATTAAATTCAATATTTATTAATAAAAAGTGCAGACCTGCATCCGTAATTAAGATCTTCCGAGGACGAACATCCTGGAGATCCTTTGTTCCAATATTTCGAGAAAAGCGACTTTCTCGCCCCGTGTTACTATGTAAATTATACAGTGAAAGCGGTGCAAATGCTTGTCCTAATTTTATAGATTATATATAGTTAAAATTCGTTTTCTCAAGGTGGTGATAAACTTGTTTTAAGTTTAGAGGTTTTTATAAAGTTCTCGCAGTTTTTTCCTACTAACACCTCGAGATTAAGATGGCTTTGGATTTTGTAGCAACGTACAAAGTTCTCGTTCTTGGGGATTCGAATGTCGGAAAAACTTGTATTGTTCATAGATACTGCGATGAGAAATATTACGACACTTACATCTCAACAATAGGTAAGGGAACTTCTTTGTTTATTAATAGATCCCCACTAAACATTCCTCGGCATATTGATCTGTTGAGAAAATCAAACAGTGTGACACCAGCTGAGGACTAACCACTTAACTAAAATTCATATTCTCGGCGATTTTCTCATCACCAGGAATTGATTTTAAGCAGAAGTTGATCAACTTGGATGGTCTACCGATAAAACTACAAATTTGGGATACGGCCGGACAGGAACGCTTCCGGACATTGACGACGGCTTATTATCGCGGCGCAATGGGAATTCTTTTGATGTACGACGTTACTAATTTGGAATCGTACAACAATTTATCCTATTGGCTCAGAAACATTCAAGAGGTAACTCTTTAAGAAAATTTTCTTCAGCTGTGGCGAATTGTGTTTCCTTTTGCGCAGAATGCATCACCAGATGTTGTGAAGGTTTTGGCTGGAAACAAGTGCGAGTGCTCGCCGTCTCAAAGGATGGTCGACAAGGAGCGGGGTGAGAAGGTACATAAAAAGAAAAGATTAAGAATTTTAAATTTTCAAATGAGTTGTTGAACACAAATGAAAACATCGATGATTCATAGTAACACGATGACTCATGCAAAAAATTCCAGCATTCTTTAAGCCGACCTATTCATATTTATGGATGGTGGAATTAAAGAATAATTTTACAATTTAAAATGCATTAATATCGAAAGCAGTTTCAAGTAAGAAGAGTTAGTTGCTCTTTGATGAAAATTACATACAATTTAAATTAAACGGTTTACCATCTTGAATTCATGAATGATGACAATATTTTTTAATCTGTGCCACTAATTTATGTATACAATATATTATGTACATGTTATAAAAGTGGGGACCACGAGTATTTTATTTCATAAATTTTAACCACAGCAATCAGCGCCTCCGAAATCCCATAATTAACATTTTTTTAAAACCCATAACGGCTAGAATTTCTATTTATTCAGCGAAATCCTCTAAGTAGTCATTTTCATAGAGATCAGCTATCATAAAACGAATTTATTATTTATTGTCTTTTAAAAATGTTATTAAAACAATTACAATAAGCCATCATTAAATATAACTTGTTATCTTTATCATTAAGTTTCATTTTAGTCCTTATAATTTTTTATATTTTATTCATAAATCTTTTAGTTTTGTAAAGATTAAAATACTTAATTTTTGCTTCACAGATTGCAGAAAACTTTGATATGCCTTTCTTTGAGGTATCCTGCAAGCAAAACATAAATATTGAAGAAGCTTTTCTAACACTTGCAAGAAAAATAAGGGAACAAAGAGAGCACAGGGTGAGTATAAAGAATTAATAACAATAGATGTAAAAGAAATATCCAATCCCTTTTTATTTTAGGGTGAAAACTTTGACAACGAGGACAAGGCTCAAGAGAAGAAATCACCGGGCTCGAACGGATTGAGTCCGTTCACTTTAGGAAGCATTTCCGAAGGGAGTCGCTGTTCTTGTTAAAATTTCGTCAATTTTCTGAAAAGATGTGAAGTATTTTTTTAGAAAAGTTTCATATCACCCCATTATACATAGCTCTTCAATAGACAGATCTGCTAGTATTGCGTATTTCGACATCGAAAATATTAATTTTTTTCTTTGAAGCTTTATTGTGAAAAGGAAGGAAGGCAACAGATAGGAATTGGTAAGAAGTATATATTTTATACAAGAATACCAAAATTAAACAGCTTAAGATGATCGCATTAAACGAAATTTTCAGTATTCATTGTGCAGTTAAGCGCTATTAACCAAAAAAGCAAAGCAAATGTAATTTAATTGCATTTTGGGGCGATTTATTAAGTAGACACTTTTATGCAAAATTCTTCGACTTTGCCGCAAAGCATTCTATTCCATGTAAAAGAAAGAATAAAGAGAGCAACGTATTAAATTGCGGCAAGTGCAGTAAATAAATAGTTTAATTGTAAAACAATTGCAACATCATGTTAAAATGAGTTTTTTAACACCCAAAATTGCCACCAATAAAATAATGGTGAAATGGGGGCGATAAGAAACTCATTAAAAAGCCTTCATTGTGCCTCTTGTGGTAAAATAATTTAAACAAGGTGAATTTTAAGTGATTGGTTAACGCTATCAGTTGAAGCAACGAGTAGAACCACACTTAATATTTAAAAATAAAAAATCACTTGTAGCTTAAAAACTCTAAAAATGTAAAAGAAACCAAAAAATTAAATTAATTAAAAAACAAACAAAAGGAAAAAAACAATTAAACGAAATCTGCAAGATAGTCGATGCCAATACACAAGAAAACATGATATGACCTAATTGTTCGCGTTTCAAGTACTGCTTAAGTAAGCTATCAAGCAACTACATATTTATATTTATTAATTATGTACATACTAGAGGATCAAATTAGTCTAAGATTTCTTAAAGAATTTATTGAAAAATTATTAAAAGATGAAGACATGGAAATGTTTTTTCTATTTATCAGTGATTGTGTTAATTACCCACAATTCGTTTGTTATGTGATTTTATAATATAGAGTACTTTGAAAAATGAGTTTTTTTTTTGTACAAAATAATAAAGATGGCTACAATTTTAAATTTTCAAATATCTCATTTATCATAAAATCATAAAAAATTTAATTTTTTAAAGTTTTAAATGAATCAGATTTTTTAATACCATCCCCCCCTACACACTTAAATCGGTCCCTCACCCCTAAAATCGCAATTGACAATTTGGAGGCGGAGAACCCAAGAAAATGCTTAAGAGTTTCTTTCAGAGACATCGTATGATTTGGTTGATAACGTGTTAGAGCTGAGCCTTCAAGCTTTCTAAGGATACCTTTTTAAACAATGCTTTGAATTAAAAGTGAAAACCACTAAGTTGAAATACGATATAAAATAGTGTGCAGAGTATTGTTTTTTGTTTATTGTGTGGATAGTGAAGTGTGATGAAGAATTGCAGCGAGAAGAGCCGTCAAGAAAATGAAGGAATTTCATTTCATCAGTCGGTAAGCCGAAATTTGAATTTTTTTTAGAAACGAAACAACCTGTATAATAATAAAAAAAAAACACTCCTTTAGTCCATTACAGTACACATGTTTTTCTATGGCAAACAATTGTTTATTCAAATTCCCAAGGGTAATATCAGCATTTTATAAAGTATGTACATATATAGTTGGTTGGAAAAACGCTTGGAGCTGTTTCAACTACTCGTTAATTTTCAAAATGCGATTTCCGGTTTTCGAAATAATCCTCCACAACTTGACTCTTGCAGTACATCTATACATTTTCCTGATGATAACAAAATCACTGAACCAAAGTTTGACATTCGACAAGACTGTCGCAATTATGTCACATTTGCGTCTTGAGGTATGTGAAGGGAAATCTCGTAAATTAAATTATAATTAGAAGACCTTTTCTCAGGTTCTCAAACAATTTAAGAAACTTCACCGCACACGATTAATCGTGTTCCAAGGAGACCACCGAGCCCTCAGCGAAGCTAGGAAATGGATTAACAATGAATTCCGGAAGAATCGCAATGTTACGGAGCTGGCTGAAATAGAAAAGGTAATTTTCTCTTAATTATAGTTGCTTGTTTAAAAATAAACACTTTCACAAGTTAGTTAAAATTGCCAAAGATGTAGACGTTGAGCTGAGAACCAATGTTGTTCAGGCTGTTGAGAAAAAACCAGGATTGTTTGGTAAAGAGGAGATATACAACTTTTATCACTTTAATGAATATTAATTTTCCAGAGATAAGGGTTACGCCAGATACTCCTTTATTGGATAACATGCCTTTTCAGGAAGATGCGGTACTACCGAAATCTAAGGGACCAAAATGTGGGGCAAAAGGAAGTTAAACTGCGAATAAAAGAAAGGGTTTGTTCAAAAAATGCTAAATGTTAAGTATTTAACAAGTCATTAATAAATAAAAGTGACACTTAAAGCTTTTTATTGATCCTACAAAAATACAAATTCTAATCACTAGAACTAGAGCTAAATTTTCTTTTATGCTTTTTAGATTTTTTAGTTTTCTTTTTTTTCTTAACTTCTGTACTTGGGCTTGAAGATCTCCTTTTCTCCTTCCTTTTCTTTTTCTTCTCCCTGCTCGGGCTTTTCTCACTACGTTTTTTCGCTATTTTACTATCTCGTCTGTGTCTTTCTTCGTCTCGCGGATGGGACATTTCATGTCTTCTGCGCGTTTGAGGTGGCGTTCTTTCTCGTGGTCTTTCTTCCCTAAAACTCCTTTCACGGTTTCTATAAAAATTTGAAGGGGGATAATCTCTTTCTCTGTGAGATTTATATGGCTCTCTTCTTTGGAAAGGGCTTCTACTTTTCTCACGAAGCCTCCCTGGCTTCTGTCCAGACCTCCTATTATCCCTCAAATTATCAAAATCAAGCTTTCCATTATCAGAATCCATATGCGTAACGCCTCTTCCCTTTCCTCTCCACTTCACTTTAGCTACAGACTGTGAAAAGTCGACGTGTATACGCCTGTCGTCGATTAAGACATTGTCCATTTTAAAATAGGCATTCTCACACGCCTTTTTGTCTTCAAATTCCACAAAAGCGTATTGGAGGGAATCTCCAGTCACCTTGTCTCTGATTACCTCACAGCTCTTAACTTTTCCAAATCGACTAAAGATGATCTCAAGATCGTCATCGGTTGTGACCGGATTAAGCTTGCAAACGAATAAAACATTTTCCGGTGGTGCTATGTCCGCATCCGGCAGGTCTCCAACGATTTCTAATATCGTTGCACGAGCCTTGGCCTCTCTTTCCTGGAGCATTTCTTGTATTTCTTCAACAGTCTTACCTTCTGTGTCGTCGATGTCTTCATCAGCTCCAATTCTTCCATTCTTAAGGCGTTCTGCGGTTGGGGACGGTGATCTGCTGGGAATTTGAAATCCTCTTGGATCTTCGAAAGGATCTTCTAAGATCACCGTGTGGGTAATGCGAATATCTTGGTAGGGACGATATTTTTCGTCAACGATTGCTTCATTTAGTTTCCGGAGAACCTCATGTCCTGTAATGGACATGTATTTCGCTTCTTTGATTTAATTTATTTGCCATTTTAAGTACATACCTTCAGTAACTTCGCCGATAACGCAATGAATTCCGTCCAACGATGTTAAATCTTCGCCAAGTGTAAAGAAAAACTGGGAACCGACCAAATTTTTTCCCACACTAACCATCGATAGTAGTCCAGGTAGAGAATGTTTAATTTTAGGAAGGCTTTCAGCTTCAAAATATCGCTTATGTGGTCCCTCCACAACACCAAAAACCGATTCGCCGCCATCTCCAGCTCCTGTTGGATCTCCAGTTTGGGCGATAAAACCTCGCTCTATGTTATGGAATAGATTGTAATTGTAGTACTTCAACTTGCATAGCTTCAGAAAATTTAAACAAGCTCTAGGACGCTCCTGGAGGAATAAATCTACTGTAATATCCCCGAGAGTTGTTTCGATCACAGCAGCCATAACAATTTTCTACAACCTTTTGACATTAAATTTCTTCTTCTTGTTTATAATAATGTTCATTCTCTAAAGTGTAAAATTTTGATACACATAAATTGCAACCCTGCGGCAGTAATAATAAGGTAGAAATATTTACTTCCGTGTAGATTATTTGCGTGATTTAAAACTTTTATTAACTAGTTTATGTTAAATATACAACTTCTATTTATCGTCAATATTAAAAACAAATGCAATAAATTAATTTATACGCTTTTCTGCCTCGATATAAAAATAATCGATTTTACCCTTCCCCAAAGATTTTCCGATTTTCCTTTATCGGTTGCCTACGAGCGATGCAATTTTTATCGCGTCGCGTTCAGTTAATTTGCTTTGCAGTTAATCAACTGTCATATTTCAGACGAACGGTGACGGCCGACGGGTCGTATAGCTGTGGCTCCGAGAGTGATATGTGCTGAGAAAAAAGTGTTTTAAATATTTTTGAATGAAAAACAAGGAACTTGAATACGTCTCCAATAAAAGTGTACAGAAAACCAATTAAAGTTCCCAGAAAAAATGTCATAATTAAGGAGCATTAAGTTCTAGGAAGCGAAATTGTGCTTGGCAATTTTTTGGATCCAGCAACAAATATTTCGGAAAAAAGCCTCAATCAAAGGGGAAAAATTAATAAATTATAATATCTATAAATGGATGAGGAGGAAGAAATTGTTGACATCCGGCTGCAGATCTTTCACAATCGGATAAGGGAACACATTGTAAGTAAACAAAATGTTTTGAACACGCGGCTTGTTCTAATTATGGGTCCAAAGATTTATATAAATAAATCTCAGAGATTTCTACCCAACATGCGCCTAAGGTGCTCATCTGTTCATCTTCATAGACCTTGTCACTGTTTAAATAGTTTCTGAAGCATTACGTGTGAGGAAAAAAACACAAGCAGGGAGTGTGTTTTGATTTGAGTTGTAAATTGCAAGAAGTAGGCCGCATAGAAATTTTTTCGCTCGCATCTGAAACCAGAAACCTAAACATGATCACTTACAGTCCAGAAGGGTTTATTACTTTTGGTCGCAGCGTTGCACTTAATCGTTTTCCGTTTTTTCGAGAAGAACTTCGAATTATCGCAAAACAGGAGATCCCAAGACCTCAAGGAGACTCCCACCTGTCACTGACTAGAAACGGAGCGAAGCGCCCATTGAATTGCATATACATATATTACATTCATTGAGAGCGATCCAGTTTTAGTGGACATCGATTAAAACGGCTTCTCATCGAGCAGGTTGATTCAGCTGGTTGTCGGGTCTATGAGCAATTTTCTTCCCATCGGCCCCAGTGCCATGTCAGCTGCTGTTTGTTTTCATTTTCTGATAAGGCAAATCTTTTTCTACTTTTTGTCTTGGCCGCATTACCAAACGACAGTAACTTTACCTCGCTGTCTTTGCCTGTTTGCTTCGTCTTCGTTTCGGCCTTTGGTTTAATCAAGCTCACTTGGGCGTAGAACGTCTTCACTTCAGGGTCTCTAGTATGTCAATACATATATGTATGTATTATCTTGTGATTTTCTTAATTCCTTTTTCTCATAAAAGGAAATCTGCAATCGGAAAAAAACTGGTTTTAATTTTATTCTAAAAGTGGCTTAGTTAACAAACGCCATTTTAAAGAAAACCCCTTAGATTTCATAAATACATATTTCAAATCCAATAAAACCACATTTGTTTGCCCGATAAAAAAACTTGAAAAAGTTGACCAAACTTCTTTGTTGTTAGACTAATAACATTCAAATTTTCAAACATTTCAAAAAGTTTATATTATTTTTATTTGTAATTAGCTACAAATCAGCTATTACAAAATAATATACCTTACCAAGCAATTCTATATTTAATACCATCAGGGCTAAAACGATTTTTGCTATTTAAATAATAAATGTATGGAAAAATTCCATTAATCCTTTAGTCCTTTAGTCCATTAGTTCGCATTTTTCTCACTAAAAAATACATTATACAAAACTGAAATAGCTGAGGCCAAAACATAATTATCGGCCGAATGGTTTGCAATATACTTCTAATATCTTTGTACAAAATACTTTTATCTTCAGCGCGCGAGTCAAACTTCAGAAGTTTCGTGAAACAGGTTCAGTATTTTGAATTTCTTAATAAACATAAGCTAGACTGTTTTTCAAGTTGCTGGTGTACATTTTTTACACTTTAATTTTGCTTTCATAACAGTATTACTTCTACGAACTGATTTTATTTATAGACAATGTTTAGATTTTTAAGTAAAACGATTTGCGAAAAAAATAATAAAATTTATAATAAACTTTAACAGATCTAAACGCCAGATTCATACAAAGGCTTTAGATAAACGAAGAAAATCGTCAAAAATTTATTCTTTGTAAGAGAACATCATTAAATGCGTCTTTCCATCCGCCTCTTCATTAAAATGAATCACTCTGTAACTGCAAGTGTGAGGAGTTTTGTTGTGTGAAAAACAATTTTTTTTTTCATGTACTGCTTAAAAACAAGAGGACCCGAGAATAACTTTAAAAAATTGCGTGCTCTGGAGAGAGCGACAAATAAATTAATTTACAAAATATCTTCTTTTTTTATATATAAAGGTTATTATTAAATTATATAGATAAATTTAATTTAGATTGTACAAAGTCTTTTAAAAGAATAGACAGTCCATCATATCAAGTTCAACTGAGGCATGAAGCATCTAAAGGCTGCTATACTTCAAAATTAACAAAACCACCATCAATAATTATGTTGCAATAAAAAACTTGCGGCCTTTTGAGAGGCAAATTCAACATTATGAAATTAAATTCGAAGCAGAGAAATTTCAAAGTGCGCTATAAAAAACCTTTCGATTTGCTATAAGAAAGCGCACTGAACAGAAGTCGCGATAATTGTTATCACAAATTCTACGACTTTCTGTATGTGAAGAGCTTTCTGTATTAAAAAGAACTCTTAATTAGTCTATGATTTAAAAAGTATCTCAGATTTCGAGATATTTGTCTTCGATCAACAAACAATGATCAGCAAAACGCTTTAATAATTTGCTGAATGTCGCCTGTCCCTGAGTCTTAGTTTATTATATGTATTTATATGAGAAAATCGACAGTGGCGGACCTGAAGATCAAATGGCATTGCGTTTCATTATTCTTCTTGGACATTGATGATCGTGACGTTGGCGGGTTGAGGGAACACGTGGTGAAAAACCTATTCATAGCACGAAGAAGAGAAAACATTTGATATAAATATAGTTGAGGAAATATATACAGAGCAATGTGCACGATAATGAACTCTGCTGGCATCACAACTCGAGGCAGGTTGCGTTCGGAGCCCCGTGAGATTGGAATGCGTACTTATTAAAAACATGAGCCACTCTAGGCATGAATGACTTCACTACGGCATGGTTGGGGTTCTGCGCTATTAGTTCACGGACGGGGATCTCGCTGATAACAGAATAATCGAAATATCAAAGGTCGCTCTATTGCTACATGGGTATTATTTAATCTAAGGTACTTGAAAAATTGGAGACGTGATGTGACGACTGGTCATTGGAGTCATATGTTGAGTTGTTGTCGTAACTTTCTTTCGATGACAGTAGCAAATGTTAATTGAATAAAACTTTCAGTCAGAGAGGTACTAACCTATCATAGAAATTTTAATTTTCAAAAATTAGATATCTATGAAATCATTTTCAAAAAACGAACAAACGTTGATCCGGTTTATTATTACTAATATTTTTCTTGAATAGTCACCCCAAAACATGAGTTAATTATTAAACCTTTAAAATGTCCTATATTTTAGTCGCAAAGTCATGTACATTTTTTTTCTTCTGGTCGTTAAATGAAAGTTCTCTTATCATATATAATTTTACAAACAATATATGTGAAACCATTTATGTACCAAAATTTACTTTTATTTCAGATATTTTTACTACTTTTTCTTTTGCTCTACTTGGGATCGTGTGCGATCTTAACTCGTTTTCGTCGTCGAGATAGAGAAGATCTTTATTCGACTGATCACGATGAAATTCTTGTGTATCGCATTAGGTAAGTGTTGCACTTGTACTCTTTACAAAATTGAATTTTTTCCCCAGATAAATTAAACGCGTATTTCCTTCTTTTCAGCTTATGGCTTTGTACATTTTCCCTAGCAGTCGCTGTTGGGGCAGCTTTGTTACTCCCCATATCAATAGCCAGTAACGAGGTACTACTACTTTATCCAAATAGCTACTATGTTAAGTGGCTGAACAGCTCGCTTATTCAAGGTTTTTGTTTAAATGTATATCGCAAATATCTTTAAAAGCTAATATAAACCATTTTAGACCTGTGGAATCAAGTGTTCTTGTTTTCAAACTTATCACTGTTCGTTTTTCTCCCATTCGCATATCTGTTCACGGAGTCGTCTGGTTTTTATGGTCATAAAAAGGGAATAATTTCTCGTGTTTACGAAACCTTCACGGTATTCAGTTTGCTTGCATTTGTTGTACTCGGCCTCACCTATGTGCTGTCAGCGCTTCTCGATCCGGAGAAAAGTGGATTTTTATCTCTATTTAGTAAGTATGATGGTATGCTTTAATGGTTGCAATTGAACTGAATACAGAAGGCTAATCAAGCGTGGAGTTCTTTACAATTTTATGCTATTTAATTTCATAGATCTGGGTAGTGTGCATTTGCCGTTCCTCTATTCATGTGTATCATTTTTGGGAGTGCTATTACTTTTAGGTGAGTATAAATTATAAAATATAATCAATGCTTTCGTATGCTGCTGCAGTGCAATTGAATGTTATGAAAGCAAATTACTTAAAATAATTGGTTGCCGGTTGAATGGATTTTCGAATGCGCGTCTCCTCTTTTTTAACCAGCCACAACAATTGAGATGTAATTTCAATAATGTTCTGAAAAATTTTTAATACGTTGCGAAGACAATCGATACATGCCCACAGACTTTTCTAGAAAATATTGCAAGAAACCATGAACAAATTTTTACACTTTGACAAATATATAATTGTTTGTTTAATGAGCTCAAATGGAGGAATTATGATTTCACTAATTATGTGTAAAAAAGCAGAATTCATTATCTTTTTATTTTGTGATTTCTTACCCAATTCCTTCTAATCTATATATCCGCACTATTCCGATTGCGTTTTAAAGATTAAGTATATTTGGTGGTAAAAAGAATATTATAGTCAATGAAAAAATATCTCGAGAATTCAAGTAGGTAGAGTTCATGTACTCATTACAGTCTCGTTTTGTGTTCCTGTGGCGTTTAACTTTATTTTTAAAATGCCATATTTAACATAATTTATTAAAAATTATTCAAGAGCAATTGCTATTATAAATAATTCGTTACTAAAGTTTTGAACCGAATCGGATTTCTCTGTGATTCTGTTAAATTAATTAATCGCGAAAAGCATCCAAGTACATATTTTGAATGTTTTCTTTAAAGATGTGGTGCTCTTAGGTTTTATCCACTATGTATTTATTTATGTAAAACATTAAAAATGCTCCAAAAATATTTGCTCTTATTGAAAACCATATCAACCACAGTAGGTATTGATTAAACGAAGTCATCGGTCAACATATAAACTCGGGTTTTCAGACCACAGAGAAAAATTTTTTGCTGTTTTCTTTTATTCTTGTCAATTCTGTAGAAATGTCTGAAACGTATAACGAAGGTGATTTAAAAGAGTTTGAATCAAAAGTTGATAACGTTATGAAAATATTGCAAAATATGAATAGCGCTGATAAAGAGGCTCAAGTAAAGGGTATGGAAGCAGCCGACAGGTATGATAAATTTACTTCCAATAAAAGGGACGTTTTTGTACATTGTTAGATTTTTATAGGCTGCTGAAAAGTGAAGTTGATGAGTTAGTAGATGATACATCTTTTGTAGTTAAAGTTCGGGAGAATAGAACAGTTATAAACAAAAGTGAGCCGTCGTATCAAAACGCCCAGCAAATGGATAAATTTACTTTCATGCAGCAAGTAGAGCAGGATGCAGAAAAAAGGGCTGAGATGCGAAAAGAGCTTGAAAAAATCTCCCAGAACTTTAGAAAGTAATTTTTATTAAAATTACATATTTCATTATCATACTACAGCTCTTTGCAGGCTCGGAAATGACGCCTTTAGGAAAAAAGAGTACGAAAAGGGGATTAACATGTACTCTAAAGCGATTGATCATGTTAAAGACAGCCCGATTTTGTACAACAATCGTGCCTTATGCTACATAAAGTAAATTTTACGAAAATTTTAGGAACCTCTATTTTATTTTGAAATTTTAGGTTGCAACTTTACAAACGTGCAATTATTGATTGCGACTTTGTTCTAAATAAAATTGATGAAAAAAATCTGAGGGCATGGCTTTATCGCGCAATGGCTTACTATCGGCTTGACGATGAGAAAAATTTTGAAACAAGCATTAAAATGGCTAAGAAGAATAATCCTAAAGAAATGGAATATATTGAAAAATTTATAAATGACATTAAAAACTCACAATAAATAACACAAATTTCTTATAATAAATAATATTCCAAAAATTTCATTGGTTTTTACATTGAAATCACTTGAATATGAAACAGATCTTGTAACAAATTTACGTGATTTCCTTAGCAACCAGAAATATGTTTCAAATATAGAATTGATTTTGAGGAAAATGTTAAGAATGAACCGCATATCCTCAGCATATAGTTTAAATTTTGAAATAAGCTTACAAAATATATTTTCAGTGTGCACACCATTTGGATTTGTTCAATTGTTCGGTGTAGTTGGGCAAGTTCTAGTAAAACCGCACTTACTTCGTGATGTCAATGATGAATTTGCAGCTTTCAATCTAGAGGAAGCTAGCGTGAAGAGAAAACTAGCAAACATGAATTCAAATATTGGTAAGACTTCAATTCGTTACATCCATATACAGTATAGCGACAAAATAAATAACACACACACTATCAATTTACTATCCTTCAATGAGAAATTTAAGCAGAGCATTAACCAATATTATTATATTTAATTACCAAATCTTTACTTCTCTGCTTAAATCTCTCACAATATTAAAGGACAAGAAATTGATATAATTGTTATGTTATTTATTATGTCAACATTGTACCTATATATAAGTAATTTCTATACAATTATTTTAAACTGTTGCAGAATTACAAAATATTAGCGTAACTGAATCGAATGGGCGAGGAATTTGTCCGGGTTTTGAAAGCGTTTATCAGCGCAAAACGTTGAATGGTAGCGTTAGCGAGCACGCTAAACTATATGAAAGACTGAGAGAATTAGAGGCTGAAAGAAGGGAATTAGGTAAGATTCATATTTTTTCAATTGCAGTTATGGTTTTCAGACCAATTGTGGTCTTATTTTAACAGATAAATTACGAACTTCATCAGGATTGCAAAGAAACTTTGTATATCCTTTAGCCATGCTACTTCTGCTATTTCTTACAGGAATAACAGTTTTGTTAGTTGTGCAAAATACTTTAGAACTACTCATAGGAATAAAGGCATTGCCCTTAAGTACCAGAGTAAGGAAACTTTATATTTGTCAACGTATCACTATTACAACATATTTTTAATTTCAGCAATTTACCTTGGGAATTTCATCTCTTTCCAAGCTCGGACCCATTGGTGCAGCTCTAGAAGTATTCATAATCTTCTATTTAGGCGCCACGTCAGCTGTAGGTCTTTACAGCATGCCATTTATGCGGATTGTTAAACCGCAAAAGAGAAAGACTTCTCTGCCGCAGTTAATTCTGAATTGCGCTTTAGTACTTATATTAAGTTCAGCCTTACCGCTACTATCTAGAATTTTAGGTAAATTTTTCGAAATCTTTAATATATAGTATGTAATGCGAAATTATTACTTTTTTTCAGGTATTACAAATTTTGATTTACTTGGAGATTTTGGAGCAATCGAATGGCTCGGCAATTTTCAAATAGTTTTACTTTATAATTTAATATTCGGAACTACAACGGCTTTTTGTATAGCAAATAAATTTACAGCGACTGTAAGAAGAGAGCTATGTGCCCGGTTAGTTGAGAATTACTTATCCTTTGTGAACTTCATGTCATTCATCAACTAGTAAAACCTGAGACCATTAAACATAAGACTTAAACTCATCCTTATCACCTCATTCATTTTATTGCTTGCGTGCTTAGACCTAATACTTAATCTTTAATGGTTTTTGAAATAATTATTTATTTATTTCGGTAATGTTTTAAAAAAATATTTATATTATACTAGTCTTGTGTATTTTGAGATGAAAAAGGTTATTCATTTCGAATGTGTTTTATTAAAAAAGAAATAATCATCAAAAACATTTATACGCATTTAATACATTGCTCATACATAATAGACCTAGTATATTTAACCAATTAAAATATTCGTAAATAGCTCCAACTAATTGTTCGCATTTACCGTTTATCCTATAAGCTTTACTGAATTTATTCATTGTAATAGATTGCGAAAATAACACGACAATAAATCAAGAACAAATATATCTTGTTTCTTATTCACAATTTTTTTTGAGTGCACTTTCTTTCAAACTTCCTCTACTCATTGCTTTCTTTTCTTAGACTGGCCTCCCTTCTAGGATCAGCTTGAGAACTATGAGGAGAGGTTACTGCTGCTGTGATGTATTGATGAAATTAGAAATTTGAAGAATATAAATTAATGTAGCTTTTTTTTTTTTTAAATAAAGTTTTAAAAACCATGATATTTTATTGAAAGATTATAAAAGATGTCTTAAATTATTAGCACGACTAAAACTAACAAAATCTAACGAGATGAGATCCAATGTTAGATTGAGTTCCATTTTAAATGTTAGATGAGATGAGACGACAAAATCAGATATGCTTTATTTTATGGATTGATTTCCTGTTTGCCTGGATTTTTCTTTAAACTTTTCTAGTAATACCCAGAGCCTTTTTATTTGTTAACTATTTTTGGGTCATTAACCTATCTTTTCAACAATTAAATTTAAAATCAAATGTCTCAAAATAATTTTTGAATTTGGAAAAGAAGAATCAATTATAACTAATTGCTTTTACCCATCCCTCTTCTTTCGCTATTATATTTTTGTAAGAATTTTTTTATAAAAATTGCTCGAAAATTAAATAAAAAATGACGTTTCTAATTATATAATAATAAATAATAATAATTTTCCTACAAGAAATTGAGACCACTCAAAAAATTTAACAATTCAAATACCATGGTTTTGCAGTCTCCGAGACGCAACTTTTCCGTTTACAAAATAAGCTCAACTGCAAGAAAATTGCAGATTAAAAATTCTCCAAAAGAGCCTCCACTTAACTGTCACATTTGTCAATACTCAGCTGAAACTTCATTTTCAAGGACTACCAAGTACCAACGAACGACGGGACAGACGTATGGTATGGTTTAGATTTATTTTGTAAAAATGGGAAAAGTTCAAATTTTGTGCATATAAGCTATTATTAAACACGAAAAATGTCGGACGGACACCGAAACCATCATGCAGATTTGCTCGAGAAACATATGGAGAACTACAATATCGAGGTAAAGACGACTGGTCCCACCAAACTAAACAAGATCCCTTTCACCTTAAAATTTGTTGACCTTTATTTTATTCCAGACTTCAGCGATTCACCGGAAGCTTCAGAGCAAAATTGAAGCGCTGAAAATTTTGCGGGAGGAGCTGGAAAGGTTCCGCACCGAGAGGGATCAGTTCAAGCTGATGGCCGAGACACTCCAGCTGCGGTACACAGCCGTCAACCGATGCACCGACTTCAGCAACTTGGGGTGCGCCGGGAAGTCGAACATCGCCCAAATACTGAACGAGACGAGGGAGAAGAACATCAAGTTGACCACCGAGGTCGAGTCCTTGAGACAGAAACTGGCTGAACTTCAAGGCGACATGAAGCTGTTGAGGGAGAGGAGTGCGGGGGAATGTCCGCTAAAGAAGCTGGCGCATAATGGCGACCAGTTGAGTCTGAACGAACTCGAGTGGAAGACGGAGAAGGCAGAGTTTATAAAGCACCTAGAGGCTCTGAAGCAGAAGGTAACCTGGAGTTTTTGGCTCATTCTTAATAGTACAGTGATTCTTCCTCCCTTTGCAGAATGCTCAGCTATCTTTTGACCTGAAAACTGTGATTGACGAAAAGGAAGAAGTGGTTACTGAACGAGATGCTTACAAATGCAAGGCGCACCGTTTGAATCACGAACTTATGGTCGCACTCAAGGCAAACGAAACGCATCCTAGGGTAAGAAACCCTCAATTTTAGTTATACAACCCAAGCACAACGAAATACCTTTTCCTACAGATAGTAGACATAGACGGACTAATCTTGGAAAACAAATACTTACAGGAGAAGCTCAAGAACTCCGAAAGTGAACTTGAGCTGGTACAACAATGCAGCAAAAAGTATAAGGTATGAATTAAAGAAAATATATTTCCATATTTTGTATAATGTTTCTTCTTAACTAACAAAAAATTCAAGAGCATGCTGGACAGTAAGCGTAAGAAAGGAATAATTAAGCTAGGAATTAACAATATTGATAGTATTGTGTCACACAAGCAAGGTAAATTGCCGAAACGTTCTCTCGTCGTTCCCTAATTTTAAGTTTTGTTAAGTTTGTTATTGCATATTCAATCTTAAATCCTGAAATTTTTACCAACTGCTATTTGTTAGATTCTTAGATAATCGTATGCCCTTGTGTTGTAATTTTCCATTTCATTTGGCATTATTTTAGAAGATGACTGCCACAAAACTATACAAAAGAAATGTTGCAAATATTTCAAGTATAATTTACTACTGAAAACACACATTAGATTAGAACTTACGTAGTCATCTTCCAAAATATAGCTCTCACTCTATTCTACGTCCCTTCTAATAAAAATATTTTTTTTTGTAGTGAAAGCTATTTTAGAAAACAACTCAGACTTTCCTACGAAGATGGAAACTATAGCAGATCTCAAGTCACTCTGTTTGGGCCTTCTGGACAATTTGAACGACAAAAATTTGGCGCTTAATCACCAGAAGCGAACAAATAAGTATAACTTCTCATTATATTTTATAGCCAATTAGCAATCAATTAATTTCTAGGATTCTAGCTACCCGCATTGCGGAATTAGAACAGCGAATCCAACTGCTCTCCGGTGAAGGGCGATCCCAGAGCTTTTCGCCATCTCAAATCCTTCTTAGTGGTTACTGTTCCTCTAGCGTTGATTGTGAGCCAAAATCATCAAATGTTACAGAGGACTCAGGAACGATGTCCTCTGAGGACTCGAATAAGACATCGCGGGTCTCCGACGACGGGATGGACTCACTATCGTCAGAGTCAAATCGGAGCATACTATCCTCAGAGTATGGAAATCCTTGCAATATTGGGGAAATTGCTTCAATATTCAAATCGAAAGAAGAAAATGAGGTAAACGAGACCATTAGCAGAGAACGGCGAGATGACCTGAAAGACTTATCACCTGAACTAGCTGCTTTAGTACAAAGGACCTTGAATGAGCTTGACTTGAAAGATAATGAAGATAGCAATCCACAGAGTGAAAATCTTAATTAAATGAGCTACAATTTTCTGCTGTATATATTTATTTCATTATGTATGTAAAGAAAATATGTTCAAATAGAGGCTTAAAAAAATATATGAGTATGTTTATTTATATCCAAATTCACAACAAAAATGTATATACAAAGCAGCAAAATTGACGTAAATAATAAACAACAAAGGACTAAACTGAGTGCCCTGCGACACACCAAAAGTGTTGTAGATCTTATTAGATAACATGATACTTAAAATTTGTTACATCTCTTCAAACGGTAGAAGGGCACTAAGAATTAATTCCGTGAAATTTCGAACCTCAGAGTTGTTAGTATTTTTGGTTAGTTGTCTCGATTTTGGAGCTGCATCGTGTGTGTAATTTTAGTTTTAAAATTAGCGATGAGTAGTTTTGTGAAGACTTTTAGGTTCTGTAAGGCTGTAATTAAATTAAAACCAACCAACTGCTCAAAAAGCCCAAATACCTATTTCTTTTAAAGGCCTGTTTTCTAAATTTAGTAGCATTTCTTAAAGAGCATAAATAAAACAATTCATTAGTTTTGGCAACAGAAACCAAATGTAAATAATAAACAAAACCAATGACTGCGACATTGTCCTCTAAGTAAGACTAACCTAACTGATCTTGGAAAAATGCCAATAAGAAAGCCGGCCAGAAAAGAAATGTGAAAGTTATTTTGGCATTTTATTGAAACCCGATCACCATCATACTGTTTCGCCGTTTATGCTCCGGGACAGATCAACACAATCGTTGTGACTTTCTTGTCTTCTTATGCAGACGAAGTCGATAACGGCCACCTGTAATTTAACTGAAGAAGTTTTCGCAATCGTGGTATCCGATGATGCACTTACGTGAAATGAAAGTGAAAATTAGGATAGTCTGTGAAGTGCTCTTGGATGAAAGCGAACGATCGGTAAGACGGGCAATCAGTTGATCTAAGAAATACCTCGGTAACGTGTTCAAGGTCGGGGAATATTGTGCATAAAGTGGATAGACAAAACGCCTTTTTTCCGCTAGAAATTTTTTTTCAGTGAAAAACAATGCAAACCGGAAATTTAGTGAAGATTTGCTTTATTTGTACTGTTTTGGCGAGAACTATTTGTGGAAATGAAGGTAATCAATGGGTCTGGATAAATAGTTTACGATTGCAAAAATATGTTCATATCATAAAACTATTTATCTTTAAACTTAATAGAAGCGTGAAAATATTTTTGGCCTAATACTATTTTTCGAAATTTTTTAAAGAACTAACAATAGTAAGAAATATACCATTAACTAAATGTGTATCTGTACTAAAATATCTAAATTGCCGGACGTGTTCGTCCGTGCGATAAATTAAAATTACCAAAGAAGATCCATTAATCTCAAAATACTGGACATTTTATTTGTAGCTACTACCATCGAGGCTATGAACGAATTGCTTCAACTTAAAAGTGAACTAGCCAAGCTCACACCAAGGCAGGTAGGTATACCGACCTTCGGATCTCTGGCCTCTCGGATACCTTGCGAGTGCGAAAACGGAGTCTGCAAGTGTTGCACAGGTGAATTGACCTAAAGGGACCTATCCTTAAAAACACATTAAGTATGATAACTCGATTTATCTTCTTAAACTTAATCATGCTTTAGGAGGTGCTCTACAAGCCTTTGGGATGAAAGGGTGCACGGAGGTTGTCTACCACCCCGAGGACTTTGCGTTTGAACTAAGAATGAAAATGAATAATCGTGTGCTCTTCAAGAGGAAAGTCTCTGGAAAGAATCCACCACCGATTTGCGTTCGTCCCCCAAGATTCAGTTTTGCTAAGGCCTGTGTGACATTCTATGATATTTATTTTTTCGGAGAGAATGTCCACGTCTGCATGGATGTTGGAGCATTCTTTCAGGGATACGAACTATTTTCAAGGTAACAACCGCACTCAATATTAAGTTAGGAACGTTCTGCTTTTAACGAACAACTGGCTTGCTATAACAAAATTTATTTAAATTAGGACTTTTCGAAAACTCCAACATAATTTTCAAAATAATTGCATTTTTAAAAAGAAAAACAAAGTTAATCAATATTTTACATATTTACTGAATCCTAAGTCCCAAAAAGCCTAAGCATTATTTTAAATGTTTTATCGTTAACACTTTTTTTAAAGTTCATGTTCAAATTTTCAGAAAGTTAGAAAAATATTAGTCATTGTCTCAAACCCAAAAAATCTTTTTATATAGAAGTGGCAGAATGATATTCTCTAATTTCTAAAGACGATATAGAGTTAAAAGCCTTTCCATTAGCCTCGAAAACCCGGATTCTCTACCCAAAAAGCTAATATTTATTGCAAGGTCTTTATAAACATAAAATAGTGTTTGAAGAGAAAAACTTTACAAAACTTTTAAAGCTTTTTTATTTCTAAAAAATTAAAATTTTTTTAAATTAACTAATTTTCCATATAAAAAGGTCCTTTGATTGCCTTCAAATGGGAGCAAGAGGAGTTCGCATTGTTAAACCAGAACAAGGATATCCTGGAAAGCCAACTGATGTGGATATAGACCAAGGAAACGATGAAGAAATTGAAGACTATGATGAAAATGTTGTTCGTGAAGTAAAGGAATAGAAATGTCTCAAATTGTTTTTACCTGTTGTTATCTATTAAATTTATTTATTGTATTTATTTAAAAAAATAAAAATTTACGAAAGGTCATTTGTTGAACTGGAAGAATCAGAATCTTATTGTTTTTGTCCTCTTTGGGTCCAGAAGAAGCAATCTCTGCATCACGCGCTCAACTTTTGACCTGCAAGCATGTGACCAGAATCAATGAGTAACGCAGTAATTAAAGAATTAAATGCTGGTTATTGCCCGCTTAAACTCTCATTCCCACGACTTTCAACTGATAATGATTGGTACCAATGCTTATTCCTTTCTCGCGCTTAACTAGCTAAAACAGGTAAGATTTCTGGATATAAACATCGATTATTATAGTGACCTTTGAGAAACCTCAGCCACACGCTTGGAGCAGCTTATAAAAGATAATTGGGGTGCAAGTACGCTCCTTATCTTTTTATTCCGGACTATCTAGTGTCTAGCCAAATCTTTTACATACCCTAATTAATCTCAAATAATGGGTGAGCCGTAATCAAGAGGCAGGAGAATATGGCAGCAATAACTTATTTCGGTGCATTTGGAAACGTGCCGTCGGCTAGTGCTCAGTTTTTCTGATGTACTGGAGAAAGCAGAGATGGCCAAAATTAAAATCCAATCTACTGAGAGTAAATTTAAATAATATTCTTAAAAAATTAGATTCTAAACCATCTTTTGCATTTCTTCAGCTATTCATTTACTCGACCCGAAACCAGAGCAACTGTCTCTGCTTCAACCACAGGAAACGTTAAAGTACCCCATCGCAGTAATTTTTGTGCTTATTATGAAATTTTTTGAAGCCTTCGCAGCAAATGGTATAAGAAGTGAGTGTTTTTAAGTTAAAACTATAAAAAAAACGTGCTAATATTAAACTAAAACATTTACAGCGGTCCTAGCCCTCTACTTGCGCGATGATTTGGGATTCTCCGAAAGTTCATCAACTGTGATATTACATATGTTCAATTTTTTTGGACAGTTTTGCCCAATAATTGGTGCTATTATAGCTGATAACTACACTGGACCTATAAAAACTGTGTCTTATTTTTTTGTATTATACGCTGCAGGATGGGTTGGATTAATCTTGACGTCGATTCCTTGGATCGATTCACCAGACACGTAAGAGCGACTTTTACTTTAATTGATCTATAAAACCTGCAATAGGACCTTGAGATTGTTTTTGTTTTTGACATGTATTTCGATTTTTTTTAAATCGTATACAACATTAAAATTAAACTCTCGACTAAGGTCGATTATATTCTTAACATGTCCTCTGGACATGATCTCAATTGTTGTCATTTTTATCAATTAATGTCTGATTATTTATTTTGTTTTAGTGCTTTGAAAATGCTAGAGCGCAACAAACATGTTATCATTTAAAATTTATTGCAATTTGATTATGGAAAAAAACCTGCCACAATATACATATTTAAAATGTTAACATTTATCGAAGATTTTGTATTTGATTTTTTTTTATATGTCGGTATTTTTATCTTTTATCATAGTAAAGTAAAATAAAATTTTTAGCTTCTACTTTTAAAAGCAAAAGACTATGTGAACCGAAAAAGGCCGGTATTATAAAAAATTATTTATTTATTTAATTTAATACATATTATTCATTTATTTTTATCATTCATTTAATGAAACTTTACTTTTTAGGGTTGTTATATGCATCTTTCTTCTACTTATCGCAGTGGGGAATGGAAGTATAAGAGCCTGCATAACGTCTTTGGGTGCTTCACAATTTAAAGTTCCACAGCAAAATAAATTATTAAGGAACTACTTCTCTCTTTACTACTTCTTCTACTACTTAGGCGTATCGATGAGCAAAATAATACCCCCTTTCATCCGAGCAAACACTCATTGCTTCAACAAACCCAATTGCTACACAAAAGTTTTTGCTACGTTAGGCGCTGCGTTTCTCACTTCTTGGTGTAGGTAAACGATAAATTTTAAAACAATAAATATAAAAGGCATAAATCTCCTTTCAGTTATATTTCTTATTGGAATAATTTTTCTTAAAAAGGTCTTACCAGCAGGAAGCAGCATCGTATTAAAATTTTATGGTTGCATTCAACATGCAGTAGTTTCAAAATTTAAAAATAGGACTGAAATGCGAAAAAGGGAATGGTTGATCTACTCAAATGATTTGTATACTAAAGATTTCGTTGATGATGTTAGAACTTTTCTTAAAGTAAGAAGTATTTTTTATACATATGTATGAACTGTAGTCATCCGATTGTTGAAAATTTTATTTTACTTAAAAGGTACTCAAACTCTTCATACCTCTTCCCATTTTTTACGCACTGTTGGTGCAACAAGACTCAACTTGGACTTTCCAAGCATCACAACTGAACACCACTGTTTTCAGTATTAACTTTCAACCAGACCAGGTTTTATAATTATGATAAATTACTTGATTCGTTAAATTCTTATTTAGTTTTAGATAAAAGCAATAGGGCCTATGTTGATGTTTACAATGATCCCGATTTGGCAATACATTTGTGTGCCCCTCTTGGAGCGGTGCAGGATCGTTTTTCACCCTCTAATTAGTATCGCTACTGGAGGAATGTGTGCAGCATTTTCATTTCTTACCGCTGGATTATTGCAAATAGCAATTCAGGTAAATTTATCCCTAAAGGAGATTTTGATTTCTATACCCTTAGATTATGATATTATATATCACATATGGAATTGATCACCTTTCATATTACTATAGGGTCAAAACAATTGATCCTAGTTACACTTACTGTAGTGGATAAATTGAAAATGTAAAAAAATAATTAACATCTTTCTACTTCACTCCAGAACAACGCAGAGAAAAGTATCACCGTTTTGTGGCAAGTTCCACAATTTATGTTGCTAATGCTCGGCGAGGTGTTCGTATCAATTCCTGGACTTCATTTTGCTTTCACTCAGGTAATATAAATTTTGTAATCTCGGTAATGTCAATAATTGTTCTGAGGATAGGCACCGACATCGATGAAATCAGTCTTGACTGCCGTATGGTACCTGAATCATGCTTTCGGGAATCTTATCGTTGTTATTATAGTTGAATCGGCACTAATTGAAAACCAGGTAAGTTTCGATGTATGTATTCTATTTTGAATATTGACTATATAAATTCATTATTTTTAGAGTTCTTTGTACTTCATTTACGCAATTTTAATGTTTTTATCCACCTTAATATTCACTTACATGGCGTGCGGTTACTTTAAGAAAACGACACTGCCTGAGTATGAGCAAGACTAAATTTATTGATCTAAGATATAAATAAATAGTAAAGATAAATGATTACTCTAAGATTTTGAAGAAGTATTCAAGTTCTAATTCACAGTCGTCAGGTAAGTCTGTACAGTGCAAAGCATTTAAAACTTTAGTTTTTCCATATTTGGCTCTTAGAGTATTTGGACGAAGATGTCGGCCAATTTCCTTTAAACATTTTTATATAAATAAATTCTTAAGAAATAAAAAAAAAACTTACTGGATCCATTGGACCGCATAGTGCGCGGAATTCAGCATGGGTGTTTTTAGTAGGGTCCACTGATTGCAATTCCAAGGCCATGCACATTCCACTCGATAATTGGGCTACCATTTGCTTAATGGAAAAGAGTAATAAAATAATTATAACCTTAAATAATACGCATTTTTTCGTTCAAAACCACGATAAAGAAAGGAACAAAATTCATACATCTGTACTTACAATGTAATCTGGTAGGACTCCTCGATAAATTTCGTAAAACTCTTCACTATTAATTCTATCCAATGCTTTCATTCTCATTCCTGTTACACGAAATCCATTTTGACAAATATCTGTTATAATTTTTCCTATTATGCCTACAGAAAAACTAAGTATCTCAGAACCTAATCTCAGTATATAATGAACACATTTCATACCTTCTTTAACGGCATGGGGCTTTATAATAGCCAGCGTTGTATTATTAAGAAAAACTGTAGTAATCAATTCATTTGTATAGTTAAAAAACTCGGCCAATTCCTAAAAATAAACCATAAGATTTAGCTTATATGTTAAAAATGACCCAAGCAAGTTAATTTTAACCGACTTAAGCGTATTTCAATTCTAGGACGCTGCGGGAAAAATCTTTCTTTATATGGTATTATGTTATTATTTTTCCCGTAGAGTGTGCCAGTTCTCTGAGCCTACCGTTTTACAATTCTCGCTGGATTTGGAGCAATAGATGCCATTTCGTATGTCTTCGTCTTCAAAAAAAGTTCTTAAAGCGATATCTTCTCCTTTAGATGATTCATCTTGAGCTTATTAAGAGCATTAGTTTTTTTTCGAATATATTATACATTTTAAATATTATAAAAATCATACCCAAGCATCTTTTAATACGCTCAAGTACATCAATCCCCATAATTTCTAGTCCAACACAAGGTCCATGCGCCAAATTGTTTATTAACACACTATTGGAATGTTACGGAACAAACTAAAAGATAATTATTTTGTAAAATATATTTCAAATTAGACTTACATCATTTTAACATCCGACTTGTTTTCTTTCCCAAAAAATTTTTTGACCGATGGTTTTGGAAATTTTAACATTCTGCCATTACTTACAACGATGCCATTGTCGTTTAAAGCCGAAATAATTTCGCCCATCCTATACTTTAAGGTTCCGTGGATTATTATGAATGTTCTGGGGAATAACAAAGAATTTAATATTATTTTAATATTAGTATAGTTTTTAATCCATGTTAGATAAAAGTTTCGAACTCTACTAGTGTGAAATTTAGTTAGCAATTTAATTACCTTTCCGTTGCTGCTGCCAGCTTTGCTCTCGTAACGTTATCTCCATAATCCAAAATCTCAATTTGCCGTCCGAAAATATTTAGTTTTGCTCCAATGTAAAAATCACTTTTAATAATATCCTTCATTTTCGTTCTTTTCAGGAATGTTTTTTTTGATTTAACATCGAACTGAGAAAAAATTATAAATTATTTAAGAATTTTGAGATTCAATCCAACGATTTACCAATTCTACTGAATTTTCATTAGGATAGTAAAGTATACAAAATTTTCGTTCTATACCAGCTTCTTCTTGAAACCATTCTCCTATAAAAGTTAGTTGAACGACTTCGTCCGTATCCTTAGTGAGTAAAAAATATTAAGTATTTAATTAAAATAAACGCGGCATTCACCGAACGAGAACATAAATTAGTGTAAAATATTGATAGGTACTAAGGTTTCATTATAAAGTAGAGCCTCAATAATCCAAACGCACAAAAATACACTGTTTGGTTGTACGAAGCGTAAAAATGACAAGGGAGTATAAGTGCATGGTGCATGGAGCAGTACTTTTACAAATGAAGCGGCAATTTTTATAATTATTGCCTTACATGACCAAAGTATCCTTTTCAATTTTTTTTCCTGAAATTTTCCCTGAAATTCTTCTTGATAGGTCAATGCTGATCAGGTTTTGTACCGTTTTGAATAAATAAGACTTTAATGTTCATTGTTCTTTCCTACGTTAGAAAAACGAAGTTCTGGTTATTTATTTTTACGGAGTAACTGCTACAATAGTTCCTTTAGTACCCAATACCCAAAAAGCATCTCGGTGGCCTAGGGTATTTCGTAAAGGATAACTACTGGCGTAGTTTTTGCAACCATGATCATGCCAGAACAATATAAATTTGATTCAAAGCCGCGAACACTTCGGTGGTGCACTTCGTAGTAACCAAAGATTATTCACAATTTTTATTTTATCTTTGGTAGTAACCATCAATTTGCGGCAACAAAAAACGGTCAATGAACGAGAAAACTTCTGTCGCGGAAATTTTTCCTAGATATGATTGTTAAATCAAAGTAGAAATTCAAAAGTTACCATAATACAGAAATTCTTGTTATTGTTGTTCTTAATTAAGTTATTGCTTAACCGAAAGGACCTGCACCACCAGCAAAACAAAACTGACGAAAACTGAAACACGTCTGCTGGATGAAGCAATAACAAACCGCAAAGTTAGGAGGGATAGTTCAGGAGGTCAAATAGAAATTAAAATAATTTTAAAAATATATCATAAAAAGCCTGTGTAGAAACAAAATGTACTTAATTGATTTAACATGGGCAAAAGATGTATCGTATTCTTGTTTTATATTTCTTAAAAGTTGATTAAATTAAATTATGATATATTTATTTACATGTTCTGAACACTTTTTCCACACTCTCCTCCATCCACGCACATTCGTGAAAATGTCGAATCAAAACATAATCGCCAACATAACAAAACGAAAAGTGAATATTAACAAACATGGCGATTATTTAGTCGGAGGTGATTTTTATATGGACAGCTTAAAAGTGAATTTATCGCAATGAATTTGTATGTAAATAAGACATAAGCGGAACAATATTAACGTGAATAAACTGAAAAATTATTTAAAATTAAAAATTGTTTTGTGTTTACGTACAAGTTTTCACGTAGAAGTGATGTTTTGTTCGCTGATTTGATCGCGACGAAATCTCCCCTTTACAAAAAAAAATATTTTTTTTCTGTGTGCTGTGCTCGTTTATGGGAAAATTGTCTGTGGTTCCCACAACATTTGTTGTGTTCTGTTTATCAATAGAAGAAAGGTAAAAAAGTTTGGGGAGGCGCGGTTGCAAGTTACACAAAAAAATATAAAAAAATAATGTTTTGCAGCAAATTTATTTGGGGCGGCTGGGGTAATGCTGAATTGCATTTGTGAAGAGAAAAGTTAAAAAAGAAAAATAAGCAGTCGTCGGTGCCTGGCAGGCGCAGTGCCAATGAGTCAATCGGATTGTGTGTTTCGTCTTGAACGGGGTCGGGGATATTGCGTTATTCCAGGAATATATCACGTGGCTGTCTCATGTCTCATGCTGGCTCGGCATCTTTTGAACTATTTGATGTCGATGCAGATAAAAGTGATGTCGCCTCCGGCTCTGATTAAAAAACAATCAAGCCACAAAAACAACAGCCCATGATCCGCCTTCAGATATAAAATTCAATTGGAAATGTGTCGCGTACGTCGCTTCTAATTTGCACTAATTAATTGCGTAAGGCGGATGATTGTAGTTGTGTGTCTAAAGTCATCCACCAGCAGGCGGTCCGGAAAGTGGTCGCTTCCTCCTGGGCAAAGGAGGGACAATGTGTTCACTAAATGTGGGCCCCTCTTTAGGATCTTTTGTTATCGTATTGAAAATGTGACGAAATCCGTACGCAACACTCCCCGTTGCTCTCCGCAATATTCCGTCAAGTAGTGATCTAATTGCGGCCACATGAGCCGACGTTACGAGAAGGTGTAAATAAACACCTGATGTGTAACATATGTTTCTGCTTATCAGTGAGTCTGAACTGCTTTACAGGTTGTGCGCGAAGACAAGGTATATTTTGTTAGATGAGCGAGAGGCACTTATATTTTGCCTATTAAATTTTATTTGGAAGAATTTTAGAGTATCTTTTTTTGGTAAATAACTTTCCCGTCACACACTGTCTAGTGTGGGAAACGTGTGTGATTTCCGTATTTTTTTCTTTCTTTGCGTTCGCTACTCAAACGTCATTTCTCTCGAATCTTGACAATGAGTCATACACCAAGGCACTAAACCTGACCCCTTCTCAAATTTCAGATAAACGCTAAAGAAAACAAAAATTCTGCGATTGTGATTCAAACCAAAAATGTCCTTTGAGGTGGTGAGCGCATCACAGGCACCAATTGTTAAGGAGGGATGGCTCTTCAAAAGAGGCGAGCACATCAAAACGTGGCGGCCTCGTTATTTTATATTACGCGATGATGGCACACTCATGGGCTATAGAAATAGGCCCGATGAGAATACGCCACCAGAAAAACTTAACAATTTCACAGTCAGAGGCTGCCAGATTATGTCTGTTGATCGTCCGAAACCTTTCACGTTCATTATTCGGGGGCTACAATGGACAACAGTCATAGAAAGAACTTTTCATGTTGAAACCGAACGGGAGCGACTAGAGTGGACTGATGCAATTAGGTTTGTTTTCATTATCAAATCCTTAAAGAACTCCAAACTAATTTTAGTGTTCTTTAAGAAATGTCGCTAATCGTTTGAGTGAAATGGGAGAAACGGCTATGTCTCCATCAACATCGACAGATATGACCGATGTCGATATGGCATCTATAGCAGAAGTAGAACTATCTGAAAAATTCTCAGTACAGGGCACATCGACTGGTAAAGTTAGTGGAAAGAAAAAAGTTGTAAGTAAACTATTTAATTTTATTGGTCAGTTATTCCATGCAATTCTGGTAATCGTTATTCATACTTTTACCTTAGCGCTTTAATAGTCATTTGTGAGCAGCGGAAAAGAGCTTACTAATTTAAAAAACTTAAATATGTCTTTACATAATTATCTTTTTATAGACATTAGAAAACTTCGAATTTTTGAAAGTGCTTGGCAAGGGAACCTTTGGGAAGGTGATTTTATGCAGAGAAAAAGCAACTGCAAAGCTTTACGCAATCAAAATCCTAAAGAAGGAAGTTATCATACAGAAGGATGAAGTTGCTCACACCCTTACCGAGAGTCGTGTACTTCAAATAACCAATCATCCCTTTTTAATTGTAAGTCTTAATACCATTAATATTCTTATTCACACATAATTAATGATACTTATTATGCCATTGCAGTCACTGAAATATTCGTTTCAAACTGCCGACCGTCTGTGCTTCGTAATGCAATACGTAAACGGTGGCGAACTCTTCTTTCATTTAAGTAGAGAGCGACTCTTTACAGAGGACAGGACGAGATTCTACGGTGCCGAAATAATCTCAGCTCTCGGATACTTGCACTCGCAGGGTATCATTTATCGCGATCTCAAACTTGAAAACTTACTCTTAGACAAAGATGGGCATATTAAGATAGCCGACTTTGGCCTGTGCAAAGAGGATATCACTTACGGGAGGACAACGAAGACGTTCTGTGGCACACCGGAATATCTGGCGCCCGAAGTTCTGGAGGATAATGACTATGGTCACGCTGTTGATTGGTGGGGCACAGGGGTTGTAATGTATGAAATGGTTAGTGTCCAGTCCGCTCTTGCTTCATTTATTATTTATGTACTTTTTAATATAATCATAATCTTTTACAGATTTGCGGTCGTCTTCCATTTTACAATCGTGATCACGATGTGCTATTTACATTGATCCTCCTGGAGGACGTTAAATTCCCTAGAAATATATCAGACGAAGCAAAAAGCTTACTGAGTGGCTTACTGGCTAAAAAGCCTTCACAACGACTCGGTGGCGGTGTAGACGATGTCAAAGAAATTCAAGTTCATCCATTCTTTGCCAGTATAAATTGGGCGGATTTAGTACAGAAGAAGGTGGGAATTTTATCTTCCAATTAACATTTCCTAAGTACATTTTGATCTTTCTTGTAGATACCACCTCCTTTCAAGCCGCAAGTAACCTCAGATACAGACACACGATATTTTGACTCGGAATTCACTGGAGAAAGTGTAGAACTTACGCCTCCAGACCCAACAGGGCCTTTAGGAGCAATTCAAGAAGAGCCTCTTTTCCCTGAAGTACAAATTAAATGTTTTCATATCTTTAATTTTCTTACGTTTCTTTCTCTCCCAATAGTTCAGCTATCAGAACGTTGCCTCAACATTAGGAACCTCATCGCATATAAGCAGTTCGGCGGGACTGACGTCGATGCAATAAAAGTTATTTTACACGAAAGAAGCAACATTAAGCCCCCCAAGTTGGATTACAACTAAACTGAGGAAGCAATGCTGCGAAGTTACTTCAGAGCTTAGGGAGGAAGGTTAATTGTAAATACCCCCAAATGCGTGATATTTTGAAGCATCACACCTACTCTCAATTGTGAAGCTATCTCCCTTTTGAGCAAGATGCCGTTAGGCCTCAAATGGATTAAAAAAACAATTAAAAATCAGATCCGTTGGACCTCACAGTTTATGTTAGACTTCCACCAAGCTACTATTAGCTTCCTGCGATTACCTCCGGCAGCATTTTCCTGTTTATTTTTCTCAATTTGTTGTATATTTTGTTAAAAAGCCGACTTGTAACAAATGTTTAAATATTATGCATTAAGCGAACGATATGTTGAGATCGTCGATGGCCTATTAAACTTACAATTGTATAAAAAAAACATAGACGCTGGTACACACTACTTTATTGTAAATATTTCTTTGTACGCTAGCGCGAACAATCGATTCAGATAATGCTAGGGGCGATTTAATTAAGGCGTTGAGAAAGACACCATACACTAGCAAGCGTACCACTTACGTCGAATTGATTATTGAACTTTTTACTATATTATTGCTGTATTTGTTGAGGCGCGGAGCGAGTCAGAGGCGTTTTTTTTTTAGATATCCCTTTACTGTTATATTAACAGATAAGACTCTTAGGTATAAAGACAAGTAAGATCGTGTCGTACATAGCTATAACTTTCTGTAATAACTAATTAAAATAAAATTTACACAAACAAGGAAGCTTGATGCCCTTTTTATTTTCAAAGTATATTTGATTTTTCAACTGAATAAACCAACTTACATATCTCCGATTTGATGGTTTTCAAATTCGTTTGAGACCAAAGTGTTAAAATCTTGCATGAATTTAGTGAACAATTCTGCTCATCGTACACAATATGTATTTGACATATTCAAGAATTCAGTTTACAAATTACACGGACAATTAAATCATTGATTTTGTTAAGCTAAATTGAGTAACGGATTAAAAGATTTCAGGGAATAGTTAACTTTTCAACGTGACTGAAAATGATTTGTATAATAGTACCACTGAAATCTTGAAAGAGCCATAAAATGACTGGGAGTAAATATGATTGCTATTAAAATAAATTTACGCAGTTTTAAAACTAAGAATTTTAGCTACATTTTAAGAAAAGCTGATGATGGGATAGTGTGCATAAACCACCAATTTGTCTATGAAAAGGACTTTATTTGCGGTTTTGTTTCTAGACGTGTTTTACAAACATGGGATACAAGTTAAGGCATTCAATTCAGTTCAAAAGCATAGCTTTAGCGACTGAATTACGTTTTTCTTCCCCAACTAAAATCTCAGCGATTTTAAGAGCGAAACAGAAAGCAGTTCCTGGTCCTTGACTTGTGATGAGGTTTCCATCGACCACTACCCGTTCATCGTCGACATACCTTAATATGTATTAAATTTTAAACGACTGGTTTAGAAAGATTAAAAAGATTTACTTGTATTTCGAGGCCAATTGGTCCTTCACAGATGGGTAAGAAGTCAGAGACTTTCCAACCCCGATTTCATGAGCCGCTAAAGCAATTGGGGCAGCACAAATAGCTGCGATTTTTCGACCCTCAGACTCCTGTTTTTTCAGAATTTCACACATGAGCTTGGACTCTGCCATCGCTTTGGAGCCGCCGAGACCACCCGGCATTACGATTACATCAAATTTGGTATCGGCTAATTTCTCCAGAGCGCCGTCCGGTTTTATAATAATATCATTCGAGCATTTCACTTCTCCTGCCCCTTGCAGACCGGCGACAGTGACAGCAACCTGCCGGCCATTGCGAAAAAAATTAGAAATAATTGGATTTGTTGGAAAAACTTACCCCGGCCCGACGTAGGACATCTGCGGAAATGGTAAATTCCATTTCTTCAGCCCCTGGGGCGAGGATCACGCAAGCAGTTTTCGACATATTTCTGGAGTGGTTTGCGAATGTTCTAGTTGCGATTGATAGCAGAGAAAGACAAACTTTTGCAGACATTCGTGAAGCTACTCTCGCGTAATTGAAAATGATCCGAATGCGAACACCACTGACGAACACCGGTGCAAGGTCACGTTCCATCCCAATAGTTGACGTAGTGAAGTTAGTTCCAGTTGTTAAGTGGAGGTTATTTATTTCAATTTAAGGCAGTTAAAAAAAGAAAATGAAATAAAGCTTATTAATTTCACTTCGCAAAGAATATTCCGCTTTTCTGATCCCATATTTTTTATATCCCCCAGAATTTTTATAAATAGCGAGATAAAAGAGGACCTTTTATTTTAAAAGCATAGCTTTGGCGACTACATCAGTTTTTTCTTCTCCAACCAAAATTTCAGCAATTTTAAGAGCAAAACAGAAAGCAGTTCCTGGTCCTTGGCTGGTAATGAGATTACCGTCTACCACCACAAGTTCATCGTCAACAAACCTGAAATATTTTACTCAAATTAAAAATTAAAACACTGATTAATTGAAACAGTTCTTATATACATAATTTGTATTTCATATATTAGCGCAAATATTGCGTATCTTTTAAATATATGTACTGTCTTTAGAATTGGTCCTAATTACTCTGAGGTTTTCGTAAAAAATTTAAAGCAAAGTTTTATTACATAACAAATACGCCCCGCCCCGATCCTCTCCTTACCGATTGGTTCCGACTAGACGGAAATTAGCACAATACATTCAGATGCACATGCATGTCGCAAAAATGAAAATTAAAGATCCCAAAAATATTTTTCACTCACGGTTACCCTTATACATAATTGTACTCAAGAGAAAACCTGAGCATCGGACCATTCATCACAAATGTCCGAACCGAAGCGGAGAATCGAAAAATTACTACACGTTCGCCAGAAATTCATTAATATTTTTGAGATACATACATATATAAAGTAAAAGTAGGGACTTTTATCGGTTTTTAAGTAGTTAAAACTTTTATGTCCCTAGTGTCCAAAGATCCCGATTTAATTAAATTTATTCTGGATATTTCATTAAGCGGTATGAGATTAGGTGGGACTACCTAAACATAAATTTCTCGAAAAACTATACTTTGCGATGGAAAAATCTATATACGTACATACTTTGAAATATTTCCAATACCAACATGGGATAAGATTTTTGAACAAGTAAAAGTGGTAAACGAACTTACTTGTACTTCGACATCTGATCTTTCACAGATGGGTAAGAAGTCACAAACTTTCCAACTCCGATTTCATGAGCCGCCAAGGCGGTTGGAGCAGCACAAATAGCAGCGATCTTTCGTCCTTCAGATTCCTGTTTTTTCAAAACTTCGCAAAGGAGCTTGGACTCTGCCATCGCTTTAGAGCCGCCGAGACCACCCGGCATTACGATTACATCAAATTTCGTGTCGGTTAATTTATCTAGCGCGCAATCTGGTTTTATAACAACATCCCTCGAACATTTTACTTCGCAGTCTCCCTGCAGGCCGGCGACGGTAACTACTATCTGCCGGCCGAGATAGCAATAAATAAATTAGCATAAAATTATATTCTTCTGGTAAAATTACCCCAGCTCGACGTAGGACATCTGCTGAAATGGTAAACTCCATTTCTTCAGTCCCCGGGGCGAGAATCACGCAAGCAGTCTTAGTCATTTCTTTGCAGTGGGTTGCGAATTTTCTGGTTGCGATTGATAATTGAGCAGCTTTCCGGTAGATGTTTGATGCGCCCCAAATTGAAATCATCCGCTCGAACACTGTTGTGAATTCCAGTCTGTTTTGCTATATTTGATTTACTTCAACTTTAGGCAGTTAAAGGAGCCTTTAAGGAAGGGTTTTTATTTCTTTTGAAAAAAATTACACATCATTTACTGTATAATTTGTAAACATGTGAATAACATGTGAACATTTTCACAAATTGCTATATAAACGCCAACTTAGTTAACAAAAATAACTGTCTGAGTGATAGAAGGCTATTTTAATTTCATCTACAAAAGGATCGATTTTAATTAATTTAAATTAGCAAAGCTGGTCTATTGATGCGAATAATGAATTAAAAACTTGTTGGTCAAATAGTTATTCTTTTTCATTTGATTCTTGTACAATCTTTGGCTTTGTAACTATTGACAAATTTAAAATTAAATAAAAAACAACATGCCTACTCTACTCATATTCATTCTTCAATGACCCAGATCCAAAATATACTTGACCTCATTTGGGAATCATAAGTGTTACAACCCTCTAAAGCTCAATAATTTTCCTAATGACTCCCTTTAATGTTTAACTATTGAGCTGCTAATTTAATCAAAAAGCTCTATTTGCTTTATCACTCTACTTCCATGAACACGATGCAATTAACTCACCTTTGCGGTGTGAAGCAATTATCATAAAAATTACTTTTGGGACAATTGGTCGCTTCCTTTACTCTTGTAAAGTTTTTGCTGTAAATTAGGTCGATTTAAAAATATGGTAAAAAATATAAAAGAAAACATCTATTAGGCATTCTTTTGAAAAACTTACATCAATCATTCCACTTTAGGACTGGGAAACCCCGGAAAATCATTTAAACACTAACAATTTCCATTAGTTGCTAGTTTTGATAAACTCGGCAAGTCGGCTAGACCGCGAAGAAGTCAATTACTAGATTGATACAATTTATCGCAATTTCGCTAGTAAATGAGTATCCACAGAAACCTTTTCGAGCTAGTAAATAAATAACTACAGATACCTTTTCGAGGTTCTAAATTGGTTGCATTTGGAAGTTTGCGCTACGAGGAAAAGGTTTTACATTATTGGATTTATGTCTTCTTCGTGACGAAATGAATTTTTTAATTGTTTTTATATCGGTAGTGCTTTGGGCAGAAAATGTATATTGTTTCAAATTTGAATTTGTTAAAGAGTTTACTTTTCCGGAGAGTACAAACCCACAGGATACACCCGCATCTGCACCATCGTCGGATGGAGACGAAGGATGTGAGTTTTTCTTTTGATTTTGTTTTTGAACTTAGCCGTTAAATGTAAAGTGAACATTTTATTAAAAAATTTTTTGGGGATATGTGTTTAAAAATTTCAAATCGAAATCCGAACTAGTTTTTATGTTTTATAGGGAGAGAATGTGATACCTAAGCCCGGATAACATTTTGATTTGTAATTACTATTACATTATGAAGTTAGCAGTATTCTTTTTATTGCAGTATATGCGCGACAATTAATTGTTGGAACATTATCACCTACGACAAGTCCAATTTCAACATGCATATGTGTTCCCACAGGACGGTGTCCCAATCAGCCTACGGATGGTAGTGGTCAGATCGACATACGCATAGTAAATACAGTAAGTGACTGTCGTTATCTAACTTTGACCATATACTAAGAAATTTTCCTTCAAAGCCACCACAACCTACAACAGCTCCGCCAGCAACCTGCCAAGCAGGACTGGTGCGGTGCTGCCTTCCAGGGCCTTACAGGTGTGGGGTGAGGTACCCTCCGGTCGCAGGAAGTCAAGCTGCACAGGCTGGACAGGCTGCGTTTGGAGCCTACCCGTGGCAAGCGGCCATACTAACCACTGCAGATGTATATCTTGGATCTGGAGCCCTCATTGATCGCCGACATGTCCTAACTACTGCACACAAAGTTAATAATTTAGCGTAAGTGGTTATTTGTTACAATAATTACCAGTACGAAATAACAAAAGTTGGATTAGTAAGCAACCAGTTGAAATGCTTATCTTAAAATACTTTTAACTGTATTCTCTTCCAATAGGACAACTGCGTTTAAAGTCAGATTGGGAGAATGGGATGCTTCCAGCACCAGAGAACCGATTCAAGCTCAAGATTTTACGATTGCTCGGGTATTCATCCATCCCGGCTTCAATGCCAACAACCTCCAGAACGACGTCGCTGTTCTAAGACTTTCGACAGACGTAGTTTTGGGCAGAGTACCCACCATAGCAACAGTGTGCCTCCCAACGACTGCTTACACCAACCAAAGGTGCTATGTGTCGGGATGGGGCAAGAACGCCTTTGCTGGATCGTATCAAGCCATCCTCAGGGAAGTCGATGTCCCGATTAGGACTGCTGCCGAGTGTCAAACGACCCTTTCAACCACCAGGCTTGGGTCCAGCTTCGTCTTCAACAGCACGAGCTTCATTTGCGCTGGTGGTGAGAGTGGAAAGGATGCGTGCACCGTGAGTTCATATCGTACTATAATTTTTGCATAGATCAAATTCATTTTGATAAAATTTAAAAAAATGATATTTTCTATGTAGAAGAGCAATGAAATTTATGATATAAGCAAAAATTAATTTTAATCGGAATTATCTTTTTAAGGGCGATGGGGGCTCCCCGCTTGTTTGCATGGTCAACAGCCAATGGTACGTAGCTGGACTTGTGGCCTGGGGAATTGGTTGCGCCACTGGAGGTGTTCCTGGAGTTTATGTAAATGTACTCTCGTACTTAGCCTGGATACAAAGCAGTATTAATGCGGCATAATGTTTTAAATAAACAATGGAATCCGTTATAATTATTGTCATGATCATTGTTTTTATTCAAATTTAGGTTCGAGCTGAGGCGCCAACAAAGGCATGGACCTCTTATGGGACTAACAGGTGTGATTTGGGTGGATGCGAACGTCTGAGTGGTGTGTGTGTGGATGTATAGGGCTCTACCAAAACCTTCTATATTACAAGCCATGAACTGGTCTCTTGAATGTGTGCGTAAGTGGTCTGACAGTTCGAGAAATTTACATTTAGTCTTATGGACGCTTGATGAAATATGCTGGAAAAATTGGATTTAATCGGGTTTTTTGGACACTAGAGACATACAAGTCTTAAAAAATTAAAACCATATGGGCTTTTACTCCATATAGGCCAAAAACATTAATGAATTTCCAGCGAAAAAACTGGAAATTTTCGATTCTTCGGTTCGGTTCGGAGCCAATTCGCACTCCTGCCGTATATTTGCAAAGACTATAGAGCCTACAAAGACTGTTCACTCCGGCAATTATCTCCTTATCTTTTTGTGACCTTGGTACCGTTATTCCACCCAACCCCACAATTTTGTCAGAAGTCGATAGCATGCTTAAGCGCTGCGGTGCAAAAGAGATGAAAAATGGGGAGGCGGAACTTGGAACTTGGAGGAATTGATACAGACTTACAGGGTGCCAAGAAAATATGAACGAAAAACTGTTTTATAATTGAGTCTTTATGCCACAATTTATTGTTAATTCAATTTATATTTGAGCATAATTTTTTTGGAAATCTAGAAAAACAATTGGCCCAATAAGCCACAATTTATCATACATTAACTAAAAACTCAATATAAAAGAGTCACCCTGTCCTGTAAAGCGAACCACGCTCTAGCTCGCCTCACCATACAATCGCATTTGCTTCCCGTGCAAAACAAGCCCGCATAAGAAAACCTGTGGTGAAAAAACGTAAACAAAAGTAATCTGTGTACGCCTTGAATGTGTGAGTGAGCCATTCGATTTCTGACAGTTCCTATATGAAAAGCACGGCCGGGCCGGCACCAACACAGTGCCAGAAAAAGCAATGCTAAACAAGCCCGCACCATAATAGGTGAACTCTGGTTTCATTGTGTGTGCGGCGATTTTGATTGTTACCGTCCCTTTTCTTTACTAGGCAATTTAAATGGGAATTCGGACTTGGAACAAACATGGAAAGATTCCTTGTCTTACTAATGGGAAAATTTTTTGTTTTATTTTTCCCAAAATGGGCTGTGGTAGGGATAACTGCGCCGCAAAAATAGAGTGAACATTCTTTGTAAGGTAGTTCCATATTCTTTGATATTTGTTAGTGGTCCGGCGCCCGACTTTTCTGTTGAGTTTTGGTTAAACTCGGAAATTTCATATTCTTTGTTCGAAAAGGTGATTAAAAGTGTTAATAATTACAAGGAGAACTTCTTAAAGTAACCTTGAGTGAAGATGATTTTTCGATACGAGCTATAGCTTGGAATCTGCCGCGAATTTTTTCCCAATTTTGCGACGTTCCCCATAAGACTCAATGGGATTTCTTTAAACTGTCAGACCACTTTGCCCTATAGATGTGTGCGTGCGCCGGACCACTTCACGGCTTGTAATATAGAAGGTTTTGGCTCTACCCACAGACATATATAAAACATGGACCGCTCAATCTCCTGTCTCAAGCGATGGCCAATTTGACAACCTACTGCCACAGAGGGACGAGATGAGACATATAAAAATTTATATGGTGCTGTCTATTTTTATCGCATTGCATGCATGGGCCGATTCCGCAGATTTTTTGAATGCGGAATTGCTGAATGCTGACAAAAATATTTGAATTTAAATATTTCTTGAACAAAAAATTTAAAGAAAATGTACTTTAAATGCATTTAATGTAAATAAAAATCATTATTGATGTCATAAATATGCTTTTAAATTTTTGTCCTTGCCAGATTACCAATATTTTCTAACATTTGTGATTAATTAATTTTAAGTTATGAAAACATTAGATTAAATTTGTTTTTGTTCACGAAATTGAATGAACATATGTATTAAGAGCTAGAAATAGATAACAACCATATCTATAAGCTAATAAACTCAGATAAAAGAAACTAATACCCATGTTCTGCATTCCGAGTGAAATGAAAAGAACTCGTAAAACTCTGTTTCTTTAATAAAATTCTTAAAACTGTAACACATTTATTTCAGTAAACTTTGAAGGCAGAAGCTGCCTTAATAAAGAGGAGGAGGAAAATATCCTTCACTCCTCTGCCAATGCCGCAGATATCGCAGTCTAGGCTCCTCTTTCTATGATGTGCCGGAAATGAGTTCTGTCAGGATTAGAAGCCTGGAAACCTTCATTCGGAACTCTAGATGGTTCAAGGGTTAACTATGGAGGAACTTGCTCCATGTGGTATCACACCGGGCCTTTTTCTGGCCTAAGTGTGCCCCAACTGGGCACCCACTACTACCTAATCTAACCTAACCTACCTTTGATTTCAATTAATTTTTCCACAAAAACTTCGAAATATTTCGATTGGATTTTTCTATTGAATTATTTTAATTTTAAACGAAACAATTAATTGAAGCTAAAGGTTACTGAAATGAGTTTGTTAAATTCATAAACGTCTTATTACGTAAATTCCATTCAAAGGGAGTTTTGTAAGCTCCTTTAGATTTTATTTCACTCGGAATGAGAGAACATGGGCTCTGGAATCAACTCCAGTGTTATTAAAGTAGCTCCTCTGAAAGTCTTAATTAAAACAAATTGATCAATTAATATATAATCATACTGCCTCGCACTTAAATTTCAATTAAATTGCCTGTAACAAACAAATTCGCATTCATTTGACAATTCTCCAGAGAATTGTCAGAGAAAATCTTTAACGGAAATTCAGCCCGCTGATAAATATTTGACATTATAGGACGTTAATTTTACGTCATTTCACGAACTGTCACTGCCACAGAGCGAAAGAGAGGGAACAAAAATCGCATCGTCCGCTTCTATGGGAAAACATGTACGTGAGCGGTCCATTATATTATACGTCAGTGGCTCTACCCCGAAGTAATGTCTACGGGGGGGGGGGGGGGGTTCCTGGAGGAGGGGAGCAGGATTTTAGCCGGTAGGGCAGGGAGTCCGGCAAAGGCTTCGGATCGGCCTACCTGGTGTGTAAGGACAAATCCCCGCTCAAAAAAAAAAAAAGAAAGAAAGGGCTAATATGTATATATTTGGGTTATTTCGCGGAAAATACAATTGAAAAGTGCCTAAGAAGTGTTTCATGCCTGGCTGAGAAATGTGCAGATTTACGGGATCTTTGGGATTTCTTTTCGCAAGTAAGTATTTAAGAAAACTACTCTTAGTGATTTCGTTTCATAAATTTGTGTAAATTAAGTTTTATGTGAAAAATTCATTCTTAACTGAAGTGAGTTTTCTTTCAGAAGAATTGTCAGATATGTGCAAATGGCCACCAGAGACGCCGCCATACAGGTTTTTATGGGAGGATAAACGTAATCAAAATTGATTGATTGAAATATCACTTTACTTAATACTTTCTTTTTATTGGGTTTTATGTTCCCAGGCGATGTACATTTGCTTTGCACGACAGGCGATTCTAACAGATTAAATCACCTACCCCTTCGCAATGCCAGAAAAATTTTACGCCTGTACTGAGTGATGTCTATGTGTGAGTGTTTCTACTCACACATCTTTGAAATGGCTTCACTTTTTTCGGCTCGTTTCCACTCCATGTTCGTTCGTTCCTCCAAGGTTTTTACACGGTTGTTCCACTCCATATTCGTTCGTTCCTCCAAGCTTACACTTACAAAGGTTGCCTGTTACTGGACTTTTATAGGGCAGGTGACCCGGTTCTGGCCACTGATCCAGTTTTGGCCATTTTCAACTTTAAAAGCGATGCTAACAAGGTACAGATAACTAAACAAGTCTATAGTACGTGAATTACAATCACGAATTGTGGCAACACTAATAGAGTTGTCAGTGATCATCACTGAGATGATAGCAGCCATGGGTAAAATGTGGCCAAAAGTGGCTCTAACACCATTTCTGACTTTTTTTTTTTTAAAAAACATCTATTGCGAGTTTTGTAATTACAAGGTTCTATAGGGTAAGATTAATATATTTTGGATGACTTGAGATGAACATGAAGTCCGAGATAACTAAAAAGGTGAATCACCAAACGCATGAGTGGGTGAAAAACTCTTAAAATGGCCAGAACCGGGTCACCTGCCCTATCTTGCGAAATGAAAAATCGACAATGCAGACAATTTTTAACAAAAATTCACTAAATACCATCTAGGATCATCTAATTTACATAAACGATTAAACATGTCAGTCCGTTAATTCACATTAATTTTTAAAATAAACTCAAAATTAATGTTTTTTGAATTTATTCACGTAGGTTTCCTCGTTAAATTGCCTTTTTGTACACTAGCGCCAGATATATTAAAATTCGTGCTGCGGCAAACTGCGACAACAAGTTAAAAACAACTGTGCAAAAAGCGAAGTATCTAGAAATTGGACAGGAGGAGAGTTTTCCCGTGTTTTGTTTAGACATCCAAAATCTTGGGTTTTTCTACTTATTTTAAAACAAAATGACTCGTAAGTAAGGGTGCAGTAATTTGTACTCGCCATTTGCTTCATAGTTCCATCAACAAAGCAATAAGAAGGCTTTGTGCACACGCGACATAAAAATGGTGTCAAAAATAGAAATTCTAGAAATTAAGATGGCCACAGATATCACCTTTTGGGGGATCTGGCCTTCATTAGAGCCTGAAACGGGACTGGCTGATTTATTGAATAAGTCCAGCATTTCAGAAATTGTGGGTTTCCAATCGCAGCATGACTTCAAATAATGAAGCCCTGACACCTAAAAGCCGGGCTCCGTCGACGGTGCAAGCAAAATTTGGAATTTTTGTTCCGTAGATTCTAGTCTTCAGTGCTTGTTTATTTTCTGCGGCAAGTTTACCGGTTGTAGTTAATTCTTTTCTTCAATGTTTTTATTAAATTCTTCAATGAATTTAAGCGATTTGCAAAATATAGGTAATTTTTGTTTATATGCAAATTAAGTGAAAGGCCCGCACTTCTGTTGATCCAAATTTGCATGAATATACAGAGTTTCTGCTGTTGCGTAAAGACGACTAAAGGCTTGTGCAAATCTCTCATATTTATTTATTTATTATTGAATACGCCCCATGGGCAATTTGTACGAACACAGATTTGCTTTAAGCTGATGTCTTGATTCGTAACCCGTAATATCCTGGCCCTAAAGAAACTATGTGATACTCCGAACCATTCAATATCCTTAACTGCTAAATTGGCATCAACATTTATACAAAACTTGAATAGTTACTAAACACCTCAAAAGCTGAACTTCTATTGTAAATTGACAGCATTTACTAATATCGGATTAAGTTTAGCCAAAGCCTAGATTGAACTTACTTTAAATTTAGCTTATAATTTAGGTGGTAAACCTCCAAAAGATAAATAATAGTATATTGTGCAACAAGGGCGTAAAGTAGCCGTTTGCGCACGCTGGCAGCAATAAACGCACGAGCGAAGCGAGTTTGTTTAGCTGCCAGCGTAAGCAATCGGCTACGCACCGCCCGAGTTGCACAATAAAGCACTAGTGGATAATAAGCCACTTTACAACCGGAAAGGCGTGCGTTTTAGTGGCACTTTTCCCTCACGCGTGTGGAAAATCATAATTAAAATTCGCATCAGTTTACTCTGTTCTAATTTCTATACAAAATAGCTATAGGTACATATATGTATAAAGGATTGATTAGTTATATGTATTTCTGTAAAAAATAATTTTATTTTAACTAGACTTTACGACAGACGCACTTAATTCACAAAATGAGGCTAATTACAACATATGGGCTTTAGAGGCCTATTGGCAAATTTATGCAAAAATTACAAGCAGAAGTGTTAATTTTTAGCATTTAGTAAAGGTGAATTTAAAAATCGTTATATATTTAAACATAGATTCCACATAGTTATTATAATATAATCAGCTAAATATTAATTTGTTATTTTTTAGGAGGAAACCAAAGAGATCTAGCACGTCAAAAGAATCTTAAGAAAAAGTCGGAACTACAAAAAGGAAAACGTGACGATAATTTAACTGTAGAACAGAGGAAAGCGCGGTAAGTGAGAATCTTAATATGTATATTTGTGTTAACTCTTGACTGACTAACTAAAGTAACGAACCTAATTGCGCTCTCATACATTTGAATAATATAATAATAACGAAGAAAATTTAATCATTTTAAAATGAAAAACAAAAACAATATTTTTCGTTTTTGTGTATATACTTAATTGGTATATATTAAAAAGTAAGAGATCAGTTACAGACCTAATATTTCTTTTAATATTTCTGTCATATCTGCAGTTTATGTCGTACCACTAAATTTTTTCTTCTGTGTATAGGGCATTAATCACAAGGTTCATTTATTTTTCGAATAATTTTCAAATATTGTTTTTTATCTTATTTATTTTGCTAAT